>JARGCV010000488.1:1262500-1862500 GCA_034064705.1 Bothrops alternatus | reverse complement strand
ACAACAGTAGTGGGCCTTATTCATGATGGAAGCTTACTGTAAGGAGGTTGAAGGGTTGGTAAACTGGTGTAAGGAAAACAGCCTAGTTTTAAATACTGGAAAAACCAAAGAGATCATTGTCGATTTCAGAAAAGGCAGACACAGCCACACTTCTCTGTGCATAAATGATTCACCTGTGGAGATGGTTACCAGCATCAAATTCCTGGGTGTGGAGCTAGCGAGTAGGCTGACTTGGTTGCTCAACAGTGAGAAACTGTTGAAGCGGGCACAGCAGCACCTGCATTTTCTGAGCCGCATGAGAAAAGCACATCTTCCTTCCCCTGTCCTGACCACTTTCTACAGGGGGACGATTGAGAGCATCCTGTCATACAGCATCACAGCTTGGTTTGGAGGCATCCCTGCTTTAGACAGGAAGGTGGTGCAGAGAGTGGTGAGGACGGCAGAAAAGATCATTGGCAGTTCCCTCCCTCCCATCCAGGACATAGCATAGAAGCGCTGCTTGAGCAGGATCTGTAAGATTATCTGGGACACAACACATCCTCTTCATGACCTGTTTTCCTTGTTCCCTTCTGGGAGGAGGGGGCTTCATGGTATCCAAAGCAGAACATCCAGATTCAGCCAGTTTCCTTCCATACAGCATTAACCTTGTGAACTCTCAAGATTCCTCCTTCCGTTTTATATTCAAGATGGACAGAATTTAATATTTGTTATGTATATGTAGGGGGATGGGTCTATACATATGTTGTATATAGTATGTTTTAGGTGAGTGTCATGTATGTGTTTCACTTTGAGAGTGGGCAACTAAATTTCATTTTTGATGTGTGCCACTGTGCCCAAAGTAAAAAAATGACAATAAAGGTTATCTTACCTACATGTTGATTCAAAAGAATATATAAGTCAGACTACCAACTTTGGTTTTAACATGAAGCATTTCCTGCCAAGGACCAACCAGGTTGGCACATTTGGGTTAGAAGCACACGGTGGAGTTTTACCCCAAGTATGTTCACACGATTCCATGCAAATCGGGATCTCTAATCTAGAAATTGCTTTGCAAGCCAACCATACTGGTACCTGAATATCACCAACTAAGAGGTATCTGCAGTATATTGATAAAGCCCTTGGGGTGGGAATATAAAATGTACAATTCAAGAGCCGTGGTGGCGCTGTGGTGTGAATGCAGGATTGCAGGCTAATTCTGCCAACTGCCAGTAGTTTGATTCTAACCGGCTCAAGGTTGACTCAGCCTTCCATCCTTTGGTAAAATGAGGACTCAGATTGTTGGGGGCAACATGCTGACTTGGTAAACCACTCAAAGAGGGATGCAAAGCACTGCAAAGCAGTATACTGTATAAATATTAGTGCTTTTGCTATTCAGAATTCTCTAGGAAAAGTTCCCACCAGGCCATACCAAAAGGAAAATGTTAATAAAATGCTTATGCCTACTTGTCCAAGATTGTGTCCAGTTTCTTTGCAACGTGTGCTCGAAATTCTGGTGTGGTCTGCAGTTCATTTCCATCCTGCTCATGATTGCAGATCTTCTCTCTGTTTCAGGAGAATTAAGATGCAGTTATTTTCTGAGATTCCCTTTGCCATAGGAGTAATCTCCGGAAGACTTCCATCAATCACTCGCCATTCAGGTCGTTCACCTTGAACAGAATCACTTCAATGTATTTGGTGATCCCTGAGAATGCTGGCAAGTGCAGTTCATGTCACCCAGGGCATATAATTCATATGAACTACAGTTTCCAGCCCGCTCTGAAATGATTTTGCTGGCTAGGATGCTGGGAGCTGAAGTCCATGCTCCTCAGCGGATGTCCCTGGAAAGCTGTGGGAGAAGAAACACCACACTGTATCTGCTTCTTATGGCCTGGTATGGGATTCCTCTGCTTTCAGTGTAGTAGATCTCTAATATCTAAATGAGGCTTGCAGGAAATGACCCCCAATTGAAGCAGCAGCCTCCTCCTGAGTAAGTACTGCCTGCACCAAGAGCAGGCCTGTGTCTCTTCAGAGGCTGTGCTCTCTTCCCCTTTTTGGAGGGGATTACGGTGGGGCAATGGCTGAACATTTTTGATTCTTGCCTTTGAAAAGCTAGCATGTCAGGAGTCAAGGATATTTCAGCCTACTCTCCTCAGTGTTCCTCCTCCACAAACCTGTTTCTCTTACTTGTGGAGGGAAGCTGTGACCTGCAATGGAGGGAAGAGGGGCCCCTGTTTAAGAATCATATTTATGTCCAGTAGATGCAATTGGGGAAAGTTTAATTACCTGATGCTGGATTCACCTGCTTGCTGGTTCTTTTTCGAAGAATTCTCTGAAAACAAAAATCCAAATTAAAAAAATAAACAAGCCTTCAACATGAATTCAAAACGGTTGTGACTAAAAAATATAGAAATATAGAAAACTGATGGCAGAAAAAGCCCTAGCGGTCCATTCAGAATTTGACAGAAAGACCAGTTTAATTGACCAGAGGGATGCAGTGCATGCCCTCCGCTTGAACTTCATCAAAGCACTTGACATGGTCCCCCTTGAGAGCCAAGCAGAGTAAAACAGTGCAGTGAAACGATGCCACCCCTGGACAGATAAACAGCTGGCTGAGCCACTGCAACCAAAGAACGCTTAATGGCTGTGTGTTGAGCTGGAGAGAAGCATCCAGGGGAGGATGGCAAAGGCTCTGTCTGAGAAATGGCTTTGGCAAGGAACCAGGGAAATGGTTATCAATTTACAGATAACAGACAGCGGAGCTACCTTGAGCAAAACCCAGCAGGATGAGTGCAGACAGAAACAAAAGCAAGCTCCTATATCTAAATAAGAAAAAAAATAAAGATATAAAAAAATACAGGATAGATGAACCAGACACGTGCAAGGGATCTGGATGTCCTGATGGATTACAAGTTGAACATAAGCCAAGAGTGTGATCTTCTTCTTCTTCTTGTGCCATATCCATTATCGGACGTTGGCAATCAAGTTTTTATCAGCAGCCGCACAAAAAAAGGGCTGCTGAGTTTTGTCCAAACCCGTCCCTTAGTGTGACAGTGTAATAGTGAAGCAAACAAGACAAATAACGGATCGTCCTCCACTTACAACAGTTCAGTGACCATTTGAAGTTACAACAGCGCTGAAAAAAGTGACTCACGACTGTTTTTCACAATTACGACCCTGTCAGCATCCCCAAGGTCACGTGATTTACATCCAGAGGCTTGGCAACCGGTTCATACTTATGAGGGCTGCAGCATCCCAGGGGGGCCACATGACCCCCTTTTCTGATCTTCTGACAAGCAAAGTCAATAGGGAAACCAGTGGGGCAAAACTCACTTAACAAATTTCTCACCTAACGAGGTAAATTTTGGGCTCAGTTGTGGTTGTAAGTCGAGGACTACCTGTACAATTTTAAGCTGCATCAACAGAAGATAAAAATAACCATGTGCTATCAGATGGCACCTGGCACGTGGGTGGATTCTAGTCCTGGATCCTGTACAGGTGGCCCTTGCTTACCGACCACCCACTTCTTCTAGAAATTGTGGCTGTCACAGGACCACCCTGGCAACCTTTACTGCCAGGTTCTGACAAGCAAAGACAAAGGAAAGCTGGCAGGAAGTCACAAGTTGTGGTTCACGAAATGTCATGCTTACTGACTGTAGACAATTAACAACCAGGGCTGGAACTGATGTTGTTAAGTTGGTGCGGTCCTTTGATGTTGAGCTTTACAATCACATCACTTAGCAACAGACTGTCCCAACTGCAGCCAGCAAGTGAGGACTCCCTGTACTGCATTTTAGGAGAGACATTTGCCCAGTGGAGGCAATTAAGTACCTGGAAGGTGAGGAATAGAAGATTGGTGGTGGCTGTTGGTGTGTTTAGCAATTTAATGCTGAATTCTTTGTTCTCAAGAGCTTTTCCTGAGGCCTAAATGTCAGATTATACAACAGGAAGACAGGAGAGGCCTGCTGATGCTAGGTGAGGCTTCCTGGATAGTGAGGCCGAAACAAGCCCCACAAAGGAATCTTTTCCATTTGGGAGGCAACAGCACCACTCTTGTTTTTTAATCCCTCTGAAGCTACATTTGCCTGCTTCACAAAGATCTGCTCATGTGACACAGCTCTCCTCATGCTTAGTTAATCCACTTTCATGAAGTGACAGCACATAATAAGGGATGCCTGGATTTTTTACATGCCAGCCATTTTCTCAGTCCTCCCAGTCAGCATAAGGAAGACTGCTGCTTCCTGCCCCAGATGTTTCTTTAACCAAATAGAGCATAAATATCTAAAAACATCAGCAACCCACATGGGAAATAGATCTCAGCTGCGGGAGGATATGCACCACTACCACCAATTTCTGCCTGTTTTCCAATGCTCCCTCACTATTTAATTTCGCTGTGAGTTACACAATGACAATATATCCTATTCTATTCTTTGGGGGGTGTCTGGCTATCAGAACATGAGCAGAGATGACAGCCCCAGACTATTCCATAAACACTGGCAAAGTCCAGACCTCAGAAGAGGCAAAGCTGATCAACACCCCTGTTGGCATTCAGTGTAAGCAGATGAACAGAAGCACCAAAGCAAGCACCTCCCCTTTTAAAAATCCTCCAGTGTTGGAGCACCCATAATTTCTGGAGGCAAGCTGTTCCACTGGTTTATTGTTCTCATTGTCAGGAAATTTCTCCTTAGTTCCAGGTTTCTTCTCTCCTTGATTAGTTTCCATCCATTGCTTCTTGTCCTGCCTTCTTCAGTTGCTTTGGAGAATAGATTGAACCCCCTCTTCTTTGTGGCAGCCCCTCAAATATTGGAACACTGCTATCATGTCACCCCTAGTTCTTTTTACTAGGTTGCAACTGTTCTTCCTGCATTTTACCCTCCAGCCCCCTAATCATCTTTGTTGCTCTTCTCTGCACTCTTTCAGAGTCTCAACATCTTTTTTACATCACGGTGACCAAACCTTCCAAGTGTGGCTTTACCAAGGCCTTATAAAGCAGTACTAACCTCCAAGGGCAATTGAGCTGGCAGAGCTGAGTGGTGGGAAGTATCTCCCAGAGAGCCTGACCAAGTCCTTTGCACAAGCTCTGTCACAGGGAGGTGATGGGTTTGAATCCCCCTTCTTACATCACTCTATTTGTAACACATATATTTTACAGTATTGTACATACACATACATACAGGTAGTCGTTGATTTATGACGATAAAGCCCAACATCTCCCTTACTAAGCAAGACAGTTAAAGTGAGTTGTGCCCCATTTTGGTTACTTTCTTGCCATGCTTGTTAAGTGAAGCACTGCAGTTGTTCAGTTAATAACACAGCTGTTAAGTGAATCTGGCTTCCCCATTGACTTTGCTTCTCAGAAGGTCACAAAAGGGGATCACGTTAGCCCAGGATGCGGCAACCGTCATAAATATGAACCAGTTTCCAAGTGTGCAACTCCTGACCACAACGGGATGCTGCAACGGTCGTTCAGTGTGAAAAAAACGGTCCAGTCTTTTTTCAGCGCCATCATAAAACAAACCGTTGTAAATCGAGGATTATCTCCATGTGTGTGTACATGTGTACGTATATAAAAACATAGGTATATTTTATGATACACACACACAACAGACACACACACAGACCAAAGACACCCTAGACCAGGTGTCCTGAAGCTTGGCCACTTTAAGACTTGCGGACTGCAACTCCCAGAATTCCTCAGCTGGCTGAGGAATTCTGGGAGTTGCAGTCCGCAAGTCTTAAAGTGGCCAAGCTTCAGGACACCTGCCCTAGAGACCATCCTGGCAGCCACCGAAGAGCAAGCCCCGCCGCGGCGGCTAATTCCGCAGGTGGGAAGACGGCGGCGCTGGAGAGGCTCGGGCTGAGCTCCCTGGGCAACCGGGGCGCCGTCGCCACCAGTCGCCGGACGGATCGGGACGCCTTCCCGGAGGCCGCAGAGGAGCTCCGGCCGCTCGGCCCTCGCGGGCCAGGAAGCCCTACCGCCTGGAGCCAGGGCAGCGGCTCGCCCGAGCGCCGGATCCCAGGCCGCCTCCCGCAGGCGCTGCCAGGCCGCCGCGTCTTCCTCGCTGTCGCCGTCGCTCGCCTCGGGCCCGGGCGCCGCCATTCCGAAGCCGCGCTGGCCGCAGAGCACTCTGGGAGTTGTAGTCCGGGGAGGCCGCTGAGGCGCGCCGGCGGCGGGGAGGGCGGGCGCGAGGCGCGCAGCCTCCCGCGGGATCTGGATCAGGAAAGCCCGCCGCCTCCAGGCCGCGCGGACGGATCCATCGCGGCGGCGCAGGGGCGGCGCTTCCGGTGTAGGCCTCACTTCCGGCCGGGGGAGGAAAGGAACCTGCGCCGTCCAGGAAGAGCGGCGGCTGCTGCGGCCCCTTCCGGTGAGCGGGGGACCGGACGGGTCTGGCGGGGGGGTCCAGAGTCGGCGTGGGGGGCGCCGGGAGGGGCGGGAGAGCGGGGCGCTTGAGGGGGAGGACCCGCCGATCGGCCTGAATTCTCTGGGGAGAAAGAAGCCGCCTCCCCTCCCCCCGGCCTGCCCTGAGAGGGGGGGTCCTCTGCCTGAGGTGAGGCTGCCGTGGGGAGGGGGAGTCTTTGGGGGGGCGGGAAGGGGAAGGGGGGCCCCCAGAAGGGGGTTGGGACCGATCGCTGAAGTCGGGGAGGGAAGCCGTGGGAAGGCAGCGCATGCGCGGGACGCAGTTTACGATCTTTGTTTTATCCGTCTTGCCTACGATGAGGAGGCGGGGGCGGGGGCGGGGGCGGTGGGCGGCTTCGGGCCGGACCCTCCGGCAGCCGGTAGTCGGCCTCCAGGGAGAAAGCCGGTTCACCCGTTCCTGTGGCAGTCCGTGGGTCAGCAGCCGGTGGATCCGGGAAAGAGAACCAGCACTGCACCTGTTGGGGAAAATACATATCCGAATAGAGTTGGAAGGGACCTTGGAGGCCATCTAGTCCAGCCCCCTGCTCGAGCAGGAGACACTGTGTCAGTTAAGACAAGTGGCTGTCCAGTCTCTTCTTAAAAACCCCCAGTGATGGAGCGCCCACAAGCACCCACACAACGTCTCAAAAATGTTCGAACTGTGTACAGTTCTGGTCACCGCACCTCAAGAAGGATATAATGGAACTGGAAAAGGTGCAAAAAAGGGCAACAAGAATGATCAAGGAAATGGAGCGCCTCCCTTATGAAACCAGATTGCAACGCCTCGGTCTCTTCAGCCTTGAAAGACGGCGTTTAAGGGGTGACTTGATCGAAGTGTATAAAATCATGCATGGGATAGAAAATGTGGATAGAGAAAAATTTTTTTCTCTATCACACAATACCAGGACAAGGGGGCACTCCCTAAAGCTCATAGCTAAGAAAGTGAGGACAAATAAAGGGAAATATTTCTTCACCCAGAGGGTCGTTGATTTATGGAATTCACTTCCTGAAGGGGTCGTGACAGCTGTCAGCCTTGACAGCTTCAAGGCAGGGCTAGATAGATTCATGGATGCAAAGTGTATCGGTGGTTATTAAAACGGATGTCCATGTGCCACCTCTATGTTGGTTGAGGCAGGCAGGATTCCCTTGGGTACCATTTGTTGGGGGTCAAGGGAAAGGGAGGGTTTTGCCTTCTCTTTCTGCTCAAGATCCCCATGTACATTTGGTGGGCCACTGTGTGACACAGAATGCTGGACTTGATGGGCTTTGGCCTGATTCAGCATGGCTCTTCTTATGTTCTTATGTTCTTATGTAAGATGATAATATAACACAGCATATGATAAAATACCTTATATTCTCAGTATATTTATTTATTTATTTTATTTGGACTTATATGCTGCTCCTCTCCAAAGACTCGGAGCGGCTTACAGCATATATAAAACAATATACAATCTAAGTCCAAATTTAAAAAAAGCATTAAAAATAAAAACACATTCAACATTCACACAACAATAGCAATAAAGAAAGTGCTCGGAAGTAACTTCTCCAGGTGTTTTGGTTCCTTGGGCCTGACATTAACCTTCCCAGACTCTCTTCTCTTAAGAGGGAGGAAAACCTTGAGAATGGTGAGGGACCTGCAAGAGACACACATTTCTTTGCAGCAGTTAGCACATTCCACCACAAAACCACCTTCTACCCTATTCTTTTACACAGAGAAAACCCCTCCTGCCACCACACAGACAGAATAAACATTCACCTCCTGGAGATGTCCACCTCTATGAAGGATTGTGGCCTGCTCTGCACCTGAGAAGTGGGGTTAGCTTTACTATTCAAGCCAGGGAACCTTCCATCCATCAGCCACAAGCTGAGAGCTGGTGAAGGTCCCTTTTCTAACCTTCTGGGACTCCTGGGGTTGTCTCACGGTGGGTGGGCTCTTCCCTGCCTCAAGATGTGGCTGGGCGTGGGTGGGTCCGTCCGTGGGCCTGGACATCAGATCAAGGCTTTTGGACTTGATCCCGGATAGCTCTTTGCATGTTTTGGTGGGAAATGGGTTATAGGCATTGTCTCATTACTGCTTAATTTTCCAGGTTAACATTTAGAATAGTGTTGCGAGTAAACGTGTTAGGATTTTTTTAGAACATAGTACAATTTGTGACAAAGTAGGATATTTGAATTTCTAAGATTCACTTTAAAAATCCAGTGGCTGTTTATGTAAATCATTGTTTTTTGCTTTCCTTGTTTTGGAAACAAGCACTGTACATTTTCAGAATAAAAATTTTAGACGCTGATGTGCCATCTAAGATTTTTCCAGTCTTATTCTAAAAGTTAGCTGTCTTGCTTCTAGTGAGTTGTACAGGGCTCACCTAATACAATGTTTCTCAACCTTGACAATTTTAAGGCATGTGGACTTCAACTCCCAGAATTCCATAGCCAGCATTGCTGGCTGTGGAATTCTGGGAGTTGAAGTCCACATGCCTTAAAATTGTCAAGGTTGAGAAACACTGACCTAATACAATGTTTTGCTGCTGGTATATAAGTAAGTGATCATATTACTGTACACCAATTACTGCTAATGTAAAGATTGCATTTAAAGAATAATGCCACTTGCTTCCTCTTGTTTCTTTTTAAAAACTAAACTCCAATGAACAAATTGAATTTATTTCCAAACATATATCATAGGCTTGCATAGAAAATGGTTTTAAGACTATTGCTTGAAGGGCTATAATTTATTTATTTATTCAGTTTCTATAGCTGCCCATCTCAGCCGAGGGACTTTGGGTGGCTTGCAATAATTAATGTACCAGAGTCAAATAACAGTAACATAGGGGTAGAGATTTCACATTGGGAGCTTCAATCACAGAGACCAAACATTTAAATTAAATTTAAAAAAAAAATCTCCCATATCTAAGGTTAGAGAATATTTTTTCTGTGGGGAGGAAGCACAAGATGTCGTGAATGTTGGTGCTAACGTTTGCCTACAGTATTGCCTTTTTTTCATTCAAATTGCACACTTTGACGTCACTAAAGAGAGCTCAGAGCTGGCAAAGCTGGGTCTGTTAGATGCTTGCTAGCAGATTGTGATGTTGTCCTTTGGGGGCATCCTGTTGTATGATGTAATTGAATGAAAAAAAATCTGTTGAAATAGAGATCTTCTCTGTGTGGATGCTGTGGGCATGAAGTCTCCCTGGATTCCTTGTGGCTGTGCCTGAACATTTTCATCAGAGCCAGAGAAGATAACAGACCTCTTCTTTGCTGCTTTTGTTTTTCTTGGAAATACTTGCATAGGAGGTGAGCAGAGATTGCTTCGGGTGAGTCAGGTCAGAGGAGGGAGTTATCGTTATTACTGTATTCATTTGAATATATTAGCCAAGATGAAGGAAGTACTCCATATCCCTGAGTATTTCATGACTTTAAAAGGCTGTAGATTCAATTTGGACATCACGTAACTAAGATTTGAGCAGCAGCCTTGTTCCAGGTGATGTAGCAAAGTCTGAGGGCGCCCTTTGAGTAGGTTTGGGTGTAATGTCGTAAGCGAGACTGGGAATGCACTTGTGTTCTCTACGTGAAAGCTAAATGTATCTTGCAATAATTCTTGTACCAAGCAGGATTGCCTAATGCAATCTATACACCAGAAGAGTAAAACTAACCTGTCTTCTGACGGCCTAAACCCAGCTCACATTTCCTATTAGTGGGTGAACAATCCAACTGTAGCTCTGTTCCAGCGATCCTTTAGATTGTCATGCTGTTGAGTTGAGAAACCTAATGTGAACCTAATTTCTAAAATGCAGCTTTCCTCTGTAGACAGAAAGCAGTAGATTTAAGCAGTAATTGTAAAAAAAAAACACAAAAAAACCTTTAGCAGCATTTTGGCTTTCTTCATGAGGTCCCTTGTTTATTTATATAATTTATATGCTGCCCATCTCACTGTTACAGAGGGATGTGTTACTGTGTGTTCTTGAACCTTTTTTGTGATTTTATTAAAAGGCAGATGTTTGGTGAGCTGCAGCTTCGCTAGAGGCACTGAGTGTGTAAGACGTTGGTGTTCTGTTATCAGTCAGCTGCCCTGTGGAAATGATGAAGCTTCTGCTTTTTAATAAGATGGGCTGCTTGGGAAAAGGGCTCTGAGGCCTCCTCGCCTGTTTTCTGGATAAAAGTCCTCGACTTACAACAGTACATTTAGTGACTGCTCGATGTTACAGTGGCAATGAAAAATGTAACTTACGGCCGTTTTTCACTGTTACGTCCCTTGGCAGCATAGCATCCCTGTGGTCACGCGATCAGAATTCAGGCGCTGGACACCTGGCTCGTATTTGCGACAGTTGCCGTGTCCTGGGGTCACGTGACCACCTTTTGTGATCTTCTGACAAAGTCAGTGTAGCGTCCAGATTCACTTAACGACTGTAGCAAGAAAGCTAGTAAAATGAGGTAAAGCTCACTTGGCAAATGGCTTCCTTAGCAGCAAAAACGTTGGGCTCAGTTGTCGTTGTAACTTGAGAACTACGTGTATTTAGCTTTACCTTAAGCCCTGGGACTGTTGTGTAACAGGCTTTTCAAAGCCTTTGTACCTGATCACTTATAACACATTGGGGTGGCTTGCCAGAGTTAGATATATGGGTATTGGTCTGGAAAAGTGAAAAAAAGTATTAATTAACTAAGGTTAATGCAGGCAATGAAGGGTCCTTAAAGTTATATTAAGTCTGTATCGAGTACATTCTTGAGATTGCAGTGTTTCTGAATGTAGCAACTTCAAAAATAGCTATTACAAAATTCTTGGCTTTCAGGTTCTCTCAGTCCTTCTGCATGGAACTCAGCTCTGTCAGGTGCATCTGTCACTGTAGAAATCCCTACGAGGAATTTCCTCCAGTCAGAAAAATACAAAGAAGGGTAGCCTATAATTTAGTGCCACGTTCTTCTCAATTTATTATTATTATTATTATTATTATTATTTATTAGACTTATAAGCCGCTCTTCTCCAGGGGACCCAGAGCGGCTTACAACATTTAGTCCATTTTCTCCTACTTAAAGATCTATTTCCTGCCAGAAAAATGTTAAGACCTGATTGCTGTGTTGCAGCATAACTCTGTAAGAATTTAAAATCATTCCAACGTTCTAACATTCGTCTTAGGTCAAGAGACTGCTGCTTCCTTTTGTACAACCGATATTCCATCTCTGCTCTTTTCCTTTGCTGAATTAAAACTGAAAAGGTGGAGAGAAAAAAACCCTGATGCAGATGTTTGTCTAGTAGAAAAAATCCGAAGGTTTTCTGAGCTACACCTAGTACCACTTGCAATTCCGTTCCGTCCCTGGAGCCAAGAGCTCTGTGTTCTGGCTACTCAGGTTTAGCACCCTGAAACTCCTTCAGGCCAGAGCAGTTCAAAATGGAGACTGGCTTCGTGACACCCCAGTGAGAGTCAAGTCCAGACCATTTTAGAAGGTAGGAGAGGCCTCTGTGGTTCCATTCTATCTACCCCTGGGGCAAGCAGGGGACACAGAAGGGAGAACCACCATAACTTTCCCAGACAGGTTTTGGGGAACCTAACAGTTTAACTGGCGTTGGCTCCTTCCTAGGTGAACTGTTCAGAATGGTGGAATTTGGGTTGTTCCTCCAGCAATCCAGGAGCCACCCTGAGCGTTCTTTCTTCCTCTGAGGATCTGGGCTCCTTCCTGATCTCCTGCCACCCTTCTTTAAGCTATTGATTGGTCTCCCTGCCTAACAAGTTATTTACCAGACTCTCTCTCTAAAGATTTGTACATATCTTGCTGAATGCTAGACATTCTCCAGCATGGGTGGATTTCGAATCCACTTGTGGGTTGTCTCAGTCTTCCGCCCAATCAGAGACTAGGTCCGAAATTTAGCCCCGCCTCCGGCCTCCTTCCCCAGTTTTTACCTAGTCTGAAGCCCAAGAACAGCTCTTCGTGGTAGCTCCGCGAAAAGTAGGTTTTTATAGTTGGAATACAGACTGGTAAGGTAGTTTTTTCCTTTGTTACTTAGTACTAAGCATTGGACAAGCGAAATTTAGGTTTTATTTAAGGTAAAAAAAAATTTTTTTTTTTTGAGTTGGGTTTTTTCCCGTACCTGCTCCCTCCGCGCCGTCGGGATCGCGAGGGCGAGGCCGCCCAGGCCTAGAGCCTTGGGAAAGCGGGAGTCGCAGGGGGAAATGTCCCTGGACTCCCGGCTGGCCACTGGATAGCGACCCGAGACCCCACAGGAACACGGACGTCGAAGGAAGGAGAGGTTCCAGGAATCTTCGCCCGTTCGACGCAGAAATAGCGGAGGACCGCTACATCTAACAGCAAGTGGGGTAAAAACGTTAGCGGGGAGGAGGCCGCCAGACCACCGGGTCGGTGGGCACAGGCGGGAGCCGCTTAACGGAGCAGGTAGACCGGGGCCCATAGAAAACAGGCACCGCGTGGTCGGGAGCACCGAGCTCCGACCAAAAAATTGGCGTGGCAGCCATTTTGAAAAAGGGGAGGTCCCGGCTACTGGCGCGAATCGCCATTTTGGGAAAGGGGCGTTCCCCGGCTGACCGTGCCTTCTGGTTGGTGTTCGTCGTTTTCGGCGCAAAAAAAACCTTTAAAGAAGTTGGCGTGCCAGGACTCCTTTGTGTCTCTGCTGGGGCCTAGGCCCAGGAAGGAAACTTCCTTACTGGTAGGCAGAGACAGTGGGATTTATCGACCGGTCAGAGTATTGGGAGCCGGTTGGAGAAGGCTGATTGTTTTCCCTTGGTGGAGTGAGTCCCGGCGTTTTCCTTCGGAGTCTTTTAGCAGCGGCTAGAGTCGGCAGACTCCGGAGCGTTTAGGTCGGCCGGACAAGAAGATCCTCTGTCGGAGGACCCACGCGGCCGTTGCCGACTACCGCCAAGCAGGTTAGGGAAGGACTCCCTTAAGCGCTGCCGGCGTCAGCTGTGCCAGCCAGATACCCGGGAAGGGCCATGGCAGATGGCACCCCGGCCCAAGGCTCAGCGCCCCCCCCCGTCGTCGCCTAAGTGCAGGACGGAGGAACCGGGAGGGGGCAAGAAGAAGGCCAAGACCAAACACCTGACTGAGCCATCGAAATCCGTTGAGCGTCAGGCCATAAGGAGACACCAGGCCTTGGAGAAAGAGTTTGCCAAGGCACAGAGGCTCAGGGACAGCGGAATAGAGAGAGAGAGTCCCTGTCTCTTCGAGAGTCACCCATTCCCTTCGGGCCATCAGGATCGGCTGAACAAGGATCCAGGGAATGGTCCCCCAGGAGGGAAACAGAGAGGGAGGTGTCTCCTATTTCGGCGCCATCATCACCAGAGCATTCTGAGCCCACAACCAGTCAAGAAGAGACTGGACTCAGAGGTAAGAAGAGAAAGAGGTCTGGTAAGTGGTCATCACAGCTTCATTCCCTTTTGCAGGAGGCCCTGGAGCACCTCAGGGCGCCTAGGGGTGATTCCCCTCCCCAGAGGGCACACATACCACGGAGACAGGCCCCCCGTGGGGGTAAGGTAGTGTTCCATGATTCTGACATATCTGAGACTTCTTCACAGGTGGCAGACGAGGAACAAGAGGACTGGGACGATGAAGGAGCCCCGCTGTCAGAGAATGAGGACACAGATCCACAAGCGGCTCCGGTTTCAGGTTTATTTGATCACAATCTGTTTCACTCCCTCATGATTAAGACATGTTCCGTACTGGATCTGCCAGCTAAGACCAAGGAGACCAGACCACCGTCCTCAGAGGAGGAGGACGCAAAGGACCCGCTAATGCACTCACCGGTGTCAGAGGTAATACAGGTGCCATGCACCAAAGTTTTCAGGTCAGCGGTACGGTCCCAGTGGACAAACCTAGGCGCCATTCTGTCTCCAAATGGCGTGGAAAAGAAGATGTTTAATGTTTGCAATCCCTTAGCATCACTCATAGAGGTGCCACAGGTGGACGCACCGCTAATATCTCTCTTTTCTTCCTCAGCCATCCCAGGAGACATGGCAGAGGCAATGAGGGCGGAGGATAAGAAGGTAGAGCTCTCCCTCCGCAGGGTCCATCACTCATCGGCCTGGGCTATCAGGGCCGCATCCACCAATTCAGTAGTCGCCAGGGCAGCGATCAGGTGGTTACGTGAACTCCAGGCAAGTGTTCCTCCGGACCAGGTACGTGTCCAACAAACACTGACCAAGCTGCGGAGGGCAGCAGAATTCATGGCAGACTCGTCCCTGTTTGCTTCTCGATACGCGGCCAGGTCCATCGCAGGGACAGTGGCGGTCAGGAGGCTCAAGAACTGGAAGGCGGACTTTAAGTCCAAGTGGCGACTGGCCACCTCTAAGTATTCAGGATCGAAGCTTTTCAGAACGGTTCTGGATCCTTAAGTGATCGAGGACAAGAACAAAAGGAAGGTACTAGCTCATCCATCCAAAAGGCTAGACAGGGGAACCCAGGAGTTCCGTAGACAGGCTCCCCGACAGAGTGGGGGCGGGGATTGGAGGCAGCCCTTTCAAGGGGGACGGGCCTGGGAGGGGCCCAGGAATCCGCGCACCTTCTCATACAGGCAGGAGTGCGGCCAGGACCGTCCAGCGTCTGGCAGGGGCCAATCTTCCAAACGCCCCTTTAAAGGGGGGGAGGTCGACCCTACAGATGCACCAAGTGACAGTCCCATAGGGGGTCGTCTGGCGCTGTTCAGCGAGAAGTGGCAGACGACCACGATGGATGCCTGGGTCAGGGAAACAGTGGCCCAGGGTCTAACAATAGAATTTTACTCCACCCCACCGGACCACTTCAGTTGATGCCCGGTTTCCCGCAACAGGACCAAGGCGGCCCTCTTAGATCGGGCCATAGAGCATCTGGAGGAGATAAGGGCTGTAGAGCAGGTTCCTCCAGAACAAGAGGGACAGGGGTTTTACTCCATTCTCTTCCTTGTACCAAAGTCATCTGGGGATTGGAGGGCAATCCTCGACCTCAAGCGGTTAAATCGCTACGTAGTGTACAAGAAATTCAAAATGCAGTCTCTCAGGTCCATTTTGGCCAGCATTCGGAAGGGGGATCTGCTATCGTCCATAGACCTCACAGAGGCCTATCTACATATCCCGATAAGGCCGGAACACAGAAGGTTCCTCAGATTCTGCCACAGGGGGCACCATTACCAGTACAGGGCCCTTCCATTCGGACTGTCATCAGCACCCCGAGTGTTCACGAAGGTCCTGGCGGCATTGGGAGCGCAACTACGTATGATACCGGTGCGAGTCCAATGCTACCTGGACGACATTCTGATTCTTTCAAAGTCACACCAGGCCGCTCTGACAGACCTTCGGGTCACCATAGACACCCTCCAGACCCACGGGTTCTCAGTGAACCACAAGAAAAGCCAACTCACGCCATCTCGAAGGCTCCTACACCTAGGGGCCATCATAGACTCAGAACAGGGCATGGTGTATCTCTCCCGGGAGCGTCGGGAGAGTTTACAGAAGCTGACACTACTGGTAGCTCAGAGGAGGGTGGTCACCATAGCACAACTGTCCCAGCTCCTGGGGAAGATGATATGTCTGGGAATCGTCCCATGGGCAAGGCTCCACTCCAGAAGCCTCCAATGGCTTCTACTCCCCTACCAAAGACAGAACCAGAGCGCCTCACTCAGGAGAGTCAAGGGTACCACCACAGGTCCTAGCATCCCTCAGATGGTGGAGGTCAGGCGCCCTAAGCAGGGGGACCACACTCAGGGAGCCCAACAGGATCACAGTCACGACAGATGCAAGTCTATTCGGTTGGGGGGCCCACTCCATGGACCAGATAGCCCAGGGAAGATGGAGCCAGGGGGACCTACGTCACAGGATCAATTGGCTCGAGCTGAGGGCCATCCACCTGGCCCTGCGCCAGTTCTCATCCCTCCTGGCAGGGAGTCACATGCTAGTTCTGACGGACAATGTTACAGCGAAGGCACACGTGAACAAGCAGGGCGGGACCAGGTCAATGGCTCTCATGCAGGAAGCACGGGCACTGGGTCTGTGGGCAGAACAGCACCTGGCCTCCCTCAAAGCGGAACACATATCAGGGGAGGCAAACCATCAGGCGGACTCCCTCAGCAGAGTCACAGTAGATCACGCAGAATGGAGGCTGGCTCCGGAATTATTTGAGGAAATCTCGGTCAGGTTCGGGCGCCCTTGCCTGGATCTCTTCGCATCACCTGCAAACACACAGACTCACCGTTTCTTTTCCAGGTTCCAGACCCGGGGAGCGGAAGAGACGGACGCGCTCAGATGCAGGTGGCCCCAGGGGCTACTGTATGCCTTTTCTCCCCCGCCCCTCATACAGGCAACAATCCGCAAGCTGATATTGGAGCAGGCGGAGGTAGTACTAATTGCTCCATACTGGCCGAGGCATCCGTGGTTTGCAGACCTGGTGGACCTATCGCTTTCGCCAGCATGGAGAATCCCTCCGAGCCAGGTATCCCTGAGCCAAGGGAAGCTCCACCACCCAGACCCGCAGTGGCTACAACTAGCCGCCTGGCGCTTGAGCGGGAAGGACTGAGTAGGCAGGCCTTTTCAGAGGGCGTCATCTCGGTCATTCAGGATGCACGCCGGCCCTCCATCAACAGGATCTATGATGCCACATGGAGGAATTTTTCTTCCTGGTGCGGCAGGCAGGGATTAAATCCCCTGTCGGTTAACATTCCCAACATCCTAGAGTATTTGTGGGAGGGCATGAACAAGGGACTAGCAACTAACACCATTCGCAGGCAGGTAGCAGCACTACAGACGAGGACCGGGCACCCCTGTCACAGCATCCAGCGGTGAGCGCCTTCCTAAAGGGAGCAGTCACAAGACGTCCTCCGGTAGTTCACCGTTTCCCGTCCTGGGACCTTAACAGGGTTCTGCAGGCGTTAACTGAGGCTCCGTTCGAACCGTTGGGGGTCAGCTCACTCCGTTTTCTATCCCTAAAGTGGCGTTCTTAGTGGCCATCACCTCAGCAAGAAGGGTTTCGGAGTTGGCGGCCCTATTGGTCCGACCGGATCTGATCACCTTTGCAGAGGGCAGGGTGATTCTGCGTCTGGACCCATCCTTCCTACCTAAGGTTAACACCTGGTTCCACAGGTCACAGGATCTGGTCCTTCCGGATTTCTGTCCAAATCCCACACACCGTCTGGAGAGACGATGGCACACTCTGGACGTGCGCAGGGCTCTGCGCCACTATGTCAACAGGACAGCGGCCTTCAGAAGGTCGGAAGCCCTATTCGTTTCCTACCATCCTTCGTCCAAGGGTCTGAAGGTATCCTCCTCGACCATTGGCAGGTGGATCAGGGCATGCTTAGCCAGGGCCTATGAGTCAGTAGAATTGCCAGTGCCATCTAACATCACGGCTCACTCCACAAGGAGTGCAGCCACATCGGCAGCCTGGCGCACTCAGGCATCACTGGAGGAAATTTGCAGGGCGGCCACGTGGGCCTCTCCGTCCTCCTTTGTAAAGAATTACAAGATTGATCAATTTGCTGCAGCTGAAGGTTCATTTGGCAGGAGAGCCCTGCAGCAGATTATTGAGTCCTAGTAAGAGATAGCCTAGAACCCCACCCAGTGGGACTCATGAGGGCTTGGGTACGTCCCACAAGTGGATTCGAAATCCACCCATGCTGGAGAAGAAGCGTTGACTTACCTGAACGCCTTTTCTCAGCATGGGGGGATGAAGAATCCACACCCTCCTCTAGCTGGTCTAGGCAGGAATTCTCTTAGAGGACGATGGAAAGGAGCTACACGGTCCGATCTTATGGGGAGCTTCGCCTGGCAAAAACTGGGGAAGGAGGCCGGAGGCGGGGCTAAATTTCGGACCTAGTCTCTGATTGGGCGGAAGACTGAGACAACCCACAAGTGGATTCTTCATCCCCCCATGCTGAGAAAAGGCGTTCAGGTAAGTCAACGCTTCTTTTAGAGAATTTATCTCTTTTTCATGCTACTTCGTTAAATCTATATTTCAGCTTTGTTCTGTCACAGATAAGCTCTGCTGGGCTCTCTGGAAAGGGCAGCATATGGATATATAATTTTTATTATATATTTATATAATGCAGAGACTCTTGATGCATACAGTGGAATTTAATGAGCATTTAGAAACTGCTGTGTTCAGTGTTGTGGCAGAAATCACCTTGAATAAAAAGCATACACAGGATTCTTATTCTCATATTAAGACTTGATTGTTTCTTAGATTGTCAGGATTTCTCTTGCCTGTTCTAAAGTCGTAAGCTCTGTCGTAAGCTCTTATTGCACAAGTATAACCTCTGGTGATATCTTCTCCTTGTGGGCATAATTAGCAAAATAATGGTGGTTTTGAATTATTATTATGGTTGGTTGCATGGCCAGCCAGATGTTCAGACTGGATTTGGCATTTTTACCCACCTGTCGAGTCCTCCCAAGGACCTGGGATAGGCAGATACTGTTTTTTGATCGTATTAGTGGTATCCTCACAGGATGTAAGCTGCTCCAAGCAAAACTTCCTTTTGCAATTGACTAGCAATGGTTTTGTCAATGCTTATGGTGTTCAAGTGGTGCTCCAGATGTCCCAAAAGTGCTTTTTCAAGAGGCAGCTGGGCTTTCTTGCTTTTCTTTGAAGACGTTTCACTCCTCATCCAAGAAGCTTCTTCAGCTCTGACTGGATGGTGCAGAATAGAAGGATGTATATTCCTTGCAGACAGCTGGTCATTTGCATTCTTTTGGAGAGTAGTTGAAGCCACTTGGAGATTTGTCTGTGTCCTCAAGGTCACCTGAGTAGTGCAAATGGGTGTGAAGCCTTCCTGGAACTGCTGAAAGGACTGTGTTGTAAACTGGAGATAGATGATGCTGTATCCCCCCCTCTGTTGAGAGAGGGCTGTTCAATTTGGACATAGATGACCTCTTTGACCCCTCTTTCAAATTAACCATCTTCTCTGTCCAAAACATGAACTTTGCTATCTTCGAAAGAGCGGCCTTTGTCTTTTAAATGCAGATGGACTGCTGACTCTTGTCCTGATGGGTTTGTTCTCCTATGTTGTGCCCTACGTTTATGAAGTGGTTGTTTTGTTTCCCCAATGTACAGATCTGCACATGGCTCACTGCATTGTACTGCGTATACCACGTTGTTCAGTTTGTGTCTGGGTGTTTTATCCTTGGGGTGGACAAGCTTCTGCTTTGGTGTATTCTTGGGTTTAAATGTGCACATATGTTGTGTTGGCTGAAGATCCTTCTGAGCTTTTCAGATATTCCTGAAATGTATGGAATGACGAGGTTGCTTTGTTTATTGTTCTCTTCTTTTTCTGCTTGAAAAATCACCTTTGGGACAACCATGATCTGGATGACTGAGAATCTCCATAGACGTGGTGCTCCAGATATTTTGGGATTGCACCCAAGGCACTTAATCACTTTTGGTACTATCTTTGCTTTATTTTGCCACAGTGGTTCTATTTGCGGATCTTTGTCTTTTGTGGGGTTTTCCCCAGTTCTTTCTCCTTTATTCTACTGTTTCCAGGTTTAATATTATTAATATTATTATTTAATATTATTAATATTATTATAGTCTGTTCACAACAAGGTGAAGTGACAGCTGCTAATTCATTCACTGATGTTGGCCTTTGTACACATCACGTTCTTCCCAAGAATCTAGAATGTTGCAATGAATTGGCATAGTATCTATGTGGATCCAGGGAGTGTGGTGTTTTAGTTGTTCTAAGTGCCGTCCAAGAGTTTTTGCTATGGTACCCAGTGTGCCAATAATCCTTGAAATCACCACAGCTGGTTTGTGCCACAATCTTTCAACTTCTGTTTTCAGATCTTCATATATTGTGATCTTCTCCAATCCTTTGTCTTTTATTCTACTTTCCTGTGGTATTGCTCCATTAATTATCCACACTTGGGTTTTTTTTTTCAAACATAGTTAACTCTGAACTGTTGTGAGCTAAGATTTTATCAGTTTGAATTTGGAAATCTCACAATATTTCATTCTGCTCATTTCTTACTACCTTTTCAGCTACTTCCCACCATTTTTTTTCATTACTGGTGCTCCAATGAATCATTTTGGTGACAATGTCATGTTGTTGCTTATGATCAGTTTGTGCAATCTTCTTACACCAGCCAAGTACACGATCTACCATTTCTTCTATTTCTTTGCACAAAATCTGCACTTTGAATCATTTGATTATTTTTTTTTCCAGTTCTGGTTCTTACTCTTACTTATTCTTACTATTTGCTTTGCCAGGATTCAGCTTCCCACAGACTTCCTAACTGGAAGCCAAAAATGGCCAGCAAAGGACCTGCGGCTTCAGCTTCCACAGAAAGTTCCAGTGCTGGTGGGACCAGTGGGAATAGCAGCAACGGAGACAGTACCAGTCAGGACAGCACATTCGAATGCAACATCTGTTTGGACACCGCCAAGGATGCTGTGATCAGTCTGTGTGGCCATCTCTTCTGGTCAGTATCACCCCCAGTTTTCAGCAGCCAATACTTAAAATCATGGCTCTTGAGGGCTCTGCCTCCCGCTTGCTTCTTCCTTCCCCATATCATCCTTACCAGGCAGGTGAGAATTGTAAAGCTCAAGTCTTAAACTCATTATTGATTCTACATCAGGGACGTCTAACCTTGCCCACTTTAAGCTTTGTACACTTCATCTCCTAGAAGTCCCCAGCTAGCATGGGGAACTCTGGGAGTTGAAATCCACAAGTCTTAAAGTGGCCAGGGACGGACACCCCAAGCCGTTGACTTGCTTCCCATAGGGCTGGATGACATCATTCCATCCTTGAGAATGCATCGGGTGGAGCTGCGAAGGGAATGGGCTAAGGAAAGAGAAACAATTTCTGGTATTAATCCCAGCTGTGGTTCTGGATGTAGCCCATTTGCCGTGTCCATAGAACCAATGGAATTATGTCTCCATCCTAGCCCACCTTTTTGTCTTGGAGTTATTTTAAGGGTTGGATGCAATACAGTTCCTGGGAAACCATCCTGCTGCTGGATGGCTGGGTGTCAGTTGTTGCAAAGAGAGCTTGGGCTGAAATGTGAGGATGTGGGGCAGGGACAGACATGTGCAGAGGATGACCTTCCCTGTCCATGGCTAGAGGTGCTGCTTTGCTTCTAGGAGCCCCTCAACTTGTCACATTCAGCATAATCTGGTTCTCCAAGGCTCTGGGCAAACGGTGGCTTTCTGTTTGCAAAACCCGCACTTCATCAGTGACCTGTGAGCTGCCATCGTGTGCCCCTGATAAGCTGTTAATTACTGGCTGGATTTTCATACTATGCCAAAGCATAATGTGGCTTGATTGACTTTGGCTCAGCATATTGTGCAAATCTAGCTGTTTGTAAACCATGTGTAAGCACAGCTAATTACTGTTCATGCAACCAGGGTTAAACTGTAGGTAAATTAACTATGAAATTGGGGCAGCATTGACAGTAATGGGGTAGGTAATCCAATCGCTGAAATTAGAAAAAGAGGGCTTCCTGCATTATTTATTTTATTTTTATTTATCAGATTTAGATACTGCCTGTCTCATTCTTGACATTTTTTTTGTCACATCCTCAGAAATAGCTTTGTTGGGAACCTGAATTTCAGATGTTGCTTACCGGTAGTTGCAGCCAAGAGGCTTTTGACAGCATCCGTACAATTGTGATTGCATTTATTCACTCTGAATTAATATTTCAGTTTACATTTCTCTCTTACCTTTTCTAAAATAAAACTTGTTGAATTTAAAGCAGATGGAATGAACCATCTTGTCTTGTACCTCAGCTCCAAATCCAGCCATAAAATCTAGACCAGCGGTTCTCAACCTGTGGGTCGCGACCCCATTTGGGGTCGAATGACCATTTCACGGGGGTCGCCAAACAACGCAGTCCGCCATTTTTCCCCCTTTTCCCCTCAGCCGGCGCAGGGGGCAGCAACCGCGCATGCGCGGGGTAGCATGCAGGTCGGGGTCGCGGCCTGAAAAAGGTTGAGAACCGCTGATCTAGACTTTTTGGTTTTCTCTCGGCATAATGGCCACAGTTATGAAAGGGTGGAGAAGACAATGGGCCAAACTCTGGGTTACAAAACAGGAGTTCCTAGAGGGCATTTTTAATACGTGCAGGTTCCGCCAGGCCAGGATATAACATTTCACATAAGTATAAAAACATCCTATCTTAATTAATCTTGGATTTCCATAAGTAGGACCTGCAGTTAACAGGGGTGAAAATACCTTAGTGACATTAGTGGAACAGCTGCAGGTAATGTGAGAATGCATCCAAGAATCTGCCCAGCTGATGATCCAAAATTTGAGACCACTTATCAGAGCAAGAAACCCTGTCCTCTTTTTCTGTGTGTGCTGTCATTTTGTTATTCAGGCTGTGTATTGCACTCTATTTCCTGGGGGTGGGACTTGTTCTTCAGTCACGTTCTTTTCTTTATTCTACAGAATTCAGTTAATTCAGAATTCAATTATGCAGAATTCAATTCATGCTTTCTGAGTAAGGGGAGTTCCATTTTAGAGTCCCTTAGCTCAAGAAATCTCTATGCTGGTTTGTATACAATTCAGGGATGTCAAACTGCCGGCCCGTGGGCCGGACATGTCATCCAGAAGCCGCACCCACCCCATTGCCGGCAATGGCAAAACCATCCCAATAGGTTGACATGTCTGGTATACATGGAAAGACCAGCTATTAAAAAGCAGGAAAATCCTGCTTTTGTTGCTGCTTTTTGAAATACTGGGGTTGTATTGTCTGAGAGTCGAATCTGTATCATCTGAGAGCTGGATTCCAGGTTTCTGATTGTACACTTCTAATGTGTGTTTGTTGATTTTTCTCCCCACTGCTACCTCTGCTACATTCTACTTTATGAACAAATCACTTTGGGAATCCCTGCAGTTGGCCTTGTTTACACCAGGTAAGGCTGGTTCTGCTTTGCTTTGTCTTTCATCAGCTTTGATTATTACACAATCCACCTTCTTGGTTTCCCAAGGGACTCTGGGAAGGTGCAATATGCCTTTCCATTTCTAAATGGATTGTGCGTCCTCCCCAAGGCAACTCTGTTTGGTACTTAGTGTTAACCATGCAATTGTTGGCAACCTTCTATTTGGGGGCTTGGCAGGAAAGGGATGAGTGGCGATGAGATCCACTCTTTAGTAACAATGAGCATTCAGGATATATTCTGGCTATCCTTTCTGTCATTCTGTGAGGTAGGTTAGTTTAATACCTCAGATGGTAGATTAGATGCTTTTAGGGCACTCCTTTTAGAATATATGGTGGGCTTAAGTCACATTTCCCAGCCCCAGCAGATAACACAGCGTTTTGAAACATTGGGTCTTTGATGAGATTTTGATGCTCTCACCTAAGGATCTTGTGAACTTTCAGGTAAGAAAGGCGCGATATTGTGGTGGATTGTGCCTACGGAGGGGGAGGGGTGTGTGATGGACTACAGTGAAGCAGCAGTTTCACAGGGAGGAGAAAGGTAAGAAAAGAGCTCGGAGATGGATAGGAGGCGAGGAAGAATTAGAATAGCCGCTCTTACCGTGCTTCCCCGAAAATAAGACCTGGTCTTATTTTCAGGTGTGTGTGTGTGTGTGTGTCTTTTCCACTCACCTCCAGCATCAACAGCCCCGTCCAGCCGGTCCACTTCTTCTGCAGCTTCATTCTGCAGCTGAGAATGGAGCACCGGCTGTATTTCCCCATTGGAGGCCTTTCCGGAAGGCTTCTGCAGCCGAGAAACGAGGTATGGATTGAATCCGTAGTTTGGTTCTTGCTGACTGGGAAATGCAGGCCTGGGGACGCCGCAGAAGAAGTGGGCTGGTGAGGAGAGGCAGGCTGCAACGGTAAGTGGGTGCGGAGTGCATGGGGCAGCTCTTACCTCCCCCACACGCCCGCCCTAGCTTGATTTTTAGATGTGCGCCTCGCCCCAAAACTAGGGCTTATTTTTGGGGTAGGGGTTATATTAGGCACACCTCCCAAAATCAAGCTAGGACTTATTATCGGGGTAGGTCTTACTTTCGAGAAAAACACAGTAGGGATCTCCCAGGATACTCGAGTGCGAGAGAGCAAAGATTCTGTCTATTTGGTATGAACAAAAACTGAACTTTGCCTGGATTGCTCTATGTCATTCCTGGGCTGGGCCTGACAGACATTGAGATTGTTGGTGTCTTTTGATATTTAGTTTGAAATGTGCGAAAAGGTGCTGACCCATCTCCCATTGAGTGGGTGAGGGGCTTGAGGACGAATGATTGGTTGCTTTCCTCCTCTCCATAATCCCAACAGTGTAAAATTATGGAAATGCCAAGCCTCTGTCCAGATCAGGATTATTTTACAGTGTTGGGAGCTCTGTGGGAGGGAAAGAGCTGGACACTTTGGGCCCTGCAAAAAGTACTGGCAGTCCTCATAATGACCATTCAGTTACAATGTAAAAGTAACTTTGTGACCAAAGCCCACATTTATGATCTCAGCCCCTGTTCACCATTACAGTCAGGTAGCATCGATTGTCCTACACCTGACCCTTTTTCTTTCCTCCCCCCACCCCCAGAGATTGTCTAAAGAAGCTCTCTCTTCTTGAGCGGCTTTTCTCCGCAGGGCAGCAAGTTAACAAGCTCAGCTTTGTGACCTTGATTAGGGCCTTGCAGCTGCAGCCTGAAATGGACAGGATCCTAGTCAGTTTCACACTAAAGGCTTTTGTTTGCTTCCTAAACACCAGTGCATTCCTTTCCATGTGCGTTCCTATCGTGTGCTGACTTAGTCTCTTGTAATCCCTTTCTCTCCATTGAATGTAAATACAAACATCAATTCTCTTCTTGCTACTTAGTCCCAGCACCAGGATGAGCCTTCCAAAGAGTAGAGAAGTGAGAAAAAAGGGCTGTAAGATTTGCCCTTTTCTCAGTCGTTGGGGCTCACCCGGCTGTTTGAAATTGTATCTGATGCTATAAAGCAGAGGAAACCTGGAGTAACATTGTAAGTGCAGTCAAGGCCATCTTCTTTTTCACTTAATGACCACTTTGCTTTAGGACCATGTTGCCAGTCCAAATTGTGCTCACTAAACAAGGATTACCTGTAAAGCCAATACCTTGGTATCTTTGCAGAACTCCATGTTTTTTTATTTTTTTTACTTATTTAGTAGGTTTAGAAGATCCTGAATTCCAAAATGACTCTGGATGGCTCCTAAGTGATTATGCTTAAAATAGAAAAATCAAGAAAAAGAACCCAGGTGCCCAGACAGGCCACATAACTAGCAACCACCCCAGAGCCCCACAGACTCCCTACCCCGAGGCCTGGGAGAAGCAAGGCATTCTTCTGTTGTAGTCGAGGTTTTCACCCGATGCCGTTCCTCTTTTCTGCCTTTCAGTGGCTGGAGACCAGGCCAAACAGACAGGTGTGTCCTGTATGCAAAGCAGGAATCAGCCGTGATAAAGTTATACCACTTTATGGAAGGGGCAGCACCGGACAGCAGGACCCCAGGTAAGACGGCCTCTCCTGGGAACAGTCTTTTGCTTTCAAGGTCTACTCAAGTGGAATTCATGGAAGAAAACTGGCTGCCTATTCTTTTTTTTTTTTAATAAATTTTTTATTATTAGATATATATTTGTACATGTAAACAAAGAAAAAATTCAAGTTAAATGCTATTCAACTTAATACAATCATTTTAAATTTGTAAACATTCTTCACTCCGTATATCAAGATTTAACTATAAGCCAGATACATTTTCTTTGATTGGTGTTTCTCTTGTATGTAGTCTATCCATTGTTTCCAGTCCAACATATATTTTTCATTTGAATGATCCTTCAAATACGCAGATATTTTAGCCATTTCTGCCATATTTATGACTTTCAAAGTCCATTCTTCAATAGATGGTATTTCTGGTTTCTTCCAGTATTGTCCCACCAATAGTCTCGCTGCTGTGATCAAGTTCAAAATTAAGTTCGTCTCTATAGTGGTACAGTCTTTTATGATCCCTCACAAAAACAACTGAGGTAGAAATTCAATACGCTTTTTCAAAATGGTTTGAAGTGTCCACCATATTTTTCTCCAGAAAGCTTTAATTTTTCTACATGTCCACCATACAAGAAAATATGTACTGGCTGCCTACTCTTGACTCAGGTTCAGTCTTCAGGTTTCGGCAACCTTTTCTTACCTGTAAGAATCTCACCATTCCAATGTTTGTTACTGGTAATAGGTTGCTCTGTGTCTGCCCATCCCCGGCCACAGCATTCCGGTGTGTGTGTGTGTCCTGTGTAGCTTCACATGATGCAGCTGGAGTTGGGAAATAGTGTTCCAGGTCTTCATTTTGGTGTGTCTACCCAGGAGGCTCACAGGCCAAAAAGCAACAAGCAAAAGATTGTCAAGCTTGATTCTGGGGATTTCTTCTCCCATCCTCTCCCTATCTTGGTAGGATAGACAAGAAGGAATCTTAAGGATGGACAAATTTAGCATTACGTAAGCTTTACAGATCATAGTCCAAGTCTGCCATAGGCAGCTGCATTACTGAATAGTGGACGCCTTCTTTGGAACTTAGAAATAATAATTGAAAAAATTGGTATCCAGGAGGATTTTTATCTTTTTAGGACTTTATTGGGATTCTTTCAGAAGACCATCAGTAATGGTTTTCTTGAATGGCTTTTTTCTAGACCATATTCATACATAGTTCATACTAGCCTGTGTAGGGTTCTCATGACCAGGGTCTGTTGAAACATGGAGGGGTCTCCTAGCGGATGCTCCAGTAGGCTTGGAAGCTGCTTCTGCATCCCTGGAGTGAACTTTGCTGGGTTTCTGTGCACCTCCAGTAAGACCATTTTCAGGACATGGGTGTCTGCCCTGGGTCTCCCTGTGTTGTGATTCCTTGTCAGCCAGTGGACCCGGCAGCTGAGCCTAGTGAATCAGAGGAGGAGGAGGGGGGCCTGGAGGGACATCAGAGTCAGAGGAAGGCTCTGAGGAGCTCCAAGACTTACAGTCTGATGAGGAGCCTGGAGCCTGGCCCCTCTACTCGCACTCAGTTTGAGACACAGCTGTCCTGGGAGTCTGAGATGGACAGTGATGGCTCACAGCTGGGAGATATCCAGGATGCTGCAAGAAAAGAGAGTAGGACAGAGGAATGCAGCGGGGCGGCTCCAAAGGCAAAGGAGAAGGCATTAGGAAGCCCTGCCTTGGCTGCATAATAAAAGGGAAGGTGTGGGAGGTGCTGACTGCTGAAGGCAATCGTTTGTGTTAAGGAATCGAGTTTCGGTGAACTGTGTTTTGTTTGCCTTGGACATTTTACTCAGCTCTGTAAATAATAAAAGGGGATTATTTTTTTCCTGCGGTTCCAGCCTGCTTGTTGGAAGAGGGATTTCTCCTTGTGAACTTAACAAGGACTCACGTAGGCTGGGACAGAACACCCTGCGACTGGCTCTGTAGCAGCCAGATCTGCAACTCTCTTGAGAGTTGGAAAGATTGTCAATCCCTACTCTGGGTGTTTCTGGAACAGTGAGAGGTGATCTGACGCATCCAACTGGGGAACAGATGTTTTGAAGAGCTGTTGTTTGTCTGGATGGCTTTCACAAGGGCAGGGGTAGGCAACCTTGGCTCTTTTATGACCCGTGGACTTCAACTCCCAGAATTCTGGCTCAGGAATTCTGGGAGTTGAAATCCACAAGTCATAAAAGAGCCAAGGTTGCCTACCCCTGCACTAGGGAGATTTTTGCACGAGATGTGGAGATCAGGATACATTCTTCTGGATTTTCCAGTAATGTATCAGTGGCAGGAGCAGCCCAGTAATTTTGGCCATGCTTCGGTGTTCTAGCCCCAAGCAAAATCTTGTTTCTTTTCTGCAATTCAGGCACTATTTATTTATTAAATTTAGGGGAGAAGTGGGAGCTGCTATTAGTCGATCAGCCACCTTCAGTGTGATGGTTCCCCATTGGGGCCCCAAGTCAACTGCTAAATGCCCTCATTAAACCCCATAATGAATTGCATCTTGCAGGGAGAAAACGCCACCTCGACCTCAAGGCCAGAGACCCGAGCCAGAAAATAGAGGGGTGAGTAACAGAGAATCTGGGAGAGGCTTGTGCTTCTCGGAATTCCAGAGGGAAAATGCTGCAAGGCTGGACCCCTTCAGGCTTGTCTGCTGCAGGTCTTTGCGAGCCAGATTAAACCAGACCAATCTTGGATGACCGTTTTTGTAGAGAGAGTTAAACCGCTGGTAGAAATAGTGCTCTGCAGTACATTTTGCAAAGTTCCAGCTGCCGTGCGAGTGCCCTTAAAACAGGGGTGTCCAACTTTGGCAAATTTAAGACTTCTGGACTCCAACTCCCAGAATTCCCCAGTTCTGGGAGTTGGGAGTCCATAAATCTTAAAAGTTGCTGAGGTTGGACACCTCTGATTTAGGCAGTGGCTTTTAGACAGGGATTTCAGAATTCTGGGAGTCTACAAGTTTTAAGGTTGCCAAGGTTGGAAACCCAGCCTGAAAAATATGGTGGGCATCAAGTTAGCCTGCAGTTGCAGGAGGTGCAGCAAGTTGTGTCCAAAGAGGTTGTGAATGCTGATTTTATAAATAGCAGACTCTGGAGAAAATGGGCCATTTTAACCTTTCGTAGCCCCACGTTGGGGGGAGGACTTGGCCTGATGAAAGAGTTGCCTGTTTCCGTGCAAGTCGGCAGGAGCCTCCAGAGGCTGCTCTCGGCTCTTGTTTCACCAAACAAGCAGCTCTGCTGGGGTGATTAAGGAGCACTTTGTTCTTCTACTCCCCGGAGAGCCAATGCCTTATTGAATCAGGTGCTGAAGGTGGAGGGTGCCTTTTTGGCATGGCTTCTGCCTGAAGCTCTTGTGGCAAAGCGCACAGGCTGCCTTGCCCAGCCTGGAGGTGATCTCTGATTCTCGGACTCTTTTTGCTGTGGGGATCGGCTCAGGTTGCTCAGGCAGGTTTTGTGACCTGTGACCAGCAAAGAACTATCTTGCTCATCTCTTAAATATTGGGTGAGCTAGCAGGCCGCCAACTTGCTAAATTTAAGTTGGAAACACGCTACACTCTTGTGCCCAAAAAGATCACATGGGAATAAACTAACAAAGCCGTGAAAATCAGGAGTCTGGTAGCACCTTTCACAGCTGACTAATTCTGTTAAAGGTATAAACTTTCATGAGCTGCAGCTCAAGAATCAGGAGTCTGCAGCACCTTTTCTGAAGAACCCATTTAATGAAACAAAATTTAATAAAATATGTTTGTTGAAAAAGGGATTGCACGCTCCTAGTGTTTTGCTACCATGGACTAACACAGCCCTCCTCCTACAAAGCCTTGAACGAATCTCCTGTCGCTGTATTTCTGTGGAGGTCCTTTATCCAGAGACAATCCATCTGGATAAAATCTCATCTCTGCAAGGCTACAATGGAGTAGAAGGATGGCAGAAAAAAATTGCCACCCGACTGGAAGGAGGCAAGGCCAATGAAGCACTGATGATGTTCCCTAGTTGGGCAATGAAATGTCTACAAGCAAGCCACCAAGCTTGAAGAGCACCAAGACCTCCACAGTTCATCACTGAGCTATATTTATTCCCTTCTATTGGAAGGGAAATGGAGCCAGGTCCACAAAGTAGTCTGGTCTGGGATGCTGCTTTCAGCTCATCATGGTCTCACAGCACACAGTTGGAGGTCTGTCTAATCTGCTGAAAGAGACTGCAACCAGTCAGGTTTTAGTTTGTGAACTAGGACATCTATATATGCAAGTTGATCAATTTTTGTTTGTTTCTAGGGTTTCCAGGGTTTTGGGTTTGGTGATGGAGGCTTCCAAATGTCATTTGGAATTGGAGCGTTTCCGTTTGGCATATTTGCGACAGCCTTCAATATAAACGATGGCCGGCCCCCTCCAGGTATGGAATTAAATAAAATTAGCCTGGCCAATCATAACTGGGCTGGTGTTGCATCCTGATCTGTTTTGCTTAACTATTGATCCCTGAATCAACGCTCGTCTACTCATTTTGCCCAATGAGCATCTCTGTTCTTCAGAGTCACCATCTGATAAGTCCCAGCAAGCTCTGCAGAGCAGGGACATCCCCTCTGGGAGATCTTTGCAAAACCTGAAGAATAGAAAATAATAGAGATGGGAGGAATGTGGGAGGTCCTCTACTCCAACCTCCTGTCCAAGCTGCAGACGCTGTACCATTCTGGAGAAATGGCTGTCCAGTCTCTTGTTAAAAACCTCCGGTAATGAAGCACCCACACCTTCTGGAGGCAAGCTGTTCTACTGGTTGTTTTTATGGCCTTCCTGAACAGCTAATGCACAAAAGCCTGGTCTTGCTGAAGTGCATCTGTTTCAAAGAAGACAAGACAGTTTTAGGGACTGTCCATTTTAAGGATTCTGGGAAGCTTTCTAATAAAAAAAGCTTTAGAGTCTGATTCCACACTTAGAGCGCCAACTCTGGAAAAACATAACATTCCATTTGTAAATTCTAACAGAAAGCTGATAACTGTGCTTTGTTTTTTTTCTTTCCTTAGCTGTCCCAGGGACTCCTCAGTATGTGGACGAGCAGTTTCTCTCTCGCCTCTTCCTGTTCGTGGCCCTCGTCATCATGTTCTGGCTCCTGATAGCTTAACTTTGCTCCATTCCTTTGGAGCTCTGAACTGGCCACAGACTGCTGCTTGTCTCCCTGTCTGCCTCTCGGTGTCCAATTCTTCAGCTAATGATGGGCTCCTAAAAGCCACTGGTGTCTTTGTGTGAGACAGAGTCTCTTATTTTTCCAGAACTATGGTGTTAATGTTTTTGGAAGTTCTCTGAAGCTCAGCTGTATCTCACACAGCCAGGACCTGGCTGGAACTGCAACCCTAGCTTTGAGCTCTGTATCTCAGTGAGGAGTGTTTGAATCTTGTGCCAAATATCTGGAAGAGATGCTGCTCCAAAGGGAATTGGGCATGGTGGCTGGCAATGGAACCTCTTGTCACACACCCCACTATCTTGTGTCTCGAGCAGTGAGAGGAAGGAGACCAGGGGACTTCAGGACCCAACTGTACATCTTGCTCAAAAGCCAATTGACTCCAGGTAATATGTTCTATAAATAAGACATCTGGCTGAAGAGGATTGTGTCTCATTCCTGCTGTTACATACCCAAGTGATAAAAGACCATCTTTGTTTTTCCAGCAATCACAAAAATGAAAGGATAAAAGACTTTTTAACCTAAAACAGTAGCATATCTAAATTTACTGGAATTGGCGGGGGGTGGGGGTGGGGAGAGGGAATCTCATCTCAGGGTTTTGGAGGGGCTGCTGGCTGTCATGCAGCACACTTCCTTGCTGATAAAAGCAGTGTTTTAAAGGGTTTGTAGCAGCTATCAACTTTTAATTTAGGTAGACATAATTTCAGCTGTTGTTCTTAAGATACATCTGTCCTCCCAAAATGTATATTTTTTTCCATATTTCGGATAAGTTAACTGGGAGGAGTATAGGACAGTCTCTTACAGGGGTAATTCACTGAGTATTTGAGGCCTCCCCAACTCAAAGTAATGATTATTACACAGATGGGAATAAATCTGTACATTTTTTTTACAAGAACAGGGAATTCTGCTTAAACAGTTTGCATGTGGCCAAGGGACTATTGGTGTGTGAGCTTTTTCAAATGACCAAAGACGTGATTTTTTGAAGGGTAATCATGGGCTCAATGCAACAGTGGTTTGAACAGTGCTTTAGCTGCACAGCATCTCACAGGATGGTACTGGGTGCATTTGGAGAATTCTTTACAGAAGGGGTGGAAGAGGAGTCACGCTTTTAAAAAGTTGTGGTAGGATCTTTTGGGCCCACAGGATGCAAACCTCCCACTTGAATGGCTGTCAATATTCTTGTAAGGGTGCATTTATTTTGCAATCCTTTTGATCTTCTGGATGTTAACAGAGACTTGCTAGTCAGACCCCACTGATGTCGAGGTTTATTTTTCTGTAAGCGTGATGGGGGGGGTGAGGTTGGCAATCTCAAGAGCGAGATGCAAGTCACCACCGTTTCCTTTCACCGAAGTCAGTTACCAAATGTGAATTTTTTGTGGCCCAAATTCTGTCCTGGCTCTTGGTTTTTCAGTACAGGAGGCAGACCTAGCTCGACAAAGGGATGTTCTCTCTTTTATCAACAAAATCGGACTTGGCAACAAGAAGGCTCCATCCCTTGAATGAAGATCAGTGCCACCTACTGTCAACATTTCAGTTGCAAGTAACTTTTATTTCTCCCTTTCCTAGAAAGTTCATCAAACTGGAAAAGCTGTCTTTCTAAAACCAATCTTGTACAAATGGTCAAATGGCTGTGATAGAGGGATAGTGTTGAAATGTCAGATGTTGACTGTTAGACCGGTTGTGCTGGCCAAGGTCCCGTCTTTGGTGGTGGGGTTATTTCGGCCTCGTCTGCCTTTGGGGGGGAACAGAATTGGTGGCATCTGAAAAACTTTTTGGCTGAATTGCAGCAGCTGATTCTGGGCTTCCTGGGCTTCGGAGAGCCACTGGCTCATGTTTGCTTGATAAGCAGACCCTCCCCGGACTTCCTCTGGCCTTAAAAGGCCTCCCTGCCCACGCTCTTTGCATCCCTTTTTTTCTCCACATCATCTATTCAGATTCCGCTTGGCTTGTGGTCAGCAAAGTATGGTACCACTGTGCGACACTGCTGTTCACTAATTTTCACTGTTGTGAAAGTCTGAATAAACACCTTTTTACATTATCTTACTGCTGCGTGGAGTTAATTTCCTGCAAATTGTTTGGAGAGGCGCTGTCACCACGAAAGTGGAGCCCTATTGCCTGGCTCGACTCCCTGATCATCGGGTGGACGGCCGGGCTTCTCTTTGCGTTCACCTCGGACCTCCAGCCGAACCTGACTTCAGCCCGGCGGCTGGAGCGCAGAACCAGGTACGCCCCCCGGCTGGATCGTCCAGGTTCTGCGGCGCTGCCCCGTCGTTAGAGCTGAAGCGTCCGGGTCTGTCCCCTCGCCCCTTGCTTTCCGCCAGCCAAACAGGGCCGTCGCAGCAACCGTTGCCGGCTTCACGTTGCTTCATTCTTGGGCGGCAGCGGCGAAAGTTCCCGCTTCAGCGCCGATTCGTGGCTGGGCACGACCTTGGATTTCGCGGGATTCGAGGAGGCGCGAGAGCTGCTCGGCAGCCCCGTTGCCTCCCTCTCGCAAGCTCCGGGCATCTGTCGAGCGTGTTCCCACGACGCGGTCATTGGCAAACGCGAGTCGGACGCGGCGTCCCGTGGCTTCGCCCGAAGAAGCTCCGCACTGGAGCGAGCCCCGGGCTGGATGCTCCCTCCGGGGAAAACCAGGCGAGGCCCGCAAAGCCCCGCAGCCGGGGGTGCAGGCGAAGCCCCAACCCGCATCGTGAGAACGCGAGCCGCCCGGAGCTTCTGCTCTCACTCGCGAACTGCCGTCGGGCGCATCGCAGCCACGTGCTGCGGGGAGGGGAGGAAGGGGACGGCAGGCGCCGATTGGCTCCCCGGCTGAACGAGGGGCGGCGATAGAACGGCGCAGCAAGAAGTTGAAACGGAGGAGGCGGGCGGCCAGGGCTCATTCCGCGGCCCCATTGGTCGGAAGTGGTGGGCGGGGAAGCGGGGCGGGACCGGCGTGGGACCAATCATTGGCCGCGCGCGGGCAGGAGCGGAGCTCGCCCGGAGGTCCAGGTGCGACGTAGCTCGCGGTGTCCGCTGCGCTGGCGCGCGGCGTGTGTGTGTGTGTGTGTGGGGGGGCGTGAGGCTCCTTCCTTCGCCCCGGCGGTGACGTCACGCACGCGCGGGGTCGCTGAGGCGGCGCTCGGAGGCCATGGACGGCGGCGTGGCCGCGCCGGCGGGTAAGGAGGCGGCCGCGGGGGACCCGGCTGGCGCGGCGCCAGGGGTCGGGTGGGGGGAGGGCGCGCGTGGCCGCAGCCGAGCCCCGCCCAGGCTGGGCGGCCACGGTTTCCAGGGCGCCGAGTCCTCACGTGGGCTCCGGGCTCCGGCTCGCTGAGGGGCCCTCCCGCCGTTGGGAGGCCCCTCGCTTGACTGGGGCTCTTGGTTGCAAAGGGGAAGGGAAGCGACCCTGGCCCGGGAGGGGGGGAGAGGCGCGGAGACCCCCCCGGGGGCAGAAAGCAGCTTCTTTCCGGGCTCCTGCTGGGGAGGCTGGCGGGGGCCTTGGAGGACGCCTTGGGGCCCTGCCCGGGAGTCTCTGCTAGTCTAACCAGAGGGGCGAGGAAGGGATGAGTTACCAAACTTGCCCGCTGCCCGACCGTTAAAAGACCAGTGGCCTCTTGCAGGCGGTGGTGGGACCCCGGTGGGCACCCCGAAGGCCCGGCTGAGGGCCTCCTGTCCCAGGAAAGGCTGCCCTCCCGCTGCTTTCTCAACCTTGGCGACCTTAGTAAGGCCTGGCTGGGGGAATTCTGGGAGTCAAAATCCACCCGTTAGCAAATTGAGAAAGGCTTCCTAGTGTAGCTCAGGCCAAATGGTTGGGTTCTTAAACAATAGGCAAAATGATCTGGCTCTTAGGTTAAAAAATAAAGATGATGTGGCCTCTGTGTTGCTCAGCGTTCTTTGGAGAGTAGCCCAGTGTGGGTCGAAACTCTGAAATGGTTTCATGCTCATTAATTGTGTTTCACCTTATCTGCGTTCTTCACGGTTGGGGAACTCTGAACCCAGGTGATCATTTTTACAGCTGGAGAGAGAGAGAGAGGGAGAGAGAGGGAGGGAGGGTGGGCTTTTGCCTCAGATTTCTTTAGAGAATTTAGAGGCTGGAAGTCTTAATTTATTCTCACCCCTTTGTAACATCTTGGTATTTTGTTCTGTTTGAGGGTTCGTGGTCTGTGAACCCTCCAGGGATGCGACTGAGCCAGTGAAGTGGGAGTACTAACAGAATTTGGTAGTTCAACAGAAGGAGTGCAGAAGAGTAACAAACAAGAACTGCATGTTCTACTACTAGGAGAAAGCCCTCATCTGGATATGATTGGGAAGGGGATATCTTGGAGCCCGTTTGATTGCCCACTGTGGGTGATTAAATGACTGCTTCCTGCTGAGGAAGCAGAGGCCACTGGAAAGACTGCAGGGGGAATATAAAATAGCTCGTTTCCAAGAAATGAGCTCACCGAGTGAGTGAATAAAAAAGCTTAAAAGGATTTGGGCAGGAGAGGTTCAAAAGTATGTGTTCAGCTGATTTTCAAAGCTGAGAAGGAAGCAAGAAGAAATAAATATCTGTCTCCGGGTATACCTTAAGAAACTGAAATAATAATCAGGGAACATGACACATGAGCTCTATGCCATGTTCCTTTTCCTTCCTGAATACAGTCTGGTGTGTATCATGCCGCAAATGCAACTTTATAGTAGTTCGTGAGCAAAAGTAATACTAGGATTGGAACAATGAACAAAGATTCATTTGGCCAAATAAAAACTCTATACAGTTATAGAGCAAATGATAGCTGATGGAGGAAACCACTCTCCCTAAGGTACACCAAGGAAAGAAAACATTTCTATATTGGTGGAACCTAGAAAGAGTTCATGCAGAAAAGTTCATGTATGAAGGACAAGCTTTGGGTCTGTAGGGAAAGAAAAACCCTGAATAACATTTGCCTACTCCAAGGTACAGAAACAAATGTGTGCCATTCATATCATTGACTCATGAATTCATCCATGATCATGGATTAGGGATGTTGCAGCTAATGTCCAAGATGTAGCAAGTCCAGCAACAATTTTTCAGGTTTGCTAATCCATGGGAACAGATGATGTTACCAGAGCAGCTATAATGATGTTCCAATTGCCCAGCATGAGAAACTCTGCAGTTCCGGGCTGCTCATCACTGGAGACCTTTTCCACCCTTTGGGGGTTGTTTATCTTTGCTAAATTTGTTTGTACAATTTCATTATCTGCTTCTGTCTCCCATTTTCTGCTTTCAGGAATTATTTGCAATTGTTTTTTTTAATATTTCCTGTTTGGGGAATTCCTGCTCATTCTGAGCTCCCTTCTCTCCTTTTCCTACCATGAAAGCTTACTTATTGCTCTCAGCTGATCAACAAATGCTTTCTTGGAGCACTTAAAATCATGTTACAAGATGCACAAGCTCTTTGGGCAGGACATTGGCTAACCGGCTTAACTTAGGGAAGGCAGATTTTTGAGTGATTTTGGGGCAGGCTTTGAGAAGTCAGCAGCTGAGTCATCCTCTTTTCTGACCCGTTTTCAGCTCCAAGACAAGCATCTCTTGAAGATGCATTCATTTGAATTCTTTCTCTTTCAAGTATCAGATTTTTTTCCAGGGAAGCAAGAAGGAATGTATAGTTACCTCATTCTGAAAATTACATTTGCTTCTATGTAGGTATGTCAAAATGTATGTTCAGGTATTCATACACATTTTAAATATTTATGTCATATTACATAGCATTAGTCTCATCTTTATCTTTCTTTATCTTTATCTTTATCTTTATTTTGACTTATATGCCGCCCTTCTACCCAGACTCACGGCGGCTCACAACAGAAATACAAGTACAAAATATAAGTCATTTAAAATAATACTACAATATAAAACTATAAAACTATATTCACTCATACAGCATATACTCCCAATCAAAGGCCCAGGGGCAGAGCGCAGTTCACATGCCCCAAGCCTGTCTGCATAGATGTGTTTTTAAAATTTTTCGGAAAGCTAGGAGGGAGGGAGGGAGCAGTACGAACCTCTGAGGGAAGTTGGTTCCAGAGGGCTGGGGCAGCAACAGAGAAGGCCCTAGCCCTAGGTCCCGCCAGACGGCACTGTCTAACAGACGGGACCCGTAGGAGGCCAACCCTGTGTGCCCTAACCGGTCGCTGGGATTCTTTCAGAATATTTCTAAAGCCCTCTGATGCCGGGGTTTAGGTACTTTAGCAGCCAAGCATGAATAATTCCCCACTACAGACAGTCCTCAATTTACAACCATTCATTTAGTGACTGTTCGAAGTTACAATGGCACTGAAAGAAAGGAACATGACTGCTTTTCACACACGGTCACATGACCAAAACTCAGGCCCTTGGCAACAGGCATGTACTTATGCCAGTTGCACTGTCCCTGGATCATGTCATCACCGTTTGTGACTTTCCCAGTTGGCTTCCGGCGAGTCAAGGGGAGAAGCCAGATCTGGTTTAACAACCACACGATTCACTTAACAACTGTGCCAAAAAGGTTGTTAAGTGGGGCAAAAGCCACTTAGAAACTGCCTTGCTTGGCAATGGAAATTCCGGTCTTAAGTTGAAAACTTCAAATCTTGTGAAAAGATTTGAGTAGGGAACTCATACTTGAGTAGGGAACAGAAAGTAGAGAATAAATATAGGAAGAAAGAATAATAATTACAGGGAAAAAACCATCCTGTGAAGTCTACCCTTTGAGCTGGACATTGAGATGGCGCTTAATCAGCATGCCCAGTGTTCTCACGAGTGACCCACTCATGGGATCCCACCATATCTCCAATGATCTTGATGTCTTCCTGCCTTCCTCACATCTCCCCTACCCCTTATTCTCCTGCTCTTGGTCAAGGCAGCCATTCACCCCAACTAATCACCCCAGTGCTCACCCTCCAGGTTTGCATTCCCCTGAGTCTTCACTGCGGCCCAGTGACCTTAAGCTGCACCTGCCCTTGGAACTCAGTGGCCCAAGGAGCGAAATCCAGCTACTGAAGGTTCAGTGATTGCAACTGAGCTTTCTCACTTTTGGGTAAGGGGGTGTAGGCTACCAGAGGCTGCCTTGCCAAGCAGTAACATGACTGAAGCCTCCAACCGCTGCTTCTGCGGGACTTACAAGTCCCAGCATTCTTGTCCCAGAAGAGGCTCTATTCCTATGTACCCTGAGTAAAATCTCTAGACTGATTTGTTCTATGATCCATTCAGAAGTCGTGTCCAAAGCCAACATTCAAAATGATCTATGGCTGTTTCTCCAGAGATCTTTCCACATCCATGAAATCTCACAAGGAAAACCACTGGCTGCATGATTCCGATCTTTGTAAGCGTAGATATATCCTGGGATTTTTTCTGAGGCCTACATTGTACTAAGTACTAGACTGTGACATATTTCTTGACTGCTGATTCCTTTGATAGGTACCAGAGGAAGCTATCTGCCATTTCAATATTTTCATAGTTGGTGTTAAGGCTTAGTCTTCTGTTTATTTAACCTTAGTCCCTGTTTTCCTTTCCTCAAGAGTCATTACTAGAGTCTGTAGTTTTATTTGCCTTTTTAGCATGGCATGGATTATTAATGGTTCTTCCTCCAGTTTTAAAAGCTGCTCATCTTCCAATTCAACCTCCTTCAATATGTTTTCAGCATATAATATCTACTCTAACTCACACAGTATTGTAAGATCCTTTCCTTTGTTTGTCTCCCCAATCTTTACCATCTCAGGATTCCTTTCAGCATAATGATGGAAGGGATTTTGGAGATCTTCTAGTCCAACCCCCTGCTCAGGAAGGGAACCTTATACCATTTCAGACAAATGGTTGTCCAGTCTCTTTTTACAAACTTCCAGTGTTGGAGCATTCACAACTTCTGGAGGCAGGTTGTTCCACTGGTTAATTGTTCTAACTGTTAGGAAATTCCTCCTTAGTTCTAGGTTGCTTCTCTCTTTGATCAGTTTCCATCTGTTGCTTCTTCTCATGCCTTTTGACCAGACATTCAATAGTATCTCCCAAAATCTGATTTATCTCTAAGACTGGCTATTGCCATCTTGAGCAATTCTGCAGAGGAATTGCTCTTTCACTGTATTAGATTGATACCCTCCTTGCTATAAGGAGGAATCTCTCTTCCAGTGAACCCTTCTCTAATTATGGATCCAGGATCATCTGGGTCTCAATAAGATTTCTGTTATACTGACTATATCTATACATGCATTTGCAGCCAAGTAAGCAACTTTCTCATCTGAGACCTTAAGCAGTGATAGGACATCATTATCTTGATTGCAAGCCACCAAGATGTTATCGAACCTAAATCCTGCAGAAGAAAAGCCACACTGGGATACTTGGTTTTTTCAGTTACAAATTGAAACAAAATCAGAGAGAGTGCCCTCCATAGCTAGTAATTTCCTCCAATTAGTTTCTGTTGATTAAATAAAAGGCTGCACAAAAATAAATCACATAAAGGGAAATGAACTTGCACATTTATGAAGCCAAATTAGGCGATATTAAAAAGAGGCCTATTGTGGGAGCTCCATCCACTGACTTCAATTTGGTTTTTAGTCAGAACAGTCTGTTTCACAAGGCCAGCTTTTCAGTGTTATATAACAGCTGTTCAGAGCTGTAGTATCAGTGATGAATTGGTCTGTAAGCTTAAAGGGAGCTTCCATTTCCCTTTCTGAGAAATCATCCACTAGTATTACAACTCTGGGGAAAACCCTTAGTTGAATTAATATAATCCAGCCCAAAGGGATAATGAGCTTTTAATATTGTATTGCAGAAATTTCTCCTGAAATTGTACACGGGCTGAATTCTCACAGCTCCCTCTGGCACAGCCAGGGCTCTTCTGACGACTGCACAGCATAACAAAGGATTTCATGGGTCTTTCTGCCTCACAGCTCTTCCTCCCATTCACTTTCATGCATGGCAGGAGAGGGCCTGGGGGGAGCCCAGCAGAAGGCTTCTGTCTGAAGCAGCAAAACAAGCTGGCATGATGAGAAATAATTGGTAGACCCAGATATTTTAGGAATTCGTTGAACTGATGTTCCCTGCAGGTCCATCAGCAGATTAACCATTTATTGGCTGCAAGCAAATGAGAGCTGTCCCATTTCCAAAATTTTTTTGTCCCTCACTTCAACATTCTTGACAATGTTATTGAGCTCAAATAGTGCCCTGTGTTGGGTTTCAGGATTTAGTGACCATGGTTTAAAAAAACATTTCCCGATGCTTCACTGGTAACCTTGGCTGGCATCTTCAGAGGGAGGAAATCTCTTCTCTAGACCACGGCCATTAATACTCTGAAGCCCAACACTGCCCAACAGCTACTAGTCATGAAAACCGACATCGGTATAGTGTCCATAAAAACTGAGTAGGCCAGGAATGCAGCCAGTGCAGGAATGTGTCACTTTGGGCATCACAACTTCGATATCAGCAGTTTTATCAGCAATAATTTTCTTTTGGCAGTCTTGTGTTCTGTAGGGAGCTTTTAGTTCCAGCTGCTAACCGTGTGCTAAAGCATGGGTTCTCAACCTTGGCAACTTGGCCAAGGTTGAGAACCCCTGTGCTAAAGTAATTCAAGACTGGCCAAAGGTGATTCTCCCCCCCCCCCCTTAAGAGTAGAGTTGACCAGGCACAAAAGTCTACGGGGATTTCAACTGAAGTTGGGGATTGCCAATAGGTTGTGTGGGGAGGAGACAATCCAAGTCATTGTCATGAGTGAAGCTTCTTGGCTATTTGCTCCTCCTGAAGAACCTATGAAGCACCTCATTCATGGAGAAGGTCTTTTTTAGCTACCTGATGGTTTATGTAACTGTTTTACACCCCTTTGTTGGGTTGCTTTGTGCTACGGATAGACTTCGGCCGAGTTCCTCACATTCAACAATTAGCCTATAATTTTAGCCAATGCAGTTGTGCTCCTTGGAGACCCAGTTGTGGTGAATATTAATCATTAGAAGTGGACTTCTTGCCTTCATCTCCTGCTTTTGGTCTTCCTAGAAGCATCTGGCTGACTGTATAGGAAAGAGGATGTAGAAGAGCCCCAAATACAGTACTGGGGCTTTTCCTAACGCTGGAATTTCTTGATATCCTGTTCCCATATATCTGCCAGTGAAAGAGCATCTGCTAAAGTGTCCATTCTTTGTGTTCCATGAAGGTGAAGAAGACTGGAAGTGCCTGGGATGCGGCAATAGCATTGCAACTGGTCAACGCCTCTTCAAGACTGTTAATGAAACTTGGCATATCTCCTGTTTCCGGTAGGTCAAAGGGATCCTGTTGTCCCTTCTGGGTAGCCCTAGGCTGGGAATCTTGTGCTAGCCCCGTGGGTCTCAACCTTTCTAATGCCGCGGCCCCTTAATACAGTTCCTCATGTTGTGGTGACCCCCAACCATAAAATTATTTTTGTTGCTATTTCATAACTGTAATTTTGCTACTGTTTTGAATCGTAATGTAAATATCTGATATGCAGGGTGTATTTTCATTGTTACGACTTGAACATAATTAAAACATAGTGATTAATTACAAAAACAATATAGCAATGCTCGCTGGAGAAGCTTATGCTTCCTTGCTCAAAAATGTTGGGAGGGAGGGAAGGAAGGAAGGAAGATTGAAGGGGAAAGGAAGGAGATGGAGAAGGAAGGAGATTGAAGGGGGAAGGAAGAAAGGAAGGAAGGAGAGAGATTGAAGGGGAAGGAATGGAGATGGAAGGAAGGAAGGAAGATTGAAGGGGGAAGGAAGGAGAAGGAAGGAGATTGAAGAGGGAAGGAAGGAAGAAAGGAAGGAGAGAGATTGAAGGGAAAGGGATGGAGATGGAAGGAAGGAAGAAAGATTAAAGGGGAAAGGAAGGAGATGGAGATGGGAGGCAGCGGTTCTGGCAGTGGTGGCGGTAGGACGGCTTCCTCACCGCCGGCCCGGCCGCCACCCCACCACATCCTCAGCCAAAGGGGCGGGCAGGGGGAGCAGGACGGGAGGCAGCGGCTCCGGTGGCAGCACGGCAGCATCATTGGGGTTCCTCGCCGCCGTCGCCGCAGCCCCCCGGCCCAGCCGCCACATCCTCAGACGAATGGGCGGGGAGGGGAAGCAGGATGGGAGGCAGCGGGTCCGGCGGCAGCAACAGGGCAGCATTGTTAGAGTCCCTACCATGCCCGGCCCGGCCGCCGCCCCCGCTGGGACTCCGCATTGCCTGGCCTCACCCTCCGCCCATCGATGGAGTTGCAGTGGAAGCAGCGCCCGCCCAAGCCGCCTGGGAGGGCAGCAGGAGAAAGGAGAGGAGGAGGGTGAGGAAGTAGTCGCCCTAGCCGGGACTCTGCGCTGCCCGGCCTCGCCCTTCACCCATCCAATGGAGCCGTGGTGGGAGCTGGTGCCGCATGGCCCCTACCAGCCCCTCTGCCAGCCCGGCTACTCCCCCCCCAGGCACCCCTCTGCCGCTTTGGAGGCAGCAAGAGGAAGAAGGGGAGGGCAAGGAAGCCGCCGCTAGCGCCGGGACCCAGGAGGCGGCTCTCCTCTCCTACCTTTGCTGAATCTCCTTCTTCCTTCCCAGCAGCCTGGATTCTGGCGCACCTTCCCGGCCAGCAGATCCAATGGTCGGGCTGGCTGGGGATCGCAGGGGCTGGGCTCCCTTGGGCCGCGGCTTTCCGGAGGGCTGGCCCGCTCAGCGGAGCCTCCAGCGGGCCGCTCCCAGCAGGGAACCCGGGGCTTCCCCGGGCGGCTCCAAGCCATGAGGCCCTGGCCGCGCTTCTCCCAGGGGGTGGGGCACCCAGGCGCAGGGCCAATCAGGAGCCTGAGAGAGAGAGAGAGAGAGAAGGGAAGCGAAAGTGCCTCTCTCTCTCTCTCTCTCTCTCTCTCTCTCTCTCTCTCTCTCTCTCTCTCTCTCTCTCTCTCTCTCTCTCTGCAAATGGCGGAGGAGGCCATGCGGAGCGGAGTCTCAGTTCCTAAGACCATCAGAAATGTGTGTTTTCTGATGGTCTTAGGCGACCCCTGTGAAAGGGTCATTCGACCCCCAAAGGGGTCACGACCCACAGGTTGAGAACCGCTGTGCTAGACTATAGAAATTCAGAACATGCAGCTCATTAGATGTGTTACAGCATCTGTCAATATCTGTCTATCTGTCTACCCATCTCATGTTACGTGACTCATGTGACAGACCTTAAAAGACTATTTTAAAAACTTGAAAAAAGCACAAAAATTAATAATATCATGGAAGGGCTAATAGGGAGGTCAAATTATAAACTGGGGAGCCAGCTCATGAGATTAGCATTCTGGGCTCCTCCCCCAGTAAAATAAGACCTCAGTTTAAAGAGGAGAAAGATATCTGGCACATCTGAAGTTAAGTAATTGAGGTCATCTTCATAAATCCGGATAGTTTGCCTAGTTTCATACTTTGCTATTTATCTCATGGGTTAATTTAAGACTTTTTTCAGTGGGGCAAATGATGTAAAAATGCCGATTGCATAATTACAAATAGAGGCAAAGTCAATGATGTAATTATGGTATGCTGGTGGTGTAAATGTCATTGCCCAGACAGCTTTGGAGACAAAAGAGCTATTGTTTGGTGGTGAAGCCTAGATCAAATTATGTCTGTGGCATCTGAAGTCTGGAGAATGGATTTTTATTTATCTCCCTTTTTTTTCTTCGTGAAAAATGAAAGGCAGTCTAGACATTTATGGAGATTTTGGTTTTACTTTTCTGTTCCTTGTCCTTACTCCGTGTTATAGTAAATGATTCAGTATATCTGAATTGCACTAATTCAGTACTAGTTCTGTTTGGAGAAAATTTGGCGTTTGCTGTGTTGATAATTTTTCATTGCATAGTGAAAAAAAAATCACAGGATGTAGTCTTTATTTATTACTAAAGTCGATTGGCCTTAAGCTGCGATGGTCAGGTCCCATCTTGAGTCTTCTGTTTTTTTTCTGGGTACCACTGGGTAAGAAGAATTCAGATCAACTGGAATGAGTTTAGACAAGGGAAGTATGGATAACGGGGAAATAGAAGCAAAGCCTGGTGAAGAAAGATTGACAGAATAGATACATAGGCCTGTCTGGTCTTGAAGAAAGACAGCTGAGTGGTGCTTGGTAAGGCTGAAGTATCTGAAGGTCAAGCCCTCTTCCCTATCAAGCAAAGCCCCACGATCTGGAAAACATTTTGAAGTCTGATGCAAAGCACAGCCTGATTCAATACCAGGGGAAAAAATCCCCATGCAATTGAGTACTGGAGACTCTGAGCTAGAGAGTTGGTGAGCTCCCTTCTCTGGGTGCTTCTCAGCAGAAGACAGCAGGTGTTGTCAGCATGCCTGCTGCATCTGGGTCTGCTTCTGAGTCTGTGAATTACAAAGCAGGACAAATGGCCAGGGCAGAGAAGAGTCTGGCCATGTTGTAGCCTTCCTCTCTGATGCTCGCTGCATGCTGGCTTCACGCCTTCTGCTTGGCCCAGCCGGGTTCCTTCACTGGCGCCCGGAGTGATGGCTCTGAAAGCCAGTTTGGCTTTCAAGGGTTTGGAACCGGTAGAAATGAGAGTATCTGCAGCTGCAAATGATGATGGCATGTCGTAGCTATAAAGGGTCAATTCAAAGGGCACTAGTGGTGACCTTGCCAGAGATTTACTATTCCAGCTGCACCTGAGAGCTTGGAAGGAATTCCCGGGTGAGTGGTTGGGATGCTTTGGGGAACTCTTTCGAAGGGAGGCCCTTTTGCTGCTCTGGGAAAGTGCTTCCCTGGCAGAGAGGCTTTTTTTCATCAGGAAATGGTTTCTTCCTGATACTCAGATCCGGTTATGCTTTGCTGGCTTTGCCTGTTGCTGTTTTAAATAGGATGTGTGTCGCCTCTGACATCTGGTAGATTAAGAGGCAGAAGGAGGAAGGAGGAGGTGACCCAGGTGCAGTGCAGGGGCCCAGATCCATTCACGGAAGTTCGCTGGGTGACTTTGGGCCGGTTGCCCTTAGCCCTGCCTGTCTGACAGCGCTGTGGGGAAGATTGGAGGGGGGGCTCTAGGCAGGCTTCCCAGCGCCCCAAGCAGCAAGCTGAGGCTGGAGGGTGGCCTGTTGGCCAGTAGCTGACCTACTTGGCTTGTCAGAGGAGCTGGAAGTGGCTTCATCCCTTCCCAGACAATCTCTCCCTCTGCCCCAACCAGGACTGCTTCCCGGGTTTAAGGCTGGTTCTGCCCTCTTGCTTGGAGGGAGGGAGGGAGGGAGGGAGGTTGAGTCCTGCACTGCCTCTGCTCCTTTGTGAAAATGGCTTGAGTTTTACTCTGCCAGCTGTTTACAGGTAGTCCTCGACTTACAACAGTTCATTCGGAATTACAACACTGAAAAGAGTGTCTTGGGACCATTTCCCCCACTTAACAACCGTTGCAGCATCGCCAGGGCCATGTGGTTTACCTTTCGGTGCCTGACAACTGGCTCATGTGAGGTTGCAGGGCCCCTTTTGCAACCTTTGGGCAGGCAAAGTCAGTGGGGAAGCCAGATTCACTTAACAACGGTGGCAAGAAAAGTTGTTGAATGGAGCAGAGCTGACTTAGCATATTTTTCACTTAGCAACATAAATTCTGGGTTCAATTGTGGTCGTAAGTCGAGGACTACCTGTATTGTGGAGGCTCAATATCCAGCCTCAGCTGAATTAAAAACAAAAAACCTGGCCGCCCAGGGCTTGCATCCAAGGCTGGGACCCTGCAGTTGGACCCCTCAGTGCTTCCTTTCTGGCCAGCTGTCCAAGCCAGGACCACAACATTTCACATTTGAAACTGCAGTTGAACAAATGTGTCACTCTACCTGCATTTTTCTTCCACGAGAAGTCCCCCCCTTTTTAAAGAAAAAAGCCCCAAAGCCCCGGTTGCTTCTGCGGCTGAGGGTGTACTTCTCTGCCAAATTTTTAGGAGGCCGCTGTGGGTGGAGAAGCTCTGGCTGCATGTTCCAGCCATGTGAAGGCTGCTGACAGGCGTCCTGCGGATTAGCCGACTTCCTGGCCTGCTGTGCAGTTGTGCTGCTGGGCGACTGGCCATCCTCCAGGCAGGCGTAGCTCTTTGCACTTGGGCAGAATCTCCTGGCTTCTCCCTTCGGCCAGATTTTTCTCACTCTTGACACCCCTGAGGTTGAAACCCAACATAAGAGGATCTCACAGCCATTGTGTGAGGCCACTGCTGGGACGCTCTGCTGCTCCTGTGCAGCTCTGAAGCCTCCTTAGCAACAACGTGATTTGTCCACAGCAGGCAGTCCTGAGCCCTCCTTACGTTAAGCCTTGGGTGGAGGAGCCTGACAAGGGATGTTGCTGGGTTCACCATTACTCCATACCGGATGGGGCCTGGCTGGGATAGGATCTGGCCTGGAGCCAGCAGCAGGACGGTTGCCAATTGACTGAGAGCTGGTGGAGGCCATCAACACAGCCTGTGGTTGTAACGAGCAATAACAATTAGACTTATAGACCTCTTCACAGTGTTTTACAAGCCCTCTCTAAGCGGTTTGCAGAGTCAGCCTTTTGCCCCCAACAATCTGGGTCCTCATTTTACTGACCTCAGAAGGATGGAAGGTGGAGTCAACCTTGAGCCGGTGAGACTCAAACTGCCAAACTGCTGGCAGCCGGCAGTCAGCAGAAGTAGCCTGCATTCTAACCGCTGTGTGACTTGGTGACCGTCCCTAGCCTGATCCGAAGAGAGGTTCGTTCTCTCCACTCAGAGGGAGGAGAGGGAGACTTTAGTCCAGACAGACCCTGGGGTCATTTTTTGGCTTAGGATAGGCATGCCACATGCAGCCCTCTTGTGCCTGAGGAGGGCCTGGGATGCCTCGTCGGCCATCTTCCAAAGCAGCCTTTTGCTCTTGGGCAACGTAAGTGGGTTGCAAACATGCCCTAGGATTTGTTCTTCTGGGTGGGCTACCCCCTGCTTGCCTCCCCTGTCTTCTGTCACTCTGAGAGCACTTGCTGTATCCCGATCAAGAATGTGCCCACGGAGGGCTGCAGGTGCACGGCGGAGCCGTACTTTGGTTTGGTTTGCCCTTCACTTTTGCCTTCCCCAGCACAAAGAAAGTCCCCCTCCCCTTGGGAAAATGTTAGGGCCCTATTTCTGTCTCTCAGGCCATTAAGCCAAAGTGAAGAACGGTGAGAGCATAATCTCCTAATGATGGGAGGGAAGTTGAAAGAGAATATGAGAAAGTCTGACTTCACAGAAAGAATAACGGAAGCTTGGAACCAGCTTCCAGTGGAAGGAGTGGTTCAGTCATCAGCAATTGAATTTAGACATGCTTGGGATAAACATATGTCCATCGTTTGACAAAAACTAAAAATGAAAAATTAACAAAATGTAAAAATAATTTTAAAAAATTAATTTAAAAAATAAGCAAACTCTAAGGGCAGATTTGGTGGACTACTAGACGTCAGCTTTCTATGTTTGGCTTTAAACTGAAAATTGTCCCTTAAAAATTGTGCTTCATAGAGACATCTCTATTTTTCTAGCGGAAAGTGAAGTAGAAGGGTTGTGTGTTGTTTACGACACCTGATGGGGGACAGAGTTTGTTTGTGGTCTGACTCCTGAGTGCACCATCTGGGATCTGGACCTGTTCCTGACATGGGTGGGGTGGGGTGGGGTGGACCTCCACCTCTCTGGAAACAAACTTCAGAGCCCTCTGGATGGGTTCCTTCCCTCTCTGTCCTCCCCCAGGCTGCTGCAGGCAGCAGGCTCCCTCCCAGGCGGCCCCTTTTCAGCAGTTAATGTGTCACTAAAGGCCTGCCAGGAATGTGGCTCAGGTCTCCGTGTGTCAGGCTTTCTTTGGGACCAGCCCTGTCCCAGGAGTGGCGCAACCTGCTTAATCTCAGCCACTCCCCTCCTTGGCCGAGTCTGAGGGCAGGAAGGGCGTCCTGGGCTCTGCTGCCAAGCCCAGCCAAGCTCCAGGTTTGTTCTGTCTTGGGAGGATGTCATGATGCACGAAATCGGGTGCTTCTGAAGTGGCTGGGGAATTCTGGGAGTTGACGTCCACAAGTCTTAAAATGCCCAGTTTGGAGACCCGGGCCTAGCACAAAGGTCTGCAACCATTTTTGTGCTGAGCGGGGCCCTGAAGCTGCCTTGCAAATACCAAATTGGATTTCATTGCACTAAATTGTGTTTAAAGGATGATGCCCTGCTTTTTTTCCTCTTCCACTGCATTCAGTGCTCACGTTGAATTCCTTTTGTATTCAAGTTTAGAGTCCAGCCCTTGCCAGGCTGGATGGTCTCCAAATACATGGGCTTCTAGAATTCTCAGGAATGGCCAAGCTGGCTGCTGGTTCTGAGAGCTGAAGTCTACACATCTGGTTGCGCTGCTTGGAGAAGGGGCCCACTTCCCCCAGGAGAAGCAATCTTTTCTGCTGTCCAGAAGTCTTTGGAAGAGACCCATGGTCCTTTGTAATAGGGAGGTTGCCTTTAAAAGGAGAATAGCACGGCATAGCCTTGTCTTCCATTATCTGGATGTCTTCTGAATGGGTTGGTAGGTATGTCTGTAAATACACTAAATAGATGCTCAGCCACAGTTGCACATCGCTGGAAGGGATTCACATTGCAGAAGGCTGATTCGAACATTTCATTGACAAATTTGTGATTAGGCAAATGTCTACAGAGATTCTCAATCATCCAGGTCATGGTTGTTCCAAAAATGGGGTTCAAAAGGCAATTGGACTTTCTTGGAGGTTTTTTTTTTCCTTGAAAATGTTTCGCATCTCATCCAAGAAGCTTCAAGCCAGCACTGAACAAGCTTCTTGGAAGAAAACTGAAACATTTTCAAGAAAAAAAGCAAGAAAGGCCAGTTCTCAACCAAGAAACCTTTTGAACAGCACCTTTGGGATTGTGATTAGGCAGTCCCTCTGTCTCTGCCTGTATTCCTGTCCTGTCTGTCTGTCTGTCTGTCTGCGTATCTCAAATTTCTACCCTTTCGGCTCACCCAAGTGACTCTGGTCAGTTTACAACAGCAATAGCTCCTCTTACTGTCAGAAGTTGGTGGTGGAGCTTAACAGAGCCAAGTAGCTCAAACACGAAGAGGAGTATACTAAATCAGAGTCACTTTGTGACAGATTGAATACACGCAGGTGTGTGAATCTCTCTTCTGGGCTGTGTTTTATCAGGACTGCCGTATTCGTGGCTGAGCAGTGAAATCTTTCCACTCAGTGCTGCGAAATATCTTCTGCTGGAAAGGATAACTTTTGTTGATTCCTTGCCAGAGTCTAACTCAGAAGCAGACCTGGGTTTCATAAGACGTTTCCTGTGTAAAAGAGTATCCTGAATCCTCAGTTTGGCTTTAAAGGAGTGTCCAGATGGAATGCCTTAACAGCGTTTGGCTTGGCTGGGCCCTTCCTACTTTTAGGCTTCAAAGTTGCTTAATCATGTGGTGAGAAAGGAAGGGCAGCTCGGAAGGGGCTGGGGCTGGGGCTGAGCCTTAGTGCCTTACGGCATAAGGGAGGAATCCAGTTTGCGAACTGAGGAGGGCCTGGCAGAGTTTTTAAAAATCCCTAGTTGTTGGGGAGGGGGCTTGACTGAAAGGTTTCACCCTCCCCTTTATGTGTAGCCCTGCCCTGAGAATCCTTTGAAGATAAAAATAGGGTTTAAAAATAATGTTTCTATTGATATTAATGTAGCTTTTCTGACAAATTGATAACAAAATAATGAAACAAATCAATTAAATCCATAACACCACTTCCTGGCCCTGAAACTGAGGGTGATTCCAGCAGAATCAGTCCTTTTTGTCCCTGTCCCCAGGGCAACAGTCAATGTGACAACAGATAAACAAAACAAAACCTTTTTTTTTTTTAAAAAAAAAGTAAGAACTCATTTTAATGTAGGTGGTATTTGTGTCCTCCAACATTCTATGTTGGAGAACGTAAATACAGAGCTGTTCAGGTCATGGAGATATAGCAGTTTTGAAAGGGGATTTCGAAAGAAAATACAGTATTTCAGAGGGCCCATAGAGTAATAATAATTTAATAATAATAATAATAATAATTGGAAGGGATATTAGAGGTCATCTAGTCCAACCCCCTGCTCAGGCAGGAATCCCTATACCATTTCGGACAAAGGGCTGTCCAGTCTCTTCTTAAAAACTTCCAGTGTTGGAGCATTCACCGCTTCTGGAGGCAGGTGGTTCCCCTGGTTAATTGTTCTCCCTGTCAGGAAGTTTCTCCTTAGTTCCAGGTTGCTTCTCTCCTTGATTGGTTTCCATCCGTTGCTTCTTGTCCTGCCTTCAGGTGCCTTGGAGAATAGCTTGACTCCCTCTTCTTTGGGGCAGCCCCTGAGATGCTGGAAGACTGCTATCATGTCCCCCCTCGTCCTTCTCTTCATTAAACTAGTTGCAATAAAAGGTTGCAATAAAAGGTTCCAAATTTTAGTCAAAATTATAAAAAAAACACTAAAGAGAAATTGACTTATGCACAATGTGAGATTTGCATAACAGGCTAAACGCATACAACTACTAATTTGCACAGAAAAATAGAAAAATTATGCACCCAAAGTTCTCCTGATCATCTTAAGTTAAAATGTTATTTTAGGAAACATGTATGCTTTGAAATGATAAGCAGAAGTTGACATGTCTGAAAACCTGTGGGTGGAAATGACAACGGTTTGAAAACAGGCATAATATTGCCTCTCTGCATAGTCCCTGTTAGCAGTCTGGCCACATTTTGAATTATCTGAATTTTGTGAAGCACCTGCAAAGGTCGCCTTACCTAGAGTGTGTTGCAGAAGTTTGTCTAGAGATCACCAGTTGATGTGCCACTGCTTTGCGGTTCTTTACTTCGAGAAATTGGCAGAGCTATTGTAGCAGTCTCAGCGGGTGAAAAGGAGAGGTGGGTGGTGTAGCTGTGCTTTCTGGAAGCAGTATAAGCCCACCCAGAATCGGAGCGCCCATCCCCTTCCAAATCACGATCTTCACAATGAGTACTTTTGCTGGGATTGGATTCAATCCTAATTTCTTACCTCCCATCAACCTCTCTTGGGACATGAAACACTTCAGATTCTTAAAAATGCTTCAGAGGGGGCAGGAACCCTCAAATAGCCCCTGTTGCGCAACTCTGTAAAGATGATTCATCTTTTTCCTCAGAACACATGACTGTGCAGCTACTACACAATATTGGGAAAATGCAGATAATACTACAGTGTTTCCACACACACTGAAACACCTTTTTGAATTTGAAGTACAGCCCTTCCGCTGTAGGTGTTGTAGATTACTTGAGGGTAATAACATGGAGAAATAAGTTAGTGTTGTTGGCATCTTGATAACACCAAGATGATCTCATTCGGCAGTTTCATATGAGTGACAGAGTGGAACCCAGAGGGACTTCATGTAAATTTTTAAGAGTGACTGTGTCACCAAGCATCCATTGAGTTCTACCCAAAGGATAGGAATGGAACAGGGCAGTACTTCAATTCCCAAATCCCTTAGTCCGTAATTCTAGAAGATACCTTCCAAATCCAGAAGATACCAACTGGTATCAAAAGTTATTGAGAGATGCAGAGAAACTCAACAAGGATACTCTCTGGACTAGTCAAGGTCATCTGTCAGGCTGACCAAGGCCATTTCAACCCCATAGCTGACTTGGGAGGCTGCTTAAAATGCATCTAGCTAAGCTGTTCTTCCAAAACACTTGAAGCTGTTTGCTACTACCTTCTCCATCATCTCTCCCAACCAAGGGAAGTTGAAGACTGGCCTGTAATTTTTCCTCATTGAGGAAACCAGTAGGGTAGGTTTCTTAAAAAGAGACCCAAATGTTGCCAGCCGCCCTGCTGTTCCTCGGTGAGGCTTTGTGGAGCTCAGCAAGACCAGTTCCCATAGCAAGCTTGCACAATGAAACCAGTTGTGCTGGGCAACTGTCCAGAGAGCCGAATCAATAGCAAAAGGACAATAGTTTTGGTGCAGCTTTTAAGCTCGGGAGTAGCAAATAACGCCCAGTTGGTCAACACACCATTTTGTATCTACTTTGTCTCTCCCCACTATTGGAGGGTTACTGCCAAAGTGTACATTCCTTTAATTCTTGTGTTGCACCTCGGACGGAGCCATTTTGTGAACTCCGGGCAGAGCTGAAACGTCCGTTTCCTTTTAGAATACTACAGAATGTACCTTTCCATTCTTGCTGGGAGGAGGGATGGCTTGCCTGACGATGAATTTGTACACTTTGAAGACTGATGTGTATTTTAAATCAAGGGTAAGTCATTTTTTTTTTTTTACTGCTTGTGTCCACTCTTTTTATCTGGTGTTTTTAAATTACTCCCCTGCAAGGGGAATGGCAAAGCTGCTTTTCAAATTGAGGATTAAGAGTCACCATCTTGCTTTCACGGTTGGGTCAGTCCATAAATCTTTAACATGCCATGCTTGACCTCAGAATTCTTTGTCTTTCAGTAATGTAGAAACTGGGGACAGGAAAGAACTGGAAATGCCAAAATTTGAGCAGATGTTTCAACCGGTTCGCAGTTGAAAACCTGCCTCATAGTGGAAACAGTAGGCTGGATGTTGTAGCTGGTGGTAGGTGGCGGGTGTGCCAGATTCCTTCCTGCTTTCAGGGTGAAAGAAAATGATTGGCTCCCAGCTGTGAGAACTTGAAGGCCATCCTACTATTCCTCCTGCCCTAAGGGATAGGCTGGCAGTCCTCTTTACAAGCACAATGGAGCCCCACATTTCTAAGCAAAGCAATTGTTAAGGGAGTTTTGCCCTATTTTATGATCCTTTTTGGTCACAGATGTAAAGCTGCCATTGAAATTGTTAAGTGAATCCCGCTTCTCTCCTTGCCTTTGCTTGTTGGAAGCCAGCTGGGAAGGTTATCGATGGAGATCACCTGATCCCAGAACAATGTGACTGTTACGAATACATGACAGTTGTGAAGTCCCTGAATTTTGATCATGTAACCTTGGGGATGCTGGAAGGGTCATAAATGTGAAAACTGCTCATAAATCCACTTTTTTCAGAGCTGCTGTAATTTCAGGTGGTCACTAAACAGTTGTAAGCTGAGGACTACCTGTATTTACTTTTCTCAGTTGTGTGTTGCCTTTTGAGGAAGTTCTCAGTGACAACGTAGACAGAGAAGTCTGACCCAACCCGCATTGCAGTGCTGATAAGTGGTGTTGGTGCTGCACCAACAAAGAGGTTAAGCCATCTAATGCCACCTTCTGAAATTAACTATTCAAATAATATTGGAACCATCCAAAAGTAGTTCCTACAGCTCCAACTTACTTAACTTTAAACGAGAATATTTGTAGCCCAGGGTTGAAATGAGGGCTCCTTGGTGCTTCAATCAATCAGAATAAAGCTGGAAGGGGCCTTGGAGGTCTTCTAGTCCAGCCCCCTGCTCAAGCAGGAGTCACTATATTATTTTAGACAAGTGGCTGCCCAGTCTCTTAAAAACCTTGAGTGATGAAGCACTTAGGACTTCTGAAGGTGAGCTGCTCCACTTGGTGCTGTTTCTGCTACAGCAGTCCATCTTCTTTACCATTAACTTAACAGCCCTCTCAGTTACCTCAGAGTGCTGCAAATCAATCAGTCAATCAGAATAAAGTTGGAAGAGACTTTGGAGGTCTTCTAGTCCAGCCCTCTGCTCAAGCAGGAGATCTTACACCATTTCAGACAAGTGACAGTCCAGTCTCTTCTTAAAACCCTCCAGTGATGGAGCACCCACAGCTTCTGGAGGCAAGTTGTTCCACTGGTTAATTGTCCTCACTGTTAGAAAGTTTCTCCTCCTGCTCCTGCCAGCTTAGCATCATTTGCAAATTTGATGAGCTCCCCTTCTGTTCCCTCATCTAAGAGGTTGATGAAGATGTCGAAGAGTCCTGGGCCTAAGACGGAACCTTGTGGTGCCCCACTGCTTACTTCCCTCCATGTGAATGTAGTACCATTAAGGACGACTTGTTGGGTGCGATTTGTCGGCCAGTTACAAATCTATCTGGTGGTGATACTGTCTATTCCACCTTTTTCTAGCTTACCAAGAAGTAGTTTGTGGTCTACTTTGCCTTGCTGAAGTCTAAGTATTACTATGTCCACAGCATTTTGCTGGTCTACTAATTTAGTCACTTTGTCAAAGGGTTAACCAACCTCAGTGTGCACCAAGAAGCCCTTACTTAACTTTCCAGAAGGGTCTGATGGTTGATAGCGCTCAAAAGCCACTGAGATGCCCAAGGAGAGCTAGCAGGATTATGTTTCCTTTGTCTGCCTCCTAGCAACCATTTCACCCTTGAGGCAACAACATTCAGAAAAGCTGCATATGGAAAGCCAGTACCAGCTAGGGGTGCCACAAACCATTTGCCCAAAAGATGTTAAAGAAGAAATAACAGATGCAAAAGAGAATAACTCAGAAGAACTACAGGATAAAGAGATGAAGGAAATAGCACCTGATGCCAAAATATAAAGAAATACTGTTGAGAATATAGAGAAATATTGTTGAAATACTGAAAAAATAAAAATGGGGGAATTATAAGATAGAGATAACAGTTAGTGGAAATATTGATGATAAGCCAAGAAAATGTCTGGACCCTGGAAAATGATTACATTCTGGGTTTATGAAAGAGGACTGATAAATCCCAGAAGCTTTTAAGTTGGGAAAAAGAAAAACTGAAGAGAGATTGAATACTATGACAGCACCTGAATAAAGATCAAGATTGCTAGAAGCAAAAGAAAGGAGTAGAAAGTTGGTTTGTTTGACCAGGCTCAAACTAGGACATGTTACTGTAAAATTCTGAGAACTCTTTTCTGGACATTTTGCTGACATGAGAATGGAAATGATAATGATTTATGAGTTTGTATATGAATAAGAGATAGGGTATGGAAGGAAGAGAGATACTTGCATGTAACCTCTAGCGCAGTGTTTCTCAACCTTGACCATTTTAAGGCATGTGGACTTCAACTCCCAGAATTCCACAGCCAGCAACGCTGGCTGTGGAATTCTGGGAGTTGAAGTCCACATGCCTTAAAATGGTCAAGGTTGAGAAACACTGCTCTAGCAGGTCTGCCTGTATTTTTATCAGAAGCACCTACAAAGTTACTAAATTTGTGCTTATTGTGAAGATCGATAGTCACTCCTTTCTCTTTTTCATATCTTTTTGCTGTTTTCTTGGACACTTCGTATTTTCTCTGTTTTTCTTGTCTTCCGAGTTTAGTTTGCATTGCCTTTTATTATTGTTTTCTTAAAGACTTTCAACAGCATTAAAAAGAAAAAAAAGAAAAGAATGCTAAGTGTCATCTTTGCCTGTCGGCTAGATTTTGCATCTTTTGTCTTTTCTCTTGTGCAAGAGCTTTATGCCTTCAGGATTTCCGTGGCTGCAATTCCACCCTGTGCAGATCAGTTGCTATCTCCTGATCATTCAGCCATCCACCTCTCTTCTGAGTAAAGCTCCTCCTCCTCCTCCTCCACCCTCATGGGGGAACTGCCAAGGGAGGAAACTTGGTGCCTCGGCCAGTCTTGATTTCCTTGGGTGGCCCCTCCGCAAGTACGATGGTCCTCCTGTACGAGCCGCCCTTTGGTCAGTTCCGGGGAAGGAGACCATGAGAGCTGGGGCAAGTCCACCGAGGAACCCCATTCCCGTGCGAACACCTGAAACAGCAGGAGCTGAAGTGCACCCTTGCTAGGGCTGAGTAGATGCAGTTGGACAGATTTGCTGCTGAGCTGGTTTGGCCAGTGCTCCGGAGATGGGAAGCTACTTGTCTGCCTCGGCTTATGTCACTCCAAGGAAGCCCTTTTGGTAAGTCTGCCCTCCCATTTGCCTCATCTGCCTAGTGGGCCTTGTTTGCGAAGAGAGGCAACCATTTGGGAACCTAGAAGCCCTGCCCTCAACCAGTCTACCTGCTGCTTTGCTTGGAAGCCGGGTGAAGGGAGGACGACTCCAGGTGTCTTTGCCTGTTTCGCTCTGTGGTAGGGTTTTCTGTCCATAGAGCAAAGGCAAAGTGGAAAGTGATAATTTATTACTTGAAGAGGCACTTGAAACTTTATACATGAACTCCATACTTGATTGAACTCAATACGTTATTGGAATATAGCACTGATCCATTATTCCTGGCCTGGTGGTAGACATCAGTGATTGGCAGTACGTAGCGTCTATGAATATTAGTGTCCATAAATGTCTCCTTTGGTATTCCCCACGAACCCCAGATTGTTAGAAGGTAAAATTGGTGGGAAACCCTCTTTCTTTCGAAGTATTTCTAACAATCTGGAAAAAAGATAAAGGTGAGTTGAGATGGTGAAGAGCATTTTTGGTACTGGAGTGATGGTAGCAGTGAGCAGTTTTACTAGTTGACTTTGCGGTAACCATTCATCTGTTAATGAGCTTTCCAACACGGCACCTTTCAGTGAAGGCAGCTATGTCTTATTCTCCAAATTCTACCTGTTCTTGCCTATCTCAAAAGGTGGCCTTTCTCTGGTGCAGGAAAGAATATAAGGAACTTGCAAGGAACTGCTGATCAATCAGATAGGAAGCAACCACAAAAATAGCCACTGCTTCTCCAGCATGGTGGATGTAGAATCCACTGATTGGGTTATTTCAGCCTTCCTGCTCAGAGAGACTAAGTCAGAGCTTTAGACACGCCTCCTCTTGGGTGTGTCTTCCCAGTTTTTGACTCGGCTCAGCAGCAGGCAGTTTTTTTGGCTCCATTGGATCATTTTAAATTAAGTTTTTTTTAATTTGGTTTTTTTCCTTTTACAAATTATTCCTAAATTATCTAAAATTTTGGTGATTGAATTTGGCTATTTTGTCAAGGACTCTGTCCTTCCCAGAGCCTCGAGCCTCTTGGCTCCGGCAGGGCTCTTTTCCTCCCCCCTGGGCCTTCAGGCTTTTCCCATGCAGGACCCTTGGGTGGCTTCTACCCGCTTTAGGACGCCCTTGCAGGGCGAACGGACAGTCCGAGTTCCAGGCACACGGAGCTCCGACGCAGGGGACATCGCAGATTTCGCTGTCTTCAAATCGCAAGTCCTGGGGGCGTAGCGGCGAGCGCGGCCTAGCGCCACGCTCGTTTTTCCCCTTGCCGGATTTAGTAGTTTTCCCTCGTTGCGATCAGGGGAATCGTGGCTGCCATTTTGACTGCGTGGTCGCCAGGCGGCCGCCGTTTTGTTTTCAGCTACCGGCCGCCATTTTGAATCTGGGCCTACTAACCCGTTTCTAGGAGCAGCGTCGCCTTGACCTGGGGTGCCAGGTCCGAGCGGGGAACAGTGTTTTCGGACCGTTTTTCTCAGTGTTCTGAGGTTGGCAGCCGCCATTATACCATCTAGATCAGGTTGTGTCGGCCCGGCTGGGCCTCAAGGCCTTCTCCTGGGCCACGTGGCAGGCCACAAGGAGTAGTGTGTGCGACTTTAGGGGGTGGTCCTTGGGCCGTTGTTCCCTCGATTTGCTATAATTGTCATTATAAGGCCAATTCAGGCCACACTAGGGGTAATAATACTTCACCCCGGAGTGGGGGGGGACCCGGTTTGTGCCAGGCCCTGTTTGTTGGAGTGAGAGGCTTGTTGACCGTCTGTTATTGTTAGCCGTGGCCTTTAGCCACTGGGCCTTTTCGGACAGGCTTACATCCTGTCTGGCTGTTCTGTCCTTGTTTCTGTAGTTCAGTGTGAGGAGCGGCTGCGTTCCATCTCTGACTACTGATCTGTGTCCTTGGTTCCCATTTTTTACTCACTAGTTATCCTATTGCACGCTCTGTCTAGTGGCAATGGCAGACAGTTCCTCGCTGCCGGCTTCACAGGTCTCTGGTGCGTCCCCTGCGCAGTCAAAACGCAGATCCACAGAATTGGAAGCAGGGGGTAAGAAAAAAGCCAAAACAAAACATCTGACTTCCAAGGAGACCTCTAAGTCAGCCGAGCGAGAGGCCTCGAGGAGGCACCAGGCACTGGAGAGGGAATTCTCCAAAGCACAGTGGCTCCTATCCAGTGGGGCTGATCCGGTTCCCCCCGCCCCACTGGATACTGATACCTTGGAGTTACCTTTGGCACCCGTGCAAGAAGCCACCTGGATCAGTTCTCCTCTGGGGGCAACCGAACAGGCAGGTCCCTCTCACTCCTTTCCTCCCCTTCAGCAAGGTCCCCAAGTGGTTCATGCTCCAGCGGTGGTTGGGGCTGCCCTTGGGGGCCAGGGGGCTGCGTGGTCCCAGAGCCAATTCTAGGCATTCATGCACCACGCTTTTGTTCAATTTATGTCCTCCTGTAGGAGGAGCCCGCAGGTTTCCTCTCAGGCCCCACCTCCCCCCACTGGTCCCTCTTCTCTGCAGGGTTGTTCCACGGCACCTGGTTCAGATGTCTCTGAATCTTCCTCTCAGGTGGGAGGAGGGGAGTCCGTGGATTTGGACATAGCTGACACTCCCATGTCAGAGGATGAGGAGGCGGCGCCCGATCAGGCTTCTGCCTCCTGTCTGTTTGACCCTTCTGTCTTCACGTCTCTCCTGTTGAAGGCCTGTGCCACTACCAATTTGACCTCAGTCCAAGAGGAAAAACCTTCTACTTCGGCAGATAAGGAGTCTAACCCTTTATTTGCTGTGAAGGTCGTAGATCATAAACAAATCCCTTGTCCCTTCGTGTTCAGGGACGCGGTTGAGGCCCAGTGGTCTTCCCTGTCCACTACTCCCAAGGAGAGCAGTATGGAGAAGAAGCTGTACAACGTCTCTCCGTCTTTTACTTCCCTGTTAGCCGTCCCTACTGTTGACTCCCCTTTAATTTCCCTATTTTCTAATTCCGCCGTCTCAGGTGATATGGCAGAGGTCATGACAGCGGAGGACAAGAAATTTGAGTTCGCCTACAGAAGAGCTCACCAGGCTTCTGGACAGGCCATAAAGGCTGCAACCTCAGCTTCTTTCTTCGCCAGAGCGTCCATCATGTGGCTCCGTGAGCTTCAGACATTGGTTCCCCCCGATCAGGTCAGAGTGCACCAGACGCTTGTCAAGCTGCTGGCGGCCTCACAATATATGGCAGACGCCTCCCTTCACTCGGCTAAGTGCTCGGCCCGTTCCATCGGTGCCACAGTGGCCCCCCGCAGGCTCCTGTGGTTAAAACAGTGGAGAGCGGATCTAAAGGCCAAATGGCGTCTCTCCATGTCCAAGTACGCCGGCACGGATCTGTTTGGCTCTATCCTTGACCCACATGTAGTTGAGGGTAAGGACAAGTGCAAGGTCATAGTACATCCCTCTAAAAAATCTAACAGGTGGCCGCAGCAGGACTCCCACAGACAGTCTTTCCGTCCCTCGGGCTCTTGGGAGTGGCGGCAGCCCTTTCGGGCAGGGCAGTCCTGGGATTGGCCCAGAGGTTCGCATTCCTTCCCCCAGAGGCAGGACCGTCAGCAGGACCGCCCGAATACCGGAGCCAGGGGTCAGTCTCAGGCAAAACGTCCCTTCAGAGGTTCAGGGGGTCGTCCCTTCCGGCGCTCTAAGTGATGCCATCGGGGTTTTCCGATACGGGGGCGCCTGGAATGGTTTTATCAGGTCTGGGAGCAGACCACCACCAACTCGTGGGTCAGGGACACCATCAGACGTGGCCTGACACTCGAGTTTTATGCGATCCCTCACGATCATTTCCTTCAGTGCCCGGTGTCACGAAATCCCTCGAAGGCACGTCTAGTATCCACTGCCATCAAGCATCTCCTAGACATCAGGGCCATAGAACCTGTACCAAGGGGTCAAGTTGGAACAGGTTTTTACTCCATCTTGTTCGTGGTCCCCAAGGCATCAGGAGGATGGAGGGCGATACTGGACTTAAAGGGTCTGAACCGTTCTGAACCTTAGTGTACAGACGGTTCAAGATGCAAACCCTAAAGTCAATACTGGCCGGCATCAGGAAGGGGGATTTTCTTTCTTCCATAGACCTCACAGAGGCTTATTTTCACATTCCAATCTCCCAGGAGCACCGCAGGTTCCTGTGATTCTGCTACGCACGCCGGCATTATCAGTACCGGGCCCTTCCGTTCGGCCTCTCTTCAGCCCCACGGGTCTTCACGAAGGTCTTAGCGGTCTTGGCAGCCCACCTTCGGATGATGCCGGTGCGCGTACAGTGCTACCTGGATGACATACTTGTACAATCCAGGTCCTGTCAGTCAGCGAAAGCAGACCTGTTGACCACCATACAGGTTCTTCAGAATCACGGTTTCTCCGTGAATTTCGGGAAAAGTCACACCTCTCCCACAAAACGTCTACTCCATCTAGGAGCACTGATAAACTCCGAATTTTGCAGGGTCTATCTATCCCAGGAGCGACGATTGAGCATTCGGAAATTGGTTTCCCAGATTTGGAGTGCGAGGAGGGTTCCTCTGGTCCAGTTGTCCCAGCTCCTGGGAAAGATGGTATCTTGCATGGGTATAGTTCCGTGGGCACGGCTACACTCGAGTCTCCAGTGGTTCTTGCTTCCCTTTCAGAAGCAGAACTTCAGCGCCTCCCCCCTGAAGGTCCAGGTTCCGTTTCACGTCCTCTCATCCCTCCAGTGGTGGTCCTCCGCGGCCATGTCCAAGGGGACCGTATTCAAGGAACCCCTCAGGATCATCCTGACCACAGACACCAGTCTACTCGGTTGGGGGGCTCATCTCCAGACCCATTTGGCCCAGGGGCGTTGGTCCAGGGCGGACCTCAGGCAGAACATAAATTGGCTGGAGCTCAGGGCGATTCATTTGGCCCTCCGTCATTTCTCTTCCCTAGTGTCAGGCAAGCATGTCCTAGTCCTGACGGACGTGGCAGCCAAGGCTCATGTCAACAAACGGGGAACACACTCCTGGCCTTTTCTCCAGGAGGCCATGGAGCTGGGGCTGTGGGCAGAAGCACACTTGGGTTCAATCAGGGCGGAACACATCTCGGGGGAGGCAAACCGACAGGCAGACTCCCTGAGCAGGGTGACTGTGGACCACTCAGAATGGCGTCTGGACACGGGTCTGTTCGGTTTGATAGCGAATAGGTTCGGCAGGCCATGCCTGGATCTCTTTGCCTCCCCATCCAATGCCCAACTCCCCAGGTCCTTCACCAGGTTCCCGACCTGGGGGGCCGAGGGGATGGACGCCCTCCGGTGCAGGTGGCCCGAGGGTCCGCTATATGCTTTCCCTCCCCTTCCGCTGATACAGGCCACCATCCGCAAGCTGTTACTGGAGTGAGCGGAAGTAATATTGGTTACTCCATATTGGCCTCGGCGCCCGTGGTTTGCAGATCTAGTGGATCTGTCCCGGTCTCCACCGTGGAGGCTCCCTCCGAACCAAGTGGCTCTCACTCAAGGGGAGCTCCTCCATCCAGACCCTCAGTGGCTGCACTTGAGCGGGAGTGTCTAGCTAGGCAAGCTTATTCCCCAGAGGTGATCTCTATGATCCAGGCCTCTAGACGTCCCCCAACAAATCGAATTTACGATGCAACTTGGAGGAATTTCTGTCAGTGGTGCACTTCACGTAAATTGGATCCTCTTTCAGTAATTGTCCCTAACAGATTATCTGCTAGAGGGCATTTCCAAGGGTTTGTCCAATAACACCATCCGCAGGCAGGTTGCGGCCTTGTCTACGGTTCTCACCTGTGATAATTTGGGTCCCCTTTCTCACCACCCAGTGATTTCCGCTTTCCTTAAAGGGGTGGCAAACTCCGGTCCTCCCACGGTACATAGATACCCATCTTGGGAGTTGCCTATGGTATTGCAGGCCTTGACCACGGCTCCTTTCGAGCCCCTCCAATCTTGCTCTCTGCATTTTCTCTCCTTGAAGGTGGCCTTCTTGGTGGCTATTACTTCGGCCAGGAGGATCTCGGAGTTGGCCACCCTCTCAGTCAGGGAAGATCGCTGTATCTTCCATCAGGACAGAGTGGTCCTTAGGTTAGATCCCTTATTTATTCCCAAAGTTAACACCGGTTTTCATAGATCTTTGGATCTCGTTTTACCTAGTTTCTGCCCTACTCCTTCTCATAGGTTGGAACGCCAGTGGCACAAGCTGGATGTGCGCAGGGCTCTGCGCATTTATATAAAGCGTACTGGGTCTTTTCGCAAGTCGGAGGCCTTGTTTGTCTCTTTCCAACCATCTGTCATGGGCCGGAAGGTATCCTCTTCCACCATTGGCAGGTGGATCAGGGCTTGCATTGCTAGGGCTTATGCCTCCCAGTCACTTCCTGTCCCAGCCCGTATCACGACTCACTCCACGCGTAGTGCAGCTACCTCTGCGGCCTGGTCTACACAGGCCTCTGTAGAGGAGATTTGTAGGGCAGCATCCTGGTTGTCCCCGCCTTCATTCATTACGCATTACAAAATTGATAGGTTTGCTGCGGCGGATGCCGTGTTTGGCAGACGGGTTCTTCAACAGGTCGTTTCCTCTAGGGAGACACCAGCCTAGACCTTCCCTCCCTAGGGGACATGGGGGGCTTTGGTATGTCCCAATCAGTGGATTCTACATCCACCATGCTGGAGAACGGGCGTTGTCTTACCTGAACGCCTTTTCTCAACATGGTGGTGTAGAATCCACACCCTCCCTTGGACAGGTGTCTAGGCTTGTGTGTTGTCATTTTTTTGGTATTTTTTTGGAGTCATTGTGTCAGAGCTTTCCAGGATCCTTCGCCTCGTCAAAACTGGGAAGACACACCCAAGAGGAGGCGTGTCTAAAGCTCTGACTTAGTCTCTCTGAGCAGGAAGGCTGAAATAACCCAATCAGTGGATTCTACACCACCATGCTGAGAAAAGGCGTTCAGGTAAGAAAACGCCCCTTTTCTTTAGGTGTAGAGTACTTTGAATCTGGCTTTGAAACGTAACATGTTGTTTTGTCAGTTCTGTGTAGCTCGCAAAATGCATAAAGTTTTGAATCAGTTCATGACACCTTCTAGACAGAAGTGATTTTTCTCTTTTATGCAACAGTAGAAGCTTGTTTTAAAATAAATAAAAATTGTCGTTGAGCATAGGGAAAAATAACTTGGCCTGAGGCCCATTTCCAAAACACATTCCATTTCCTTGGAAACCTCAGGTAAATTTAGAGTGATCTGAATAATGTGTTGAGTGAACTTGCTATATATTCCAGGAGGAACTGAGAAAGAGGTCGGTGGGAGCTATTTAGTGTGGGGCAGGATAATTTTTTTTTCCTCAGCGGAATTTCCAAAACTCACTCGGTAGGTACATATGCTTCATGGAAAACTGTGACCGTGAACTCACTTGAAAGACCACTTTAAAGGCCCCTCTCTCTGTTTGCCCTGGAACCTGGATCCGCATCCCAGTTCTTTGACTAGCCAGAGCCAAAAACAAAGGCAAAGTGTTTCGGAATGACAAGACTTTCAGTGGGGATCAGATTTCATGTTCAGTTGCACAATGTACAATTTGGGTGGGTGGAGCTCTCTGGAAAAGCACACCTAGTGAGTGAAGACTGTGTGGTCTGGCCAGCATCGGCATGTTTCCTCTTGGGAAGGTGTCAGGAGTCTGTAGCTACAAGCCGAAGTACATCCTCCCATGCAACAAATAGGTCTCTGCTGCAAAGCTAATGAATTTTGAGGAAGGGTAAAGATAGTTGCCAAGGATCAGGTGCCAGTAGTGTTTATCGCAAAGTCTTCAGAGTCACTGCAAGAATTTAATTTTGGTTTCCATTCTGGGGTTCTTTGGAATTTTCTTGCTCAGTGGTATCTTAAAAGAGTTTTCCAGCCTCTTTCCTTGCTGCTCAGGTGTAACTGTGGCTGCTACAGAGGGCTTTTAATATAGCACAGACCCCAAGCTACTTTCATCGTGGTCCATCTTCCAAAAGATGCTTTTTGGTTCCCAGCAGATGGAAAAAAGTCTGGGCTGTTTCTGTGATGCCTCACTTTGCCTCTGGTTGAAAGAAGTCAACTCTAGCTTGAGTTTTCTTTTTGGATTCTCCTTCATTGTCTCTTTCCCAGGCTGAAGAGATGGAAATAGCTGCAGGCTTTCTCTATTAAAATCAAGCAACATTACTAATTAAATCAGATTAGTACATAGGATTATCTATCTATCCATCCATCTATATCAGCGGTTCTCAACCTGTGGGTCGCGACCCCATTTGGGGTCGAACGACCGTTTCGCGGGGGTCGCCAGACACCGCAGTCCGCCATTTTTTTCCTCCCATTTCCCCTCGGCCGTCGCGCGCGCACTGCGCATGCGCGGTTCGGGTCGTCGCGCACGTGCCGCGCATGCGCGGTTCAGCCCGTTGCGCCGCGCATGCGCGGGCAGCGCAGGTGGGATCTCGGCCTGAAAAAGGTTGAGAACCGCTGATCTATATCTATCCATCCATCCATCTATCCATCCATCCATCCATCACTCCATCCATCATATTTAGAAACTGCCCATCTCCCTCATAGAGGAATCATGGGTTGTATGTGCAAATAAAATGTTAAAAATATAAAATCTGAATGTAAAAATATTAAAATAGGGCAAGAGTAGTTAAAAATGTGAGTTTAAAAGTTAATTAAAAGACAGGGCTGGGCTTTCAGGCTGCTCTTAAATCTTAATCTTCAGAGTAGCCCATCACAGATGGTTAGAGGTGAGGGAGCCTCACTGTGGCTACAGCCTCATCTCTAGAGGCCTCTTTGTGGCTGTCTGGGAGCACTTGAAGGGCTGGAGAAAATGGACAGTCCCAAGGCTGCAGCCCTTAAATTTACCAAATGTAGCTGAAATCGTCCACTCCATCCTCATAAATGACTAGCCTGTTTCCCTTTGGAAGAGCAGACTATTCTGCCATAGTTTTGGAACAATAATCTAATGATGTCATAGTTTTGATCTGAAAGAACCTGAAAAGATAGAAGAATCATAAAAGTTGGAAAGAAATACATAATATCTTCCCTTTTCTACACATTATAACTCTGTCCTCTTGCAGTTCAGTTGAGGTTTCTCAGAAATAAAGCAAGATACCTCCAAAAATAGATTCTACCGGTAGCTCAGTGGTGGCGAACCTATGGCACACGTGCCAGAGGCAGCATTCGAAACCCTCTCTGTTGCCCCAGCCCTGCCTCCTCCCATGGCCCCCTCCTCACCAGCAGCCCCCCAAGAGGAGAGTCGCCACCAGGCTTGGCCCACAAGGAGCAGCGCAGCCAAGGACATGGTAGCCAGGCAGCGGGGACAAGACTCTGCCCTTGCACCCCATCACGCGCAGATGATGCTGCGAGGCACAGGCGGAGGGCGTGGCCACCATGGTGCTGCTGGGCCGTTTGTCTAATCTGTGGTGGGCCGTGTAGGTGGTGGGTGCCCCAGCGGGCAGGATGGAGCGGGGACGGGGGTGGGGGGCAGGTTTTGGGCACTCGGTCTCTAAAAGGTTCGCCATCACTGTTCTAGCTCAACTGTCACATTTGAGCTGCTGTTGTGCAGAGTCCCAGTTGTGATGGAGGGAAGCAGTGATGCTGAGAGCATTCTGTCTCCAATATCGCACAATAGTGAACTTCCATTAGAGGTGAAAAGCGCACAAAGTGGCCTTGCTGCTCCATGATGAACTACGTGTGTTGATGGGTTTTGAGGTTCTTTAGAAGAGCCCCAGGTTAGAGTTATTTCTAATTTGACTCAAGGAAGCAGTTCAGAGGCAGCTAGGCGTCATGAACTCTTAGCAATCCTCTAGTCTACAGATCCCCAACCTTTTGGGCATCAGGGACCGGTTCCTTAGAGAAAAGTTTTTCCATGGACCGGAGAGTGTGTGGTTTTGTGTGCTGCCTGCATCCCACGGATGGACCTTTGTTGTTTGTGCGGACTGGTTGCTGGCATGGCGCGGCCCGGTACTGATCCACAGACTGGGGGTGGGGGACCCCTGCTCTAGTCATTTCAGAACAGCTGGACCAGCCTGACCATTTTGCTATCACAGTTAATAGCTACCTGGATCCCAGGGGTATTGGCCTCTTGTCACTAAATCCTAGAAGGTCCAACAGCTTAATGGTACCGTTAAGAATTTTTTTTCTATGCGTTGAATCAAAAAACAGGTTATGGTGACAGTTTGGGAAGCCACTGTTTGCTGGTCAGCTGTTCTTCAGTGCTCCTGGTCTGCCAGTGCTCCTGGTCTCTCTATCGGCTGCTGGCATGGCTGCTGTTGGCTCTCCCCTCTGCATTATTTTTTCTGTGATTTCTCTATGTTTGCTGATTAAATGGTGCCCATTGGGTAGCCAGCAAATAAAACCTCCGGCCCTCTTCCTTTTCCCCTGCCAGCTGCTCCGAATGCCAGGACCTCCTCACCAACTGGTACTATGAGAAGGATGCCAAGCTGTACTGCTCCAAGGACTACTGGCAGAAGTTTGGGGAGTCTTGCCACGGCTGCTCGCTGCTGATGACGGGGCCCGTCATGGTAAGTCTTGTCCCGTGCTCTCCCTGGCCGTGGCCATCTGGCATCCCGGGCTTCCCTTTGGCAGAGGCGAATGGCCTCTCTGAGAGCCGTTGAGACTACTTGTGCCCCCAGGGTCACCTAAAGCACTAACCCTAACCGTCTCAACACTGAATGTTAAAACCCCAAATTGCTTCATTTTATGAGTTACAGCTTCAAATGTTTGGCCCTTTCAAGGATTGGGTGAAGGGACACTTGGGGGTCAAGGAGGGACACATTAATTTCATCCCTTAAACTAGTGTGTTTCTCAACCCTGGCAATGTTAAGCTGTGTGGACTTCACTTCCCAGAATTCCTCAGCCTTAACCCCACCCATTAAAAGCCAGAAGGGTCCCTGGGCTGGAAGGATGGCTTTTTAGTGTCCTGGAAGCAGATTTCTTATTTGGTTGGGGGTGGAAGACCCTTCTGCGGGAGGAAACATGATGTCAGGGAGCATGGCAAAGCCAGGTCGCCTGCATGGTGGGTGGCATGTTTTCTTATGTTTTCCTAGACTTGGGAAAACTTTTATTTTTAAATAATGCTAATCTCATTTGAGGGCTTTAGCTGTTGTTTTCAAGCGTCTCCAGTCCCAAAAGTGTTGAGAAACAGCTCATTTCAGACCTAGGGACCCCTGGGGCCTGAGTTCATGGAGGAGACTGGCTGAGGGCTGAAACCTGGTGGTGGCTGGGGGGGGGGAGCCAGAATTTGCTTCCATGCTGGCCTTGTGGCTTGTCTTATGCTTGAGGGCAAGCTGCAATATGGAGGAAGCCCTCCTCGCTCTACATACAGCCGGTGGATGCTTTAGCTGGGTAGACAAATCTCCTGGTTTTATTGTTTCTTTCTTCAAAGTAACTGGAAGACATGCAACAATTTTAGGCAGTTGAAAGATAGGGTGGGGGGGCAGCTCCTAGTCCCCCCCCCCGGGTTTTCTAGCTTTGCTTTGGTCCTGGGATAGTGGGCAACTTCCCTACTGTCTTCACAAGGGCCCCTCCTGGAGACACCGCATGGCAAGCAAGAAATGCTGCCAAGGACAGGGCTGTAGGGCAGCTCGGTTCCCCTCCCAGATCCCAGCAGTCCGTAGGAGGCTATTAGTAAGCAAGAAGTCTGATTAAAACCTAGCAGAGCCTCACAAGGTGGTTTCCCCCAGAGGGTTCCTGAGATTTTTCCTTCCCAGAATCGCCCAGCCTTCCTTGGTTCTTGTGCTGGCTTGCCAGTCCTGCCTCTGTTTCCCAAGCAGCGGCAGACGCCTGGTGGTTTAGCTCCTCATTTCCTGCTGTCAGCTGAGATGGCCCCTGCACCTTAGCCCAGCCTCTCCTTGCCAGCTGCCTTCCAGCCCCACCCTGTGGAAGCAGAGGGTACCAAGGGGTGGCCAGCTGGCTCCTAGCTCTCTTCTCCCCTGGAACCGTCTCCCCCGTCATGTAAGAGCGCGGAAGGAGTCACTGATCCTAAGACATCTCTGCCGCCGGGATTCCAGACTGGGACAGAATTCTGGCTCGACAGCATTGCCGAGTCTGTATTCAGGAAAAGGGCAAAAACATCACTGGGATTCCATCCTATGGTGGTCTTTCTAGAGCATCCTCATCTTTCTTCTTTACCGCCCTGCGCGTCCCTCTCCTTGGCAGGTGGCTGGGGAGTACAAGTATCACCCGGAGTGCTTCGCCTGCATGCGATGCAAAGTGATCATTGAAGATGGCGACACTTACGCTCTGGTGCAGCACTCGGCTCTTTACTGGTAAGGGGCAGCAGCCAGGCTCAGCCATGGGCTTGGATGGCTCTCTGGGACAGGGAAGGCCTTGTGCCCTGCACTTAGCCCTCCCCTGTCCTGAGAATGGCAGGAAATGTTGGTGTTTTCCCCCACTCCACTCCCCAGAGAGGGGAGGGAACTGAGAGTGCATTCTGGTCCCCAACCACTCTGGTTGGGCATCAGGAGCGTGTGGAGTCAGTGGATCTTCATGGCACCAGGTAAGGAAAGGCTGCATGAGATGGTTCCGCTTTTCCGCTCTTCAGACCATCTTTCATATCCATGTGTGAGGGTGGAACAGGCCCTGCCAAGGCCTAGGATTTGGGAACAGGAATCAGGAGATCCGTGCTATTTGTAGGACACAGTGGTTAATCCATTGACCAGATGCCTTCAAGTGGTCATGCAACCCAGATCTCTGAGTGCCTACTAAAGGGGAAGGCTGGAAGGTGGATGTCTGTCCACATGTTGTCTTGGAATTTCTTTGAAATCAAGTGGAACGTGGACCATATGTTTCCTCATTGGTCAGCCAAGCTGCCCCTTGGATCTATAGCCTTGGAATCTTGATGCTTTCCTTCTTCCTAGCCACCCTGGTCCTATGTGGGGAGATAGCCCTGAGGGCAAGGGGGTGTTGGAATACCAAAAAGTGAACGTTGGAAGCAAAGCTGTCTGAATATAGGCCTTGTCTTTGCAACCAGCAGCCCTGTAGGGAAGGTCAAGGGTTTAGATGAGCTGCTTCCTAGCTGACAGCCTGGGCATGGAAAGCATACAAGGCCTTTTCTGTCCCCTGGTCTAAACTACGGTAACAGCAGAATTCTGTTCTCCTTTTTCAGTGGCAAATGTCATAACCAGTTTGTGCTGACGCCAATGCTGGAAAGACTGTCAACAGAGCCTCTGTGTGAACAGCTCCCGTATACTTTGACGCTTCTCTCCATGCCTGCCACCACCGATGGCGAAAGGGGGTTTGCTGTGGCTGTGGAAGGGGGCTGCTCACCCTATGCTGCTACTGTTGAAGTGAAGGAGTGAGTATGAAGCTCTTGTAACTATGAAATGCAGGGGTTTTTTTCCTCTGATATCTCAAGATGCAAATTCATAGTTGTGTGGCTTTGTGTTTTCATTCAAGCTTGTGGCACGGATATGGTTCCTGTCACCTTGAGCAATGATCTTCATTGAGAAAGCAGCCCCTTTTGGTCCTCCTGTCTCTCTCTGTGTGGCATTAATGCCATTGGCCAAAGTGTCTTTCTCTGTGCTTTGAAAATTGGAGGCATCGTGTTGAAATTGTTCTGTTCGCGAATTCTTCCAAAAGGAGCCCTCAAAAGGACTCAAATACAATGCATTTTTAACACATTGCCATTATTAATTGAAAAGGCACTTGTGATCTGTCTCACATGTAACCTGCATCTGCATAATCTTTGCCTCATCCCAGTTTGTCTTGCATCACTCTGATACAGCAGATGTAATGCAGAAAGCATCTATTAGAAAAAAAATCTTAGTTAGAAGAAGTGATGCCTGACTCCTCCTCACAAAAAAATTCAAAGTAAAACAGTTTCAGTGAAAGGTAACAAAGATGACCAAGGGATTGCGCAAAAAAAAGAAAAGTCCTACAAAGAACCAAGTGTGCTTAGTCTTGAGAAGACTAAATAGACTAAATACTAAAATACTTTTCAAGTATTTGAAAGGATGTCAGAAGAAAAGAGTCAGGACTTGTTCTTGTCATTCAAAAGTGAGGGACACCAAAGGATGGTCTTAACTTACAGAAAAGCAAATTCAGATTTTTAGGAAAAATATCCTAATGGCAAGAGCAGCCTGACTGCAAAATCAGTGACAGTGGATGCCCTGCTTGGGTTAAAGAGACAATTAACAATTAACAAATGTATGTAGGAAATACATGGGAGACTTTAACTACCCTGATATCAACTGGGAGACAAACTCTGCAGCAAGTGGGAGATAAAACAGATTCTTAACAAACTTAGGTGACAACTTTGTCATCCAAAAGGTAGAGGAAGGAACTAGAGGACATAGTATACTTAGACTTCAGCAAGGCATTCGACAAAGTAGATCACAACCTACTTGGTAAACTAGAAAAATGTGGGAAAGACAGCATCACCACCAGATGGATTTGTAACTGGCTCACAAGCCACACTCAACTAGTAGTCCTTAATGGTACTACATCTACATGGAGGGAAGTAAGCAGTGGGGCACCACAAGGTTATGTCTTAGGCCCAGCACTCTTCAATATCTTCATAATTGACTTAGATGAGGGAATAGAAGGGGAACTCATCATATTTGCAGATGACACTAAGCTGGCTGCAATAGCCATCACCCCAGAAGACAAACTCAGGATCCAAAAAGACCTTGACAGACTTGAACAATGGGCCCTATCCAACAACATGACATTTAATGTGGAGAAAAGCAAGGCTTTATATCTAGGCATGGAAAACCAAATGTACAAATACAGATTAGGCAAACTCTGCCTCAAAAGAGGACGATCACTTAAACGTGAGCCAGCTGTGTACAGCAGTGGCCAAAATAGCTAATACAATCCTTGTCTGTATAGAGGCATAGAATCAAAATGAAATAGTACCACTTTATAAATCCTTAGTGAGGCCACATCTGGGATACTGTATCCAGTTTTGGTCACCACATTACAAAAAAGATGTTGAGACTTTGGAAAAAGTGCAAAGAAGAACAACTAAGATGACTAAGGCCTGGAGTCTAAAACCTGTGAAGAACAGTTGCAGGATTTGGATATGGCCAGTCTAGAGAAAATAAGGACGAGGGGGGACATGATAACAGTGTTCCAGTATTTGAGGGGCTGCCCCAAAGAAGAGGGGGTCAACTTATTTTCCAAAGCAGTAGAAGGCAAGGTGAGAAGCAATGGATGGAAGCTAATCAAGGAGAGAAGCAAACTGGAATTAAGGGAAATTTTTCTGACAGAATAATCAACCAGTGGGACAGCTGGCCTTCAAACCTTGTGGGTGCTCCACCACTGGAGGCTTTTAAGAAGAGACTGGACAGTCACTTGTCTGAATTGGTGTAGGGCAGGGGTAGGCAACCTTGGCTCTTTTAGGACTCGTGGACTTCAACTCCCAGAATTCCTGAGCCAGCATGGCTCAGCTTGAAACCTCTCCCTTTTCCCTCAGCATGGCTGGCTCAGGAATTCTGGGAGTTGAAGTCCATGAGTTCTAAAAGAGACAAGGTTGCCTACCCCTGGTGTAGGGGCTCCTGCTTGAGTTGAGGGTTGGACTAGAAGACCTCAAAGGTACTTTCCAGCTCTATGCTCCAGCATGGAAAGAATGGAGAATCCACTAATGCAGTGTTTCTCAACCTTGACCATTTGAAGGCATGTGGACTTCAACTCCCAGAATTTCACAGCCAACAATGCTGGCTGTGGAATTCTGGGAGTTGAAGTCCACATGCCTTAAAATGGTCAAGATTGAGAAACACTGCACTAATGGCTTACAGAAGTCCTCTAGCCCAATTAGACCAATCAATCAAGTTGCCACACCTCTGCTGGGCTGGACCAGCCCCCACCCCCATGTCGCTTGGTCTCAGCACAGGAGAGACGTGGAAATTGGCTCCCAAAGCAAGCCTTAGGACAGGGGTTCTCAACCTTGGCAACTTTAAGACTTGTGGACTTCAATTCCCAGAATTGCTGGCTGAGGAATTCTGGGAGTTGAAGTCCACAAGTCTTAAAGTTGTCAAGGTTGAGAACCCCTGCCTTAGGAGGACAGGTCGTATTTTCTCTTTGTTTCCTTCCCATTGGTGGATTACTCATTCTCTTGCCATCTGCTCAGCGCTGAGCTCGCCCCTGGTCCAAGGAGGGTTGCCTTAGCTTCCCTGAGGCAGTATTCCCCCCCTTGCCCCCCCACCCCGGCTTTGTCAGCTGCAGCTTGAAACGCGGGGCATGCTCCATTCCTCAGATTCCTTCTCTTGTAGGAGATCGTGTCCGTAGCTGATCGCGTTCAGTTATTTGCCAGCAGAAGCTTGTTACTTCTGGTTGCAACTACTACTTCCAGTTTTTTCTTCTGCGGCTGCTGCGGCCGCCATTTTGGATCATCCCCACGCGGTTTCCTCTTTCCCTTCTCAAGTTGGCTTTCTCCTTGACCATTTAAATTACTGCTTCTAGACTTCTCAGTTGTTGCTTATCTCTGGCTATTCATTGGGTTCTTAGCCTTAGTTTCGGTTTCTTCATTCCCTTCTCAAGTTGGTTTCTCTTTGACAATTAAATTACTGCTTCTAGATTTCTCAATTGTGTTTTTTTATTTTTTATCTCTGGCTATTAATTGGATTTTTCAGACTGTGCTGTGGGGGTGGCTGATTCAGTCCCCACAGTGTGATTTCGCTGTCAGGGCAATCCTTCTCGGGCAGGTGCCTTTATTTGGACCCTGCAATTCAGGATAATTTTGTGCTTAAATAATTACTGCTTACCTCTCCCAGCCTTGAATTGTTCCATCTATCAGCTGGGCTCAGTTGACTACTCAATCACAGCCTGTTACTGCTGTCTGCATTTAGTGGACCGGCACTCCTTGGTTATAGCCACCACTAAGTGAGACACTAAATAAAAATTATATATATATAATTTTATATATATATAAAATTATATATAATATATATATATAATTATATATATATAGCTCCCAGCCAATCAGTTCAAACCCCCACTGGCAGTTAAAAGGAAAAAACAGCTTAGACCACACATTGCTCCTACCGGTAGAAGCAGAAGCCAAAAGCACCAGCCTGAAAATGATGAATGAGATTTCATCGAAACGTTGCCAAGACACTTCAAATTCTACGCAGGAGAAAACCCGAAGAACCAAAGACATATATATATATATATATAATAGTAATAATACTATCTGTCTATCTATCTATCTATATAAGGGAGGGAGAGGAGACCTCCCTTAGTGACACGCAGCACCTGTCGCAAAGTGTGACTCCGTGCTTAACGGTGGGCCGTAGCCGCATCTCTTGCAGACCAGGACAGCTTCAGCAATCTGCTGGAAAACTCCTGTTCATTATGGCAGACAACACCATTCCACAGGCTTCCACCTCCAGTGGAAATAAGAAACACAAGTCACCCAGCCAAAAAGCGGCTGCAAAAATCAAGGCCAAAACCAAAGGGACCTATAAGGCGGCCGAAAAACAGGCTGGTAGTAGACAAAGGGTGTTAGAAAGACAATTTTCCAAAGCCCAAAAGCGTGCGGTGGAGGATACGGGTTCCTCCACCCCTCCCACTTTTGCACCCATAACGGGGGGTCCGCGCCCCTCATCCTTTGTTCAGCCATTGTCCCCAGAACGGCTTCCAGGTCAAGGTATCTCATCCAGTTTCAGCCAGGATCACCTTTCTCTTTTTGAGCAGGAACTAAGAGTGCGGATCCAGGATCTGGTACCAGCTGCCAAACTCACATCTCCCACAGCGGCGTGTGGAACCTCAGGGGGCGTCTCCCTTGTGGGTCCATCTCTGACTCCGTCGGCTTCATTCACTCCTGTGATGGTTGTTCCGCCCCCTGGAACAACCATCATTCGCTGACCAACTCCAGGCCGTGATTGATCAGGCAGTTGCTCAAGCTATGACGTCTTCAGCACGTGCTCTATCTGACCCAGGACAGTCAAATCCTCTTACATCTGTGGGGACTTCTCGGTCCAGGGATTATCAATACCTGGATCCGGCCTCATCACCACCTTCCTGTGGGAGCGAGGTGTCCGACTATTCGGAGCAGGTCCTCAAGGAAGGTCTGTGGTCAGATGAGGAGGAGACAGAGACTCCTCCCTTGGTCAACTTGTTCAACCCTACTTTTTTCCCTCTTCTCTTACGCAAGGCCTGTGCCACCGGAAAGATCGAACCGGTGAAACCCCAGGTGTCCGATCCAGCATCCAGTCAGGATTTTGGTCCACTGTTTTCAGAACCAGTAGTAAAACACCAGCACATCCCTTGCCCTCCCATGTTTTTGAAAGCCATACAGGATCAATGGGAATCCCCTGGCACCTTTTCAGCCCTTGGGGGAATAGACCATAAGCTTATAGATACGGTTTCTACCCTCAATGATGCACTGGAGGTTCCAGGAGTAGACGAGTCCCTTTCACCCATTTTGTCAGATTCCAAGATTCTAGGGGATATGTCTGAGGCTCTGAGGTCCGAGGACAAAAAAATCAGAGGTTTCTTTCAGCAGAACACACCAGGCTTCGGTGTGGGCGATAAGAGCTTCCACATCGAACTCCTTTTTCGCCAGGATTTCCCTGATCTGGCTACACGAACTCCAGTCCAGAATATCCCCAGACGAGGTAAGGATACACCAGGACGTGACCAAGTTGCGGGCGGCCCTAGAATATATGGCGGACATATCTCTGCAAGCGGCCAGATTTTCAGGCCGTGCCATAGCCTCCAATGTCGCCGCACGTAGGTTGTTCTGGCTTAAGAACTGGCATGCCAACACCAAACATAAATGGAAGGTGGCCGCTGCCCCATACCAAAGCGGTCGCCTCTTTGGGGAGGCACTCACTCCTTACCTGGTGGAAAACAGGGAAAAGAAGAGAGTACTATATCATCTTTCCAAAAGAACAGGCAGGCATTTTGTCCCATACAGCCGCCGTCCTTCCTTACAGTCAGGGAACGTAATGCGGCCCTTTCCAGCAGTGGCAACCGCAGTGCTGATGCGGCCCTCAATGAAATTAAATTTGACACCCCTGGTTTAGAAGGCTTGCAAAATTGTAGCCCTTCTGGAGCAAGCGGAAACAGGCATCTTGCATCCCTAGCTTGGCTTTGGCTTCCAGTTAGTGACCATTTGAAGTCTCAACGGCATTGAATGAATGGTATTTATGCACTGCTCCACTGGTCACATGATCAAAATTTGGGTGCTTGGTAACTCACCCACATCTATCTGTCTAGCTATCGAACTATCCAGCTATCACATTTATTTGTTCCCCATCTCGCTGTGGGGCTACTCTGGATGGTTTACAACAATTTAAGACCATAGGATGCGCTTCACTTCCCCCTAACCCTATTTCTGCCCTTTTGGCTGTCCTGCACTCCATTGCTACCTACCCCTGCCATCCCTTTCACTGTCATCTTCCTCCCAGCTGTTCCAGCTGAGGCAACTGCTGGCCCTCCCAGCAGCAGAGGGAGGGAGGGAGGGAGGGAGGGAGATAACAAAAATCAGCTGGGGTGGAAGGGGTAGATGGTGATGGAATGTGGGGGTGTCCCAAAGGGCAAAGATAGGGAGAGAGCTAGGCAAGTAGTGGAGGGGCCTTGAAGCTTAGCCTGGGGCCATAAATACAGAAGTACCCAAATGCCGGTCATTTGTCCCCAGGGGCACTGCAACATTAGTAAACGAGGACTGCTCCTGACTATCATTCATTCATCGCTACTGTCAGTGAGCAAAGGTCATTAAGCAAGGACTACCTGTCCTTGTTCCTAGGAGGAAACGCCTGCTGGGGTATCCTCCCCAGCTTGTAATTCTTTCTCTCCCCTTTGCTATGTGGTCCCTCACAGAGACTCCTGGAGGAGGCAAATCCTTCTGATCTCAAGCTATGCTTTTTTCTTCATTCAGAGTCAACCGAACGCACATCAGCCCTGACGTCCAAAACGCCATTCACCCTGGAGACAAAATCTTGGAGATCAACGGAAACCCCGTTCGCACACTACGAACCGAAGAGGTACAGTCCGAACAGCCTTTCTTGCTTCCTGCTGTGTCATGACTTGAGGAGGAACCAAAAGGCCTCTTGGGTTGGGTTTCCCAGCCGTCTTTTCTCTGAAAAGTGAAGAGGAGCTGAGAGAGAAGAGCAGGCCGGCTGAAGGGCCCTGGGCGGGTTGTCTGATGCTTCAGAAGACCTGGCTTCTTCTTTTAAGAGGTGGTATTTTAAAAGAAAAGTAGAGGGTTCCTACCCTTGTCTTCCTGAGTGCCAGTCGAAAAGCTTGCATCTGTTATTTTGATTTTCATCACAGATTTATATGACATCAATAAAGCAGCCCTGATCAGGAACTCAGCCCAGTTGCATCTTAAGAAAAAGAGCAGGCAAAGAAATGCCTCCTCCAGCCAACCCTCCCCATTCCAGGCTGATGGAGGAAGATTGTGGCCAAGTTCTTTTGGAAACCTTTCCCCAGCACAGACCAATTCCCTGACTTCTTTACTTCTCAGGTCAAAGAACTGATTCACAAGACAAATCAAACCCTTCAGCTGTTAATCGAGCATGACCCGGTCTCCCAGCGCTTGGACCGGCTGCGCCTGGACTCCCGGCTGTCCGGGGGCCATAAGAAGCCCTCCACCCCTTCTATCTCTGCCTTGGCGCTCAAGGAGAATCTGGAAGGGACCCTGCGGCGGCGCTCCCTCAGGTAAGGTACCTGGACTCCAGAATGGCCTGCTAATCTCCAGCTGGGAAGTGGAGCACCAGCAAGGGCTGCCCTCTGGCCGTAACATCAGTCCTTTGAGGTGACCAAGCCAGGGAACTGACCGGGCCAGTTTGGCTGGAATGCTGCTTAATTGACCCGGGTTCTAGTAAGAGAATCTCCAAAGCCTGACTGGGTTTGCCCTTTTCTCCCTCTTGCAGCTCAGGGTGGGCTCGCTCTGAGTTCATTTTCTCCGCAGGGCGGGCGCTTTCCCAATCCACTTCCGTTCAGCCTGCTGTGGCGCCTCGCCTTTATTGTAAACTACCAGCCAGTGATATATGGGCAGCCTTCGACTTAGCACCACAATTGGGATCAGAATTTCCCTTGCTAAGTAAGACGATTATTGAGTGAGTGGTGCCTAATTTTACAACCTTGCCATGGTTGTTAAGCACATCACTGCAGTTGTGAAGTGACTCACATGGCTGCTGAGTGAACCGTGGACTGCTTGTTGGAAGCTGGTTGGGAAGGTGGCAAATGGCCATTGCGTGATGCCAGGGTGCTGCAACCACTGTAAATACATGCCCGTCGCCAGACTCTCGAAGTTTGGTCACGTGACCTTGGGGATGCTGCAACGGATCAGTCATAAGTCACTTTTTTCAGTGCCTTTGTAACTTCAAATGGTGGCTAAACAGGGTGGTAAGTTGAGGACTGCCTGTAGAAAGTGTGAGAACTAAGGGAAATAGGCTGGATACCATCCCCTGAACCACGCGTTTCCTGACACAGCAGCTTTGCCCTGGTTGTCTCTGGCAGCCGAGCTACAAGGAGTAAGATAGGAAGCTCAAACGTCCCATCCCTGAAACCTTGGCCTGCTCTCCAACTCTGGAATACCTGCTTGTTGCTGCTGCCACCATCTGCTTCTGCCTGGTGTTTCCACCTCTGATCTGATGTGTGAGATCAGCCCAGGTATCCTGCAGCCTCGGCACCTTCCTGGCAAATGGAAGAAAAAAAGATGAGAACAATGGGATCAAACATCTCTAGCATTACCCTTTAGTCCAGGGCTCCCCAACCCCCGGTCCGTGGACCAGTACCGGTCTGTGGCATGCACAAATAAGCAAAGCCCCATCTGCGGGATGCAGGCAGCACACAGAACCACACAGTCTCCGATCCACGGAAAAACCTTTCTCCACGGAACCGGTCCCTAGTGACCAGGAAAATCGCCCCTCCCTACTTTGAGGGTTAGATCAGCCATGAGGTATAATTAAAATCAACATTAGGAAATGGAAAATATATAAGTTACTTTATTTGTATATGGTCACCTGTAAAAATAATTGTTGGTAGAAGAAATAAAAAAATGCTGTTTGAATCCCAAACCTGACCTTTAAGGGATTTCTTATAAACTTGGAGAGGGTTATAATCAGTGGTGGGATTCAAATATGTGAGCATCCGGTTCTCTGTATGGATGTGGCTTCCGGAAGTCCATTCTGGGCCTGGGCAACAAAGAATTAGCTACCGGTTCTGCCGAAGTGGTGCGAACCGGCTGAATCCCACCACTGGTTACAACATGTGATAAATCTGCTGCTCAGAAATCCCAAGAGTCATCAAACATACTTAGGACCTCATTTATAGTAAACTTCAAAGACAATCTTAATTAGCACATTGAAAATAAAGGATAATGCAGTACTAGCTAGACATTAATCTGTGTTTAATACACATTTGGCAACTTCTAAATGTGTAAACTTCAACTCCCAGAATTCCCCAGCCAGCATCCGAAGCACCGCCATGCAGCTCAAATTTCTTTGGGTAGAACAGACTGAAGGCCAGAGACCTGAGTCATAACAGGGGAAGCCAGAGTTACCTGAATACGCAGCAGCAAAAGTGGGGTACTGGAGTTAAGTGCGGGAATAAGACTAGGAAGCTTCCAATCCATCCTCAGTTCTGCAAGCTCTGTGGGGGACTGTGGGCCACTCAAAGTCTTTCAGCTCAACTTGCCCCACTGGGTTATTGTAAAAAAAACTTCAGAAGAGGGATGCAGGAGATGAAATCCACAGCCATGTGGACTTCAACTCCAAGTATTCCTCAGCCAACCAGGTTGAGTTGAAGTCCACAAGTCTCCAAGTTGCCAAGGTTGGACGCCCTGGCTGGGTAGAGCAGTTGGCTGTGCACAAAGCATATAATTTGTGTATTATCTCATACAGGACATCCCACTAAACTACATCTCACAGCCCAGGCCACTCCAATCCATTAATACTGCATCAGAGCCATACCTGACAATAACCCTGTAGTTTTATAGGTCCTAAGTGGCACGCAGACCATGACCCAGCCTTAAGCAGATTCTCACAAGCAACAAGAAACCACGGGACAGTGAAGCTAACAGGAGACCCTCCAATAAATCCAGCTCACTGGCTTGCCTCTGCATTTACACCACCACATACCTCAGCAACTCCACAAATAAGACTGGATGCACACAAGATCAAGTGCTCTTCTAATGCCCTCGTTTGCTGGCAGTTCTCCTTTGGGTTCTGTGTAGGACGAATAGGCCAGCTGTTTTGGAAACAGAAACTTCGTCAGCATGATGCACCACAAGACCAGTGGACTCACAAACATCAATACATTTCGGTCTATTTCAGAAAGTCTCAACAAACAATGATTTTTAACACATCATATCTGTTAACTGATACAGTTCTTGTAATCTGTCTCGGACGTAATCCGCCCAACTGTTCTCCCACTTCCCTCCACCTCATCCCAATGGTGAAATGAGCTGCAGCTCATGAAAGTTTATACCTTTTAATGATAAATTTTGTTAATCTGAAAAGGTGCTACCAGATTTTCTGACGTTTGGCTAATGTGATTCTCTTCCTATAAGGGAACAATGGAAAATCCTAAAGTAAATTGCCATTCAGGAGCAAGAGCCCTCCTAGACTACTTTTTCAGGACTGATAGAGATATTTAGTAGTTCATTAATTGGATTAATTGTGTGTATACGTTTACTTTGTCATGTTCTCATCATACGCTAAACAAACAAATACTTGGATCTATTCCTCCTGTAGAGGCCAATTTAGGGACAATTGGGCAAAATAACACACATGCAAAGGGTTAAAAGGAGGGGGGCATTGTTTGGTAGCCTGGATCCTGGTCTGGCCCATGACTGTTCAGCCTCCCCCTGCATGGAGCCAATTCTCTGCGTTGTTTCTTAAGGTGCTCCTCTTGTCCGGAGGTCGGCCTGCATGAGGCCTGGCCTCTTTCCTCAAAGCAAAGGGAGCACTGAGGCTGCCGATGGCACCAGGAGTCCTGTCAAAGACAACCCCTTCTGAATGTGTGTTGCATTGCAGGCGCAGCAACAGCATCTCCAAGTCCCCCGGGCCCAGCTCCCCCAAGGAACCCCTCATCCTGAGCCGCGACATCAGCCGATCGGAATCCCTTCGCTCCTCCACCAGCGGTTCCCAGCAGAACTTCCGCCCCTGTGACCTGATCCACGGGGAGGTGCTGGGCAAAGGTTCCTTCGGCCAAGCAATCAAGGTGAGAGAGCCAGCTTGCCTGCCCCCTTTCTCAACACCCAGGCTTCACGGGTTAATTTCATCCCCCTCCCCCTCCCCCCCAATCCTCAGGAGTCTTGGAAGTGACCCATGAACCTGATGAATTGTAGAACTGAATACATAGAGCTTGCCAGCTCCAGCCTTCTTCCTGTGCATCAGCGGAGTTCTGCCCCTGCATCTGGAGGGCAATACAGGTAGTCCTTGACCTATGACAGTAGTAGGCAACCTGGGCTCTTTTATGACTCAAAGTGGACTTCAACTCCCAGAATTCCTGAGCCAGCCATGCTGAGGGGAAAGGGAGAGGTTTCCAGGTTAAGACAGGCTGGCTGAGGAATTCTGGGAGTTGAAGTCCACGAGTCATAAAAGGGCTACGTTTGAAGACCTCTGGTTTAAATATTTAGATATTTTTCCCTCACGGTCACATGATCAAAATTCAGGCATTTGAACAAGGGTAGGCAACCTTGGCTCTTGTATGACTCAAAGTGGACTTCAACTCCCAGAATTCCTGAGCCAGCCAAACTGAGGAGAAAGGGAGAGTTTCCAAGTTGAGCCATTCTGGCTCAGGAATTCTGGGAGTTGAAGTCCACGAGTCATCAAAGAGCCAAGGTGGCCTACCCCTGACCTATCACCCTTTGCTTAACGATGATTCAAAGTTACAAAGTTCAGTGGTCGTGAAAAGGGACCTGTCCTCAAAGTTGCAGCTATTGTACGTACCACTGCAATTCAGGCACTTGCATTTTACTGGGGTTGCAGCGTTGTGCACAATTTGCAACCTACCCAGCCAGTTTCCGACAAACAAATTCAATTGGGATGGGGGGGAGGGTAGTCAGATTTCTTTAACAACCACGCAATTCACTTAACATCCCAGTGATTTGCTTAATGACCATGGTAAAAAAAAAATACCTGCAAAATTGGGTCTGGTCACTTGATGACTTGCTGAATGGCTGCATTGCTTAGCCACCAAAATTGCAGTTCCACTTGTGGTCATAAGTCAAGGACTTCCTGTAGGCTGGGTGGCTTGTATGGTGGTTGAGGCAGGACCTTTTCAGAATCTGGAGGGAAATCTGCAAGGAGGCCTCTTGCCAGCACCTCCTGCTGGGGTTTCTAGCTTGGCTGCCTCAGGTTTGTGTGCACCCCACTCCCGATTCCGTATGCTTAGAGGAAGGAGAAGAAGGAGTTGCTCAAAAGGGCCTCTCTGCACCCCACGCTTTGCACCATCTTGCTGGCCATGGTTTAGGGCCCATTCCTGCTATTGACGGCTCGAGGAGGGGGCTTGGCATCCACGGCTTGCTTCCCATCCCACACTCAGAATTGGACCTGTCAGGCCCAGGCAGGCTCTCTCCCCATTGCTGGCACCCTCCTGCCTTCCTTGGCTGAGCTTCACAAAGGAGGGAGTGTGCCCAGCCTGAGGTGCTGCAGAGAAAACCTGGAAGAGTTCCTGAGCTTGGTGGATATATCCTTTATTTATTTTTAAAATGTATAGCCTCAAGGTAACTCTGGATGGGTGGAGGACGTGGACCAGGAATGACTGCTGTTGGTTGGGGAAGGAATCAAATAGACCATTAAAAAACTTATTTCTATAAAATTCAACAAATACATATAAAAGTTAAAAAGGAAATAATTTATGAAACTATATTAATAATATTCCTCCCATACATCTCACATAAAATGATTAGGTTCCTCTGGGTAGAGTTTTTGTTGTGAGCCGCCCGGGGTCTTCGGAGAGGGGAGGCATAGAAATTAAAGAAATAAAGAAATAGAAAATAAGATATAAAAATCGGTCACTGTATTTGAGAAGCCCTTAATTTTAATTTGGTCAGAAGATAGATGAAGAATGTGTGATAACACTTTGATATCAGGATTCCGTCATAGATTTATTTTTCCAGTGTTTATCTAGGGACATTTGAGCAGCAATCAAGAAAAATACCCTTATTTCTTTAAAGTAAATATTTGCATTAGAACCTAAAAATATATTCAGCAAAGCAAGTTGTGAACACACATTAATTCTTTGACTCATAACTTTACCAATCTCCAAAAACACTTTTTGAAACTTGGCAACTTTAAGATGCATAGACTTCAACTCCCAGAATTCCCCAGCCAGCCTCCCATTCTGAGAGTTGAGGTCTGTACATTAAAATCGCTGAGACTGAGAAATAGTGCTCTAGAACGTTTCCATGATTCTAGAATTAAACTCTCACTTAAGTTTTAAAAGTAACTAATTTTGAAATTAGGATGTCTCCAAGTTTCTTATAAAGCCAGTCTAGAAAACAATCTGGTCTATGGAATTTATGACTCTTCAGATTTGGCATTATTTGACTGAGAAGATTTATCTCTTCTTTTATGAAGGAGGAATTTAACTCTTCCCTATGATTGTCTTCAAATGGTGCAATATTACACCTACTCAAATAATTACTAATTTCATTCAATCAATCAGCCAGAATAGAGCTGGAGGGGACCTTGGAGGTCTTCTAGTCCAGCCCCCTGCTCAAGCAGGAAACTATACCATTTCAGACAAGTGACTGTCCAGTCTCTTCTTAAAAGCTGTTGTGGAGCGCCCACAACAGGGAAGCTGTTCCACTGGTTGATTGTCCTCACTGTTAGGAAGTTTCTCCTTAATTCCAGGTTGCTTCTCTCTTTGATCATTTCCAACCATTGTTTCTTGTCCTGCCCTCTGGTGCTTTGGAGAATAGTTTGACCCCCTCTTCTTGGTGGCAGCCCCTCAAGTACTGGAATACTGTTATCATGTCTCCCCTGTTTCTTCTTTTCTTTAGACCAGCCAAACCCAAGTCCCGCAGCCGTCCTTTGTATGTTTTAGTCTTCAGGCCTTTAATCATCTTCGTTGCTCTTCTTTGTACTTTTTCCAAAGTCTCAACACCTTTTTTGTAATGTGGTGAGCAAAACTAGATGCAGTATTCCAGGTGTGGCCTTACTAAGGATTTATAAAGCAGTACTAATACTTCATGTGATTTTGATTCTATGCCTCTATTTATACAGCCAAGGACTGTATTAGCTTTTTTGGCTGCTGCCACACACTGCTGGGCTCATGTTTAAGGGATTCTCCACTAGGACTCTAACAGTTACTTTTTTTGAGCCAGGTTTCACCCAATCTGTACTTGTACCTTTGGTTTTCCTGCCCAGGTGTAAAACCTTGCTTTTCTCCACATTAAATTTCATGTTGTTGGATATTTCTACTCTGTCTTTTACAGTTATGTTTTTGGTAGGTTGGGCTATAGTTTCTTTTTGTGTGAAGACTGCTGCAAAGAATGAGTTAAGCAGCTCTGCTTTCTCTCTACTGCCTGTTACTGAAACTTTTTTTTTATTATCTTCGACTTCTGTTGCAAGACTGTTCATTTTGAGCCTTTGCTTTCCTGATTTCATGTTTGCTATCCACTGATATTTTGCCTTAGTTATGTGTCCTCTTTCTATTTTTTATACTTGTCCTTTTTGTCTTTCAGTTTATCAGAGAGATCTTCGTGCAATTATGCTAGTTTCTTCTTGGATTTCTTGTTTTTCTTTTTCAGTGGTATTGTGCTAGACTGGACTTTTATGATCATATTTTCCAGACTTTCCCACGCTTCTTGAGTTGTTTTCCCTTTACAATTTTCATCCATGGAATTTTTCTTAGGCTCTCTCTGAGTTTGTTAAAATCAGCTTTTTTAAGACACTGTTGTTAGTGTTTGCATTATATTGAATTCCTATATGACGTGGTCACTCTGGCCGAAAGTTCCGGCAACTTCAGCTCCCTCTATCATTTCTCTGTTAGTAAGAATTAGGTCCAGTATACCTTTTCCTCTCCTCCACCTTTTGGATGACAAAGCTGTCACTAAGTTGGTTAGGAATCTGTTCAGTCTCCCACTTGCTGCAGAGTTTGTCTCCCAGTTGATATCAGGCTAGTTAAAATCTTCCTTTACTACTGTGATGTATTTCCTACATACATTTATTAGTTGGTTAGCAAAAAGTTTATTTCTTCTGCTTGGTTGGCTGGCCTATTGTATACGCCTATAGCAATGTCATTTTTTCCCCCTTTTATATTGACCCATATGGATTCTAGGAGATTTTCATCCTTGGTTTTGTGGATTTCTGTAGAGATGCAGTGATCTTTTATATATAATGCAACTCCACCTCCTCTTTCTTTAGGTCTGTTTCTTTTGAATAGTTTGTATCCTTCCATCAGTACATTCCAGTCACAACTTTCATCCCAACATGTTTCAGTAATGGCAGCTATATCATATCTGCCTTCATGTACTAATACTTCACATTCACCCTGTTTCTTTCCCTAAACTTTGAGCATGTGTGTATAGGCATTTCAGTTCTTTATGGATCTTGGGTATGTTTCTTGTACTACTTTGTAACTGGGATTTCCTTATTCATGTGGTTTGTGGTATAGGCAGTTGAATTAAAATTAACAAAAGAATTAAAAGATTTGTTGCCTACTACTGCTAGCATCTCTCAACATTTAAATTTTTCTTTTGCTTTATTTGCCATTAATTTTGAGGTTTTGTTCCTCTGTTCATAAACATTCTGTTCAGAAAAACTAAACTGGGCACTCTTCTGACAATCCAGTGCTGCAAGTTATTTCCTTTTTTGAATAAGTTTTTAAGACAACTTTTGAGCCTTTTGTTGGATCCCTCAAACCCCTTATCCTAGATGAGTAGGCCTTGGAAGGGACTATGGAGGTCCTCTAGTCCAACCCTATCATTCCAGACAAATGGTCTTCCAATCTTTTCTGGAAGATTTCCAGGGATGGAATACCCACAACTCAGGGAGACAAGCTGGTCTCACTGTCAGGAAACCCCTTCTTGTTTCCAGATTAGATCTCTCTAATTGGCTTCCATCCTTTGCTTTTCGTTCTGCCCTCAAGTGCCGTGGAGAATACATTGACCTCTTGTTCTCTGTGAAAACCCTTCAAGGCCTGGATGAGGGTTATCAGATCTCCCCTCGGTCTTCTTTTAGCCATTCTTCATAGGATTTAGACCGCTTATCACCTTTGTTGTTCTTCTTTTCACTCTTTCTAGAGACTCACTATCTTTTTTCTATTAGGACATCAGAACTGGATGCAGAATTCCAAGGGTAGCCAAATGCAGTATAGAGTGGTATTATCATTTCTCGTGAGCTTGATGCAATCCCACTGTTGATGTAGTCTAGGACTGCGTTGGTTTTTTTGGCAGCTGCAGCACTTTGCTGACTCATACTTAAGTGATGATTCACTAGGACACCCAGATCTCTCTCACAGTTACTTGTTGAGTAAGGGACTGCCTATTCTGTACCTGTGCATTTGGTTTTTCCTTGCCTAAGTGAGGACTTAAACTTTTCTTGTCGGATGGGGCCCAATGCTCAAGTCTGACAAGATCCTTAAGAATCTTGAGTCTACCTTCCAAAAGGTTAGCAATTCCCCCAGGCTTTGTGTTATCCTGTCAGGCCCAAAACCGAGAATATAACACATGGTGATTCTTCCAAGCTGAGTTCTTTATTGTTTCACACCTATAGACAAAATCTCACCAGACCAAGGACTCTACTATCTGCATCTACCAAACACTCTGGGAACTATTAGGGAGGGGCCATCTTCATCCTCTTTCTCTCACACATGATATGTGGGCTGAGTGGCCTCTTATTTCTCTGGAAAGCACCTTCTCCCTCTTAGGAATCCACCTCCTTACTACGTCCTATCACACATCTGCAAATTTGATGAGCAGCCTCCTTCCTCATCATGAAGAATTTGAAGAGCAGTGCAGCCCTTTGAAAAGCTTAAACTTTGCCTCGCTTTGCATTTGCAGTCATTTCTTTGATTGTATTCCTTTACGTGAATTGCACCCAGCTAATTGGTCTGCTGTAGAACATTCCACCCTGAAGTCTGTGACAAGTGAAATAATGTTGTCAACCTGAGGCAAACAGATGTTATCACTTGCAGCTTGTAATCCCCTACTTCTAAAGAAGCTGTGTCAAAGCATGGTGGCTTATTTACCAGTGCCTGTAAATCAGAGTCTTTTTAAAATAAACTCTTAGATAAGAAGGTTCCAACTGATATAGTTGGTTAATTTCCCCAGAGGGTCTTCAATAAAACCAGACGTAAACCTACAATATGAGGGTGATTTAATAAAGAGGTCGCACCTAATCGTCTCATCACGAATACTTTGTTCAAGCTGGAGAACAGGCTTTCATGGTGAATTTTCATGCAGGTTGAGTCCTTAGTCCTTTGTAAGGAATTTTGAGATGAGTTTAAATTTGTCTTCATTGTCTGGAGTGGGTCCTAAACACGGGGTATAACAAGAACATCCACTTGCTGGCGTTAGGAGGAGTTATTTGGGGTACCATGACCTGGGTCCCAATTTCTCCAACGGCCTTCCCTTTCTGTAGACTAATGTTTACATGAGAGGTTCGGCTTTCAAAGGCTCTTCTCACACCACTGGCTGGCTTTGTTGAGTTGGAGGGAATGAAAGTCTCCTGATCATTAACTTTCTGCAAAGTTTATTAGGGGGAAAAAGTCCTGTAGCGACTGCTCAGAAACAGAAAGGTTAACGGGGCAGTGCATGTCAGCATTTTTTTCTTTGAGATTTTGGATTTTCTTTCATTAACAGGGAGTGAGTCAAGTCAGCAATTGTCTTTCCTTTGACTTTAAAAGTCCATTCTGGATTGACTCAAGAGTTATTTTGTGATCCTGTTAGAGTTGCCAGAAGTTTTGCTACTCCCAAATCTGCAACACTGCATGTTTGAGATTTTCTCTCCTGGATAATACATCTTCTGTTTGCCTTTTGACATCTGGCTGTAGGAGGGTATCGATCCTGGCTCAAATAGACCAAGCACAGATTCTTCAGTCTGCAGCAAAAGGGGAAGGGGCTGATTGGCATTTGCTATCTATTCCCTATTAGAGGTTTTGTGTAAATCCAGACGAAAACCCCAATTTCTGTTTGAGAGAATTCTCACATTGCATAGACTCACATAGGGGTTCCAAAGAACCCCAGGCAGATTCTCATCCTTAGCTGGGAATCCAGGTGGTTCTCTTACCACCAATCCCTTTGCAGTTGGCAATGAAGTTGGCTTAAATTAAGTTTAGCAGATACTAGCATTTATTCTGTTACTTGCTGTGCACAGAACAGTTTACCTGTGTTGATAGGTAAAGGGCACCATCTCTCTTTTTGCCATTAAGCAATTCTTAGCAATGTTTTTTATAAGCTCATCAAAGAAACTCTTTAACTCTTCTATTTTTCTTGAAATTACATTTGGATTTTACCATCTGGGCTGTTGGAAATAGTTTTTAGGCACTGTGTGTTAGGAATTGTAATATTAGGAGACATATGGTTCGTCACACAGTCAGCCTGAGGTTCAGACTGGATTTGGCATTTTTGTCTGCCTATCAAGTCCTTCCTAAGGACCTGGGAGAGGCAGATGTTGAAACTTGATGGTTTAAAAATGTTGTGGCAGGATGGAAGCTGTTCCACATTAAGCTGCCTTTTGTAATTGTTTGTTAATGCTAATAGTGTTCAAATGGTGTTCCAGTTGTTTTAAGATTGCACCCAAAGTGCCTATTACTGTTGGTACCTCCTTTGTTTTCTCTTGCTACAGTCGCTCTATTTCTGCTTGCAGGTCTTTGCATTTTATTATCTTCTCCAGTTCCTTCTCTTCTGTTCTGCTGCCTTCAGAATATTTGAGTCCACTCTCCAGGATTCAGACACCTGCCACAAAACATGTCAGACTTACAATTGTCAGTGAGAAAGACAAAAAGGATTACAAATTACAACAGTTTGAGAAATTTATATATTTAATATAAACAGATGGCTTACCACTAGTTGTATTATCTCAGAGGTCTTTCTCCTGAACCTTCTTTTCTTCTGTATTTGGTGATATGTAGTTTTAAAGAAATTCGTGCGGAAGTGAATAAGTTGTTTTTTAAGACTAGTCCTCTTACAGCAAGGGTCGGGAACCATGGCCCTTTTATGATGTGTGGACTTCACCTCCCAGAATTCCTGAGCCTGTCATAAAAGGGCTCTGCTGACTCAGGCATTCTGGGAGTTGAAGTCCTCACATCAGCTGTTCATATCCTGATTTGAAATGCCTCCGGGCAACCCTCGTCTTGTTTGTGTAGGGCTGCAGGGTGAAAACAAAGCCCAACAAGGTACAGCCTGCTCCGAGGTCCCCTCCCTGGGCTGTCGGCGCTTGTCTGCCTTGTTGACTCCGAGGCTGCTGGGATGTGCTGGAAGGGCCTGGCTTGCAAGTTGCCAGGCTTGATTTCGGACAGGAAAGTGCAAGCGAATGCGCCAGGCTCTGCTGTTTGCTGAACGTGTTTGTGGCTTGAGCAGTCTTCTACCTTGTCGTAACTTGTGACAGTCTCTGAAGCAGTGCAGAAGCTTCTGGTCTCCACCAGCTTCACATATCCTAGGCCAGGGATGGCGAACCTTTTAGAGACCGAGTGCCCAAAAACTGGCCCCGCCCCTGCTCCATCCCCTGCCCCGCCCCCGCTCCCACCCTGCCTGCCCACAGGGCCACTCACCGCCTCCAGGGCCCACTGCAGAGCGCCCAGGCAGCCCAGCAGCGCCATGGCGGCCATGCCCTCTGCCCGCACCCCGCAGCATTAACTGTGCGTGATGGGGTGTGAGGGCAGAGTCTTGTCTACGCTGCCTGTCTGCCATGTCCTTGGCTGCGCTGCTCCGCGTGGGCCAAGCTCAGGAGCGACTCTCCTTCAAGGGAGCTGCTGGTGAGGAGGGGGTCACAGGGGGAGGCAAGGCTGGGGGCAACGGCATGTGTGCCCACAGAGAGGGCTCCGAGTGCCTCCTCTGGCACCCGTGCCATAGGTTCGCCATCACTGTCCTAGGCCAAAAATGTCACTGTTACTGTAGCTCGAGTTCCTTGGAAAGACTCTCCTACAAACTTCCCCAGCTTGTGTTACAGCTATTTAAAAAAAAAAAATAAGTGCATAGCCAAAGAGGCACTGTGAATGCAAATAACATTGGCAAAAAGCTACTGGATGAAAGGTTACCGACTTCTCTCCAAGTTCTAGGAAAATTCTTCTGGCTAATGAAATTTGTGGTGTGTCTTGGTGCATAAAGGTCCTTGAATCAAAGGCTTCTTTTAACATAATTATTTCTACATGATGCTCAGGCTCATTAGGAAAGCACTTGGCTTTCCCAGGCTTCTGGGTGCAGGAAAGAGGGAGGGAATCGAGTGGAGAGAACTCAAGTTCCATAGATTGTCAAGGCATTTTACAAAGGCTGCTTTCAAAAGGCAAATGCTGACTAGCTGGAGCTTTCTGGTCAGTTTGGCCTCCTAGCTGAGCCGAACCTGCCAACCCAACAGAAAGAGAGGCGCTCTTAGGCAAAATAATAACGCTCGAGCTATACATCCTTTTCCATGCTCCCATTATGAGTGCCACTAGTGTGAAAAGTACCCCCATGTGTGGATGGTAGAAAGAGGAGTTTTTAAGCAGAAAGCAAATGGTTTCCTTTTTTTGTGGCCACGAAGGCATTTGAAAGTCTTCCAGTGCACCACAGGAGCCAAGGAGCAGCATAGGCCTCCCTGTGCCCAGAGTCGTGGGGAGTGTCAGTGCAACACAGAGACACCAGTGCTTGCTGGTGAAGGCTCCCTGGAAGGAGGCATAGAACCTGTTTTATTTTCAGCTTGAAAAATGTAAAGTCATCTTTGCTCACTCGAGGCAACCTGTAGTTGAAGAGCAGAAAGGAAGACGTTCTCCCCAGTGCCAGCCCACCCTGGATTTTCTTGACCACGTTCACGTTGAATCTCTCCCTTGCTTGTTGTTTTGTCTGCAGCCCTAGCAGCAGGTCACTTGCTGGAGATCTTGACTCCACCATGGAGCAACACTTTCAAATCTTGGAGGAGCAGAAGGAAACCCTGGTCACAGCAGGAAATGATGTGCTTAGCCATTGATGGGAGGAAATAACTTCCTCAGCTTCCAGGCTTGACTTCCTTCCTATCCCTCATCAACCTGTGGATGGGCTTTTTTCCCCAGGGCTCCAGGCAGAATTACAGGGAATTAAAAGTGATTCAACTGGACAAAGTTAGAAGAAGCCCAACTGTTCTCCTCCAGTTGAGGAGCTTCTTAACGGATGTAACGCTCTTCTATTCATCAGGTGACTCACAAAGCCACAGGAAAGGTGATGGTGATGAAGGAGCTGATTCGTTGTGATGAAGAAACACAGAAGAACTTCCTAAAGGAGGTGAGTACCATTTCTGGAAAGGGCTGCCTTGAAGATGCCCAGGCACTGGACAGCACTTCCTTTCAGCAGCCTTGTGGCTTAAGGCCCCACCAGAGGAAAGATCTTGGACATTAGCTGATTTTATTTTGGTGTTATTTTGGTTGGGGGAGAGGCAAGGGCTTCGCTTTGTTCCAAGCTTGGGAGGTTCTCTCTCTTGCAGGTGAAAGTGATGCGCAGCCTGGAGCATCCCAACGTCCTGAAGTTCATCGGGGTCTTGTACAAGGACAAGAAGCTGAATCTTCTCACCGAGTACATCGAAGGGGGGACTCTGAAGGACTTCCTCCGGAATGCGGTGGGTGCCATCTCTTGCAGCCTCAGTAGGCTGGGCCAGGGGAAAGAAGGTCCTTGTGAAAGACGCAGCCAAAACATCACGAAATGCAATCCCACCCCATGGCCGGCTCGTGAATCATGAGAAAAAGTGTTTCGTTTCTGGCTTAAGCAGGGCAGTGGTGACTTTTTCAACAAACCTTGGCCTAGCATGGTGTGTGAAGCCCACCAACACCTGCTATTGCTTTGCTCCCTTTCAAATTAATTCATTTTAGAACAAGGATAGCCCTTCTGGGCTATGTGAAATTTGAAGGCAAATCCTGGCCCTTTTACAAGATGGATGACGTAATCGGCATTGACAATCACAAAATGCCCACTTACTAAAGGAAAACTGAGTCACTTGCCCCCTTCACCACAAGAATCCTGGATCCGGCCCATTTGCTCTGGGCCTTCTGTGTGCCCTTATGGAGACCAAGGAAGGTGGCCTTGGTGGGGCTAGGCAGAACCTGCTGGCTGGGCAAAAGGGGCTGGAGCCCGTTGGAAGTCCAGAACAACAACGTAACATCCAGAAGTGGCTCAGGTGGACCCCTCTCTAATTCACTGGCAAGGTTCTGTTATGGTAACCCATTTCGATAAAAAACCCATTTCCAAGGAGTTGGTTTCCTGGCTGGTCTACCTAGTCCAGGGGTAGGCAACCTGGGCTCTTTTAGGACTGGTGGACTTCAGCTCCCAGAATTCCTGAGCCAGCCATGCTGAGGGGAAAGGGAGAGGTTTCCAAGCTGAGCCAGGCTGGCCAAACCCCTGGCATCCCTCCCTGTCTTGAAGACAGGTTAACGAAGGGGCCCTTTTTTCCTTGCAGGATCCATTTCCTTGGGAGCAGAAGGTCAGCTTTGCCAAAGGAATTGCCTCTGGAATGGTGAGCCCCCTTCCCGGACCCCCTCCTGGCCTTGTGAAGGGCGTGTCTGAGGGACAAGGGTGACTTGCCTAGAGGGGAGAGTGCGGATGGCCAGCCCATTCAGCTGCGGTTGGAAGGTTTGCTGGAACTGGTCTGGACTCACAGGATGTCCTGGGGGAGCACCTGAGGTTTAGTGAGTCATGTGTTTTCCAAAGCGAGGATGACGCAGGAGTTGGTTGCTTTGTGGTACCTTTCTTGGAAGTTCAAAGCACAAAGAATGAGATCTGCCTGCATTTTAGCCCTGCTGTAATCTAATGAGGAAGGCTAGGTCCAATGAGGATTAGAATCCGAGTCCTCAGTCTCAGTCCATCACCCAGCCCCACAGCTTCTACCCCCAGCCCTTGGGGCTCTTCTTGGTGCAGGGTTGCTCCAGCAGCCTTGCCTCAAGGCATCACCAGGGAAGGCCTCCAGGGGCCAAGGTAGCCCTTGGGCTGTGCTGTCCCCCACCCCCATCCCTCGGGCTGCTCAGAAGCCAGCACCAAAGGCTCCCGGGGCAGCAGCTGAGGCTGAGCATCGAGACTAATGGCGCCTTGTCTTCACCTCTGGCTTCTCCCACTTGCAGGCTTACCTGCACTCCATGCGCATCATTCACCGAGATCTGAACTCCCACAACTGCCTGATCAAACTGGTAAGTGCTTGCATGGCCAGGTCTGCTTCCTGCTCAGCTGCTGAAGTTCTAGGAGACTGGGGGCCCTTTGGGGGTCCTGCCTCTTTCCCTGGGAGGCACCTGCCTCAGGTTGGACTTGCACAAAGGTCTCACAATTGGAAAACACACCTAATAACACGCCAACCATTGGAGTGGCGCCCAGGACAGTGTTATTCATGTGTCAGCAGGTTGCAGCAACTCAACTCCTCTCTTGTTAATGGCAAAGAGCATCCAAGAATGGCCAGAACCCACTTCTTGATTGGGGCTGAGCCCAAAATAAGTATTTGACCATTGAGGAATTGTTTTACAACTGATCATGAATTGGGGGCTCCCTGTCTCCAGAAAAGAAGAAACTCTTTAATAGGGTGCTTTAGTCTCTGAGAAGCATGAATGCCAATCAATCTGATTGCTACTATAACTAGTTTGATCATGGATCCCACTTAGAGTGGGAGAAGGGCTGTTCTGAACAATGGCAAACTCACCCGCAATCACTTTCCTTGGGAATGTTGAATATGAATCAAAGCCCGTTCCTTAATTTAACAACTCAAGGAAGATATAAATCAGGGGTCTCCAACCTTGGCAACTTTAAGACTTGTGGACTTCAACTCCCAGAATTCCTCAGCCAACATAGCTCAGTATGAGGAATTCTGGGAGTTGAAGTCTACAAGTCTTAAAGCTGCCAAGTTTGGAGACCCCTGAAAAATGATGAAGATCAGAGGCCATCCTTTGCTATTTTAGGGTCCCAGATTGATATCCCCCCTTTTGTTTTGCTTTTTTAAAGGCAAACAAAAACTTGTCTTTGAGGACCAATGAATGGAGAAGGCCTAAACTGGAGATTTTTCATTGTTTTCTGTGCACTTGGGTAAAAGAAATCTAATGTCAGTCCAGTTGAAAAGCCTTCACGTCTGAGAGCCCAAGAGCCGCTGGCAGTGGGTGAAGGCCGGAAGGGCCAAGGGGAGCTCTGGCTCCCCAGAAGGAGCTGCCTGGAGAAGGGACGGTGCACGAAATGGGTCCCCCGAGCGTGGCACAGCGGTGTCTGCCCTCAGCCTCGGCTTTCCTCCGTCCCAAATGGTGCAGGCCTTCCCCGCAGGGCTTCCTAATTCCTGTGGATTTTGCTTCGCCTTCCTTTGACCCAGGACAACACGGTGGTGGTTGCTGACTTCGGCTTCTCTTGGCTGATTGTGGAGGAGAGGAAGAGGCCCTCCCTGGAGAAGCCCCTGGCCAAGAAGCGGACACTGCGCAAGAGCGACCGGAGGAAGCGCTACACTGTGGTCGGGAACCCGTATTGGATGGCCCCCGAGATGCTGAATGGTAGGAGCCCCCCCTCCTCCTGGGGCCACGGAGGAGCCTGCAGAACTCACCACTGGGGAGCCCAGCCGCCGGGCTGAGGTCTCTCTTGGGCGTGTGCCTTTGGCAGTGGTTGGTCTGTCCTCTCATGGGCTCTGCGCAGGTGTCCCTTGCCCTAAGACCGGAATGGAGCCTGAGATTGTGCGATCTTTTTTGTGGTGGTCCTTAAGTGAAACCGTGGTTTGCTGTGGGTGCAGTTTTGCTGAAAAACTGGTGTTTGGCAAAACTGCTGTAAAACACAGTCGCGTAAATGTGGGATGCTGCAAACAACTGGAAATGTAACCTGGTTGCCGAGTGCCCAAAGTTCACTCACGTAGTTGGGGGAGGGGGGACTGTTGGAACTTCAAATCCAGGTCATAAGTAGCCCCAAGGTAGGTCCATCCTAATGTGAAACAGTTGCTAAGGAATCGGTCGTAAGTCAAGGACCGCCTCGTGGTATGCAGCAATGATCTGCGTGAGGAGGTAGAGCCACCGTCAGGATAGCGTCTGATAAGCGTTCTCTCAGCCCAAGGAAGGACGGGGGGGGCAGAGCAAGCTTCTTGGAAGGGACCCTCCCTCGTTCTTTGGAAGGGAGGGGGGACAATGCTGTCACACTTGCAAGATTGTGTTACTGTCGCCTTACAGTAGAAGTCATGTTAGCGCTCATAGGGGTCCTCCTTCTCTGGACCACCTCAGAGGCTGACAGGCCTTGCCTCCCTTCTCCTCATTTCCCACCCCTCCCCGTTTGGTGGGGGAAGCACATCTGGGCCTGATGTTCTTTTGGGGAGTGCAGCTTCCGGAAGGGGTGCCCCAGTACTGACAGGGAAGCTCTTTCTCTCCTCTGCCTCCCCTCACGGGCTGAGTGGGGATGGCCTGCGGAGGCTCCCAGGGCTCTTCGGCAGCTGGACCCAAACAGGATACTTGCCCCCACCCTGCAGGGCAGGACATCCCCGTTCTTCCATGCTCCCTTCTGTGTCTGGTTACCCCCAGCCCTGCGTTGGTTTCCATCCATATTTTCTCTATTTTACTCATGCGCCCTCCCCTCCTGGCTGTTTTCGATTCTTGCAGGACAGAGTTACGATGAGAAGGTCGATATCTTCTCCTTTGGAATACTACTCTGCGAGGTAAGCTTAGCCCATTGAGGGGATTGGCTGGGGGGGGGGGTTGAGAATCAGTCCTGTTCTGGTAAATGCCAGGGACCACAGCTGGGAACCTCAGGCTTTGTGTAGCAGTTCACCAGCCAGCCTCCTGTAAAGGCTGTGCTGCCAGGGCTAGAGAGGGAAAGTGAGGGTGGGCGTGGACTGCCTTTTGGACTGTTTAAAAGAAGATTCAGGGGTCAGCCACAAAAGTGGGCTTCTCTGTTTGTCTCTGGTTTGGGCTGTTCATCTAAGAACCGAGTTGCGAAGGAAGGGGCGTGGCTGCCTCAGGGTCGAAATAGCCTTGTTAGGAGGCTCTGCGACACGGGACCTGTAAAGCCGCCAAAGCAGCGCAAACCAGCTGTTTTTCGCGGCGAAAAAACCCCTCCTCGGTCGGAGAAGGGGCGAAGAGCTGTGAGTGTGGGTTGAGATCCTCTGAAAAACCCCCGAAAAAACGTTCGGGGGGGAAGAAAGAAGACTCCCCGTGCGCTCACAATAGCTCCAGCCTGGAGCAGCATCTGTCAGCTGACAGACCAAGACGCTGAGACCAGCCACCAGCCGAGGAACACATCTCAAAGAAGCACAGAGATTGACAGACTGAACGCAGGAGCTTAAAAAGCAAGTATTTCTTATATTTTACCTCAGATCACTTACGTTCACAATCAACAAAAGGCACCCAAGATGGCGACCGCTTTTCATTTAAAGTGAGAGCTACTGGAAGAGAAAGGCGGAAGAGAAACTGTAATGCGAAAGAGACCTCTAGAGGGCAGCAGAGACGCATAACTTAAAACCTTTGCAAAATAAACCTAAGGATGTATACAAGCTCCCCAGAAATGACGATGAAAGAATTAAAAGATGAAATATCAACAACTTTGGAAAAAATGAGGAGAAAGATGGACATGATAATAGACATGTATGCAAAAACATGGGAGGGAAGGATGGAGACGATGGAGGCAGTGGAACAAAGCAGAGAAATGGAGAAGTTGGTGGAAAATCAAAGCAAAGCAGTTATTGAGGACTTGGACCAAACCGGAGAAATGCACAGTGGGGAAATGAGAGAAGATACTGGGAGAAATTTGAAGAGGGTCTGGGAAGGAGTTGAAGAAAAGATGGAAGAGGTGGAGAGACAAGAAGATTTGAAAAGAATTGTTATAAAAGCATGGGAAAAATATCTAGGAGAGGAGGCTAAAAATTTCTCTTGGCAAACTGACAGAATCCATAGAGCATGGCTTATATGGAACCAAGGGACATTGCAAGCAATAAAGAGAGACTTATTACTTGGAAGGGAAGCTGTGCTATGGAAATCCACCTGGCAGAGGAAGAAACCCAGAATTCGACTGAAATGAAGAGAAACTTAATATTTTATGCAAGGAATTAAAGGCAAAGAATTATGGATTGATTTAAGGACTAAGTGCAAGAGCAAGAGACAGGAGAGGGTGATTAATGGAAGATATATATTAACTAGACTAAGAATGTACGCGTTGAAGGGAGGGGTGTAATGACATGATAATTATTAACTTTAAAAAGAAGACTTGTTTGTGTGATGTACAATGGATAGATTTGAAAAGAAGTGAAACTTAAAATTTATAAAATGTGGTTGGCTTATAGTTAAACTTTGATATACGGAGTGAAGAAGGTCTACAAATTTAAAATGATTGTATTAAGAAAAAAAAAAAAAAGAACCGAGTTGCCGGCTGGCCTTTCCCGGCCAAGGACTGCAGTCACCCCAGTTGGCTGCTTGCGCAATTGCTTGGGGTCTTTTGGCCCACTGGTTGACCATCAGGATTTCCCAAATGGGCTGGCAGTCGGACCCTCTTGGTCGATGGGACTCGGTTTTTGGGCTTAAGTGGGTGAAGACTGCAGGAGGGGAAGCCGAAACCCCACCCCTCTGGGAGTTTAGGGCAGCTTTCCTCTTGCAGATTTGTTGAGAATTCTCTGAAAGATAACATGGAGCTCTTAGAAGAATACAAATAGTTCCTCCATTTCAATATTTTTCTTAGAAAGAGATGATAAGAAATTACAATGTTTATAATCTAAGCCACTGCATAGCAACTGCAATTTTTAGCACATATCTTCCCATATCAGAGATAACGAATCCAGGGATAACAAACTGACAGCTTTTGACTGCAATTTATTTTTCATCACTAAAAGCTTGTGTCAAAAAAGAAATATGGTTTAGATTGTCCTTTTCTACCCTCATGATGAATCAAAGATTATTATTTGTTTATATTTTGTATTTCTTAACCACCCTTCTCTCTCAGAGAAAACTCTGGGCAGCATACCATATATTACAGGACTCATGGCTGACTTCCAATTTTTCTACAGTGACTTATTTCAAACAAAGCCAGCAGTGGGTCCATTCTGAATTCTGGATTCTTTAACAATTTTTGTAAATACTAACCACTCCTTCTCTGCAGTTTCTAAGGCTTGAGCATATCTACCATAAGTGAAAACCTACGCTGGTTTTTCTGGTAGTTGCTCCAGCAAAGCATCAGTATAATTTTCTCTTACTTTGGGGAAAGGCTGAGAAAATAACAGGCCTAGAAATTCAAATCTTTCAAGGTTGTCTTCTCCAACTAAGTTCAGTCCCTCTCATCCAGGAAGTTGCCTGGCCCTGAGCGGTGCCTGTCAGGAGGGACCCTTGGGGCAACCGATCTGCTTAACAAAAGCCAAGCTAGCAGGAATAAATACTGTGGCACCCAGTGAAGGTTTCCAAGAGGGGGTGTCAGAGGGGAGCCTGCTGTTCCCATCAAGTCTTGGGGTACTTGGATGCAGGCAGTTGCCTCCTGCTTAGGCCTCAGGCACCTTTCTTGAAGAAACCATGATTGAGTCAGCAGAAGCAGCAGGCAGCTGAGCCACACGTCCTGCTTTAGGTGCCTGGAGAGAATGATGGGTAATTGTTCTGCTCCAGATCATAGGACAAGTGTATGCTGACCCAGACTGTCTCCCTCGCACCCTGGATTTTGGCCTCAACGTGAAGCTGTACTGGGAGAAGTTTGTCCCGGTGGACTGTCCTTCGGGCTTCTTCCCTCTGGCAGCCATCTGCTGCAGGCTGGAGCCAGAGAGCAGGTCAGTCTACAGGGGTGGGGGAGGATGGGGGTGTCCTTTTCTGCCCCACTCCCTTTGGGGGGCTGAAAGCAAGCCATTTAGGAGAGGGAATGGGAGGCAAGGCAACCCCATTGCTGCATGTGGCTGGCCCACTAGGTGCCCCTCGTTCTCTCGTGCATTCCCAGCAGAGCAGAGCACTCAGGTTTGGGGCCTGATCCTCCGCTGCGTTTCTCAACAGCTTAAGAGGCTGGGGCAGAAGGGATCATTACCTTGCATAGAATGGAAATTTAGGGCCAGCTCCGTTTTGCAGAAAGGCTTGCAATGATGCTCGGTCGTCTGCTAATGGCTGCTGCTGTCAGGAGGGCCCCATTGCTACCTTTCCTTCTCCTGCGTTCCCTTCTAGGCCCCCGTTTTCCAAACTGGAGGATTCTTTTGAAGCCCTTTCTTTGTACCTGGGAGAACTGGGCATTCCTCTCCCTTCAGAACTGGAGGAACTGGACCACAGCGTGAGTGTGCAGTTTGGCCTGATTCGGGACAAGCACTCTGGCAGTCTGACCTAGTCCCACCGCTCGGCCATCGCTGCTCATCTTCTTTCCACGGATTGTCCTGGAGGCAGCAGAAAAATCTCCGTCCCGTCCTTTTGGTGACAACAGGAAGACGTCCTCCTCCGCCTCGGTGCTTCTGTCCATCACCGCCACCTCCCGTGAGCTTGTGGCACTTCCTGAAAGCATCAGCTTCTTCTTCACGCCACTCACTCCTCAGTGCAGATGCTCTGTCTTTGGAAACACTGTTCCCAAGAGTCGGGGTGTGGACCTGCCTTCCAACACAATACACTACAGGTTGTGAAGCCTCCTGGTTGGGCTCACAAGGCCGAGACCAGCCAGGATACAAACCTTTAGGGTTGCCTTTGACTGGGACTCCCTGTTCTGCTAGACCAGGCAATGGGAGGGCAACCTGGATTGCTTGTACACACCCCTGCAGAGGAGACGGTTGAATTTTGCAGTTTGTCTCCCAGCAACAGCTCCAAACCACCATCTATCCGGCCAGAGAACTCTTGATGCACTACATGGTATTTCCTCTTTCTACCCTATTGGCCAAGCAGCTGTGGCCCAGGGACTGTAGGACCACAGACATGGGCTGGGGGCTGGACTGGGCAGCTTCTCCACTTGAGGGAGGGGATTGGTGGAGGTGGATCCCTGGAAGTGCTCCTCTTCCCAAACTATTTGTAGCTGACCAGGAGTGGAGCGATCAACCTGGGCCACAGACCTGAAAGACTGGCACATTATAGAGTCACTACCTCTGTCCTCCATTTCAGGCCCCTCCTTTCAGAGAGACACCTGGCTGGGGCTGCCTTTCCCCCTCTTCCAGATGCAGAGAGGGAGCTGCGCTGGTTGCATCTCTCCCCTCTCTGCAAAATACACTAAGAGCTACCGAAAGGTGGGCAACATTTAGACCCCTGGATATTGAACATCTCCCAGCAGGCAGGCCTGGCCACACGTCCCAAGATTGTGGAATGCTCTGTGTTGTAGTCCAGTGGTATCCGGAGGGTCTTCCATCCCCCTTTCACGCTCAAAAACTTAAAAGTGCTGGGTCCCTGTATGGCGGGTCTAGGCAACTGTGCCAAGCCCACTGCATTTTAGACCACATTTCATTCCATTCTGAAAAGGTGCGCGCACACACACGTTATAAACAGGCCAGCTGCAGGAAACCTGTGATCCAACTGTTGTAAGTGCACAGCAGATTTTTTGTTTAAATTAAAAGCAATAAACTTTGTTCTAGAAAGATGAAAGTAGATATTTCTTGAAGCCATGTTTGGAGCTGACCCCAAGGGCTTTGGGGGGGGGGGTTGGTCCATTTCCTACTCCGGGTTGACAATACTTGCATTGCAGAGAACAAGAGCCCTGTTGAGTTTGTGGTTGTGCTGCCAGGGCTTGTGTTTTTGCACAAATTCACTTGCTTTTCTTTGTAATGCCCACTGAAGGAAGCTGCTTTTAGTAGGACATTAAAAGGGGAACAAACAGACCTGCTCTTGAATAGGGGCGGAGGCTTTCTTTGGTGACTACGTATAAAGGAGTCTGCCAGAAGATCTGGTGAAGAGACTCTGGGGAGAACAAATCCTAAGCCTTTTTTGGGGGGAGGGAGGGGGAATGTCTGGGCTGGAATGAGTATTGGCAACCTGAGAGGGCCCTAGCCTTGGACAGGAGGCAGCTGGAAAGAGAAAGGAGGGGTATGTGGGCCTCCAGGTGCAGCGAGGTGAATCCCACCAAACAAGACACTTACAACCTGAAATTGTTTTATTTTTAGATATGAGGTATTCAAAACACTTAGAAATAAACGGTATCCAAAGGCATTTAAAAGATTTTACAAAACCTCTAAACCTGCATAAACAGAATTTGTAAGAAACCTCGGCTTTTGGCATCCAAGTCCCAGTTCCCTCCCTTGAGTGGTAAAAGGTTTTAAAAAAAAAATAGCATAGCTGGAGTTGCTTCCTTGCTGGCACAAGAGACACCACCTGCCGGCCATTTCAGCCCTACCCAAAGCCCTTTGGGGGCGATTCTCCATCTCCAGGCCTTCGGTGCTGCCCCCCCCCAGCATTTCCCCTTTGCTCAGGCCTGGCCCTTCCGCCCCGGGGAGCAGGGAGAGGGGTGTCTGTCTGGAGGGCTGGCCATGGCGTGGCCACTTGGAAGGGAAGGGAAACGCAGCCCTTTCAGCAGCTACAATGTGTGCAGGATCAGATCCTCGCACAAACACTTTCAGTAATTGCCCTGCTCGGGCAATGGGCAGGCCCCACAGCCAAAGAACCGGAGGCAGCAGCAGACCCTCCCAAAGTCTGACCCGGCCCCTGGCCTCAAACAGGCCTCCTGGAGAGCTGCTGCTGGCTGGAGCGGCAGCCCCGGTGCTCTTTCCTCTCGGGAGAGCTGGTGCCGGGTGCTTTCTCTGTCAGGCTGGCCTGTCTTCAAATGGAAAAGCAAAATACAAATGGACCCTCGGGGTAAATGGAGAGGCAGCGAGGCATCCGCCTCAGAGGTCCAGCAGGGCGCCTCTCCTTCAAGCCCCAGGAGTGCCGGCCTGGCCCATGAGTGGAGTGTTGCCCTCCTGAATCTCCTCCACCGGAGTGGGGTTTGTGTGCACCACAATGACGTTCTCCTCCACCAGCTCGCAGGCCGGGTTGCTGAAAGCCGAGAGGGGCAAAGTGATCCGCTGCATTTCGCGTTCGTTGGCTTTCTGCTCCCGCTGCTCTTTTAGATCTTTGCCCCTGGAAGAGACCGAAGAGATGGCGGTGTCTCTGTGTGTGTACCTACAACTTCAGCAGGTGTGGTTTTTCTCAAAACCTGAACTGCCCCGTGGCCCTGGTGCCCCCCAAGAAGTATGTTCTGGGTGCAGAACCAACTGCTTCCCTGTCTGTAGCAAGTGCCAAAGGGGGAGGGGCGTTTGGCCTTCGATGGCCCCCCGAACGGTTGAAGATCACAGGCTGAGTTGGGAGAGCTTTTCTCCGCTCTCCAAATGCCACTCTAGAGCCCTCCATCACCACTTATTAAACCCCGAAATGCTTCAGGCAACTCTCTTAGCTAGTTGAAGAATGAGAGGAGCCCAGCTTTTGCAGGAATAAGCCAGGGACACCTCCCCGCAATCCATTCCTGCCCAGTAAATGGGGCACACACACACAACCCACCCAATTTAATGGAAAATTAATTTTCATTTGCTACCAACTATAACAGCTGTCTCCCATGGCTCTTTGCCATCTGTGGGGCACTGCACAGAACGTCATCCCCCACTCCCAAATACAGAGATCCCTCTCCGGGATAGACTTGCCGGAACATTTCAGGTTCTGAGCGCAGGTTGTAGCCGCCCTAGCAAAACTAAGGAGAGAAGCAAGAGAAACTTCCTAACAGGGAGGACGATTCACCAGTGGCAGAAGTTGCTTTCAGACGTTGTGGGTGCTCCATCACTGGAGGCTTTTAAGAAGAGACTAGACAATCACCTGTCTGAAATGGTAGAGGGCAGGGGTAGGCAACCTTGGCTCTTTTATGGACTTCGACTCCCAGAATTCCTGAGCCAGCATAGCTGGCTCAGGAATTCTGGGAGTTGAAGTCCATGAGTCAAAAGAGCCAAGGTTGCCTACCCCTGGTGTAGGGTCTCCTGCTTCAGCAGAGGTTGGACTAGAAGACCTCCAAGGTCCCTTCCAACTCCGTTATTCTGTTAGTGGCTGCAAGAGCAGTGGGTTTCTGACCAATTGCCAAAAGTTCTGTCTCAGGAGAGAACAAAAAAGCCCCTCACCCGACTAAGAATCTGCCTAAAACCAAGCTCCAAAGCATGGAGGAGCATTAAGAATGAGACCAAAGCGGGTCTGAGCCCCACATTCAAAACCTCAGAAAACTCAAGGAAGCTATCACTATTTAACCGAAGGCAAGTATTGCGTAGAGAGAGATGCACACAGGCACAACAGACCTTAAAACGGGGGGGGGAACCCACAAAGAAACACACCCTGTAACCCACACGCACTTGCTTTCCAGACAAGATGGATGCTGAGGCTGAAGTGTCCATTTATTAGATGTCCCCCCATCCCCAACCCCCCTGGGAAGAAAGGGCTGCTCCCCAGTACTTGCCTCTTGTACAGGTATCCCACCACAATCCCCACTCCGATGCCAATGAGGACTACCACCATGATAATGCCCAACACGTAGCCTATGGTGGAAAAGAGAAAGCAGCCAGGAGGTTAGTGTCCCGCCAATCTGAACCTGTGCACCTTCTAGGTTGTTAGCCCCCCCAAGAGGGCAAAGGAGCAGCAGCGGCCACTCTGCAGGGGTAGGTAGGTAGGGGTGTGTGTGTATTGTGTGCGTGTGCGTGTGTGTGTGCGCGCGTGGAATCCAGGACCTCGGAAAGCGCTCCCGGAGACGACTGGAGGCCAAGAGAGCCTCACCGGGGTCCGCTCCAGGGACGCCCCCCAAGCGCGCCGCTCACCCAGCATGCCCAGGTCCTTCTTCTCGCCCGGTCTCGTCTTGACCCGCTGGCTGATGCCCACCACCGGCTGCACCGCGGGCGACTCGCCCCGCGCGGGCTCGAAGGCTTCTTCAGGCGGCTCCTGGGCGGCGGGCGTCCAGGCGGGCAGGGCCGGCGAGCCCGGCGGGGCGGCGGTGGAATCTGCCGAGGAATCATAGAAGAAGCGGGTCGGAAGGGCTCTGGGAGGTCTTCTAGTCCAGCCCCCTGCTCAAGGCGGGAGACCCAGAGGAGGGCAGAGGCGGCGGCGGCGGGAGTCCAGCCGGGCCACAAACCCCGCGGCGCCTCGGCTCCCTTCGGGCTGCCTGAGACGCGCCGCCGCTGCCCGGGCCCTTCTCAGGCAGCCGGACCGGGGAGGGAGGCCACCCGGTCCGCAGGGCGCCGCCCGCCGCGGCTCGGCGGGTCCCGGCTGGAGGTTCCGGGGCGGCCGGTCCAGGGGCCTGGGCGGGGGGCGGGGCTTGGCCGCGGATGACCCCGCCCCACAGGGCTGGCCACGTGCCGGGCGCGGGCAAGGTTGTTTACTCCACAGAACGATGCGGCTGGGATGACATCACCGTCGAGGGCGGGCCTGGAAACGGCGCGCCAATCCCGAGCCGAGGAGGGCGGGGACTCGGGAGGAAAACAGGCACGTCATCCTGCCCACCCCGCCCCGTGCGGAGGGCCGGGCATGCGCATTCAGGAGCTTTCATTATGGGTGGGGGGTGGTCGTCGTGTGCCTTCCGCGCGTGCTACCTCTGGGCACGTACAGAGAGCATCCCGTTCTTTCCTGCGTCACTTTGTCCGCCGCCCTGCGCCCAGAGCGCTACCCGCAAGTCAACCGCCCCGGGCCGAGCAGCCCACCTGCCCACGAGGGCGCGTCTGGGAAGTGCCACGCCGCGCCAACTACCAGACCCGTGCAAACCGCACGTGAGAATGGGGGAAGTGGCGCCCAACGTGGGCAAAAGCGCCAGCATGCAAGAAAGCCCGCGCCAGCTGGCGGCGTCCCGGCCCCGGAGCCCCCGCTCGAGGTCCCCGCTCCGTCTGCCCGCCCGCTCTCCGGCCCGGCCCGGCTCCGCGCAAGCGACGCACCTTCGGCCGCGGAGCAGAGGCTCAGCAGCGCCAGCAGCAGCGCCAGCAGCCGGGCAGCCTCCATCGGACGGCGAGGCGAGGCAAGCTGCTTCCGAGGCCGCTCGGCCAGCCCGCCCCGCGGCTCGTGCTCGTGAGCGCGCAGCCGCCTCGACCCCCGCAGGCCGCCCACCCGGCGAGCAGCAGGCAGCCGACTGGCGCGGACCTCGGCGCCCATCCTCCGCGGCCGTGCAGGGCCGGCCCATCTGGAAGGGCGCCGCGGGCGGGCGGGGAGGCGCTCCGGAGCAGCTCCGCCTCGCGCGGGGAGGGAGCTCGGGTTGGGCCCGCTGCTCCGCCGCCGGTCTCGGGAGGCTGAGTTCACACAACCCGTGAGGCTGCCGTGAACTTTGACGTTATGCAATTTAGTTATTGCTTTGTTGCATTAAGCTGCTGACTCTGGTTCGTCAACTAGTTTCTAGCACGACAGCGTGTGTGCAGCTGACAGGTCTGTCCCTTCTGTAAGTGAAAAGGGTGGGTTAGTTCACAATGTTCCAGACTTGGTTTTGTGGGAATGTGGCCAGAGTCCTCACAGGATCACAGGCTGGGAAAGTCCAGGAGCTGCCTGGCTTCCCGGAAGTTATTCTTGTTTCTCCACATTGGCACACCAAGACGTGCAGGTCTTTGACAAAGGTGCTGGGAGAAGGGCAGGAGCTGAATGGGAGAATTGACAAGAGCCCCTTCGGTGCTGCTGGGGCCAATGCTCAAGACAGCCTTTCCAGCCCCAGGAAGAGGAGGACACCCCAGCGAGTGGCCGAGGCCATGGACCCTCCAGGATGTGCCAGGGTCATAAGAACTGGAACTGCACAAACATAACTTGGGAACCTCGTGACCGGCCCAGGGAGGCTACCGTTTCAGCTTGTGCTATTTTTTTCTGTGTGATTTGTGGGAGCTGCCTATGCCCCCCTCCTTGCAGGCACAAAGACGGAAGCGTCTTCAAGGCTGGACTCCATCTCGTCTCCAGGCTGCTTCTGAGGCAGCCCAAGATGGTTCAGATCTTCTAATGTGGAAATGTTTCCTTCTACCAGCACAAGACCTTCAGTGTGGACCCTCCATGGCACATGGAAGAGGAGTCTGGGATGGTGTTTCTGGGCAACTCCGCAGGAACAATCCCTGAGTGCTGAGCCTGTTCTGCAGACAAGGAGGATCATGCTTGGTGCATTAGAAGTGATCACCACCAAGTTGGATGCCTTCAGAAAAGGGGGTGCTGGACAAAGTCAAGACAGCTACTAGCGTGGTAGCTACTTTCTACCTACACATCACTGCAGGACAAATGCCAGGAGGGCGTTAGCACCCATAACTTGCTGGATGAAGATGCCAGGACTGATCATGGTCCGATCAGGATGTTCCTTCTTTAGTGCTGGGGGTGGGGAGGGGTCTGCATGGCAGTCATCCATGCAGCTCAGGGGCTGGCATGGTCTGAACTGGCTGAATGTAGCTAAAATTTCACTTCTCTGCGCATAAGTTCCATGGAGGCTATCAAATGCCTTTGGGGCAGTCCTTGGAGATAGCAGTAGAAAGTGGGGGGGGGGGAAGGAAGCAGGAGAGAGTCAAGGAGAAAGTGCCCCGTGACCCGTCTTTCTGCCAAGACCCAACTGTGTGCACTCCCAGCTCTTGTTTGGATGCCCTGGAGGAGCGAGGCCTTGGCTCACCACACTAAAAGCCCAACCCTCCCCAAAGAGCTATTTTTTGAAAGCCAATGACAGATGCCTGAATGTCCCCCCCCCATCTTGGCTGGTTGCTTCTGCCACAGAGACACAACTGCTCAGACAGCCGCCTCCTTGAAGCCAAGTTTCAGCCTTGGGCCTTTGCCAAGCTGGCGCTCTCTAAACAGAACTACCTTTCCTGTGCCAGGCAAGCTTTTAGCCTTTCAGTTTAAAGTAGCCACAGGACTCTCTCCCCACCCTCCTTAGGGACAGAACCCATCAAGCAGATGTTCTACCATCTTTCTGGGGCTGCCAAGATCTGTGCAGGGATTAGAAGTCACACCCGCCCCCCCCACCTTTTCCTATTCCTAGCTTAATGGAAGTCCTGACTTCATCTGGCAAAGTTTTCAGAATGCCCCAAGATGTCCCACACCTTGAGGGCACAATAGGATGGAGCCAATTATAAGAAGGCACCCAGACCGGCTTGCCAATGGGCTGGCAGGGGATTGCCTGCCTTAGGGCTCTTCCACGGGGCCTGCTTGGCCTGGTAGCAGCCCCCCCCCAGCTGTTCTGAGGGCAAGAGAGCTGCCTGTCACTCTTCAGCCCTGCAGAGTGGCCTCTGCTACCCTTTCCTCCTTTAGGTGTTTTTTCCTTCTGCCTGCACAACTTGTGCAAATGTGCATTTGGGGGGAGGGGGGCTCCTCCTTAAATCCCAGATTGTTGGCAAATCCAAGAAGCTAGAACCACGTGTGCCTCCTAGAGGCATCTTTAATTCCAGTCAGACTAAAAATATTACCTTGAAAGGTGCAAGTAGATTTTGAGGCAGGCTACAGGGAGTTAATGGAGGCAACTACTCTGAAATGTTTCCTTTCTGTGTCCCAAGGCTGCTGGCCTTGACTGCCTCTTCTCACCCCCCTGAACCCAGCCTGCTCCCCACAGTCTCTACTGCACTACAGGGAGCCCCCCCCCCATCCTTGGGTTCAGGGCTATTTGTCTTTGACAGCAGGAAGTGGAGGGGCCTCCCCCAGGCCAGAAAGCCCCCCCTCTTGCTCCTCCGATCCACCTGGGGGTGCAGAGGGGGAGGAATTTTGGGGGGGGTGCCACTTTCCCCATAGAGTGGCTGAAAATCCCCCCCCCCGCAGCTTCACAGGGACAGGTCTATAGAAATGGAAATGTTTCTTTGTCCCTGCCAAGGTAGAGCTGAGCCCCCTCCTCAGCATGGGCCTAGTGCTGCTCCGGGATACCTCTGGCTGAGTCCCCCCCCCCAGAGAAGCACCTGGTGCACAGCTGCCCACCCGCGGAGGGAAAGCTGGGGGCGTCTTGAGGAGGGTCCAAAGGAAATCGCTGCAGGCCGTGGGCGGCAGGGGAAGGGCCGCGAAGGCTCCTTTTGGCCCGGGCCCTCCGGGGCGGGGGCTCCGCGGGGTCCGGGAGACGCTGACGTAGCCACCCTCCGTGCAGCCCTCTGGCCGGAGCAGCCGATGGGCTCGATCGCCGCCCGGCTCCCCCAGCAGTCCCGCCCAGAGGCGGCGGCGGCGGCGGCGAAGGCTTCGGGGCGCCCGGCCCGGCTTGCTGGCCCGGACGTCGCCCGAGCGAAGCGGCGAGATCTGCCCGCAGGGCGGCCGCGACACAGCCGCGGACGGGGAGGTTCAGCAAAGCGCGTTTCCTTCCTCCCCCCGTAAGGAGGACAGCGGGGCCTGCCCCTCCCCGCCGCCTCGGCCCAGGGCCGCTCTCCCTGCCTGGGACGGCCGCGCCCCCACCGGGCGTCCCCCCTTCCCCACTGCCAGTGTTGCCCCGGGGAGGCGGCTCCGCTCGCCCGCGGCCCGGCGCAGTCCGGGCGGGGAGGCAGAAGCGGCGCAGGGCCGCCGCCGCTTGGCACGGCTCGCCCGAGAAGCCCCCCGGCTCGAAGGGCCGCCTTCTCGGCGCTTGGCAGCTTTCGGGGCCCGGCGGAACGAGCAGGGCGGCTGGCCCGGGAGAGCCGGCCTTCGTGGAGCGACGGGAACCGCCCCAGGAAGGGAGACCCGGCCTGGATCGGGGGTGGGGGGGACGCTCCGCGCATGAAGGGCCGCCCGGGGGAGGCCGACTCGGCGGCGGAGCTCCAGGCCCGGCTGCCCCGAGGCGAGGCGAGCCAAAGGACGCCGGAGCTGAGGCGGGCGAGGGGCAGACGGGGCGATCCCCGCCCAGAGGCCGCGGCGCTTCTCGTCGCGCCTGCCGCCATCCGGGTCTGGCTTCGAGGCTGGCCCAGCAGCAGGCGGGGACCTCCGAGTAACCGGGAGGGGAAGCCCCGCCAGCAGGGCAGGAGCGCTCCCACCTAGAAGCCGCGCTCCCGCTCCCGCTCCCCCCGCTTAGCGTTGCGAGGAGCAGCCTTTGCCCAGCGAGGCCCCGCAGGGACCGGACCAAGCCGCAGCCTGGGACGGCCCGCCTGGCTCGGGGTCCCCCATGACCGCCAAGCCGGACGGATGTGCGGGGCCAACCGCGTCCCCCTTCTGCAGAAACCGCCCTCAAAAGCCGGGGGGGGGTCGGAGGAGGGAAACGCTCCAGCTGCTGCCTCCCAAGGCCCAAGCCCCCCCCCGTCTCTGCCGCCCAGAGGTGTGAGAAAGGAAGGAGTTTTAAAATAAAACGGTCACAATTGATTAACAATAGAAAGATCAGCCAAGCCCTGCAGGTAGGCACTAGATTCCAGGAGGCTTGGCTAGAAGACACACTCAGCAAGACAAAAGGATGGCAGAGGGAAGTTCTAAACAATGTCACTGAGGGGGGGAGGGACGATGTATTCTGGCTAGGCGGATCGGACAGATTGTGCCCCCCCAAGTCCTCTCAAATGGGACCTAAGGGGAGGGGACGGGGGGGGGCTTCGCGATGGGAGTGTATATAATGTTATGAGTTTGAATATTTTGGTGTGGTCTCTGGCTTTAGAACTCTCACCAGGATCCACCACGCTTTGCAAACCGCTTTTCTATTTTTCTGCAGAATAAACTTTTTCTTACCAATCCAATTTTGTTAGTATTTTAATCACGTTTCCAACAGAGGGGCGGCTCCTGCTTGGGTGGAGAATCTGCCCGGTTTCGGCTTCGGCGGGGTCTCCAATTTGCCTCACTTTTCTCGCCCAACACAAGGCCTCCCAGATCTCAGCTGTTCAGAGAAACTCACCTTTTCCATGGTTAGCAGCCTCTGCCTTTTGAGGTGGGGAACCCCTTCAATGACCCGGCTAGCCATCCTGGCTCCTGCTTCCCATTGCCCCGTGACCTCCTCCTGGGATGTCAGAGGGACCCCCCCACCAGCCCCACTGCAAGGATCAGGTTGTGGGGAGACTGTCTCCTGAATGAACTCTAGAAAGAATATGTTGGTGGCATTGCCCGTACTTTCTTCCTGCGGAGGGATCATGCTGGATTTTGGGGCTACTGAGCACCCTGAGTCCATCAGGGGGGCCTTGGGGTCACAATGCCGGCGGTGGAGAGTGGAAGGGCTGCCCCCCTTAAAATCCCCACTTGCAGCCAGTTTCATCAATTCCCAAAAGAAGCAGGGGGGGGAACCTCCCAAGGGCTGCTGTAGCTTCTGTAGCCTTTTCTGATCAGCTTCTTTAATCTGTTTAAGGCAAGGGCTGTTAACAGAACAGCATGGTCCACCCTGCGCCCCATCTTCACTAGGGGAGCAGGGCAAGAGACCCCTTGCCAGCAAAGCATTGTTTCCTTCTAAAATAGATGAGTCACATTGCTACGTCAGGAGTGTCTAACTTTGCATGCCTGTCGCATCTGGATTTCAGAGTGGCTAATGTGCATGTGCGCACACACACACACACACACACACACACACAAAGCCAGTTCCAAAACTGACTAATTTGGTCTGGATTGCTTCTGCTGTCAAAACATCACAGAATGAATTCTGCACATCATACTTGATCTGGGTGTGACTTTTGATGTTTGGGATAAATGCACATTGAGCTTCCTTGGGAAATTAAATTCTGGAGTTAAAATGAAAACACTTGAGTTGCTCAGCAAATTATAATCACACAAACAAGCCCTCGGTCTGAAAGGCATGGGAATGGATTGGCTTGCAATACATCCTATCAGGATGAAGCCATAGGCTGACCAGAAGCCCTGATTGGAGGAGCCTCTCAGTGGCCCCATCTTTAGCTCTGGGTGGGATGCTACCCAAGGACCAGATGCACAAACTGTTGGGTTGGACTACCACAATTTGCTCTTCACAGGACTGCCCTGTAAGAAGGTTCAGAAACCACCATGGATGTAAATTTCAGCAGCCTGCTTGCCAACAGATGGAAGCTGGTATAGCAGAAGGGCACCGATCCTGTGGGAGATGCTCCAGTTTCTGGTTGGCTTCTGGGCTCAGTTCAGGAAACAGGAAAAGTTGTTGATGGATTAACTCCCTGCTACCTTCTCTATAACATAGTCAAAGGTGGCTAGCTAGTTTATGGCTTGGTATAAAGAGGACTCTTTAATTTTGCAGGATTTACTTGTAAAAATGTGCCAAAGATGGTGCAGTAAACAGGCTGGGCAACCCCATGGCATTCAGAGGGTTACAGATGCCACTGCAGCCCTCCAGAGACCGTGTTCCCCCTGCCTTCTGCGCTCTGCCTGGACTACAAACTCTCTCTGGGACCTGGGCAGCCTGGCTCTCCTGCAAGGGTTGCCCAAGCCAAGGTGGCAGTGGCATACACCAACCAAAAGCTAGGATTGCTTCCACACCTCTCGTTCACACTTAAATGAGGCAAAACCAGCAGTAACCTGGGCCACCGTAATGTGGGCTCCATGATGGTCTTCTAGAAGAGCCACAAAGATCCATTCAGAGGAAGATGGGGTTGGGTCCCTATCCTGGCTGTTGGCACTGTTGTACTGGTGTCACGTCTTTCCCTGCCACCTGCCTGCAACCACAATCCCCCCACCCTTGACAAGCTGCCATTGTCACTGCCACCACCCAGCTTCACTCAGCTCAGCTCAAAAGTCGTGCCAAGAGGTCACATGTCCCGCTTGAAAATGGGAATCTCAGCTCTCCGAGAAGATCCCAAAGTGCCAGAGGCGGGGTGGGGGTGGCTGGTGGTGTTCTTCTGAGGGAACAAGATCCTGAGTCTCATGAGGCTCCTTCCCTCCCAGCCCGGAGAAAATCTTACCTTGCTCACCAGAGGTTGGGATGCCTGTGCCCCCCCCAACCTCTGTCTGTCTGTCTGTCTCCTGGTTCTCCCCAGCAACATTACATTTGTATCGTGACATTGCCTCTAGCTGTGATTGGAAGGAAGTTTGCAAACTGCAGTTAAAGCTAATCCTGCTGCTGTTGATCTCAATCAGTGACGTGGAAGGAAACCAGGTTAGGCAGAATTGCAGAGAGGGCAACAAAGTCCCTTTTAAAAGGAAGGTGGGCACACTGTTGATGACCGGGCACTTTGGGGAAACGAGTCCTAAGGGCGGCATATATCCCTGTGGAATGACAGACCGATGGCATGGAGCAGTGGGGGGAGGGGGCAGTGGGACCTCCAGCCTAATCTCAGGCGGCCTTGTGTTCCCCTGAGCATGGGGGGGGAGGGTGCACCAAGGGGGGGGGCGATCAGAAATGGCACCTTCCCACCAGGACACTCTCTCTTCGCCAATCAAAGCACAGAAACGCCTTTCAATCCCTGCACCAAACAAATAAAAATAAACAATTTAAAAAAGACAAAAGAAAGTTTATAAAGTAACATTCTAACTTCTTTAATGCAGTCCAATCCAATAATTATTTTCTGCTTTGAAATCACTCTGTGAACTCTCTATTTGCACAGGAGGTTGGTGGTACAAAAACGTTATCATCTAATTGAAAATGTTAAACTTCTGGGGGTCTTTATGCATCAACCAACCAAGAGTGCCCTCTGACCTTCTTTTAAAGTTTAAGCTTATTTCTCCCACCCCCAACTTTCTTTCACTTTGCATAACTATATTATCCCGTAGACTTAAAACAATCAACTAGGCAAGGTTTTAATTATGATACATCTAAAAAAAATGAATCCTATCCTAACATGACTGCTGCTTTAAGAGCTCTCTGTATAATTGCCCTGGAAGGCATCTCAGTAGCAAATCACTACAACAGGTCCTAAAATCATAAATGTAATAATAATAATAATAACCATAATTATAAGAGAGAAGAGAGAAGAGAGACAGGAAACCAATGGCCAAGTGTTGAGGATCAGACAAACAAGCCAACCACGACTGAGGCCTCCCTGCACAAGGTCCTCTGGGAAGCCGCTGCTATGCCCTGCCCATGTGTGTGTGTGTGTGTGTGTGTGTGTGTGTCGGGCAGCCTTCTGGTCAGCTCAGGAATCTCTGTGGCATCTCTTTGCTTCTTGCCAACTGCCCTGTCTTCTTTAAAGGAAAACCATGGATCCCGTGGATTTTCCTTTCCAAGGAAACAGCCATGCTACCTACCGGGTAACACGGGGGATGTGTGGATGAGTGGACAAGATGGCTAACGTGGGAATCCTGAGCAGAGAGAAAGGCTGAAGGGCAGAGGAGCGCTGGACTCTTTGCCAGATGAAGCAGGACATCTCCAACCTCTGGATCCAGCTTTGGGGCATCTCTTTTGTTCACGGGGTCTCCGAGCCGGGTCTCTGCCAGCCTTCTGCTCAGGTTCCCCCATCCCCTACATATCCACCCTCACGCAGGGACTCTGCAGATTGTCAGCTGAGAGAAACTGTCTCCATCTGGGAAGGGTTGGGAGAGAGAAGAAAGGGGAAGAAGGGTGGGCACCTCAAAGGAATTTAAGTCAACCTCTCCCCACTCTAAAACTGCATCTGGTATCTCACAGCCATCTTCTATAGAAAAAAAAAAACACAGACTGCTGCTTCTTAAGAGCCAAGGCGCCTCACTTTGCATCTGGCCCCATCGGTTGCTGGTCGGCTTCTGGATCCACCAGAGACGAGGCAAACGCGGACTGCACAATCTGAAACCCAAAGGATTCCAGGAGAGACATGTTCTGTTGGGGGGAGAAGGGGGACCCCAAGGCAGAGGCCAAGTCCCCTAAGGGGGCCCCCAAGGAGCGGACGTGAACTTTCTGTATGTGTTTGTTGAGATAGGACTTGGATCTGAAAAAGCTGCCACATTCAGGACAGGGGTACTTCTTATCCCCCTCTGACTCCAATTTGTTTTTGGCGACCACCATGTCACAGGAGAAGGAACCGTTGGCATTCTGCTTCTCGGGCGTCTTGAGGTCGCTGGCGTCAGAGAGGTCTCCGTAGGAATCTGAGCTCTCAATCTGGTCCGAATGTGAGCATTTCTGGCCTTCTAGGAAGAAACAGAAAACAGCAGTTTTCAAATCCGACGGAGGCCACCCGTTTCCCAGGGACGCCCCTTCTACTTCCTCTACCCCAGGCAGTGGGTAGCCTAGCTGAGAAGTGCAGCCACAGCTACTTTAAGTAGCAAATGCAAAGCATTAGGCCAGGGATGTCCAACCTTGACAACGTTTAGGTCTTGTGGACTTCAAGTCTCAGAATTCCCCAGATAGCACGGCCGGCTGGGGAATTCTGGGAGTTGAAGTTCACAAGTCTTAAAGTTGAGCACCCCTGCCTTAGGCCCCGAGGGACATACAATGGCCCCAAGAGGCTGCTAGCTAAAGTGGCCCGATTCAAGTCCAGGGCAAATTCCAAACCTGGGCTAATTGTCCTTCAAGATGGCAACATCATCAACGTGCAACAAAAGGTCCCACACCATGTTTCAATAAGTTGGACTTATTGTCTCATCCCCTGGACTTAGCCACTGCAGCTGCTGGCACCTTTATGGACAAGGAGGATGTGTTCATGGTGTGAAAGTGCAACGGAAAACAAGAACAACCCCCAATTCACCACAGAGAAGCCGGTGTCTGCCAGAGAGGTGCAGCATCCCATGAGGAGAAGCGGTATGTGAGAACCTGCAAGCCGCAGAGGGGTGTTGCATGCAGACCCCCAACGCTCAGCTGCTTCTCTAGCTGGAAGTCAAGCATACTGAGAGATGCAGCAGAGGGCGGACCACCCTCTGGGCTCTACCCACTTCCCCCCCCACCTCTGTAACCCATAAAATAGAAAACAGACCCAAGAGCCCTTCCCGCCTACAATGGCCTCCCTGTGTCATGTCAGGAAAGGCACGGACAGCCCCCCCCACCCCGGAAGGCTTACTTCCATCTGCCCGAGCTGACGGCTCCTCCACCCAGCCGTCTGGGCTCAGGGCGTTTGCCTGTTTGGGATCCCAGCCACCGTCTTCGTACGCGGGGGCTGAATCAGGCCATGCAGTTGAGTCTCCTGGAGTCTATTTCTTTGGGCACAGCATGTGATGTGTGAACGCAGCATCTCTTAGGATTTACCATGGTGAATGGGCAGGGCCCCACTGGGAAGTGGCTAGCCTACGTTGCCATGCCCCACACGGGGGGCCGGGGCCCTGCGAGACTGTCCAGTGCCTGAGGGCAGAGCTGGCCCAGGAGCAACAGGTCTGCGGAACAGCCCAGGAGGACATTTTTTGCACCCAAAGGAAAACATCACACGTGAATGAAACCTCACCACACAACCCATCAACCTCAAAACAGGTGGGGCTGATGGGTAGTGATGCCATGCTGACCAGAGATGATTTAGAGCCCCGTTCCACATGGGGGAGGCAGTTGAGAAGGCACAGAAGAGGGCAAGGAGTGGAGAAGAGGGTCCCTCAAGCAACCACTGCTAATTGCTTTCCTCAGCCAGCAAAGCCAGATTCCCCCAGCAGAGCCACAGACATGAGCAAGGCGCGGGGAGGGAGGTCCACTCTCCCCCTCGGAAGAAAAGCCCTGCTGGGCAACCAAGCCTGGAAGCTCCGATGGCCACTCCAAGCACGGTGCAGAAGCCGGGACCTCAGGCCCACTCCCACTGGGCACGACTGCCTTCAACTGCTAGCAGGATCTGCACCCAGGAGCCTCCCTGCACATCCACAGGAGATCAGCTGGAGCCGCACTGCCTCCCAGACATCCAGGGCTGACTGCCTCTCTGGGGGCCACCAAGCTGCCCATCAGAAGGCTGAGCTGTCCTCACGCTGAGTAGCCTCCCCAGCTGCCCAGAGGTGGGCCAGGCTAGGGCTCTCCTATTTCCCTCCACCGTGGGAAGGTTGCCATGAGGGAGGAGGGGGAGAATGAAGCCCCTCTCACCCACCCAGGAGGCAGGCTGAGCTGCCTTGGCTACCTTTCTGGGACAGGTGGGGAGCAGACACCCTTGTCTGGAAAATGTCAGTGGTTCATTGGGAGGAAAACACTGATTTGAGGGTCAGAAAGACAACATCAGAACATGTGCTTCAAAAACTGCTCTCCATGCAACAAAACCCAACCTGTGGAACACAATTCTAGGGAATGGCCCCGAGCCCTGGGCACACTGAAGAATGGGGGCAGCTGACCTGCGTCTCTCCAGCATGACAGTGAGGCAGGACCCCCCCCCCTTAGAGACAGCAGTATCTCAGAATCCCAGCGGGGCCTTCCTTCCCAGAGCCTGTGGGTGCCCTGGACAGCCTGGGCACGGCCTTCCTTTGCTCCCTAAGGCCTTTGCTCAGGCCTGTCCTGCCCTCAGCCATGCGAAGGGCCCCTGGCCGCCCCCCCGCCCCCCCCCCCGCCAGAGTCCTACACCAAGATCGGGGGAGGGGTCGCTTGCCTTTGATGCCATAGGTCCTGACGCTGTGGAACGCCGCTCCCCCATTCGGAATGGGCTCCGGGTGCCTGGAGACCTGGGGAAGGGGAACACCGTGGTGGGTTTTAACATGGACCTTTAAGTAGGAGGCAGAGGAGAAACCTAAACAAGACAAAAGGAGATGAGATCCTGCCACCAGCACCGAGGCGCCTCTGCCTGTCTCCCCTCGGACCACTCTGGCCACTCCTAGGACTGGCGCGACGGGCCTTGGAAGAGGCAGCAACCTTTGTGCCCCTCTGGTGGGGGAAACTGCCCAGGAATGATGAGGGCAGCCAGTAAAGGAGAATATTTGCACTCAGGGCTGAAACGAGGATCCTGGGTGCTCTCTGAGCTGTTGTTTTCTTGCAGACATTTCATGACCCAACTAGGTAACACCATCAATGTTGGCACTGATGTTACTTTCATTACCACTTGTGACCACAATGGGGCACAAAATCACCACTGCTAAGCAAAGCAGTTGTTAAGCGGGTTTTGCCCTATTTTACAATTATTTTTGCCACAGTTGTTAAGCAAATCCGTGCAAGGAAACAACCAAGCTCAGAGAGAAGAGGGGAGCTTCCAGGCCCAGCAGATGCTGCGGCAAGACAAGCCAGGACTCCAGAATCCATTCAAAGCTGTGTCCCGTCCAGAAAACCCCATGCCAGGAATACCTCTGAACACTCAAGTCTGCTCTGCCCTGGGAGGAACCTAGAATGTCTGGTTGGCAGTTCAGAACAGTCCAAAGTAAGAAACTTTGGCCAACACATCAAGACCAAGGAGATGGTAGAACAGAGGAAAAATCTCCTGGAGAAGGAAGATCTGCTAACCTGAATCCCACCGGACAGGACAGGACAACTTCTCCAGAATTCCCCACCAGCAAAGCTGCAACTCCTGACACACCAGGGATGTCAGGTGGGGAATGGCAGGGATGAGACTCAGAAGACTCCACCTTCTCCAAATGGCTGTTGGTCAAACACCACTAGACCCCCCCAGAAGAGCCAGGTGGTATTTGAAAAAGAGTCCCCTACACCCATCCACTCCCATCCAAGGAGGGCGTCTCTCCTGCTGACAATGTGCTCCTAAGGTCAGGAGGACTCTGGTGACGTCTTGCTCGCATTTCCTGCCCTTCTAGGGGGTTCCCTTCTCTACGCCAATGTCTGAGAGTATAAGCGGCAGAACCCAGATCCTCCTAACCCTGAAGCCACATTTCTCAACCTTGGTAACTTCCTCAACCTTAGCAAGATGGGTGGGCTTCAATTCCTGGAGTTGGAGTCCACCCACCTTACAGTCGCCAAGGTTGAGGGACCCTCTGCCCTGAGCCAAGAGGCTCACAACTCCCATGCCATTCTCGGGTCTTTAGATTTAATTTTTTGTTAGTGGAGAAAACCAGGCCGAGTCCTACATTTAGAAGATCCTGAGAGAGAAAGCCACCTAATGTTACCAGCCGGATTAAACAAGACAGTATTACCTAGCAGTTTTTAACCCTGATTTCTGGCTCGGAAAAGCTGTGATGACTGCACAGAAAGTCTCCAGACTGCTGCCGTTTCAGGGCCACGGAGGGGGACGTGCCTGCTCCACTTGGCTAGGATCACTGTGGAAATTCTGGGTTGGGCTGGACCTCTTTTAAGGAACAGATTCAGAACTCGCCTCTGCAGGTGGTCCTCAACTTATGACCACAATGGAGCCCACTATTTCCATTGCTAAGCAAAGCAGTTATTGAGTTGTGTCTCAGCGTAGGACTAAGCGAATCCCTGCAGTTGTTAAGTGAATCTGGCTTCCCCCATTGACTTGGATTGCTGGAAGCTGGCCGGGAAGGTTACAAACTGTGGTCACAGGATCCCGGGACAGGGCACCCGTCGGAATACAAGACGGTGGCCAAGCAGCCGAATCTGGAGTATGTGACCATGGGGATGCGGCAACGGTCACAAGCATGGAAACCAGTCACAAGAAGTCACTTTTCTCAGTGGCACCGTAACTTTGAACGGTCACTAAGCGAATGGTAATGAGTGGAGGATTAGCTGTATTTTGAAGGCAAGGTAGAAAAATGGTGCCAAAGAGGATCACAAAGAGGAGGGGGTCAAATTGTTCTCCAAAGCACCAGAGGCAGGACAAGAAAAACAGTGGTTGGAAACTGACCAAGATTGACCGGCTGCTTAACGTGGCTTGTGGAACAAGCTTTATGGCTCCAAGTAGCCTTGCCTGCCTTTGCGCTGCCCGTGCAAAATGTCGCTTCTTCAGATACGCCAGATAGAGCAAGCAAGTAAAGGTACTCCTCGACTTACGGACAAAATTGAGCCCAACATTTCTGTTGCTAAGCGAGACAGTTGTTAAGTGAGTTTTGTCCCGTTTTACGACCTTTCTTGCCACTGTTGTTAAGCGAATCACTTAAGCTAGTAATATGGTTGTTAAGTGAATCCGACTTCCCCACTGACAGAAGGTCACAAAAGGGGGGTCCCACGACCCGGGACATGGCAACCGTCACGGATAGGGATCCGTTGCCAAGGGCCTCAATTTTGATCACGTGACCCTGGGGAGGCTGCAACAGTTGGATTTTTTCCAGTGCCGTTGTCACTTCAGTCACTAAGTGAATGTACGTCAGCTTAAAGAAAGAAGCTGCTGCTGCTTCTCACTGCAAGAAAACCTGTTTTCTCTGTGGACGCTCTGGGACCCGCTCAGTGCAGCTGCAGCCCTGGCACCCGGGGGGCACCTGAGACGAGAGCCTGGCCTGGCCCTGGGGGTGAGTGGGCCGGGGCTGTGAGGCTGGCAGAGGCCGGACCTGAGCCCATCCTCCAGAACATGCAGCTCCAGGAAATCCGAGCCAACAGTCCGCATGCAGCCGGAGGGGAAAGGCGGAGTGCGGGAGGCTCCCGTCCCGGTCTGGGCCTGCAAAACGTGCTCCTGAGCACAAGGGGAGAGCTGCAGAGCTGCCAACGGGTTGGGTGAGGCCAGTCACACCTCCAGCTGGGCCCAACTTCAGGGCATTTGAATGTTTTTTTGTTTTTAACCACAACTTGCCCATTTTAGCTCCTCCACTGCCGTGTTCCTGCATTCCTGAGCTTGAAATGGAGGGAAGCCATTGCAAGTTGCTTGCAAATGGGGGATCGAGGGCTGCCAGGCCCAGATAACTGGCAGCCTCCCCTTTTTTCCAGGGCACGTGGCTGGAGCTCCAGCTCTGCCAGGATCCCCCCAGGGTCCCCTTGGCAGAATCCAGGTGGGTGAAGATGGTGGGCACGGGAGGGGCCCCTCTGCTTTGTCATCCGCAGGGCCTTTGAAGGAAAGGGCCGGCTCTGACTGGGCTTTGAATGGAAAGGCAAACACACCTGGCTCCCCAAATAGACCTGCCCCCCCCAAATCGGATCTCTGCCCAGGAAGCCCGTTAAGCTCAGTCGAAAGCAGGAGGGGCCCAGCTGGAAGACCTGGAAGCAGCTCAAAGCCCCTCCCGTGGGGAGAATGGCGCCTGTCCTCCAAGGCCCAGCCCACCACTGCAGCAGCCCCCCCTTTCTATCCTTCTGGGGTCCTTGCACAGCAATCCCCCTCTCAGCAGCTCCAGGACTAGAGGCTGTTCTATCTCAATTAAGGGGGGACCTGGCATGGCCCACACCCCAGGGAAAGCACAGTGCCAGGCTAAAGTGGCCTTCCCTGTAAGCTGCCAGATTCAACCAAGCCCCACGCGCGGGGGGGGGGGAACCAGCAGCCAGAGCTGTGTGGCACTCCGTGGCCATCCAGCCCAAACATAGAAGAGCAGCTGAAGGAAGCTGGACTGGGGACTTGGCAGTCTTTGGACTGGTCCTGAGCCAACCAGGTGGCAGGGGGTGCCAACTCATCCGTGTGGGTGCTGGAAGAGGCACAGCAGAGGGAAATGGGGTGACCAGGGGGGCAACACCTAGACTGAGGCTGGAGTCCAAGGGGGCCAGAAGGGCTGGAGCCTGTTCCTCAACCTAAGTGGCTCTGCAGTGTCTCTTGGGGTGTTTGGCCCATAGGAGGGGGTCCAAGCTGGTAGGGCAGCTAAGGGGGCACCCAGAAGAACCAGCCTCAACCTTCCTCAACCAGAAAACCAGAGGGGCAAGAGGCTGGCCAGATGGAAAATGACCAACGTGCTGTCTCTGCATGTCCACCAAGTGACCCATCCTGCCCCTTGTGTCTCCGGGCAGTTTTTCCCACCACAGATCAGCTTTGGGAAACCCCATTTTAGCCACTGTTTCCTCCCTTCTCAGCCTCAGCAGCCTCCCCAGGTGGACTTCCATCTTGCTCCTTGCAAGTTAACCTCAAATGGCGAACACGATCAGCAAATCCAACCAGAAGGTGCATCTGAAGACAAGGATGCCCAGCCTCACTCAGAGGGGTGGCTGAATGCCCCCCACCCCAATCTCCAGTTCCGCTCTTGAATGGGTCTCCCGTCTGGGAAGCTCTTGCCGAAATCAGCCACCATCAGCTTCCCTGCAATTCCAGCCTGTGAAGCTATGTCCTCTACAAAGGGGTGGAGGGGTCTCCAAACTTGGCAACTTTAAGACTCTTGGACTTCAACTCCCAGAATTCCCCAGCACCAGCTCTACAATATGGGGTGGTTTCCTCTGCTTTTTGGTAGAATGCTGTCCTTCTCCTTCTCTGGCATGTTTCCTCAAGGTTAATCATCCCCACTTCGTTCATTTTTCCTTTACAGGACTCCTGCTTTTGCCCCCTCCTCGTTTCCCTGGCCTTCTACTTCAATCCTCTGCTTCAGAGCAGGATCTCTGACAGACAACCATCCAGTCTCTGTCTGAAAGCCTGCAGCAAGGAGAAAAGGGTAACACACACTTGACAGAGCAGCCTGTTCCACTGGCTGATAGTTTGTACACTTCCCTGTAGTTTTAACAAACTGGTTCTGGTCTTACTGCGGAGGCAACAGAGTCTACTCACTCCTATAAGTGACAATCCTTCAGATATTTCCAGACCTTCCCTCATCTTGTAGCCTCCTCTGAACTTATTCCACTTTGCCAACAGTGCCCTTTTTGAATCGTGGTGCCCAGAACTGGACACAATACTTCAAGTGGGATCTGACCAAGAGAGCAGTTAGGTCCCAGGACCTTGGCTCTGCTCCTACTAACGCATCCCATGTGCTTTTCTGAGCATCTGCACTGCACTGCAGTATCATGTTAGATACTAGAATGCCCTGGATAGAACTTTTTGAATTGTTCCCTTTGATCTCTTTTATCCACCCCTCCCAGTTCTGTGTCATCTACAAACTTTGCAGACTCTCCCATCCAAATCCATGATAAATGATAAAAGCACAGGGCCACCCCAAATGTCCCTCAACTGAAGGGGATCCATTAAGTACAATTATCTATGTCACGGTAGTATGGTCCAGTTCATACATTGCCATTTTATTATGGAGAAAATTACGAGACTTTCTGGCTGTTTTCCTAATCTCCTGGTATACTATGTCTATAGCATTCCCCCAATCTACTAAATTACAGATCTCTGTTTTTCTTGCATATCACAGCCCCACAAACGGAGCAGGATTCTTGGAGAAAGATCATTTTGCCCTTCCGGGATATATTACCCACAGCTGATACCGCTGATATCACTCACAGTCTTTACCTGCAACATCCAAACCCAGCCATCTTAAGAATTAAACAGCTTTAGTCCTTTATAATTTCTTTTTTGGCTACGGCTGCAATCTTACGCATGCTCACTGAAACCAGAGGGACTCCCCATGGAAACAAAAGGGTAGGGAAAGATCACAGAACAGAGCCAACACCGGTTCACGTGTTTAGAAAGTTAGGTCACGGCCCTGAGGCTGCAATGTGGTCGGGGGAAAGATTCTTCAGGGCTCAAGGGATGCTTTTCTGAGTAAGAGAAAGACACACCTTGCAGAGCGAAACACCCATCCATTGCAAAACTTGGGAAGGGACTTTACTGCCATGCCCTCCTTGGCAGAAGGGCTTGTTTGCCCTGCATACTGGGAGGAATGCCCCATTCACCTTCTTGGAAATGCTGTGCTCTGGGACTCCTTGTGTTTCTGCTTGGAAGAACGGGAGCAGCTTCACCCAGAAGAAGTGAGAAGCCAGTGGCAGAGCCTCAGATTCCTCCCCTCTGCCCAGGTCCTCCTCTTTTGAGATGATTCAGGGAGCATGCATATGTGGCCCCTGCTCTATACCCAGACACTTAATCTTTGACCCCTGGTGCCTGGAAGGCTGGAATGAGTGCTCAGAAGCACCAGGGCTGCAGCAATGGAAGAGGGGATGCAGAGCCAAATCTGGGGGTCTCTTGTGCCTCATAACAAACAACAAGCTCAAAAGGAACATCCTTTTGTTAAATGGAAGAGTTGCTTTCCTCCTCCTCCTCCTCTTCCTCTTCCTCCAGAGACATCAATCAGCTTGAATCAAGACCCCCCCCCACCAGCAGCAGGAGATCCATTACCTCTGTTGCAGATGGTGCAGAAATTGCTTGGTCCTTCGCTGTGTTTCTTCAAATGATCCGCCATGTATGCAGCCCGCAAGTATTTCCCACAGACCTGGCAGGGAACTTTGTCTTCGTGGCAAGCCAGATGAGAGCGCAGGCGGTCCCGGGTGGCAAAGGAAGCGTTGCAGGTCTGTGGACGGCAGCAAAGGGACATTAGCCAGGTAGGGGCAGAAAGGGGCTCGGTTCTGCTGGGGTTGCTTGACCACAGGTTTTTGAGCAAGGCAGTTGGCTGGGCCCACATAGCCCCACAATGCCCAAACCCAAACTATGCCCCAGCCCTGTTTCTGCCTCATCTGCCCAGGAGGCTGAAGGGCCCAAGCTCAGCAGGACTCACCCACCACTCAATTGTTAAGGGTCAAAGGGTGACCAGGGCTGCCCTCAGCAAGAAGAATCAAGTCTGAGCCATGAGATCTGGCTGCATCACAGCTGACTCAATCGAAGCCCCATCAGAGAGGGCCCCTCCCTAGCAAGAGATGGTCAGTCAACGGTCTACTTTTTTCTTTTTCTGTGCAGAGAGGAAAGACGCAGCTAGGGAAGCCAAGAAGCGGATGACCATGAAGGAAACATCTCCAAACCATTTCCCACGGGCACACGATCAACGGCCTTCTTTTTCTTGATTTCTTTCATAAAGTTGCCAAGAAAACAACTACATATACTCAAGGGGAAGGATAACCTAACATCTCAATGTCAACGTGTCCCGATTTGGGTGGCCACAGTGGCAATCCCTTTGCCCTCGCTCAGGACGTTTCACCCCATCAACTGGGGTGGCCTCAACAATCCAAGGGTTTTTTGGGGGGAGGGCTCTCAAAGGGCCGGCTGGGAAGCAACCCTGCAGCCAGAAAACTCTCCCCGCCCAATCAACTCTCCTTCGAATCAAAAGGTCTCCCAGAACTTTTAGGGGTCTTTGTTGGGCAAACAGTTCTGCCCCTGGAGGAGCTGCACTGCCAGCCAGGCTCATGTTGCGGCACACGATGCAAGGACACAAAAGGGGAGGGCTGTACAGCGAAGCCTGGTAGCCCAGCATCAAAGGGAAGCCTTAGGATCTTCTGAAGCTCAGCTGAGGGTGCTGCCCTGCTCCTGGAGAACCGAGGCCTACTGATAGCATTTGTGTCTACAGCACAAGTGGGTGCAACCTGGATTGCTAATGTTGCACAAGGAAAGGATTCTGGGATTTCAAATGATGAAAGCCAAAAGGTGACACCCTTTTCAGGTAAGTGAAGGGAAGACCTGGCAAAGAGCACAAAGAGCACGCAGGGGAAAACACCAAGAGGAACTGAAAGCAGAGATCTCCGGAAGAATTCTGGGGGTTCTGAGGTCCTATTAAAAGTGGCGTTTTCACAACAGATGGAAGTGGAGCCCTTGGGATCTGAAGAAGGAACGGCTTTTGGGGGGGCACAGGAGTGTCCCCCCCAAAGCATCTCTCTTGATTTGCATGTGAAAGCTGCTCCTCCTCCTCCTTGCGATGGCTTCCCATGCCAAGCAATGTCACCCACGAAAAATAAGAGGCGGTGATTCCAGTGGAAAGTTACCAGTCTGTTGGCCATTAAAAAAGCCTATCAATTATACGTGGCAGAGCTGCATTATAGCTATCATCGTGGCCTCCTCAACTAACAACCACAATCGGAACGGGAAAATTAGTTGCTAAATGGTGCAGTCATCAAATGACCCCATCCAATTTTACGGCTTTTTCTGCAGGTCTATGGAGGTTCTCAATCGTTCAGGTCACAGTCATCCCAAAGGTGCTTTCTCACGAGGCAACTGGGCTTCCTTGTTTTCCTCTGAAGATGTTTCACTTCCCATGCAAGGAGAGCAGAAGAAGCTTCTTGGATGAGAAACGAAATGTCTTCAAAAGAAACACAAGGAAGTTCAGTTGCCCCGTGAAAAAAGCACCTTAGGGATGACTTTTTCTGCAGTCACTACACAAATTGTTAACCGAAACATCACGTGTGTCATGGTTCCGACAACGTGATCATGATTTGTGACATTTCCTGCTGGCTTCCCTATTGCCCATGCTGGTCAAAGCCGCAAATGGAGGTCAGGTGATCCAGGGATGCTGCAGCCATTGTGAATGCAAGCTAGTTGCACGTGACCATGGGGATGATACAACGGTGGAGGGTGTGAGGAGCCGTCATAAGTCACTTTTTCAGTGCTGTCCTAACTTTTAATAGTCATCAAACGAATGGTAGTACAGTATGTTGGGAACTACTTGCAAAAGGAAGAAAAGTATCGCTTTATTTATTTACGTATTAAATCTATATGCCACCCATCCCCAACAGGGTGACTCTTGTCCTACACTTGTAAGCAATTCCCCCACCAGGATCTTGGGAGAGTTTGGGAGGTCTGCGTAAGTCCCACCAACTTATTTCCCTCTCTCCTTCAAGAGAAATTCCCAGTGACTAGTCCTTAAAACAGTTAATTGGCTCATATCTCCTGATGCCAAATCACAGCTTATTCCCAGTCAAAATTAAATTTTAAGAGAAGCCAAAATATAAGATCAAAATGCAGAGGTCAGCTATTAAGCAAGACCCAGAAAATTTAAAATAAACCATAAAACGTTAATGCCTTTTAAAGAAGAGAAAAAACATTACAGGAGATCACTGTTGTTAACAACAGTGGTAAATAAATAAAAAGTCCAGTAGTTTCCTGTCAAGCATGGCAAATATAGTAAACAAAGAGAAGTGTGTTTATATTTAAACAATAAACAGTGTTTAAGAAATACCTCTTGAAGTTTCAACTGCTCTATGGATGTAGAGGTCTCTGAGTTTATCCCCTGGAAGCTGGAATTTTCCTGCTAATAGGCAGGAAGTAAGAAAGATTAGAAAATGAAGACTAATTCCTACATCAACATCAGTGGGGAAGACGATCAGTCTTCACAACCCACCCTCTCCAGAGTCTCCCCGTTGGCTAGAGGGGACGAGGTGCACGCGGAGGGCAGTGAGAGGGAGAAGACCACCAACTGGGTACTCTTGTATAAGTCCCTATTTCTCTAGCCACTTTTGGGGGTTCCACCCTTGGATAGGTTTACCCCCCAAACAACAGCTTTGCTGCAATGTCTGAACCAGCCCCCCTAAGAAGCTTCTGTTCTCGAGTCAACAGTGCTCAGAAGGACTGAACTGTGATTGTGATGTGTGCACATCCATCAGTCACAACAGCCGGCTGCCCTGGGAACTGCTTGGCCTCTGAACAAGGGAGCAGACAGATGGATGGAAAGCAAGCAGGAAGCATCTCTGTTTCGATCTCAGCTCCTCTTGTTAAAGGAAGCAGACTTTCCTAAACTGTGGCTGCACTTTTCAGTCATGCAGCATCTTTCCTGCAGAAGAGGATCAAACTGCCTTGGTTAGAAACTGCAGCTGGACAGATTCTGAGAGGACCTGAAATCAAGACAGTCCCAAGACAGAACGGGAGGGGGAACCGAGTCCTAAGGACGATGCTAGGTTTCTTTCCTAAGGTGCCAATTATCAGGCATAAAAATACAATGACATAAATAAATTAATCAATTGTGAGTACACTTACTAATCACCTAAAACTTCAATAAGGAGACCTTTCAAAATGTTGACAGTATAATTTGCAATTTAATATATTTGTCGCTTCTTAAGAGAGGCAAACTTAGATTATTTCTTTTTTCATTGTCGCTTCTTAAGAGAAGCAAACTTAATTGTTTTTTTTGTTAGCATATCTTGTTACATATACCAGAACAAGGTATTCTAGCAAAGAAGCAAAAAAAGAATAAATATCACAAATATTTTTTTTAACCAATCATTCAGCCAAACTCTCAGCCACACTGTAGACTCCCCAGGCGTGGCTATCCATGGCCATCTCGGTCTTTTCCAACCCAGCGACCTCCAGACACAGCCCATCTGGTGTTACCAGCTATGGCAAGGTTGCTTATATTTGCTTATTCTACTGCAAACAGGTGGGTTGCTCTCTATATTAAGAACAGAAGTGCTGCTCACATCTGGGCGTGAAGCCACAAGGAAAAAAACATGGTCACAGGGACTGGCTGATTAGCTAGGCAGGACATTTGAGGGGGGGGTACCTCCCAAAATTTGGATTGGAGGAAAAAATGGGGTCTGGTAAGGAGAGCTTGCCCTTTGCTCATCAACAGGTGAGTAGAATACAGAATAACAGAACTGGAAGGGATCTTGGAGGTCTTCTAGTCCAACCCCTGCTGAAGCAGGAGATCCTATACCAGGGGTAGGCAACCTTGGCTCTTTTATGACTCGTGGACTTCAATTCCCAGAATTCCTGTGCTGGCTCAGGAATTCTGGGAGTTGAAGTCCATGAGTCATAAAAGAGCCAAGGTTGCTTACCCCTGTCCTCTACCATTCTGGACCAATGGCTGTCCAGTCTCTTCTTAAAAACCTCCAGTGATGGGGCGCCCACAATAGCCAAATAGCCAAAAAGGGTCCCCACCAAAAGCAGGCAATAAGACTCCTGTGAAAGAAAACTTCCCTTTACTTGGAGAATCTCATGGCTGATCTCCAACATCCTATTTCTGGCTGAATGACTAAGAATGCAGGGGCTTTACAGCTGAAGGATCATGCAGCTGCTCCCTCAGGTAACCTGTGCTGGGATTTGAATGTGAGACTTCAGCTCTACCTGTTCTTGGATCTCCCAAGATTTATCCCATCAAGCACATTATCCTGCTTCTCAATTCCCTGGCCGTCTTGAGACTGGGGCAGTGTTTTACAACAAGCCCATATCCCCTATGGGAAATCGTTGCCTAGTTTTGCTCTGTGATGCCCCACCAGCTTGTCTCCAGCATTTGTGAACATCTACGTGAGACTAGTGGAGCCCTAAGGCCGAGTCCCAGTTGAATGGGGTGAGACCCAGCTGTGTTCCTGCTTCCCCACAACTGAAAGGAAGCAGTTGATTTTCCTGATGCTGCCAAAGTCTGCCAGGGCTGAACAAAGGCAAATAAACTGAGGAGAAGCCCAGACAAGATGGAGATGCTGCTAGGATTGGGGTTCAGCTTGTTTCGGACTTCCCCGAAAGACCCCTTGGCTGTCGCTGAATTTATAGCTGATGACAATGGCAAGGAATAAATAGCTTTTGCAGCTAAGTCTAATGCATAGGTTGTGATTATTGGCAATTCCCAGAAAGAGAAACACTGAAATCAGCTAACCTGGAACAACAACTGAGCCTAGCCCTGACACTCCCACCCCCCCACCCCAAACAGGCAAAATGGTGGGCATCCTCCAACTCAACTCATGCCAGCTTCAGCATCTTTCAAGGCCAAACCCCATCCCCAAAAGGCCCACTGCCCTTCCACCAAGTGAAAATCTGCAGACCATTCCCATGACAATTTCCTCCCAAAAGACACCTGCTTGCATTTAACACTGTCAACCTCCTTGGAGCCAAATTAAAAGGATTTATCTATTTTCCATCTGCTGGGGGTGATTTCCTCTCTCCCTTATTCCTGGCTGATTCCAGACGACTGATTGAGGCTGTGACATCCGATGGCGACCGCCCATTTCTAACAGAATATGCTACGAACCCCACAGCAGCTTGAAATAATTTCCCCATTTCTAACTTTACTCAGCTTAGGCTCTTTGGAGACCCCCAAACCTGCAGCCTGTAGACCTTCCAATCTTGGTTTGGGATCTATTACAGGTAGTCCTCAATTTATGACAATTGGGACCAGCAATGTGGTTGCTAAGAAAGTCATCATGTAACTGGAACCAATTTTAGGACCATTTCTTTACCACGGTCATTAAGTGAAGCTGCCTGCTCAGCTGACTTTGCTGGTCAGAAGCCTGGAAGGTCACAAATTGTGATAATGTGACCACAGGACACTGCAACTCTTGTAAATGAAAGCCAGTTGCCAAGTGCCCAAATTGCAGCCACGTGACCATGGGGGTGGTACAACTGTTGTAACTCTGAGGACAGGCCATAAGTCACATTTTTAGCATTGTTGCAACTTCAGACCAACAAATGGTCACAAATCAAGGACCACCTGCATTATTAATTCTGCCAACAAATCCCAAAACGCAACCCATGTTCAGAGGATGCTTAATCCCCTTTAATCCCAGTTCATTTCCACCAGGCCCTCCCCAGCCCCCAGCCTCTCCCAAATTCTCAGCAGTTCTAAGAGCTGACGTCCACCCTCCTGAGAGCATCCAGGCTGGAAAGGCCGGCCCAACATGCGTGACATGGGGGAAAGGAAATGGGGGGAGGGGGGGTTGCACAATTGTGGGCAAGAGAAAAGAGACCCCTGCCGCTGCAGTAAGGCCCTGGGGCATCCCGACAGCTGGACAAGAATTTCACTGTTTGTAAATTGCTTTGGTTGTAGCGCAAAGGGGAAGGTGGGTTTTTCCCCCTTCAAATCCTATTAAAACAAAAGTACAACAAAGTTCTATTTTCAGCGGATTATCTCTGTGCTTTAAGCTTCAATTGCAAACAAATTTAGGCCACCGGAAGGAAAACTCTGCATATGCTTTGCCTGCTCCTGTTCTGCTTCAGCCACAAGAAGCTTCGAGAGAAAGCAAGGAAGATTCCCAATGTGATGCTCTGAAGGCTGTTGGGGGGGGGGAATGGCGTTCAGGGGCTAGTTAGCGCTGCCCTCAAACTATGGCCAGTTCTTGGTGGACAGGCAGAAGAGACAAAGGAACAGGAACCGCAGTGTCTAACTGGGAAAAGCCAAGCTGTAAAGGCTGGGGAGGAGGAAGGGTCTTCCAGGGAGGAAGAAGGCAGCTGGAGAAGCCAAAGACAACCTCAGGAAGCGGCCAAGAGGTCCAACAGCCTCTGGACTCTAACTGCAAGCAACGGCCACACAAGGGCTCCACCTCCACTGCAAGTGCATGCTCTGTTTTATCCTTATGAACACCTCCGCCCCATCCCAGGATACCTACCTGACATTTGTGAGGTCTCTCTGAGGTGTGCACCTGCTTGATATGCCCATTCAGATGGTCAGGCCTTGAAGAGAAAAAAAAAGTACAAGCGTGACTCAGTCTGCAAGCTTATTCCTTGGACACAAAGTTCAACCACCGTACTCTGGTCAAGGTTGTCTCCAGAGGTGGGGAGGCACCGCATTTACAAAGACCCTGCCCACCCGCCAATCTCCTGAGGAGCAAGGAGACCCTCGTGCCTTGAGTGAATAGGAACTGCACAGGCTTCCAAGACACCAGTGGCTTCCAAGCAGGGCCGCAGCCAGAAATGTTCTACAGGAGACCTCTCGGCCACCTGAGCTGGGCCTGCATGACCAAAGGCCAACATCACAATCTAACGGTCCAGCCCGGGGTCCCTTACAGAACTTGGGTCCCCTCAATACCAAGCAGGAGAACCTCATGGACAAAACCCATCTGTCTTCTGTGTGGTTCACTCTCATCTAGGCAGGAGAATGGATGGCTGGGATACAGCCCTGCTTATCATCTACCAGACCAACAGCAGCGACTGAATCTCTGCAATAAGAACTGGCCCCAGCCCCCCTCACACATTAGGGCCCCTTTTCTAATTGTTATTTATGTTTATTTATTTATTTATATTTTGTGTTCCTAGATCCACCCCCCCCATCTCCCTCAAGGAGCAGTTCTGGGTGTATGTACAGTATATTCCCACATCTAGAAATTGGTTATCTGAATATAGATTTTTTTAACATCCATATTTTACTGTGCTTTTAATCTAGGTGAAATGTTAATATATGTTGAAACTCCATGCATGTTAGGCACTAGGTCAGGGGTAGGCAACCGTGGCTCTTTTATGACTCGTGGACTTCAACTCCCAGAATTCCTGAGCCAGCACAGCGGGCTCAGGAATTTTGGGAGTTGAAGTCCACGAGTCATAAAAGAGCCACGGTTGCCTACCCGACCTAGGTTAAATAAATTCTACATCTAAGAAGTGCATGGATTGCAGATCACCTTCAGGGAGGTATTTCTCCCCCCCCCAAAAAAATATTTCTCCAGATCTTAAAAAAAAAGTTGCTATTTTTTTAACAGCTCACAGGCAAGCTTAGGCACGTATTATCCATTTAAGATTTAATAAGTGACAATCCTTTGTATGCTTAAGCATCAAATGGCATCTTGAAGGATTTAAAATACCTAAACCACGAATCACCTTCATCTGTGATTTAAAATACTTCTCTATAATTATTGTTTAACATCTGAAATCTTCCACACAACGGTCTTGAGTGCCATCGCCCTGAAGGAGCCCTCATGCCACTTGCAGGATCCAGAAGAGCTGTCAGAAGGTAGGATAAAATAGTGGAATTCTCTGGGATGCTTCCATGAAGATAAACAGCATGGAGAATTGTGTGGCTTGGAGTCACTCGGTGAAACAGCAACTTGGTTATGGCAATTTGCTCCTGCAGGACCTGATGCCTGGCTGGACTAGCCAGACCACGTCCTTCTGCTGGACGGTGAGTTCACCCATCAACATCCACTGGACACACCAGCAGGGAGGTGTGCATAGGATGGCCACCTGAACAGACCACTTAATGCTTGCAGTTCCCATTCAGCAGGCAACAAGCTTCTTCTTTTCCAAGCATCACCAGAAAAGTTGGAACAAAAGTGGGAAGAAGGCCTGGCCTGGCACCAGAAGTTGCTTGGAAATGAAATGATCCCCCCCCCCCGGCGCAGCTCAGTGGAATTCACCCGTGGGCCTTGCAGTTCAGCTGAGGCAAGGGCAGGTGGGCTATGGCCCCGGTACTGGAGAGGCCGTTTAGTCCTTCTAGTGGCCATTCCTGGACTCAGTGGCCTCCACACCAAGCAGGTCCTCCTTTCATGCACCGGCACAAGGCAGAAACAAGGTTCTGGGAGATCTCAGTCAGAAAATGTGGGGCTGTACACATTCCTGGGAAAACCAGGGATGGCGGCCGGACGACGCCCAACGAGTCTGAGACTAGTAGCCCCAAGGAAGTGTTCACAACCATCACCTCTATGTAGCGTTTGGGATTCTTCTCACACAGTGCAATTTTAGCCATCAGATTCAAAGGAAGATCTCCCTCTCTTCAGTGGAAGCTTACTCTCTTGTAGTTCCTTGGGACCAACATGATCAAAGCTGACAGTGATCACTTTCTGCTGGGAGACAGACCTTCAGAACACCTTGGGGAAGAACTTGGAAGTGGTGAAACACTTCTATAAGTTCAGGAAATCTTCAAGGATTTTGGTTGTTATGGTCTTGCTGCTTCTTAAATTTCACCCCATGTTCAAAGCTGGTGAAGACCCCATCCTGCTCTGAGTTTGAGCTGCAAGACTGGGCCAGAAGACCCTTTGTGCTTGCCAAAAAGGGGCAGATTTTGTGCAAAAGCATGAGATCCAAAATTCTTTGGTCAAGATGTGTGATCTTGCCTGATGGAGCATAACACCTGAAGAGCTCACTGTGGGGGACACTTTTACAGCAGGAGTCTCCAACCTTGGCAACTTTAAGATTTGTGGACTTCAACTCCCAGAATTCCTCAGCCAGCACGGTCATTAAATTACCAAAGTTGGAGACCCCTCCTGCCATAACAGTGATCCCCACAGTCAGCTCTTCAGGTGCTGTGTGCCACAAGGCAAGATCACACATGGGCACTACAGAATAACGTTCAGATTAAAGGCAGGAATCTCACTGTCAAGATCTCAGGTAGACTCATGCACAAAGACCCAAATCAGGGGTCTCCAAACCTGGCAATTTTAAGCCTTGTGAACTTCAACTCCCAGAATTCCCCAGCCAGTATAACTTCTCCAGAGTTGTTCACAAGTCTTAAAGTTGCCAAATTTGGGGACCCTTGCCAAAATCACCCGAGCCTTGCCTATCATGCAATATGGAAAGCTCAAGAGATGCGGCAACCTCATAGACATCCTACCCACCTCTGATTAAAAAAAGAAGCATGTTGACATTTGGTGGGATTTCCTGGACTGCTGTGGGCACCTCAGCAGAGCTGCTGTACTCTGGCTAATGTCAACTCCCCCCCCACACACACACTCCATCTTTCTTCTAAAGACAGCAACCCTCAACCCACTTACCTGGATGGAAGCCCTGCTAAACTCAGTGGCACTTACTTTCATCTACAGGGCTGCAAGAGCCTTCTTGTGGACACTGAGCAGCCTAGAAGGAGCCTTCCCTTTCTTCAGAGAGCTGCAAAGATGCCAGGCTAAAGGCACAGAGCTGCTCCCATCTCAGTTCTCCAACAGTGGGTGACTCAAGAGTAGTGCCCAGTGCCGGGCTACACCCCTTGCCACCAAGCTCTTGGAAATGCCACTGCCGCATCTGAGGAAAGCAGGCCAAATCCAGGCTGACCAGAGGCAGTGCCCGATGCTCATTTGGTCAGAGGAAGGAAAAGGGACCCCTCGCTCCGCAGAGGCAGGGGGGCGGCCAGGAAAGGAAGACGACGTCCATCTCTGCGACTGTTGGGTAGTGAAGGGAGGTCTGGGCAGAGATGCTACTCAGACTGAGGCCAGAGGGGGGGCCAGGCACTTTTTGAGATGCTGAGGACTCTTCAGAAAGGGGAGCCTTGCATGTGCGGGTCACAGAGTGCCCCAGTTGCCATCTTTCCTCCAGCTCCTCTGTGCCAAGGCAGATCAGGCACGCTAGGAGGAAATACAGCGGCTGGGCCACCTGGAAAAGGTTCCTAAGGCCGCCGGCTGCCAAGCAGGGCTATGGCACAGATTCTGACTGCCCGCTCCTAGGCAGATGCACACAAGGCTCTTGCCAGGCTCAACGAGGCTCTTTTGTCCCTAAAGGGGGGGCTGCATGGGGGGCTTTGTTGCCCTGTCTGGACAGGTGGCGCTCAAAGAATTGAAACAAAGATCTGAGCTACTCAGATCAAGCAAGACAGGAGGACATTAATTAAAGAGGGTCTCCAAAGCCAGATTCTTTTACGATCTACAGTTGCCTAGATTTGGTCACGTCTTAACTTGTCAGTAATCCTGACTCAGAGCTGTCTGGGGACTGGGCAAGGGGTCTGCTTTGGCCTGCTGCCCACCCCTCAACCTGAAGTGGAAGAAAATCACACTATGATTGGCTGACTGCATAACCCCGTGCAAGCCCCAAATCCGATTAGGCTCACTTTGAAATGTGAACTTGGTCAGAGTCATTTCCTCCCTTTAGACGCCAGCAAAAGTCGGTCCTGCCAAGCTGCCTGCCAGGCTGGTCCTCTTGCCTGGATCTGCTCTCACCACCTTAACAGGGCTGAGAGGGCACAGGAATCTCCCAAGCCTTGAAGCAGTAATTTAAAAGCAGGAACTCTTCTGTAAAAACAGGGATGATTCCCCAAGCAGAGCAATCTGAATCTAGACCAGTGTTTCTCAACCTTGACCCTTTTAAGGCATGTGGACTTCAACTCCCAGAATTCCACAGCCAGCATTGCTGGCTGTGGAATTCTGGGAGTTGAAGTCCACATGCCTTAAAAGGGTCAAGGTTGAGAAACACTGATCTAGACTTCTACTCAGGAGAAACCATTGGGAAACGTGACCTTTGAGCCAATGTGTGCAAACCATAATAGCACCCTTGGCAAAAGAGAAACAGGAAGGACAGGGGCCTGTTTTAGAGGGGAGTGGTGGCAAGGACAATCCCCCCCTCCCTCTTTTTCCAAGTAAACACGAGCTGTCCAAACTTGGCAACTTTAAGACTTGGGAACTTAAAGCATTATTCCAAATTCCAAGCCTCCCCAGAATTCCAAAGCTGGCTGGGGAATTCTGGAAACTGAAATCCACAAGTCTTAAAATCGCCAAGGTTGGACATCCCTGCAGTGGACCATGGGCAACCCTGAAGATGCTTCCCTCCTCTTTAGGCTGCAACACTGGGGAAGCCGCTGATTGAGGGGGCAAAGCAGTGAGTAACCAAAGGCGTTTTGTGCAGGTGCCAGAAGCAGGCTGAGCTTTGGGTGCTACTCTGAAAAGGGGCATTGTAGAAAGGGGGGCGGGGGGGGCGGAGAGTCTCACTCCAAAAATAGAATCCAAAGCATTAGATCCGCACGCCTAACTGGACACAGGACACAGCCCCCACAGGCCATAAAAAGGGCCTAGGAGACCCAAGCCGAGCCCCCCCCAGCACAGCAGGTCCCTGCACACTTGGATGGCTTCCCCCCTCCCTGAAGAGCGGGGAGATGATAGAATCTGCCTGGGGAGATGATAGAATCTGCTTTACCGGTGTGGTGTCCTACTGAGAATGCGGGGGGGGGACACAGAGTTTGGAGGGGTGGGCCTCCAGCTGCCTGCCTTTCTCCCTCAACCTGCTGCCCCCCCCCCGGGGCTGTGGGGTGCCCAGAGGGAGCCAGGTGCGGGGGGGGGGGCTGGACCTCAGCATCTCTGAACCCAGCAGCGCCTTCCTCTTACCTAGAGAAACCTTTTCCACAGCTCTGGCAAATGTAAGGCTTCCCCACCGAACCGTCATGGGAGCGGACGTGGTAGGACATGCGGTCTTTCCTCTTGAAGCGCAGGCCGCACACCGGGCACGAGTAGGGCTTCTCGCCGGAGTGCGACAGCTTGTGCCGGTTCAGGTGGTAAACATCCCGGAAGATCTTGCCGCAGATCTCGCAGGCCACCTGCTTCCTCGTCCGGCTCCTCTTGCGGGGCGCCTCGGGGTCATCCAGACCGGGCATGCCGTTCTCGCTCAGCCGGGGCGGGGGGAGGTCGATGTAGCCCAGCTGCAGGCTGGTCACCCCGTGCTGGGCTTCGTGCTGCCGGAGCCGGTTGGCGTCGGTGAAGACCTTCCCGCAGAGGCCGCAGGGCAGGATCCCGGCGTCGCGCAGCCCCCCCGGGGCGCTGAACATGACCGAGTCCAGCAGGTTGGCCTTGCGGGGGCGCCCCCGGCCGCGCTTGCTGCCGAGCGAGGGGCCGGCGCCGCCCACGCTCTGGAAGGGCGAGGCCAGCAGGGGCGGCGAGAGGGGCCCGGCCACCATGGGCAGCCGGTCCACGCCCTGCAGCACCGGCAGCGAGGCCTGGGCGGCGGCGGAGAGCACGGCCCGCGTGGCCTCGTCCTCGGGCATGCCGGCGATCCCGTTGCCGTTGGGCGCCAGGCCGGCGCCGTTGGTCATGTCCAGCGGGAAGCCCAGGTCGGCGGCGGCGCCGGCGCCGGGGCGGAAGAGCATGACGTCGGGGCGGGCGGCGGGCGGCACCAGGATCTGCACGTTGGACTGCTTGATGACCTCCTGGCAGATGTCGATGACCGAGCGCATCAGCAGGAACTTGGCGGCCGTCATCAACTCCGGGAAGCTCTCCAGCCGCACCACGATGCGCGACGTGTAGGCGAAGTCCAGGATGTCGCCGAAGACCTTGGAGCTGATGGTGTGCATCTCCAGCTCGCGCGCCCCGCCGCCGCCGCCGGGGCCCCCGCCGGGACCGGCCCCCGCCTCGCCGGCGCCCCCCTCCGGCGCCCCGGCCACGCCGCCCTCGCCGCCCAGCCCCTGCGCGCTGAAGACCGACTCGAAGTATTCGCTGCAGGCGGCCAGCACGGCCCGGTGCGCGGGGAAGCTCTCGTCGCCCACGCGCAGCAGCACGTCGCAGAAGCGCCCGCCGTTCTTCCGCTGCTGGTTCAGGCTGTGCAGCAGGTCGGCGCTGTGGCGGCTCACCTGGTAGGTGTAGCAGCTCGGCGGGGACGCGCCGCACGGGTTGCTGGCGGCGGCGGCGGCCGCCTCGCTCACCCGCTCCATCGGGGCGGCCGCGGCGCCGCGCTTACCTGCCTGCTATGCCCGGCGGCGGCCGGCAGGAGGCGCGCGCCCGCTCCCCCGTCGAGGGGCCGGCGCGCGCGCCCGTCAGGAGGCCGCCCGCGCGCCGCCCGCGCCCTCCAGCAGCCCCGGGCCCGGCGGGGAAGCGCGCGCGCGCCCGTCCCTCCGCCCGCCCTTCCGCGAGGCCGGCAGCGGCGGCGGCGGCGCCCGCGAGGAGGAACAAAGGCCCGGCCGACGCCGGCGGAGCAGCGGCAGCGAGGGCAGCGCGGGGGGGGGGCGCCAGCAGGCCCCGCCGGGCGGCTTCTCCTCGGGTCCGGGCGGCGCGGCTGGGTGCGGGCGGCGGCGGCGGCGGCAGCCTCGACCGGTCGTTCTTGTCGGCCGTCGGCGCGGCGGGCGCGGCGCGGGGGGGCTCCCTCCCTCCCCGGGTGTGCGTGCGTGCGTGCGAGTGTGTGTGTGTGTGTTTGCAGAGGAGGAAAGATGGCAGCGGCTGCACTTCCTCTTGCACTTTCACCCCTGGGGGGGAGGAAGGGGAGGGGGGGCCGTCCCCCCCCCCCCGCCGCGAAAGTAGGCCGGCCGCCTCCCCGGGGTCGGCGCCGGACCGCCCCTCGCAACCGCCCGCCCCCCCCGCGGAATGCCCCCCCCGCGGAAAGCCCCCCCCGCGAAGCGCCCCCCCCGCTCCGCCGCCGGCTCCCCGGCCTCCCAAGCGCTGCCCCCTCCTCGCTTCCTGCCCCCTCCCCTCCCTGCGCCTCCGCCAATGCGAGCGCGGCCACGGGCGCCGCCCCCCCCCGCCGGCCGGCCCCTCGGCCTGGCTCTCCGCGCCCCCCCGCCCCCCCCAGTCGCAGGGCCTGGTGGAGCGGGGAACGGGACTCCCCCGCCGGCCCTGGGCGGGCAAAGCGCCCCTCGGTGGCAGCAGGGCCCCGGTGGGGGCTGGTGCTCCTGGAATCCGCCTGGGTAGCCCACCCTCCGCCGCTTCGCCCTCTCCCCCCCCCCGACCCCTGGGCAGCCCCCTGACTCTTGGGCGGCAGAGGCCCTCGGAGCCCGCTTTGTCGCCCAGAGGCTCCCGGGCAGGGGAACCTGGTGGGGCTTAAAGGTGGTATTTGAAACAGAGACTAAAGGAGAGAACCCCCTCCTCCCTCCCTGGGACCCCTTTCATTTTCCTGGCCCCCCCAGACTGCCAGGTCGCCCCGAGTTTTGCTCGCCTGATTCGGTTGCTTGCTTCCTTCCTCCTCCTTCCTCTTCCAGGGCATCTACTTAAAGCATCTGTTGCCATGGCACCAGCATCCACATTTTCAACCTCCCTCTCGGAGAGCAGAGTGGAGGAGGCTGCCCCCCAAAGTTGCCAGAAAGCACAGAGGGCCCAGGCCTCCAGGAAACCTAGCCTGGCCTCTGTGGGGATGTTTGGCCAGCTAAGGGCCTGCCGGCATCGGGGTCTCCTGTGGGGAAATCAGCCTTGGTGTGGATGTGCCGCATCCCTGGGGCTCCCAAGTGTCGGGGGGGGGGGTTTTGTGAAAGTTAAAAAACAATGCACGGGCAAAGTTAGAAAACTGAAGTGATGCTGCCCATTGATGCTCCGTCAGGAGGGGGCTGGTTTCCTTGCACCCCCAAGTCATAGTGATCCAGGACCGTCTCTGGGACTGACTTCAAGTAGCTGGTGATGTCCCCAGAGTTGCCATTGGCAAATCCTGTCGGTGCAGCTCCTCCAACTCCAAGCACCCTCGAACCCAAGGATGTTGCACCAGCAGAAAAAAAGCTGCCACGTGCAAAGGGGGACAGCGGGACAGTGGAGTCTCCCAGGGGGTTAAAGCCTTTGCAAGGGGGTCCCAGGAGCCCCCCTCCCAAGGAATGGCAGCAGGAAGAGGGTCCAGATAAGCAGACACCAGCACCTGCCTCCCCTCATCCCTTGGATCACAGGCCTTTTGACTGCACATGTCCAACTTCCTCTACCACGCTGTGTGCTTTTGGGCCATCAGTTGGTGACAATATGCCCAATGAAATCAGATTAGTGGTACGCAAATGGCTCAGTTTTCCATCACTTTAAGGCAGAAAGTGATTTATTGCCTCTTGGGTAAACATACGCATTGTGGTTTCTTAACCAGTTTGTGGAGTAGTCTGGTACTTCTGGAGAAGGATTTGGCTGTGATTTCCTATTAAACATCTTTTAATTTTGGTTGTATTTGTTTATTTTGCTTTATTTTTTTATTTATTATATGCCATCTGGAATTGCTATGTTTAAGTTGAGTGCCCACAGAGTCTTTAAGTAAATCCCAAGCAATGCTCCAGCCACCTTAGCAGTATGTATAACACCAGCAGAGGTGTATCTGGAAATGCATCAGAATAGAAATTATAATTCTCTCTCATTTCTAGCTGGACTGAGGGTTTGATCTAGAAACCCAGGACTCCTGGATTAGGGCATTTCCAGAGAAATGAGCATTCAAATGACATCCAGAGTAGATGGGAAGCTTAAAAAGAGGCTTTTCCATCCCTCCCTGAATTGTAAGCTTATTAATTAGTGTTCTTTATTGTGTGCCTTTGAAATAAGTAGGATTTAAACTGAATTATATTTGTTATTCTATTTGTCTAAAATATGCTGCTTTAGGTATATGCAGGGTACACTCACGAATAGCGATGACCATTTTCAAAAGAACATCCTAAAGTCACTGGATTAAGCCAACTGGCAGAAGTAACTTTCTCCTATGCTGGAAGCCTGTCCAGTTTTCCAGGATTCCCTGAAAGCTTATTTCTGGAAGGAAGGAAGTGCTGTTGTTCCTGTGAGAAGGGGTGAAGTTGGGCCCTCCACTTGAGCACCATTATCAGTTTATTAAACGAGTGTGGAAATGGGACTTGGCTTTTGGTCCTCACAGGGAAGGCTGCGTTTTTACACTCAATTCCCTCTGGATTTTGGAGACCTCCAGGAAAACCCTGCCCTGAGCAGCCAACCACCAGCAGATCCCTTGGCCTCTGCTGATACTCCTTCCTGGAGGCCAACTGTCCAGCAACATGGGCCTTGGTGCTCTTGGCAGGGGAGAGCTGGATTTGGAAGCCGATGCTCCTGTGCAACACGCGTTGCACCCTGGAAGGGTGCGTGCAGACTGAACGGATTAGCGCGTTCACACAAGATGCCCCCGTCGGGCACGACGCCCTTTTTTCTCCCTCTCCCTCGGCGGCACTGGGGACGGGTCTCTAGCCCGGCTGTGAGCGGGCCCCAAACAGCCATTCTCTGGACACCGTCCGCTCAGGGGAAGCCAGCCCGGGGCCTCTTTGCTGGCTTCCTGCAGACACGGAGCCAGCCCCCCTCGTTGGCGGAGGCGCTGCGAACCAGGCCCTGAATTCTGTCCCCGGAGGCGGCGCCCTCCATCCCCGGGCTGCAGCGGGATCGGGGCTGGCGGCGAGTCGGAATGCCCCCACTTGGCGGGGGTCGTCCTGCACGGCGCCCCCCGTGCTTCGGCCGCAGGGGAACCGCTCCCTTTGCGGCTGGGAAAGGAGCCCGGGCGCGCCGAACGAGCGGGGCGCTCGGCTCCAGGGGGCGCCCTCGAGTGGCGGAGGAGGAAGGCGCTGGAAGGACGAGTGCCGCTCTGGCGTCTGCGCTCTATGGCACTTTCGCGCCCTGCGTCAGGGGAAATCGCGCGCAAGCCGGCGTGTCAATTCCCGTTCGTTTTTGCTCCTCCCCCGCAGGGCTTTTGTCGGAAGTCGCGCGAGGGTTGTATTCCGCGCATGCGCAGATTCAGCCTGAGGGGCGCAATCTCTGAAGTGCCGCCGCCGCCGCCGCCGCCATGGCTACGACGCTGGCCAAGATCGCCGAGATCGAGGCGGAGGTACCGGAGGGCCGAGGGGCTGCTTGCACCCGGGCGCGGGGGGGGGAGAGGGGAGCCGTGGCGTTGTGATGGAACCTCCCGCACAGCGGCAGTCTACCGTCCAGGAGTCAGTCGGGCGGAGGCGAGGGCGGCCTGCGGAACTCCTGGCCAGGCGCCCTCCCGGCCCGGCGGCCCCAAGGGGTCTGCGCCCTCTGGGCTCGTCGGCAGCGGGAATCCAGGGGCGCCGCTGGAGGGAGACAGGCCGGATGATGAGGCGCCTGTCCCGGAGCTGCGGCGCTTTTGGCGGGGGAGCCATGAAAAGAAGAGCGAAGCGACGGCGAAGATTCTCTTTCCACCCTTTCTTTTGCGATCAGCTCCAGGCAGTGAATTGTCCCCACCACAACAACCCTGCGAGGTGGGCCGGCTCCAAATCCCTCAACCGGCTCTCGTGCCCGAGGCAGGACTAGAACCCAGACCCGCCTGGCTTCTCGGCCGGCACCTTCACCGCAAGGCGAACGTGGTGCTTTCCGAGGCAGGAACCCCGGCGGAGACGCCGTCCTGGCCCTTCCCAGCCCCGGGGTCCCCGTCCAGTAACCGGCAGGGACGCGGCGTGGCTGGGCGGTCAGGCTGGTTCTGACCCGGGACGGGCGTCGTCGGCTGAAACGGAGCCTCGAGCGGGCAACGAGCTGGAGATGCATGAACGGGGCAACTTTCCTGAACCAGATGGACCTGCTTCTCTGTTTACTGATGACAAAACCCATTTTGTTTTGTTATCAGTAGGGAAGAACGAGAAACAATGGATGGAAACTGTTCAAGGAGAGAAGCAACCTGGAATTGAGGAGAAACTTCCTGACAGGGAGGACAATTAACCAGTGGAACAGCTGGCCTCCAGAAATTGTGGGCACTCCATCACTGGAGGTTTTTAAGACGAAGCTAGACAGTCATTTGTCTGAGATGGCATAGGTTCTCCTGTTTGAGCGGGGGGGGGGTGGACTAGAAGATCTCCAAGGTCCCTTCCAGCTCTATTCTATTCATTTCTGCCATAAGAAGCGGGTCTGTCTTGCTGAAACCTGAGAGGCCAGGTCACAAGGTCGGCCCTGCCATGTCTGCGCCAGTCCTGGAGCCGATGGATTTACCTGCTGGCCCTGATTTTTTTTCTCTCTATTTCAGATGGCTCGCACCCAAAAGAATAAAGCCACAGCCCATCACTTGGGGCTGTTGAAGGCCCGCCTGGCCAAGCTGCGTCGAGAGCTGATTACCCCAAAAGGAGGCGGAGGGGGTGGACCCGGAGAAGGTGCGTGTGCCCTTTCAAAAGGATGGCGGAGGAGCATGGCATCCCTTGCTGGGGATGGCAATACACTTTCAGAGTCCTTTTTGGTAACCAGTGTAGAATCAGCAAGGTGGCACCTGTGCAACCCCAGGAAATAGACAGCAAGCCAAATTTTGCGAGGTGGGCATACCATGTTTCATCCTGCTCTCCATATATATATATATATGCGCATATATATATATGGAGAGCAGGATGAAACATGGTCTGCCCACCTCGCAAACCTTTTGTCAGCTGAAATGTGAAATTATTGCCAACCTTATGCTAGTATAAATTGTAGCAACACATGTAAACCGTGCTGAGCATGTGCCTGTTGCTTTATTTGAAAGTAAGTGAAGGGTGTAGTATTTTGAATGAATTGGGTATAATACTTCTCTTCTTGCTTTCAGCAGCTCAGCTGTCCTTTGGGGGTAGATTTGAGAAGTGGGCCCCCAATATGCTGGAGGGAGGGATAGCTGTGGGCCTTCCTCTTGTGCAAGAGAATAGCAAGGTGGAAGTTCCTCTTGCCTTTGACTTTGCTGCTAGAGGCATTCTGGGGCCTGTCAGTTACTCTGAATTAATGATCACTTGTTAGGTTTTGATGTGGCAAAGACTGGCGATGCCCGGATTGGTTTTGTGGGCTTCCCTTCGGTGGGGAAATCTACTCTGCTGAGCAATCTTGCTGGTGTTTACTCGGAAGTAGCTGCGTACGAGTTCACAACTCTAACCACAGTTCCAGGAGTGATCCGATACAAAGGAGCCAAAATACAGGTGAGGCCTCTGAAGCCAAGACTTGTGCCTGAAGCCAAACTTAGCTAATATGAAAAAGAATGACAGAGCATGTTTGACAAATAGGTAGAAAAATTATTACAAAATCCCAAGACTGTAGACCAACCTGACTGTACAGGATCAGCCAGAACTGTTTAGAATCATTTGTAGGAATGTTTCCAAATGGAATTACAAGAAATATCTCTCAGAAACTGAGAACCTTTCAAATCTGATCTGGTGGGTTTTAAATTAAATCCTGTGAAGAAAGATCACCCTCCCCCATAAATAGTGGGATCCCTGGAACTACAAGAGGTAGGCAGGATGCAGAGGTACCAATAAGGACTGGAAGGAATGGGTCACATGACCCATTCATAGGGTCTGCATGTAGATTAGAAAACCATCCTGATGCATAAGGAACTTTCCGTTGAGCTATGAATTAAAAGGGATGTTCTAGGAAATAGAAGATGGGTGCAATCATGCAGAAAGTTAAGGTTCAAGCACAAAAGGAACTTAGGTTTAGAGCTGTCAACAGAAACGGAAGGAAAATGCAGCGGTCAGTGTTACTGCTAAGAGAAGATGGTAAAATAGGAACGGGGTGCATCAGTTTGTGAAGCCTTCTAAATTTTCAATATTTCCGATAAATATGACCTAAAACATGATCTGTTGTCCACGCAAGTCCCAAAACTGGATAAAGAGAGTGCAATTAAATGAGTTAAAATATTGTACCTGTTTGTTAATTTACTAGGAAAAATGATTCAAAGCTATATATTTGTATGTGGCAAAAGCATGCAAACTTTCAGTAGCTCCTTGTCCCCCTTGGGCAGCCATAAATGTTTCTGATAATTGTTGTCTAGTCCTGTACATCAGCTTGGAGAAATTGTAGCCTCTTCCTTCTTGCAGAACAGCTTCCGCTCAGGGAGGTGGCTGGGCTTCCTCGCGTGAATTGCCCACTTCAGGTCCTTCCACAAGATTTCTCTAAGGCTAAAGCTGAGCAATTTGACTTGGCTATTTCAAAACATCAACTTCTGCTTTAAGCATCTTTTGGTCAGTGACTGTGTTTTGGATCTCTGCCTTGCTGCACATACCACTTTCTCTTGTGCTTTACACCTTAACGTTTTCATTTGGAATTCATTGTTCGATCAATGATGGTACGCCGTCCAGGGGCAGCAGAATAGGCCCAAAGCATGATACCGTTACCACCGTATCTCACACAGATGCTGAAATGCTGCGCTGGCCTTGCCCACGCAATACTTTTCATTCAAGGCAGAAAATTCTGTTTTAGTCTTGTCCATTCACAGAAATTCTTCCAACAGCCTTCTGGGTTATTCACAGGGGCTTTCACAAACTAGATGGTAGCAGTGTTATTTTTGGAGAGTAGAGATTTTGTGCACACTGTCTGCCTGACAGTGGACTGTTGGAGTCCAAAACTTTTGGAAATAGATTTGTAATCTTTTCCAACCTGGTGAGTATCAATTGTTTTTGAAGGTCCTCAGAAAACTCTTTTATTCAAGCCATAACATCCCTGTGTGGAGATCAGAGATTTATAGTGAATATCCAGATTTCTGTTCTTTAGATAAGGCAGGATTTATCTCACTCCCATTTCATTATCATCCCATTGATTGAAACACCTGACTCTAATTTGCTCTAATTCTATAGGTTTGCATATGTTTGCCACATACCAATATCTAGTTTTGGGTCACTTTCCTCAATAAGTCAATGAACAAATAGAATTTTTGGTCTCATTTCTTTAACTAGGTTCTCTAGCTAGTTTTAGGACACGTGGAGAACAAGTCACGTTTAGGGCAGAAATGTTGAAAATTCAAAAGTGTAAGTATAAGTGTAAGTATTAAGAAAAAAGAAAAGTTATTGTTCCTGTGTTCTGCTGTGGTCAGAATATTGTGGCCAGTTCTGAGACTGCATTTTATACAAGACATTAATAAACTGAAGGTTGTCCAGAGGAAAGTAGCCAAGGTGAAAATCCTGGAAGGAAAAACTTAGCAGGAGTGGTTGGAAGTGGTATGTTCTTTTAATTACTAGATTTAAAGAATGGGTTGAATCGATATTTGTCCCTTGCTTGTACATCTGTCAGATCCATATGTCAAGCCCATTGGTATTCCCAAAATATTGAAGATCATCCAGCTCGTCAGTCCATCCAAGATGATTTGCTTTTGACAATAGTACAACAGAATTACTTTGTATTTACTCTCAGATCACCCCCAGAGCAGATAAATAGCTGTTGCAGGGAGGTTGTTCAGTAGAGTTTTGGAAGCCAATCTTGGGTGGAGAACAATGCAATGGATGCGGAAAGGATCAGTAGGAGGAGAGAACCAGAAATCCTGATGGTCAGCAAAGCGTGGCTGAAGTCTCACAGGACAAAGGGAAACAGGATAACAGCTGGCTGAGGTGTGCTGTCTGGCTTCTTCACATCTCTCTTTTCTGATTTGTTATTTTCCACAAACTTTGCAGCTTCTTGATTTACCAGGAATTATCGAGGGTGCCAAAGACGGGAAAGGCAGAGGCCGCCAGGTCATTGCAGGTGAGTGCTGGTGGTCCCAGGGCAAAAGGGGAGAGGAGGACTGGCTGGTGAAGTGAAGAGAAGAGAAGAGGTGGGCGCTTGGTGCTGCTTTTGCCTCTGATCCCAAGAGTATTGCATCTAGGAAAAGCTTACTTTCGTGCAAAGTAAGTGCGTGGCTTTTTCTTGCTTCCTTGACATAAATCTGATTAAAAATATGTTTTGTTTATTACTCTGGTTTGAGCTAGGCGATTATATGACCGTGATTTTTTTGTTGTTGTTGTTTAGATTCCAACTGTTTATGTTTGGGTTTTTAGAAGAGACTGACAGAAAATATTTTCAGATTTCACACACACACACCCCTTTTTTCTCACAGTTGCCCGAACCTGCAACCTTATTCTGATAGTTCTGGATGTTCTGAAGCCTTTGGGACACAAGAAGATAATTGAGACTGAGCTGGAGGGCTTCGGGATACGTTTGAACAGCAAACCTCCCAATATTGGCTTTAAGAAAAAGGACAAAGGAGGCATTAACCTCACGGCCACAGTAAGTAGAGGTGTGGGGAGGATATTTCCTACCTTGCTGTGCGTAAGAAATCTGCCCTGCTAAATTTGCCATTTGCTGTGACTGAAGGAGTGTCTGAAAGGGATCTCTGGCAACAGGCCCCGAGTCTCAGCAAGGGCTCCGTTTGAAGTATAGCTCAAGATTTTGGTTCATTCGTGACAGCAGTGAGACAGGAAGAGAAGCCGGCCCTGCTGTTTGGTCAGGACACTTTCTTTTAGTGTTCTGGAAAGGGCTTCTTTTTTTTTTTTTTGTCTTTTTACCGTTTATTATATATTTATAAATGTAAACAGAGGAGGATACCATCTTCTGCTCCAGGTTCGCTGCTGTGGCTTCTGTTTAGCATCCCTGCTATCTGGGTGTGCTGTGACCATCTCCTGTCCTGACACCTGAAGCTGCATAGCAGCAGTTGCCAGTGGGCGCATTAACCCCTTCCTGCCATATGGCTAAGCCTACCAGCCCATGTGCTTCACTCCTGATCCAGTCCCTATTGTGGTCTGCAGGGTTCTGTGTATCATCATATTTTGTTTGATCAGTGTCCACAGAGCGAGCTGGATATCGAAACCGTGAAGAGCATCTTGGCAGAATATAAAATCCACAATGCCGATGTTACCCTGAGGAGCGATGTGACTGCAGATGACCTCATTGATGTGGTTGAAGGAAACAGGTAGTTTTCCTGGGCTGATAAAGGAGGAAGGGTCTGGGGGTTTCTCATGTTACATGGCAAGGAATTGGGTTGTCTTACAACATGGCTGCTTTTTTTGGCAGAGGCCTTGCAGGAACAGCCTGTGCTCCTCATCCACTCCAAATGCTCGGCTTTTTTGCTCTTTTGATTGCTTCTAAGCCCAAAGGATTGTTCAAGAAAGGGGTGTTAACTGCAGTGAAGGTTGCAGAGGCCTCTCTTGGCAGCTGATCAAATGCCAAACCTTTCTACTCATTAGGACTATAGTAAATAGGCTGGATGTATCTTACAGGGCAGTCTCTCTTGCTCTACCAACTTGGTTACTCTTAACTACCTAGAATTGGAAATCTCCTACCTCTCAGCAAGATAGGAAGAACCTCTGTCTCACTTACATTTTTTGCTCACTTCTTCATTCTTGCAGAGTTTACATCCCATGCATTTATGTGTTGAACAAAATTGATCAAATCTCCATTGAGGAATTAGACATCATTTACAAAGTGCCCCACTGTGTTCCCATCTCTGCTCATCATCGGTGGAATTTTGATGACCTGCTGGAGAAAATCTGGGACTACCTTAAACTTGTGCGGATGTAAGTTTTGGTTTGTCAGAACTCAAAGTCTACCTTTAAAAGTGCTCCCTGGTGTCAATTTCCCCTCAACTCTGAAATCTCAACTGTATCCTCTTGTCCCTCCGTGTTCCTGGTGATTCTCTGGGGCCCAGAATTTTGGCAGTTTTTCAGACATGCAGGATTGTAATCAGAAAAAAAATATGTATGTTTTGGAATCATTCAATTCTGTTCTGTAAAAGGTCCGTGATATTTTTAGGACTCGGAATGATTTTTTTTCATGAGATGTTGGAGGACATGCTCCAGCACTTATTTATATAGAGAGAATGGATGTGTCACAGAGAAGACCATCTCAAATCTTTTTGACTGACATGTAGTTGTTTACCAGGTAGGAATTATTCTGGTAGAGGGGCCTTCCTTCCTGCTCCCTCAGTTGTTGGGGTATGCTTTGGGTTACCCCCTTTATTTGTAATAATAACTAATCAAGAAGAATAATCTTGGTTAGAAAGGGGGCTTGTCTGAAAGCATAAATGCTTGATAAAGGAACATTTTGTTGTGTTCAATTGCAGTTACACTAAACCCAAAGGGCAGCTCCCAGATTATACTTCTCCAGTGGTCTTGCCTGACTCTCGGACTACCGTGGATGATTTCTGCATGAAGATTCATAAAAACCTAATTAAAGATTTCAAATAGTAAGTGTGGTCTGCAAACAGCCAATTTAGTTCCTTTAGGACTATAGTAGAGGTGGGAGCTGTAGTCCTGCTTTGGGGGGGGGAGGTGTTAAGTGTCAGGAGAGGAGGGACAGCTGCTGCCTAGAGAGCCTTAGACCAACTGCAATGCAGGAGAAGGTATTGAAAGCCCAGCCAGCCAGATGCTTTATTTAAATCAAGACATAATTCATCTACAACATTCTCCTAATCTATGAGGGAAGTTCTATGATTAAAAAATAAGATTAACGTAGCATGGTTTTTTTCTTAACAAATCCATGGCATTAAATCTGTGCTAACTCTTTTCTTCCAGTGCTCTTGTGTGGGGCTCGTCCGTCAAGCACAACCCTCAGAAAGTAGGAAAAGATCACACTTTGGAGGACGAAGATGTCATTCAGATAGTCAAGAAATAAAAGAAAATCCATCTGGCCCATCAATCGTGATTCCTTTCAGAAAAGACTAATTATGTAACTTCCTGGTTGAGTGGATGCGAACATAACTGCAAATTTGTGGACTAATTAAAATCTCTTTCCTGTGATGGGCGTGAGAGCTTTGCCAAGACATGGCTTTGCACTGCTGTTTCATTGAGTCCACATTTTTGGCCTGGGAAGAGTTCAGTCCACGGAGCTTCTTTGCTGCCAACATAAATTAGGATGCAAATGTAAAACTCTCCATTATCATTTGTGGATTTGTATACAAAAGTGGTGGTCCTGTCCTTGTTACTGATGTAAATAAAGTCTACAGGCAAAAGCTCAGAGAGGCCATTCTCATCAAAAGGGCTTAGGTGATGCTTTGAAATAGGCAGGCTTGACATTTAATTCTTTGAGCATGTTAAGATTCTGCAAGATTACAGTTGGCATCAAGAAAATCAATAAAAAGGTGATTTGAAAGGAACCACTGAAAGGAAAATTGGTGTCAAATATTTCTGGATGATTAAGGAATTATTACAACGGATCAGAAGAAGTTTCACCAAGTCTAGCAGTTCACCAGCATTGACTCACCCATTTTATCCAAACATGGAGAAAAATAACCCATCAACTGACTCTTAACAGAAATGTAAAAAAGGGCTGACTTGTTGGTGTTATTAGCATCAAGAACTGTTAAGAATTTGGTCAGAGTCAGAACAGGAAATAGTGAAAGAGGAAGGTACAAATACTCCAGCAGAACTCATTTGCCTCATTTGTCTTCTCTGCCACAGCGGAAATTAAGTGAGTTACCTTAGCTGTAAGGACCCACCCCACTTTGCATCTTAAGAAGACAGAACTCTTGGAATATTTCTTCCAACAGGCATCCTTTATTAAGAGAAGATGGTTGCAGGCGTTCTAGACAGGACCTGAGGCCCAACTCCTACCACTCAAGGTTTTAAGTGTTCCCAAGCAGCCCCCACCCCACCGACAATCCCAGGTGTTAACATTTCCACCCCATTTTTCCTCTCCACCGGCGAAAGGGAGACTTCAGAGAGTAGTAGATGAAAGCTGATGGGCCATATTGTTATGGTCAGTCCTCTGGGTGAGATCCACGTTCAGTCCCTTTGAAGTTTTAATGAAGGAAGTGAGGGCCATAAAACCCCTTTGCTCACCCCCTTTCCCCTTCCTAGTATGACAGAATCCAGAGAGGGCAGAAATGGGGTTTTCCATAGTCGATAACTAGAGATGAAATATAATTGGATTCTGACATCCTGCCCCCTTAAAAATAAGAGATCCACCTGAAAAGAAAACAAAACAGGTATAAAAATTAGTCTAATTAATTTCCCTTTCGAGCGGTGTGACAACATGTTCTTCATGAGGGGCAGGGGGTATAGGTTGCTTTCACTGATTGTATTCAGGAGCCTATAATCTTCTTCTCTCTAAAGAGGACCAGGGCGGCCACTTTAGGCTTGGTTGGCTCAATGAACCCCCTTTCTAAGTTTTTCTTTATGAATCTTTCCATTTCCTCCTCCTTTGGGCTCATGGAATATCATCTGGGCTTTGGGAGTTTTGCCACAGGTTTGAATTCAATGGCATAGTCCGTGGGTCGATGGGGGGAGCTCATCCGCCCTCTCCTCACTGAAAACGCCAGCAAGATCTCTGTGTTCCTCTGGTATTTCTGGTAATCCCTTTTCCTCTCCCATGGCAGCTTTTTCCGTTCTTAATTTTGGTAGCTCCCCTTGGGATTTTAAGGGTCCCCTTTCGGGAAAGTGATTTCTGCCGTCTTCCAGTTCATCCAGGGGTTCCATTTTTTTAACCATTCCATCCCTAGGATCATCGGGCATTCCTAGCCTGGGGTCACTACAAATGTTATGTCTTCCTCATGTTTGCCCAGGGAGAGGTGTATTGGTAATGTGACTAGGGTAGTTGGCACCCCGCCATGGACCCATCTAACTGGCCAAATGAGATTGGTTGTTCCAGTCTCCTTGACGGAATGCCCAGATTCCCCACTACCGTTGGGCTAATGAGGCAGCGGGTGCAGCCAGAGTCTATTAAGGCTTTCACCTTCATGGCTTCGGGCATGGGGGGAATTAATATAGTCACTGTCTTGAGGATGGGAGCGATGGGTCCACTTACCAGGGGTTCGCCCTCTGAGCTGTCGGCCCTGCGATGTAGACTGAAGTTCTTTCCCCCTCATTCTCATGGCAGGTTCTTTTGGCTTAGCCGGAAACTTTCCGGATTTGCTGGCCGGTGATCTATCTGGGTTGTGCTGAGGGGCTTTTGAGCGGCATTCTAGAGCCCGATGCCCTTCTCTCCCGCACTTGAAACACCCCATTTGCTTCTTGGCTGTAGCCGATGGTTTCACTGGCTCACGTGTCAACTCAGGCAGTGAGCGGCTCCCTTGTTTTCCTCACTGGTGCCTCTTTAATATGTCGATCTCTACTTCCTCTGCCAGGACGTACCATTCATCAAGTTGGTGTGGGTCCCCTTGGGGCAGGCAAGTGTCATATAGGTCATAATTTATCCGTCTTTGAAATGGCTAAGGAGGATGTCTTCCGGCCAGTTCAGTTTGCTGGCAATGGCCCGGAATTCTTGTGTATATTCGGTTACCGGGCGTTTGCCTTGCCTCATCGTTTTTATCCTTTCGCGGGCTTTGCGATCAGCTAGGGGGTCCTCAAATCACCTTCTCAGAAACGGTTGAAGTCGTTGAGCTTTGGGGCATTGGAGTCGTGCAAGTTCACCACCCAATCTGCGGCCAGCCCATCCAGGGCAGATTGCACGATCCGGATACGGGCTTTGTCGCTGGGGGTGTCCCGCCCGTATTCCTCCATGTAGCTGAGGACTTGGGTTAGGAAAAACCCCAAGCGTGTTGGCCTCCCCCTTGAATCTCATGTCCAGCGGCGGGAGTCTTTGAATGGATCGGTGGCTTCGTTGTTGGTGGTAGTGTCTTCCATCCAGATCGCCATCTGTGGGTCGGCGGGGAGTGGGGACTACTGGATCAGCAGACATCCCTGGGGCTGCAGATTTCACTTCCCCTTCGGTGTCTCTCCCGTTGCGGCTCCAGGAGCTGGGGTGGCCGTAGGGATCAGAATTCTCCTCTCCTAGGGAGCTGAGGGTTCTCTTCATAAGGTCAATAGCTTTCTCTTCAATCCAGCCTGAGTACGGTGCCCAGCTCTCTTCCTCTTCACTTGCGTGCAGGGATCTCCCCATGTCCTGCTTCCATTCTGGTTGGTTGGCCCCCCGTCTCAGGGTCACCTTTCTTGATTTCTTTTCCCACTCGCCTTTCTTTCCAACACCCATTGACCACTGAGGTTTGTGGTCCCGTGTCTCCACCAACTCTTCTCCTGAGGAATCTGACCTCTCAGATCCCGACATCTGGCAGGGTTTCAGTCAGGGCAGCAGCTCCCTTTCCGGGGAGTTTTCTCCCTTCCCTGCTCCTTCGTCTGACATGGTAATTTTTGCAAAGTCCCCGGCAAGGTTCTCCCTTCCAGGTGGACTAATTCTGCAGGTCCTGCCTAATGTAAGAACCCACCCCACTTTGCATCTTAAGAAGACAGAACTCTTGGCATATGTCTTCCAACAGGCATCCTTTATTAAGAGAAGATGGTTGCAGGCGTTCTAGACAGGACCTGAGGTCCAACCCCTACCACTCAAGGTTTTAAGTGTTCCCAAACAGCCCCCACCCCACTGTCCTTCCAACAATAATCACAGGCGTCACATTTCCACCCCCTTTTCCTTTCGGCAGAAGGGAGACTTCAGAGAGTAGTAGATGAAAGCTGATGGGCCATATTGTTATGGTCAGTCCTTTTGGTGAGATCCACATTCAGTCCCTTTGAAGTTTTAATGAAGGAAGTGAGCCATAAAACCCCTTTGCTCATCCCCCTTCCTAGTATGACAGAATCCAGAGAGGGCAGAAATGGGGTTTTCCATAGTCAATAACTAGAAATGAAATATAATTGGATTCTGACATTAGCGTTACCTTGATTGATACTTTCAAGACCTCCCAGTCACTGAGGCAAACGGTGATGACAAATGAAGTTAAGTCTTGGTGAGAAATTGAAATGAAACCAAGAAAATAAATGATCAGTCTTGATCTAAATATTCAGTTCTCGGAAAATAGATGCTTGAGAAATACACTTAAAAACCTAAACATCTTAGATCTATTTTAAAACTATAGATTAAACACATTTTTATAATCTTTTGAATGGAATTGCAAAAACCTTAAATACAGCTAAAAAAGAAAGTTTGTCCTAATTTCAGGAAGGGAGGCTGCTTCTTAAAATGGGGACCATAATTGAAAAGCAGCCTCTCTGGACCTCAGCCTGCCATTCCACCCTGGACCTCGTGCATTTGGAAATCACAAGCAGTTTCTTTTCAGAGGTTTATCTTAAGATAGGTAATTCTAGCTGGAGAAGACCATCTTGCGAGTATTCAGGCATTGGGTTGTGCAGTTTTTAAACTGATTTGCCGTTGGAAATTTCACAAAACTTGTAGAAGCCACTTGCAGCACTGTATGATCTCCATTGCTGCATTTTGCACTAATGGTGATTTCTGAGCACGTGGCAGTGGCAGCCTTACATGGAGCCCCTCACGCTGGATGGTAAGGAGGCTATTGCAAGGATATCCTGCTCTCCATAGGCTTGCAGCTGCTACGCACACACACTCCGCATAGCCTGAATCCAGGAGGACCCTTGAGAGCCAACCGTATAGCTGATGGAGAACTCTTTAAATGCCATTTTGCCAGGGTCATCCCATCCAAGCCAACAGCTTCCACTTGCCTTGGCAGCATCTCCAAACTAGGCTGGGGTGATGATACCCAGTATCTTGACAATGTGAACTAACAACTCCCAGCAGCCTTACGTAAACATTGAGCATCTAGTGGGGAGAATCTTGAACCCTACAGAACTCCACAACGGAGTGACCGACCAGCTGGCTCCTCTCCCTCCCTACACCCACCAATTGGGAGGAGATGCTAAGGAGCAAGTATTGCTTGCAATCCCAAACCTTCACAGGTGGTCCAAATGATACCGCAGTGGTCAGTATCAAGGACTGGGAAGAGCTACAGTAGGACCAGAAGATGTGTAATGTCCCCCAATGGATATTAGCCAGATTGATCTTTCCATCCCATCTCTGGGTCCAGCTGCCATTCAATTGCCCTCCCTACAGCCTTCTCCTGAAAGGCAAAGTTGGAGACTAGGAAAGAGTTATTAGGCACAGGGAGAGCATCTTAAGGAAGGGCATCCTTCAAGACTCCCGGCATCAGCCCATCCCACAGTGGATTGGTTGGTATGGTGGGAGGGAAGAAATGGGCTAGTTAAGTGCTTTGTTCAGACTGATGGAATCACTGACTGTGCTTGCGCATGCAAGACATTTAATGGGCTGCTTCTTTAAACTCTTCCAATGCAATCCCTACTCTTCCAGCTTCCCAAGAAAGGGAAAAGGCCAGCCCCACTTATATAAACCAACTCTACAGGAATGCTAGAGCTATTCTAACACCCCTCCCCCAACACCAATATTTGTGAGAGTTAGGTGTGTGCCTGAGCCCTTTTCCCATTCCTTCTGCTTGGTTTTGGAGGCTTCGGCTATGCTCTTCTGTTTGTTGCTTTGGTAATGGATCTGGCCCATCTCTGTCAAGGTTATCCTCCCTACTCTAATCAGGGAGTTATTAGGAATTAATTTGAAACTAATCTTCCAGGAATGAGAACACAGCCAGACATAAATAATATCTGTAGGATTAAGAGTGCAAGGAAACAGTTAAAAACCAATCTGTTGCAAATTTCAACCTCTCTTAAACTGCCCCTAGCTCTGTATTTGTTCAGGTAGCCATTCCTTCCAATTCTTCAGCCCCCTCCAAGTTGGGATGTGCTTCCTAAGAAGTGGTGGAGGTGAGACCGCAAAGCTACATTGCAAGGCCAAAGAACCAAGACCTAACGCTGCAAACATTCCTCCAATTCCCTGCTTTAAAGTCCGGGGAAACCTTCCTGCTCAAGCTATGTTCCTCAGCTTAAATTTGATTCTGATATCAGAAGCTCTTGAGTGTTTTCTTACAATGTTCTAGAGCAGGGGTTCTCAACCTTGGCCACTTTAAGACTTGTGGACTTCAACTTCCAGAATTCCTCAGCCAGCTTTGCTGGCTGAGGAATTCTGGGAGTTGAAGTCCACAAGTCTTAAAGTGGCCAAGGTTGAGAACCCCTGCTCTAGAGATAAAACTGTCAACATCTGCTGTCTTGAGGGGGGAAAAAAATCATGAAGCTTTTGATTCAGTATCAGCAAGACAACCTCAATCTATCAATGAACTAAAGCAATTCCCAAAAGCAGCAACTAACATACCGGGTACTTCCAAACCATCATTGCTGCTTAGAGAGGCACCATCAGATACACATTTTTTTTTACACGTTTTCAAACAGTTTTTTTTCTCTAAACTTATTGCACAGTTCTCAAATCCTCAAGAGTTTTGAGTTTTCCTGATAAAAGATGGATATTTCACAATGAATCTTGGAATTTCTCATGGGAAAGTTTTTTTTTTTTTTTTGCTGAAGTCAAATTTAGTAAATATGCCCCTGCAAAGAGTATCCCCTTTACACAGTGAGTCAGAAAGCTCATAGAATTGACTTTATTTACAGAAAGAATTCTGGGGGAAATTTTCATTTTAAAAAAGTTACGTAACAATCTTACAGGGACAACACCGTGACACTTGCACTAAGTTCATGTTACAAAATCTTCAAGTGTTCAGTCATTGATGGCCCACATAGATGTCATGGCACAATTTACAGGTCATTTATCCAAACTGTTCTGGGTCATCAATGCCAACACAGCATGTCACCAAGTGAAACAATTCAGGATTTGATTTGGACTGAAGATGTCCAATTTAAGACTCTTACTTCACAGCAGGGGAGAACAAATTACTATAACTGCTAGCAGTTGTAGATCCTCAAGAGCAGCTATGTCTGACTTTTTAGTGGACAGCAACACTGAAGATGCACCACACTGCAGCAGAGTTGACAGGTGCAAGGTCTATGGTACCTAAATCTGTGTGCAATTATGAAGGCCAGCATCTTGCAGCCCACTTTTCAGGTGCTTAAGATCCCAATCCAGCAATTTCCTTTCCTCTGGACTGCAAAAATATACAGCATGTACCTAGTGGCCTTTTCCCACTTTTGTGACTTGCCTAGAACAGAATGCAGAGGAGTAACACTGGAGTACACAAGAGGCAAAGCAATGTCAATCTGGCTCACGCACAATTGACTTCTGCGGCACCTTTAATGCACGTCCCACATGTACAGTGAACAGATCCAAACCAGAGGCACACAAACTAAAGCTTAACTTTTTACTAGCTACTCTTATGTACAGCTGTATAAGTTCAAGAAAGCTCTCCCGTGGATATATACAAAAAAAAGATGTTCATACATTGGTCTGTACATAGAATTTCCAGTGATGAACCCTTAAGGCCGATACCTCTGTCCCAAGAGGTCACCAGCACTTCATTCCTACATTTTCACAAAAAAAAAAAAAAAAAAAAAAGCCAAACAAAATTCTTCCAGAATTCTTCTGGTACTGTCTCACATCCAAGTTTTTTCAGGGTTCACTATTCAATCTATAATGAATTCTTTCCATCTTGATGTAGACACAGGCGCCATGTGCTTTTAGTCACTCCAAAAACAACTCTGCACAAAGTGCTGAAACCAAAGCAGCCCAAAAGAAATGGGAGTGAAGCACGTGAGAGGCAGCTGCCCGAGGAGACACGGGCCCAGTCAAAATCAGCGCAGATCCCTGCTCTCAATAAGGGTCCTCATTGTCGGTATTCCAGCTCATCCACGCTGATCACTTTGGAAGGCATGGACGGGAGGGGCTGCTGTAGGACGTCGGAACCAAACCACTTTGCCAGGCCGACAGGAGAGCTACTTCGCTGGGCAGCGGCACGATGGTCGAGCTGCGAGTGCATATGAGGCAGTCCGGTCCGAGAGGACACAGGGGGAGGAGTTGTTTGCACGCCAACAGCAGATCCTTGTGTGCCAGCACCTGAGAGAGAGAGAAAGAGAGAGAGTCCAACCACCTTGTGTTGTAGATCTGGGATGATGGTGGTGCACGATGGGCCTTGGCAAAAAGAACGTTTAGGAACCCTCAAAGGGAGACCCGTTACCTGAGCACTGTAACTGCTGCTGCATCATTGCCAGCTGCAAAGGTGTCGCTGAGCGAGGATTCAAGAGAGGGTGGCCAGCTGTGGTTAGCGGGTAGCATGGTTGACCAAGGAGGGGTGCAGATACTCCTTGGAGGTGAGCGAGGTCAACCCCAGGAGGAATCATACCTGTTGAATGGGATCAGACCATTTTTAAGCAAGGAACCTCCACACACAGGACTTTCATACTGGAACCTCTTGCAGGCCCTCTCCCCCCCCCCATCATTCAAGGATGAAAGGCAGCAGCACTTTAGAACAAGCGTTTGTGAGGCCATTTCAGAAATAGTTGAACATGAATCATCCACAGCGGCTGCATCATAAGGCAAACTCAGGACCCTTAACTACTCCCTGGACTCAGGCTGCTGCTGCTCAATGCCAGGTCGGTGGTAAATAAAGCTCTCCTCATCCGGGACTTAATTCTGGAGGAGGAGGCCGACCTGGCATGTGTGACTGAGACCTGGCTGACCCCAGAGGGAGGAGTTCCCCTCTCTGAGATGTGCCCAGCTGGGTTTCAGGTATGGCATCAGCCGCGACCCCAGGGAAGGGGGGGAGGAGTGGCGATTATAGCTAAAGAGTCACTCGGGCTGCGCAGACTCGCTGTTACTGAGATATCAGGTTGTGAGTCCCTCCTTATGAGGTTGGACCTAGGTGTACAGGTGGGCTTGTTGCTTACGTACCTGCCTCCCAGCTGTGTTTCAACAGCCCTGCCCACGCTACCCGAGGAGGTAGCCGGTTTGGTGGTCGAGTTCCCCAGACTTATAGTCTTGGGGGACTTCAATGTGCTGTCACTCAGTGAGTCCTCTGGGTTGGCGCAGGAGTTCATGGCCTCCATGGCAACCATGGACCTCACACAAGTAATCGAGGGCCCAACCCACGAGGGGGGACACACACCTGACCTGGTTTTCCTCTCGGAACAGTTGAGGTATGATCTGAACCTAAGGGGCTTAGAAGTGTTGCCTATGTCATGGACAGATCATTTTCTGCTGCGGCTTGAGTTTACGACACCAATCCTCTCTCACAGGGAGCCAGAACTGATTAAATGGTTCCGCCCCAGACGCCTGATGGACCCTATCGACTTTCAAAGGGCGCTTGGGGAATTGCCGGATTCGCTCATATACAGTTCGGCGGAGTCCCTAGTGATGGCCTGGAATATGGCCACTACGGGGGCTCTAGACCAGATTGCGCCGTTGCGACCTCTCTGTGGTAGCAGACCCAGGAGATCTCCTTGGTTTACCGAGGAACTCAGGGGGATGAAGCGCCAGAAGAGACGTTTAGAGAAGCAATGAAGGGAAAGCAGATCCGAATCTGATCGAACCAAACTGAGACCTTATATTAAGACCTATTTGGAAGCGATCACTACGGCAAAATCTCAGTATCTTTCCGCATTGATCGCATCTGCGGAATCTCGTCCGGCTGCCCTGTTTAAGGTGACTCGCTCTCTCCTTGATACGGGGAGGAGGGAGGAACCTTTACAGAGCAATGCCGAAGAATTTAACACCTTTTTCGCAGACAAGGTCGCTCAGATCCGGGCTGACTTGGACTCCAATTGGAATGCAGTGTCGGCTGACAATGAATCAGTCGAGATGACAGAGGCCCGTCTTAGTCCTGTTGAATGGGAGGAGTTTGACCTGGTAACTCCTGATGATGTGGACAAGGCCATTGGAGCTGTGAGTTCTGCCACCTGTTTATTGGACCCGTGCCCCTTCCTGGCTGGTTTCGGCTAGCAGGGAGGTGACACGGAGCTGGGTCCAGGCTGTTGCTAACGCTTCATTGAGGGAGGGGTCCTTTCCGGCTCCCTTAAAGGAGGCACTTGTGTGCCCCCTCCTCAAGAAGCCTTCCCTGGACCCGGCGGTCTTAAATAATTATCGTCCAGTTTCCAATCTTCCCTTTTTAGGGAAGGTTGTTGAGAAGGTGGTGGCACTCCAACTCCAATGGTCCTTGAATGAAGCTGATTATCTGGGCTCTCAGCAGTCTGGGTTCAGGTCCGGTTACAGCACGGAAACTGCTTTGGTCGTGCTGACCGATGATCTCTGGCGGGCCCGGGATAGAGGTTATTCCACTATCCTGGTGCTTCTTGACCTCTCAGCGGCATTCGATACCATCGACCATGGTATCCTTCTGCGCCGGTTGGAGGGGCTTGGAGTGCGGGGCACCGTTTTACGGTGGTTCACCTCCTACCTCTCTGGCCGGTCGCAGTCGGTGTTCGCAGGAGGTCAGAGGTCGGCTCCGAGGCCTCTTCCATGTGGAGTCCCTCAGGGATCTGTTCTCTCACCTCTGCTTTTTAACATCTACATGAAGCCGTTGGGTGAGATCATCCGTCGACACGGGGTGAGTTATCAATATGCTGATGATACTCAGCTTTATATCTCTACCCCGTGTCATTACAGCGAAGCAGTTGAAGTGATGAACCGGTGCCTGGAGGCTGTTGAGGTCTGGATGGGTGCCAACAGGCTCAGACTCAATCCCAACAAGACGGAGTGGCTATGGGCTCTGCCTCCCAAGGACAATTCCAACTGTCCGTCCATCACCCTGGGGGGAGAAGTTTTGTCCCCCTCGGAGAGGGTTCGCAACTTGGGTGTCCTCCTCGATCCACAGCTAAGTCTAGAACATCATTTTTCGGCTGTGGCGAGGGGGGCATTCGCCCAGGTTCGCCTGGTGCGCCAGTTGCAGCCCTATTTGGACCGGGAGTCACTCCTCACAGTCACCCATGCCCTTGTCACCTCGAGATTCGACTACTGTAATGCTCTCTACATGGGCCAACCTTTGAAGAATGTCCGGAGACTGCAAGTAGTCCAGAATGCGGCCGCGCGAGCCGTCTTGGGTCTCCCAAGACATGCTCATATCACTCCAGCTCTCCGTGAGCTGCACTGGCTACCAATTGGTCTCCGAACACAATTCAAAGTGTTGGTTATGACCTATAAAGCCCTTTATGGCAATGGACCAGGATACTTGCGGGACCGTCTTCTGCCTCATGAATCCCAGCGACCGGTTAGGGCGCATAGGGTTGGCCTCCTATGAGTCCCGTCTGTTAAGCAATGTCATCTGGCGGGGCCCAGGGCAAGGGCCTTCTCTGTTGCTGCCCCAGCCCTCTGGAACCAAGTTCCCACAGAGGTTCGTACCGCTTCCTCCCTCCTAGCCTTCTGGAAATTGTTGAAGACGCATTTATTCCGACAGGCTTGGGGCGTATGAACTGCACTCTGCCCCTGGGCCTTTGACTGTGATTGTATGCTGTATGAATGTAATAAATTTATCTAGTTTTTATACAGCATTGTAATTAGTAATTTTAATTGACTCTATGTTTATGTTTTTACTTGTATTGTTATTGTAAGCTGCCCTGGGTCCTAGGAGAAGGGCGGCATATAAGTTTAAATAAATAAATAAATGATGGTTGTGAAAATCAGCATAGTATGCTTGCAGTATTACATTCCCATCAGAAAGCATGCCGCTCTAATAGATAACAATAGAAAACATTGGGCTTCCTACCAGATGCAGCTATTCAACTTTTATACGACTCACACAATTTCCAGATATGTGTAAGGCTAAATGCGATAACTGCCCTTGTGAGAAAACAAACTCCTGACTTGCAGTTAGATCAAAAGACTGTGTGTGTGGGTGTGAGGGTGTGCATGTGCGCGTCCATTCGTGAATGCTAATCTTCCAGTCTTTCAGCAATGCCTGAACAGCCCACGTACCAAACCTTGGGCCTAAATGAAGGGCTGACTGGTCAACTAGGCCCCTTCAACCAGGAGTGAAACTGAAGCTCACCTGCTTGCAGCAGAGGAGGAAGGTGCTGTGGATGAATGCCTTGTGCCAGCATCCTTTGGACTAATCCTGGGGGCAACTGATGAGGAGGTCGTACCATCGGAACATGAGGAACCAGAGGAACTTGGTGTATTGGACGGAGGAAAGTATTCCCTGGAACTGGAGAAGCCATTGTAGGAGTTTTTCTCCCAGAAGATTTTGGCCTGTAGTCCTGCTCTTTGGTGCAACGGTTGGCTTGAGAAAGTGGGGTGGAACATGCGGAACGCTGCAGTGATGTTAGTTTGGTAGCTACGGAGGGCGAGTTCTCTTGGTCAACATGATCTGTGGACCTGGATGGCAAAAGACCCTCTGCAGAGGAACACAAAAGAAGTTGAGCTCAACCATCACATGCAATGGGCATGATCTATCCTTTTGTCAGCTTGAAGAAACCTTCTTGGTAAAGGGAAAACATGAAGGACGGAAGCCAGTTCAAGAGCACAATGACTCCACATGGTTGCAACCCTTCCTTGCCTATAACTGCGGCTTTGTACTGTCCCACAGCTGGAGGAGCTTTTCATCCTTTGGATCAGCGGTTCTCAACCTGTGGGTCGTGACCCCATTTGGGGTCGAACGACCATTTCACGGGGGTCGCCAAACAATGCAGTCCGCCATTTTTTCCCCCTTTTCCTTAGCTGTGCTACTCCCTCGTATTCTATTGGCTTTTGAAAGCCAATAGAATAGACTCTCCTGAATAGAGTCTAATTCTATTGGCTTTCAAAAGCCAATAGGAATTGTCCAGGCTGTCTCCGCCCTGCTGAGCCCGCCAAAAGTCCCAGTCTGCAAACGGTGCTGCAAGTTGTCTGCAGCGAAGGCGAGCTCTCCAGAAGTTTCCACCCCTCCCTGCTGAGCAACTACTAAAAATGTAAGTAAAAGAGGGCCAGGGGTGGGAGGTGGGAGGCCGGCAGACGCAGGGAGGGTTGCTGGCGCACGTGGGGCCTGGCGGGTGCCTTACCTCCCTTGGGCTGGACCAGCTGGTGGCCCAGCCGGTGGTCGCCCTACGCCGTCGCTTGCCGCAGCCGCCCAGGAGCGCCTGGGCCTGCCTGCCACCGCCGCCCTGAACGGGCAGTGGCCAAGGTAAGGCTAGCGGGGCAGCGGCGGGCGCAGGGAGGGTTGCTGGTGCACATGGAGCCCAGCGGGTGCCTTACCTCCCTTGGGCTGGGCCAGCTGGTGGCTCAGCCAGTGGTTGCCCTGCGCCGTCGCTGTCCCTTGCCAGCTACGCCTCGGCCGGCGCAGGGGGCGGCACCACACATGTGCGGCACTCCGGGGCAGGGACAGGTAGTCCTCGACTTACGATCGGTTGGGGGTCGCAGCATTAAAAAGGTTGAGAACCACTGCTTTGGATGAAAGAGTAAGAAGAAAAGCAGTTGTGCTTTCCCCTTACATTCCGTGTCTGTTCTCTGGCTGTAAGAAGATCTATTCCATGGACAATTGTCTTGTTGAAGGAGCAGCCAGAGTGATAGCCTTGTTCCCAAGTCCAGGAATAATGGACCAATATCTAATGCTTATTCCTGGAAGCCTGAGAGGGATTGCAAGAATCCACATGGTATTTGTTTAGTCTCCCTAATCCCTCTGGATCTTGACACAGTGGCCAAGTGTAGCAGGAGCATTCCTCCTCCTCTTAGATAAAAGCCAGAAACTTCTTAACGTTAGGAAGACCTGCAGCCAAGAGTTTTGTTTGTGCTCTTCCTTTCTGGTGCCTCTTAGGAATCATTTCTCTTTGCACAGATGTGGACAAACATACCTTCGGTTGTCCTCGGACCTTCTTCTCTCTCGCTCGATTTCAACTTGGCTGCATGGGGCTCATCTTTGCTCTTGTCTTTGCTTTCATACATCTTGCGTATTACTGAGGTAGGAGTAAAGGACGGAGATAGCTGCAAAAGCATAAACCAACAATTGATATTTAATACATTTGCCCCCAAATAACCAGTTTTGGTTATATATGCAAAAATAATCTAAGGCAAAAAACATCAATAATCAGGGTGATTTAGAATGGAAAATCCTGCCAGTCCCCTCCCCCAAATCACACTAAAGTAAATCTTTCTTCTATTTGTTTGAACTTTTCAAGTTACATCCCTTCCTTTCATCTCTTATCTGTCGCTCAGAACTTGGAAACAAAAAGCTCCCCCATTTTTGCAATGGCCGGGTGTGACACTGACCATGCTAGTGATGGAAGCAGCAGCGGTCGGAGAAGAGGCGTTTCCTCGGAGCCCCAGAGAGGCAGGAGACTGAGTCATGCGTGGCTGCCTATCAAATAGAAATTCACATTAGAGTATCTTTCTCTGCCTGCAGTGAAATAAAATCCTGGCCAACGGTTTTCCAGCAAGGAATAGCCGATTTCTCCACTTGCTTCACTTGACTTTGAAAGTGGAGAAACCGAAGGTAGGCAGGCAGGCAGTGTGACATTTGTTTAGCTTTCCAACTTTCAGCCTGACTTTTAAGCTCACCGGTTCCTGAAGCCATCTCGGTTTTTATCCATCTGTAATTTGCCAAAACCTGGTTGGTAGAAATTTGGCACTTGCATAGCTAAGTCATGTGGAAGAGAGAGACCTTCTAACGCAGCTTGCTGCAACTCGAGAGGATTCATCTGAAATCAAGAAGGCTTCAATCAGCCAAGACCCTAACCAAGAGGGTATTTTACTACTTCCATCTACTGTGACTGTGGACACTGGTCTTTACTGCCTTCAGATTTCTGCTACTTCGCAGTATTCTTTTACAAAGAGGCACACCACTTACTGCTACTCTCTAAGAGTGTGTCATGCAACACCACACTCTTGTCTCTCCTATATTAACTTCAGCTGGTGCATTGCAGGATTGACCTCCATTTAAAAGGAGACCCCATGTATGTAGGTTAAACTGAACTAAAGGCTACTTCTCAGAGCTATGGCACATACACTCTTCTAAATAAGTGTATTGCAATGTCACAAGTGTTTACATAGTCTACTGTAAAATATCTCCTGCCCCCAATTGCTTCACATAATCCTCATTTCCTGGATCCCATTAAATGTGGTTTTCCCCACTGTCACCATCCTCTTAAATAATCAGAAAAAATGGTTATTGGTATATGCCTTTTGCCATTCCACACCTCCCAGCATTTTCCAAAACACTGGTCTCCCAGAGTAAAATGCTCTGACCTCCAGAATTAGGCAGGGCAAATTGTTCTGTATATAATTCAGGAGGAACATTTTAGCTGCAGAATTTTCACACTGAAAGTACAACATTTTACTCAGTTGGATGGAAGTGTTCCCTCTACAACACAAACTAAATGGTCTTGGCGTTGTGCTTCCAAGCTTAAGGCCAAGAGAGATGGAGAGGAGCTGGCTCCTTCCCTTACCTGAGCAGCAGGAGCAGCAGCTGGGCTCACTGGTTTTCGAATCCCCTGAAATGGATCGGTAAGCAACTGCTGCGCCCCTGGTCCAAAACCTAGAAAGACAATGAGTCATTTCACCAAAGGGACACAAGCTCTTTTGTTCTGTGAAAAATGCAGTTTCTGTATGATTTTGTTTTAGAAAAGCATTTTCCACTGGAGTCGATCAGAATGCCAGTCTGCTTAGTGGAGAAGAATAAGAGCTACCGATTGTAGGAAACAGAAAAGGAAGACATAGGACATTTTTGCAATTAATTCTGGTAAGGATTGCCCGTTTGATCAAGTGAACTCTTTTTAAACTATAGTTCTAATGCTTTAAAGTGGTAAAAAACACACCAGCAAACAGAAAGGCCAGTCACACCCTCTCTGCCAATCCCCTGAAAGCACACACAGTGAGATCAGCCAAGAGGTTTCTTCTGCATTTGTGTTTAACGTTGGTCTAAACATTGTTCAGAACCTGAGTCTGGCTTATTCCAATCGGAATGTTTCAACTACTCTGGACTTGCAACCTACAGCTACAGCAGCAGTAGTTTGGGCCAGGGGCTGGATCAGATAAATTCCAAGGTCCCATCCATTCTACAACTTGGGCATGGCTTCAAACACAAAAACTACCTGAGCAGGAACGTTTCTCACCAACTGGAGATGGGACCCGATGCCTCAAGTAGTCAGCTGAAGCGGCCCGAGTGGGAAACATCTGTGAGATGGGAGGCTGCGGCGGAGAAGAGGCTCTCTGGGCAAGGAGGGGGGGAACGGGCTCCAAGCCCCCCATCAAGGTGCTGAGGACATTGGATGACGTCTGTCTGCAAGGGGAGGGCCCCAGAATCTCCTTGGGAGGAACACAGCTCTTTTAAACTTCCAGTTATGCATTCGGCAGTTTTCTGACGGTATAATGACAATTCTTACAAATACTGTAGCTCTCTGCTTAGGGCACTGGAAACCTCTATCAATAAACATGCAACAAAACAAATGGGTGCTCAGTTGAGGTGTGGGGTCTGTTGCAGACATGTCAAACTCCTAAGAATGACAGTTTGCTAACTGTGTCCTTTCGAGAGGTCTGTTAGTCGAGCCTGGACTAATTCTAACATCTGCAAAAGCAGAAAGCAGGAGGTGTGGGGAAGTCATATGCAGTTAGAGTCATTAAATCAGTCTTCAAATGCTGCATTCTTAATTTACAGGTGTTACATGATTATTATGTGTCTTGCAGACCATCTAAAAAGAATTTAGAGTAATTAAAATGCTCTGTTGATGCTCTAACACTGTAGTCAGAAATGTTTCCAACAGGAGTCTGAGCAAAATAGGAGACCCTTAGAATACCTGCAAGATATTCTTTGTGGCTGTCTGGCCCGGCATCTCGGAAGGTGGCATCAGTGGGTTTTCAGAAGTTGGCTGAAAGGGAAAGGACACGCTGGGCATCTCTCTCTTCCGCTCACATTCACCCTCTGAGCCAAACCCAACCAGAGCCCCTCACCACTTGCAACCGATGATGGGCCAGATCTCTAATTTGTCACCGGAGGTCCGTGCGGCCCCCAGACTTCGGCCACCCAAAGGCCACACGGCCGGGTTGCTCCCTCGCAGTCCAAACGCACATTTGGACGATTTAATCCAAAGTAACAAACCAGCATTATCCTCATCAAAGGGTTTGGACAATCTTTAATAGTTCCTGACATGCCTGATTTGGATCTTAATGCTTTGTTTGCATATGTAAAATTACTAATCTGGTCTTATAAATTTAATAAATTCTATTGATAACAAACCACAAATAGTTCTGCAGCATTTGCAGCTGAAATTGCCTGCTAGCAAGAGTCCAGATTAAACATGAAGACACGCCCTCCCTCCTGAGTTTTTATTTTTTTTAAAGAAAACATTCATATTCTTCCAAGGACTTTGACTATGCAAAAGCAAATTATGTCATCCTTTTGTTCTGTACTGTAGATTGTTCAATTATGTCAAGATGCAGACTTAAAATCCAGACAATTACAAGTTTATTGCCCATCATATTTTATAGTCAGACTCTTAGATCCGGGTGTCAGCAGCCTTCAACACCAGGTAGACCTCATTCTTTCAAACAGTGCAAGGTAACAAATTTATGTCATGCTAACAAATACATTTAAATCTGCCTCTGTTCTCGAGCTTTAGTAAAGAAATATTTTGGTAGTCTCCAACTTGAGCGTATGGCACATTTTGGATTTTGGAGTCGTATAATACATTTTCAATTGCAATATGTTTTCCTTGGTGGGTGCAGTCACAAGGACCTACTTCTCAGAAAAGCAAATGAGCAGGAATAATGTACCCAAGAACCTCAGTAAAAGGTAAAGGCACGCCATGGGCTGGGATTGCTATTTATTTGAATTTACTATACTTTTTACCACATGCTCCCACTACACATGATCCACTCATCCAGGTACCTTCACTGTCTATTAGGGTCCACCCCTCTCCTCATTCTCCAACAGATATTCCCCCCACGCCCACTGGGCACCCCCGGTGGGAAATCCCTTCCCTGGATGTGTTCCAAAGCAGAACAGCTGGTGGGAGGCTTTACTAGGAGGCTGGATTTGATGACCGCAGTGACCCCTTCCAATCCAACGTTTCTATGACTCTAAGGTTACAAGTCCTGGTGACCTCTGCCTTTGGACGCCACCAACATTTTATCTAAGGAGTCCACAGAAATATACCACACCTTTGCTAGGATGCAAAATTTACTTTGCTTGATGATTCAAGGTGCTATGTGGCATGCCTGAATAATCAAGGCAGCCCAAAAAGGCAGCAGCCATTGCAGCTCTGGGTACAATATTCTCTCAGCAGTTTCAACCTGAAATTCTCTCCGACCTCTGCTCCACCCTCTCACAAAAATTATCTTGAGTTCAAAGGATATTTGGAGCTACAACTGAGGACATTCCTTTACAGAACGTTGCATGGAATGAGACCTGCTCTTATCAACAAACTTATCAACTATAAACAGACCTCAGAGCTTATACAAAGAGCACCATGAAGGGTACTAGAGAATTTTGTTCAATTTATGCATTATAGTCAGCTTTTTTTTTTTTACACGTGGTTTGTTGAGGAAGACACAGCTGCCTGCTTCCTGGCATCAATACTAAAGCATTAGCCATGGCTTACAAACCACAATGGCTAGATTCATCTATCATACAAAGCTGCCAAACAAAGAGTAGGGACAGCTTTGTGAGGTACAGTAGAGCAGCAATGTCCTCAGACAGGACACACATCTGAACTGTACCTGCAAAAGGGCAATGATGCTTTCCCCCCTGTCATTCAAAACAGTCATCAGCAGAGTGTTCCAAATTAGATCAAGCAAAAGTTCAATATACATTTTGGGCCACTTCCCGAGTGACACTTGCAGGACAAATTTTCCCCAGAATAAACATCTCATTCAGGTGCAGGCCTGTGAATGTGGGCCTCTCACCCTTGGACCCTCCCACGGTGCATCGGAAACTTGATCTTGTATTCTAGAAAAAGGATTTGCTGGGGAAGGGATTGGTTTCCATCTAAATGGAATTTAAAAAAGTATCGTTAGTCATTGAGTCTACTCAAGTGCTCAAGCACCATGACAGACTGAAATGGAATTAGTATCTCTGGTAGCAATGCTACATTTACAGAACATCTCTCCATGAACGTTGAAAGTGCCTGGAGTCACCTGAGTTGGGCAGTCATATAAATTTCTCTAATAAATAAAATTAAAAAGATGAATAAAAGCTTCTACTTTGGCATGCTCTGCGTAGACACGTTTCAACCCAAACAATTGGATTGCCAGAGCATTTTTTAAATTGCCAAAATGGGTACTTTAATGCTAAGTTACATATCAATGCTGATGTGCTAAAAAAGGTTATGCATCGGGAAACCAAACATTTATTATATACATTATGCATGTTACACATCTGTATAATATTTAGTATAGCCCAAGATCAGGCATGGTAGGCTTGAGAACCTGGGTCTCATTACTTACATTGACTTTGGGTTGTGAAGGTAGAGTTCCACTTGCCTTCATGGTACTGACTAACTTGTTGAAGGCAGACATATCCCCATCTTTAAAGTGCCGTGAATCAGCTACGTTTAGGGACTCCTCCATCCGTTCTGCCATTAAGGGGGCTGCAGTTTTCCTCTCCTGATCCATTTTCAGACCTTTCAGCCCAGCTTCTACTTCCTCCACTGAGAGGACAACCCCCGAGTGTGCTGAAAAAGAGGATGGGGTAGGGGGGAGGAGGATGGATAATGAAGAACTAGATGCAGATTTGGGATCTACAGAGACTGTTAGAAAGCAGGGGCCAGAGAATAGTTTAAGCAGGTTCCACCTTTATTCAGGAGGACTGTTAAAAGAGTAGAAATTCCAAAGCCATGCTAGGAACTAACATTCAAGCTGCAGCTAAACCTGAAGTAAATCTTCCAGGTCATCTAAATAGCAACATAAGCAAATAAAGGATGGGGGGGGGTTCATGCAGACCAAGGAAATCAGTCGATTTTCAATCATCAAGGTGCCAAACTTTCTGAATTTAAAGTGAAAAAAATAAGGCAGCAAACAGGTTTGCACAGTTTAATGCACACACAAGGGAAGCAAAAAACAAGCAGCTATACATGCTCATAGTACACAAGCCTCACTGACTCAAGCACTTTTCAAGTGTATTGTACCCCCAAACATGAGACACTGTGAAATCTGCCAGTGGAGCATTGCACTTTTTGAACAATAATTTCTTCCAAGAATCTTTTAATGGAAATTCAGTGCTGGTGTATCCGAATCCTTGAGGCTTCTAATGTATGATGCACTGGGAGGGAAGCCTCACTGACAATGATTAAGCCTGCATCATCTCTCTTATTTCCACTTCTGAGCAGAAGCTCACATTAGGAAGCAAACACTCTGTTGTGTAGTTTGCAATCATTTGGCCACAAAAACACTAGCTAGGGTGCAATTAAACTGGGTCAGTATTTATTTATGCAATTTATATATAGCGGCCCATCTCACCAAACAAGCAATTCTGGGCTGCATACTTGTGCCTTATACATTTTGCTGCTAAGTAACACAATGGGAACCCACAAGCTCTTCATAGGCTTCAACAGCACGTTTCTACACATTCCTTTCCAGGGGCCAGATAGGCTTGCTTTGGAATGAAAAATGAAGTACACCATTAGAATATGGTACTTCCCAGTCTGGCTTTGAAAGTCAGCTCTTCCATCCACAGGGCTTTTTCTATCCTTTCATCATTTCACTTTGGTACGATGTACAACAATCAGATTTGGGAAACAGCTATTTCCTCTCTTGCAGAAGCAGCACTTGAATTATTCTCTAATGAGCACAGCAGCTGCACAAGCATGCCATTCCAGAGTCCTGCTTACAGGACACAACAGGCCATATCTGCTAGAGAGAACTGCCGGGGAAATCTGTTTGGAGGCAAGGAAGTGGCTGGCAAATCCCAGCCAGAGAATCCCTAAAGAAATCTCTTGCACTAAGAACAGCTTGCCTTGGCCAGACAATTCCAGGCAGCAGGAGATGAGGGGACCCTGAAGCAGAAGGCCCCCTTGGCCTGGATTTCCTCACAGAAACCCTGGTGGCCAAGGCGGCAAACGAGAGGCACCAGCATCCACGGAAGGAGGGGCCTGGTGGTCCCAATTTCCTTCCATTTGTCTTTCAAACACATTCAGCAATATTCCAGCAGGAAGCCTGAAGCCTGCAAAATAGGCTCCGGGTTTATTTAGGAAGACGCCCTTACTGCAGGACCAAACCCTCAGTTTTCCAGCATGCACATTAGCCAAGCTGCGAAACAAAAAAAAAAGTTCTGCTCTCCACGTAATTTGGATGCACAAAGCAAAAGAGGCAAACGGGCGTTCAGCACCGGGCACACGCCTGTATCCGTTTCAAGAAGCCAACAAACTTTTTCCTGAACCCCGGCCGGGCTGCTAGGACGCCCATGTGCCACATGCAGGTCTTCCATGCCAGTTGCTCACAGGTAAAGGTGGACCTCAATAATCAGCAGGATGGGATTCCAGCAGGAAGACTAAGAGCTTGTGCAATTCTTGTAAGCATGGCTTGCCACTTGTGCTAGATGGTTTCCCAATTTTTGAATTTTCCTGTTTTATAGCAGATCCAGAGACGCCTCAAGTAGCTGCTGAAGCTTTACTAAAACCGTTGAGGCAGTGGAGGCTGGAAGCAAGTTTGGCAACAGCTTATTTTTTTTTATTTAGCACATGGTATTGGCAAGAGTTGCTCAAGAGGCAAGCATCGGAGTGCTTAGTAGTGCTTTCATCATGCCCTTAGATGCCACTCAGGATCAGAGGGGAGCTTCACCCACACCAAAAGGCCCAGGCCAGGCAATTGCAAGTCAACAAAAGTCAACAAATACCCCGGAGGACTCCTGAAGTGAGCCTTAGCACTTCCTGCATGGAAAGGAAAACTTGGCCCTTGGGCCTGTTTTGGTCAGAGGTGCCCGAAGGCAGAGGGAGAACAGCAGAACGGAAGACTTACTGCTCTCTCTCAGCTTCTCCTTGTTGGCTGAGAGACTCGAGAGGAGAGGCTTTAAGTCCACTTTAGCTTTCTGTAGCATCTCTAAGATGTCCACTTTGTTTTCAGAATGATCTTCCAAAGGAATAGGAGCAAAGTAGTTTCCAGAGTTCTGACCAGGGGACAGAATGCCTTGCTCTAGACCTGAAACAGTAAAAACCAGGACTGCCTTGTAAGTTTTGCGGCTAAGTAGCACCACGGGAACCCAGCAAGACGTTCACAGGCTGCAAACAGCAATTTTCAAGACATTCCTTTCCATGGGTGAGATGCGACCGCTTTAAAAGGAAGAAGCAACCAGCAACATGAGAAGCTCACAATCCTACAGCTCTCTACAAGGCATGGAATGGCGGCTGAAAGGACAAGACACAGTTACCTGCCAGTCTCTCCAACTCTTCGTGGGGCGTAGATCTAAGACTACTTGAGCGGCTTCCAGATCGACTAGGATTAGAAAACCAGCGGCTGAACCTGCTGGCAGACACAGAGCCTTCCCCCAGCACATCTTCTATCATCTATAGCATGAGGGGAAAGGAATATTATTTCAGACAGTGATAGAACAAAAGTCTGAGAATTGTGAATAAGAGGTAGCACTTATTATACGCTCTGCAAAATCCTTTCCCCTGTAGCAGACGGGTACTTCCTGAATTTGTGACTCTCAACTGTCCTAAGCGAGTCTTTCTCTTCCTTCCAAAAGCTATTGTCTAAGCAGACATACAAGAGGGATCCCAGTCACGTCTCTTTTCTAAAGTTCTGTCCATTTATGTACTTGATTCCAAAGGCACTTGGTTCAGCGGCTTGCATGTCATGTTTCAGCTCAGAAACAGGACATTTTTTAGAAGTCCACGAAGAATTTCAGTGCCATTTTCAGGATTTTCAAGCATACTAGGCATCAAAGCTCCATTAATTGAGGAAAGAAATGGGGGGGGGTCACTAAGCTTCCCATTATATCTCATTACAGAGCTCTTGAGATAATAGTTGAGGCAAACAGTTAATTTTCTCTACATCTTTTCTGGATGCTTCATCAACTATCCAAAATGACCTGTTAAACTACAGCACAACCAAGAGGCATTACTGAGTCCACACAGGGATATCTAACCAAGGTTTTGGTCACCTTCTTCTAAAGCCATTTTCCTTTAACAAGAACACAGACATCCCTGGCCTGCTTATCCTGCCAAAGACTCACAAGAAAAGAGAACCATGGAGACATGATCCTTACCTCTTAACTGCCTTGTTTTTCTACACGGACAAGCAGCTGTTAGTCCAATGTGTAAAGTTAAGTATTATTATCTTAGCTCTAGGTTTATATTATTTTAAGCCAGGTTGTTTACTTAATTAAGGGGGAGGGAGAGCAGAATTAACTGGAGAGGCTGTCATGCTGCTGCCAAGTGAAGTTCTCGCACCCAGTGATAGGGTGAAGGGATTCTCAGAAAGTTAGAATGTGAGTGACTGCTTTTTAAAAATGTACCAACAAAGAAAAAACGAAATAGATGAGGCAAATGATAGGTACACTTGGCAGAGAGCAAAAGAGAGTTGGGAGGCTGCAACACCAATTTTTATTATAAATTTATTTTGTTGGACTTTTGATCCCTTCCCACTACTTTGAGTGTAAATTCTTAGCACTACCCTTTCATTTAGGCCAGGACTGTATTAATCGGTGCAGATATAGGATTTTTTTTTTTTAAAAAAAAAGGAAACCAGTTTTAGCTTTGCTATTCTGATCCACTAAGACTCAGCAACAACCAAGCTGTTGGAAAGCTTTTGACTTGAAATTCTGCAAACCAAAACCAGCGACAGCTGTTCAGGGCCATCTGGGAAATGGATTGCTCAGTCTGAGCTCATGGAAGGATCTACTGCTCTGGACATACCTGGGACCAGTCAGCAGAGAAGATTAGTCTGAAGCCAGCTTTTCATCATGCATTAATTATTTAAAGGCAACTGGGCCAAGAGTCCAGATAGGAAAGTTATTTAAAATGGACACTGACGATCAATTGGTTCCTGTTAAGTAGAATCCATTCTGTCTAAAGGCAGAAACTCCTTGTGGTAGTTTCCTGGAAACTAATTACACCATACTCCCCCCCCTCTCCCCCCCCCCCCCCCGCTGTTTTAAACTCAAGCTGCACTGATTAATCAACAAGGAGCATTCTGGTCACATCAAGTTAACAGCGTGGACCATGTATTAGACTGAGGTGATGTATTAAGTCTTAATCACAATTCACTTATGATATTACACCAAACCCGTTTATAAACCACAGTAGTTGAGTTCATACAGAAAGAAAACTAAATCACATTATAGTTTAGTGCAATACATGAAAGGATCTGAACCTCTTTCACCAAGAACAAAACTAAGAAGATTCTTTTTTTAATTTCAGTCATGTCAATTTTAAATCCAGATTCACACTCCAGGTCTTGGACAAATAGCTATCAACTTGGTTTCCACAGCACGTTATCACAAATCAGCTCCCTATAGATTTGCAACTAAGAAAATGTTTAAAATGCTTTGTAACTTCATTGAAACGTACTTTTGATATTTGCAAGATTGAGGCTGGTGGGGTCAACCTTCTCTTTGCTTAGCAACTGCAGTCTGTTCCTTAAATCTTAAGTGAAATGATTGCTAAGTAAAATGAGCAAGCACTGGTTGCTGCTGTCTTATTCAGATAAAGTTCTCTCTTACAGCGTCCTATGCCTAAACATTTTTTCTTTCATATTTTTGCTTCCTAATATGGTGGTGGGGGGAGAGAGAGAGAGATTGCTTAGATATCTTTTCCTCAGCTGCTTGCTTTTCCCTGAAAAGTGCAGACCACAAATTAACAAGCTCAGCTGGGACCATAATTGTTACTGGAATTTTCACAAATGACCTTCATCAGTTTCACAGTAAAGGCTTCTATTGCCAAGCACACAAAATTTGTTTGCTGGAAAATCAATTTTTTAAAAAATTACTGACCTATTTGTAAATTGTTGCTAAATAAATTAGCCACTAAATGAGAGGTTGAAGAACAAACTAGGTTTTTTAAAAGCAGTGGTGGCCACAGCACCGCAGTTGGCGTGAAATCAGAAAGAGAAATAGCCTCTGGGGACAGGAGGCAATTTCACCAGTGTGCCTTCCAATATTTGGCTTTTTTAAAACGGTCCACCATGCCAATATTTGGGGAAGAATCTGTATCTTAACATTCCTAATCCCATCTCTTGCACCCTTGCCAACCAGCCCAAGAGAGCACTGCTCTTTCGGTGGGAGAAGCCAGATTATCATTTTGGAGGAAAGGAATTTACTATCTAAGGCATAATTTTGGCCCTGTAAGAACTAATGGTAATCCATCCTATAAAAACACTTTACGTGCTTGCACTTTCTGGATAAAAACCTGAGATTTGTATTAAATTCAGCCCTTGAGAAAAAATGCCTGCAATTACAATGTCTCATAGTAGTTTCCATCTTCTATCAGACAAGATTCCCTTTCGTGTCTCTCCACTTTCAGAGAACAGTAGTCAAATGTCTCTGATGTGCGGGTTAAAAGCATACTGCACGTTCAGTACAAATGTAATATTTCGCTAGGTGAGGCCCTGGAAACGTCCCGTGAATTTTGCCAAGTGGGATCTACACTGAGGAGTTGAAGACATAGTTACTTAGGGTCTCAACCAGGTTTCCAAGCATGGCCTTTCATTCCGTCCCTCCTGCCCACCTTCTCTTCTGCTTCCCAATTGTCAACCTGCATTTTGAGTACTAAGCAGGCCGAGGTCTCAACAAGCCAAGGTTAGGTTAGCTCTATATATCTCATTAGGTTTTCTCCTGCAAATCTCAGCGAAATTTAGGAGGCCTGATTTTGGTTATAATTATATAACCAAAACCAATTATGCAACCAATATATTTGGTTATATCTGCTAGTCAGATACTAATATTCTGTGGAGTCGCTTCCTTCCACAGCCTTCCAAGAGAACCCCACCACTGGGTTTGTGGAATTTGAACCACGAAGGGCAGAAATGAAGTTCAGTAAAACTCTTCTCTAGAACTTCCCTAGATGTTGATCCAAAAAATCTATCGGAGCAAAGGACTGGTAACGTGTCACTGAGATGATTTCACGTTCCTGTTTTGAATAGGATCTGCAGTGCTCATCCCTTTGCAGGACGTCTGTGTAGCTGTCACCAAAATGAGGCCGCCAAGAAAGGAAGTGAATTGCCCCGACAGCCAGAGAGGACATGCAACTGATCCACCCAAAACAGGCTGTTCTGCAGTTTTAAAACTCCCTATTGCACTGAGCAGTCTTACCCAAGTCTTCTGTGCAGCGAAAGGAATGCTAAGCTAGCGTCTTTCACCAGAGACAAAACATCTGGCTTTCAGATGTTCCCCACTGCCGCTGGCGCTGTTTTAGTACTCACTGAGGCCAAGCCTGGAACGCTCTTATCCAAGTTGAAGAACTCGTTGAAATCAAACTCTCCTGAGGCCGATTCCGGCAGGACCATTTCCCGGGGGACTTCCTGGTCAGCTGCCCTCTCCTGGCCAAGAGTCGTCTGCAGCTCCTCCTCCTCAGTTACTCCACCGTTGCATTCCATTCCTTGGAAGAGTAATCCCCAAATTAGTCTGGCCACAATGATTTTCAGGATCATCTCAAACCAAACATTTGGTACTAAATGGCTTAGCTGCTGGCTCTGAGAACTGTAGTTCAGTTCATAAAAAGCTTCTCTCAATTAACATATCATTGTTTCCAGGTAAATACAAGCCTAAACAAACAAATAAATAAATAAATAAATGCTAGAGCTGCGCTCCACTGAATGTTCAGGAGGGGAACCAAAAAGGTACCTGTTAAAGGCTCTGCCCTAATTTTGGTGGTCTTAAATACTTCAAAACTATTTTGTAGGAAGTCCCGAGACCTCTTAAGGCTAGCTAGCACATTCAGCCATTGGTTGGTGAGCACATAGTCTCTAGAAAGAGACGGCTATGGGGAATGTGGTTCAACAGGCAAAAAATACAAAGTAAAGAAAGATCTTATTTGGAAAAATTCACATATAGCCATTTCCACCCCCATCCACCCCAGGATCATATTAAGAACTTATGGTATTTTTCTTCCATTCAGTACCTGGTGAAGATCGAAATAGTTACTATTATGAATTTATCTGTTATGTGTCACACTTATTATTTGGCTTACTATTGTGCTACCACCCTGGTGATCTAAAGTATCCAAACCTGCTCATTTGTCTGCCCTTCGCATTAAATCTTATTTAGCCTGGACCTCATTCTAGAGTACAGGAAAGGTACACATCGTAAGTAAAAGTAGAAAGTTGATTTTACAGCAGAAGCATTTCCGCCTAATTTTACTGAATAACATAACATCTTGGAAATAAAATTACAGAAGATGAACAAACGCAAATGATAGTTTGGTTTAGCTGACATGGAGCTTTTCTCCATGTAACCAAGACTGTGGTTTTCGGCATCACGTACCTCCTTTTAAAGAGGCTGTGCGGCGCCTGGTTCGTTTCCGTCCTTTGTGTTCCTCCTCTAGGATTTTATCGTCAAACCCGATCAGTTCAATGGTTTCCGACTGACTTGTGGGGCCAGCGGAGAACCACTCCGGCTCTTCCTCGGTGTAGGAGTCATTCCTTCGACGTTCCCCAAAGAGACGCTTGCTGTCCCCATACTCCCTCTGAGGGCACAGGAAAGGAAATCAAGGAGTCACAAGAAATACCCGGCTTTCTCCATTCCCACCCAGTCTTTGGCTTGGTACTCAGCAAGGAAGAAATTAACAGAAAAAAACGGAGAGGGGAGAAGGTTCCCTTAAAGAGGCCAAGACTACAACTAAGTTTCCTTTTTCCTATTTTGAATACGTTTCCTTTTAATAACCAACAGACTTGATCTGACAACCAAACAGAGAACGGTGGGACCCTCTAAATGCTGGGTTGAATTGTACATCTCCTCCTGGCCTCTGTCCATCAAAAACCCTGTGCTGTTTACAAGGATGGAAAAGTGTGATGTTTATCCCCCCTCAGAGGTTTTTAAGGAAAGTACAACTTACTCCTATACTTAAAGGCAAGTTCACCAACTCTTAAGCCTGTTCGGGTCCCTATCGTCCGTTTCCAACCAGAAAACAGAAATTGTAGCGTTCTAACAGGTTCAATAATTTGAGCATCCCAAAGTTTGTGTCTGAAAAAACACAAGCATTGTCTTATCCAAAGCCCAGGCTGCAAGTATTTCCAGCATTTGAAGATGCACAAGGAACCTGCAATCTGCAATCCCTGCATAAAAAAAAGGCTAACCTAGAAAGTAAATACCAAATCCAAGCCACATTCCTACTTCATCCACTCCTGTACTAACCCTGAAGCGCTTGTCTTTGTGTTCCCTGTCACGGTCTCTCTCTCTCACATCTCGTGCATCCCGGGAGTCCTTTTCACTGCTCCGGTGGTCTTTATCAAAGTTTCGTGCAGAAATTATTCTTCCACTACCAATTCTACGCCCACCAATGACACGGACACAGTCGTTTTCTTTTTCCAGTGGGCTCCCGGCTCGACGTGCACCAGCTGCTGCAGTAACGTGACAGCCTCCTCCAAAACTTCGCCTCTGAGGACTCAGCACTATATCCAATTCATCTTCTTTTACTCGTTCTCTGGGATCTGCAGGTTGGAAAGAGATTTTAACCACAGGCCGAGGCGGATGTAATAAATACAAGAAAAAACAGGAATAGCTCCTACTTGTTAAGCAATTCATTTGCATGCAAATGACAACTTAATATTCTGTTTGCAAAACAGTAAACCCCCATTATAAATACCCAAAATGAGCACCACCCACAACAACAAAAACCTGCATTGGTTTAGTGCTAATCCGTTCTATTAAGTGAGGACAGAATCCAAAATTAGCACTTCATGGCAATGAAGATTTAAAATAGAAAATAGAATAGAGTTAACTTTATTGTCATTTCAAATGTACACTAATCAGCATACTTTAACATGAAATTTCGTTGCATTCAGCTCTCAAAGGCTAACCACCTCCAATATGCACTCATACATGCTATATTTGCCATTCAGTTTGTAACTCATAATGAGTATAATACTCACCCGCTATTCTCCGTATAAGGGCAGGCCGATCTGAGTCTAATTCCTTTTTTAGACTTTCCACCGGCGAAGTCCTTCCAGAATTTGGATACAGGGATGCATGCCACTTCTCAGGGTCCCATACCCCATCACTGCAATATTGCAAAGGCAGAATCACTTTACATTTCACCTGGCATTTGATAATCAGCGACAGACAGAGGTTAAGCCAAGACATGTTGCTGAAGACTCCATCAAAGCTATATAAGCAATTCCCTTCAGTCTCAAAAAAGCTACTCTTTCCAACCCAAAACCAAATACAGAGGCAGGCAAATGTAATGGGCGATATATAAAATTAAATAAATAAAACCCAGTAAAAACCCAATAAATCACGAATCTGTCTAAATCTGCTCAATGAATGCCTGCAGGTACAAAAATATCAAACACCAATTTTAAAACAGAACATTCAAAATGGATTCAAAAAGAACCCCTCTTCTTGAAAACAGGAAGACTTAATTGATCACATGAGAGAAGAAGCAAGCCCATTGGGAGAAATGCTGGAACTCTACATTTTAAGGGAAATTAAAACTGAGTGAACAAGTATATCTGATTTTTTTTTAAAAGTGAATTAATAATCTCAGAGCAACAATAACTGAAATTCAATAGAACTTAAATAGAAAAGAAAATGGATTCAAAAAAGGTACTGAAAGCATGTTATAAATAAGTGAACAAATGGACAGATACAAGAAGTGGAAAGAAGGAACAAGTCATGAAGGAGTACACATAGGATAAACTGCGGCTGGTGAAAAATGGTAGAATGTTTGAAATGAAATAAAAATAAAAAACAGTGTACCAGTTGTCAGTACCAGTTTTGCTAAAGATAGCAAAATAGTAACAAAAGTAACAAAAAAGAATTAGAGCTTATTGAAACCTTATTAGGCCTTTGCTTCTCCAACAATATTTATTCATCTAAATTTACATGGCCACCCATCTCACATTCCCAAGCAGGGGCATTCAAACTTGGCCATTTTAAGACTTATGGACTTCAACTCCCAGAATTCCTCAGCCAGCCATGCTGAATTCTAGGAATTGAAATTCACAAGTCGTAAAGTTGCTTGCTCATGACTCTGGATGGGGAACAGCAGTTAAAAATATAAAATAATAGCAATATCACAATAAAAACAAATTGGAAGCCAAGATAAAACCATCTCAACCATCAATGTCACAGCCTCTGTCTCATATTCTAACCACCAGCCCTGTGGCATAACCAGGTCTTCAAAGACATGCAAAAGGCCGATCTAATCTCTGGAGGGGATTATATTCCCAAAGAATAGGTACTACAAGAGAAATGGATCTCTTCCTGGCCTCCACCAATGTCATTTTTTAATAGATGGGACCCATAACATGCCTCTTCTGCTGCTGGATCTGGTGGCATGGATAGACACAATCAGGGAGAAGCGGGTCCTCAAATAATTCAAATAATAGGAATTTCATTAAGAAATGTGAAGAACTGAAGAGGCAGGATTGAGAATAATAGAAATAGGAAATGTCTAATTACTCTGAATAAGCTTAAAGTTCCTGGGACAGCCGAACTGTGCCTTAGCTTATGAAAGCTAATTGTCTGATCTACATATTTGTATTTCCGCTGAAAAACCTGAAGAACAGATAAAGGAATTATCAAAACATGGCAAGCAAGACCATGGCAAGCATCTTCCAAAAGACTGGGGAGGGGAAAGGATCCAGGAAATTACAGTCAGTCAGATAGGAAAATGTGGGAAGATTCCAAAGCTAATCATATGCAGCCAATCTGCAAGCAACTTGAAAATAAATCAATTACCAGTAGTCAGCGTGAATTTGTCAAGAAGCGTCTTGTCAATAACTTCCTAATGTTTCAAGTGAATAAATACTGGGAGTGCTTTATATACAATCTGTCTATATAATACATCTTGACTTCAGCAAAGCATTAGATAATGACCAGAGTGGATTCTTATTAGAAAGTTATTAAATGTGAGCTAAGGCTCGATAACCACACTAAGAGAATGCTTACTAAGTTCATCAACCGAAGAAAAGTACTCAGTGGGTTACCAAATATTTGAATCTTAGCTGCAAACTCTTCAACACTATTGAAACTTGTTTATGTTTAACATTTAACAACAAAATTCAAAATTCATTCAGTTTCCATAAATTGCAAGTTGCCAATATTAGACCTATTAATAAGAGTAATAGCTTTAACTTTGGCAAATACTGTAGTTTGTGGAAACTATGAATTAATTTTGATTCCTAAATTCATACCTGGAAAGATTATGTTAATATCTTTCCAGATCTGAATTTAACTCAAAAGTTACCAATAAACTTTTTAATAAGAGCAACTGACCATGTTTTATTATGTATTTTTCAATAGATAAAGGTTTTATTTTGTCTTTTAGTGCCTGTCTTATTTGGCAGCAACAAGCCGGGAATCCCAGTTAGGAAAAAATATGAACAAATCCCTGCTAAAGAATAATTCCAGCTGCCACTAGGAGGAAGAGTGCAAGACTCACAAGCAATAAATAGATTTAAGATACAGGAGGATCTTGACAGACTTGAACACTGGGTGCTATCTAACAAAATGAAATGCAATGGTGACAAAAGTAAGGTTCTATATTTAGGCAAGAAAAACCAAATGTACAGGTATAGTATAGGGGGTACCTTGCTCAATAGTAGCAACTGTGAGAGGGATCTTGGAGTCCTAGTGGACAATCACTTAAATAGGAGCCAGCAGTGTGCTGCAGCTGCCAAAAAAGCCAACGCTGCATTAACAGAGGCTAGAATCAAGATCGCATGAAGTGTTAATACCACTCTATAATGCCTTGGTAAGGCCACACTTGGAATACTGCATCCAGTTTTGGTCACTATGATGTAAAAAAGATGTTGAGACTCTAGAAAGAGCACAGAGAAGAGCAACAAAGATGATTAGGGGACTGGAGGCTAAAACATATAAGGAACGGCTGCTGGAATTGGGCATGTCTAGTTTATTGAAAAGAAGAACTAGGGGTGACATGATAGCAGTCTTCCAATATCTCAGGGGTTGCCACAAAGAAGAGGGAGTCAAGCTATTCTCCAAAGTGCCTGAGGGCAAGACAAGAAGCAACGGATGGAAACTAAGCAAGGAGAGAAGCAACCCAGAACTAAGGAGAAATTTCCTGACAGTGAGAACAATTAATCAATGGAACAACCTACCTCCAGAAGCGGTGAATGCTCCAACCCTGGAAGTTTTTAAGAAGAGACTGGACAGCCATTTGTCTGAAATGGTATAGGGTTTCCTGCCTGAGCAGGGGGTTGGACTAGATGACCTCCAAGATTCTTTCCAACTTTATTATTATTATTATTATTATTATTATTATTGTTGTTGTTGTTGTTGTTGTTGTTGTTATTAGGCCAATGTTTTGTAACATCTAAGATGCTCAGTGCTTTTGACCAAAGCAAGCATTATACCCTTCTTAATTAAGTCCTGGCCTTGGAAAGTGTAGCATATCATCCTTAATTTCACAACCACTCTGAAGTGGTTCAAATACTTTGGAAACATGAATGCAGAAACACAAACTTTTCAGAAACCTGACATTAGAAGAAACTTTGTTCAATACAGCATTTCATAGAAAACTTTGGTAGTCTTATTTCTAGATGGTGCTTAGGGTTGCAAATTCCCACAGCAGGTTTAATTATCAACCAAAAGATCAGAAAAACGATTTTGCCTATTGAAACTCAACATTCTGAATTTTGGATTACTACTGAAACCAAACCCAGTTGGGTTCAATAATAGAACATCAAACATGTTGATCAAGGTAACATTTTTGTTGTCTTAACAAAAATTAGTACTTTTAATATTTGACTGGATCTTTTGTAAGTAACCCTGACCTAGCCTGGGGAAAAAGCCAGGTTTTTAAAGACTGTTTAAACAGGCCAAGTTAGGAGCTACCTGGATTTCTGGGAGGATGCTGTTCCAAGGGCAAGCACTGGGACAGAAAACGCCCACTTCCTGGTTCCCACCTGGTGACACTGTTTAATCATGCCAACTCTGCCCGATTGTACAGGCCTGGGAGAAACTACCAGAAACAGACTGGCCCTCAGAAAGGGATGCTCCGCTCCCGAATAGAAAGGTAAGAATCTTAGAACAAAAATCCCAAAAGATGCAGCCCTCCCTTGACAGTATGGACAGTTTCATATAGATTTTTCAAATGAATTTAAAAATGATGACTTGGAAGGGAAATAAATTACAAACTAGTAGAAGGAGCCATCAACAAAACTACACATTGGAAACCAAGTACCCTTTCAGCCGGAATTGGGAAGAAAAAAATGAGACATCCATGCTTGCTTTCAGCAACACTGTTCTAATAGAAATAGTGAGTAGGGGAACATAGTGACCAGATGGTTGATGCTAGAGGAAGCCCTGGCTTTCTCTGCTGTGGCCTACACAGCTCTCTACCAAAACCTATTTTTTAAAAAAGTTGGGCTAAGGATAGCCTGCCCACATTTGTTTACTGTACAAAAGAAGCTCAGAGGAGGACTGCAGGGCCCTGCAATTTATCTGTCAAAATTTAAGTTAATCAACATGCAGGTTCAGAAAATGCATGGCTGAAATGGAGAGAAGAATTATAAGGAAATTTAACAGGAAAACGTTCTCCATTAATTAGGCAAGGATATTCCCTGTCCATGCAGTCCATCACATGGGCTACAATGTGATGCAAAGCCAGAGGGCATTGGGCAACCTGCAGCACCAAGAAGCTCTCTGTGAGTCAGGCATATCTCAGCAGCTCTATTCCAAAATTCACACTCCCAGAAATCTAGGAAGGCCTCTAGATGTTGACACACTCAGTGGAAAAAAAATGAAACTATCACTATCATCACCTTCTTGTACAGTTAAGCTGAAATGGATCACTGAAAAAGTTAACTATGATGTTAAAGAGAAAGCCTACTCAGAGACAGCCTCTGGACCATGGAAATGACAAGGAGCCTGCCTCTGAGTAGGCTGCTTGACAGCATAGTTAACTTTTTCAGTGATCCATTTCAGCTTAACTGTATAAGGTGGTGATAGAAATGGCCAAGACCAGCAATCACTGCAGGCTCCAGCAGTAGATGCAAGGCACAATCAATGCCAGTTGGTCGTACAAACACAAAACCAATCAACTAACCAAAACATCTCATCCATTTTGCAGGCTGCTAATGGGGAGGTGGAGTACCTGGGATTTCTACCTGTAATAAGTTGCTTGTGCAGCCAATTAAGCAGGAAGGCTCTTGTTAAAACCTCTGTCATTTATACTTAGCTCCCACCTACAAAACCTATTAAAAACTCTTCTGCACAATTTATAAACCTTTTCCTTTTATGAACAGTTGAAACCAAAGTGTATACTTTGAAGTGGGTAAATGGTAAGAAATTACATATCCTTGGATGTTATGATCTGCTAAAGCAGGGGTCCCCAACCCCCGGGCTGTGGCATGCCAGCAACTGGACCGCATAAACAAGAAAAGCCCCATCCGTGGGATGCAGGCAGCACACAAAACCACACACACTCCGGTCTGTGGAAAAATCTCTCTCCATGGAGCCGGTCCCTGGTTGGGGACCTCTGTGCTAAAGAATAACTTCCAGGCCAGTCAGTCCTCCCCATGTATTTTGATAGGTTTATAGCTGCTATGGCATTAAGCCTCTGACATGCAAATCAATGTTAATAAAAAATCACACAGGTACTCTACTATTTGTACTGTTTAATATGTACATTAAAAGTAATATATTATAAAGTAGCTGCATGAAAAATTTTATAGCACTAACAATGCAAACAATGTTGCAATATTCACAAGCTGTCTGTTCAGAGTTCTACCCAATATTCAGAAGAAAATCAAATTTGTTTTGAGGGAAACAGAATGCCAGATAATCTGCAAGTATATATAATGCAACCAAAATGTGCAGGACTCCTAAAATTATCTGCTACATTATGTCACAGCTGATATGAACCCTTTGTGTAAGAAACTGTTTCCTCTACCAAAGTTGTGATGACCTCTACTCCTCCCCATCACACCCCCAAAGCTCCTGCTTGTTTTTCTTTTGTGAGTGACTCCACCATAGCAATCCTATCTGGTATAGGCCCCCTTGGAACCACCACATGCTCTCCAGTGACAAACATATAAACTGGCTTCAAAATTAGAACCCCTCACTATTGCAGAGGTGTCAAACTCACAACATCACGTGACGTGTTGAGACATATCACGATTTTTCCATTGCCGGCAATGGGGTGGGCCCAGTTTCGGCACGATGCATCCGGCCCGCAGGCCGGCAGTTTGACACCCCTGCACTAGTACAACCCAGGGCAGTGATGGCGAACCTTTTAGAGACCGAGTGCCCAAACTGCAACCCAAAACCCACATATGCATCGTCAGGTGCCGGGTGGGTGTGGCCAATTGGGTGGGTGTGGGACTAAAAAGTTCAATCAATCAATTCCAATTTTGCAAGATCTTTTTTTTTCCCGTGAAAAGTTGAAATTGACTGATTGATTGAACCTCTTCTTTTTGCACACGGCAGCGGAGGACTAAAACGAAAAGGTTTTATAAAACCCAGCTGAAGGCCTAGGACTGGGGGGACGGCGCGCATGCCCACAGAGAGGGCTCTGAGTGCCACCTCTGGCACCCGTGCCACAGGTTCGCCACCACTGACCTAGGGATAAAATACTGAATTTGAACCATTTCATTATTGTTTATAATTTGCAGTGAATTAGGCAAACAATGCTAATCAAGTTGGAGATCCCTAGAATAGAAAAAAAATGTTTTTTGCCAATTATCCTTATCAGTTTAATGGTCCCCACATATATTTTGTGTTACCTTTAGATTGCATATTAGCTTTTATCTTTATAGTCACCTTTTACTAAAAGCTAGTCAATAAACCGTTACAAAAAAAATAAGTTGTATTCGCTATTATTCCTAAATGAAAAGTACAGACCTCTAGGCAGCTGCATTAAAGCCAAACTTTACTAATATATAAAGTATAGTATGCAACGCATGCATCTCCTAGTTAGTAAACTGGCATGCCAACATTCAAACTGGCCCATGTTGTAGGCTTAACAGAATTACCTGTCATATTTTTCAGAGAGACATGATGGCCTTTGTTTAGACTGAGAATGTTCTTTAATGTCCAGGAGTTCTTCCTGAAAAAGAAAAAAACAATATCTAATTCACTATGACATTCAATATAAATATATTGGCTGAAAGTGTTCCAAAGAATACAGTATTGTTAAAGTTGGGATATTTTGGAAAGAGAAATTCATCAAGCTATTTTGTTGGAAACTAAAGGATTTAAAACCATGTCAAACATTTCTTGCTCATTGGCCCAGGCTTATGCAGCCCTTTACAAAGAGGATTGTACTTTCTTAAGCTTGCCTTAGGATTTGGGGGAGGGGGGGAAGCTACAGTGGTTAGTGAACTTTTATGAAATGTATTTTTACTTAAAAGCTTCTATATTTATTGCCTTACTTAACAAGCCAAATGATCTTACACAGCTGGGACAAAGAATCTGATTGAAGACCATTTTCATTTCTTAATACATTTTTATCCCCATTTTATTATTTTTATAAATAACGCAATGAACACACCCAATACACTTTCCTCATTCTATTTTCCCCACAACCATCACCCCAGGAGATAGTTGGGTTGAGCAAAAGGAATGGCCCAAAGTCACCCAGCTGGCTTTCATGCCTAAAGTGGGAAGGACTACAACAGGGGTGTCAAACTGCTGGCCCACGGGCCGGATGCGTCACGTGGAAGCCACGCCCGCCCCAATGCCAACAATGGCAAAACCGGCCTGATATGTTGCATGATGCCACGTGACGTCGCGAGTTTGACATGCCTGGACTACAGCTTGCAAGTTCCTGGTTTCTAGCTTAGCCACTAAACCAAACCACTTAAGTACACAGAATATGCCAAAGATCAATGTAAATATTACTGGTGTCAATGCGATAACAAAGATTCACAGGAATGCAAGAATTGTATTCACAACATGTATTCAGAGCCACTAACTTTTGAAATTCAGATGATTTCATGGGTTATCAATAGTCGAAAGCATTGTTTCCCAAAGATAACCTCTATTGTCACTTTTTTTAATGAACACACTAGCACACACTAAAAAATGAAATTCTGATGCCACTCTCAAAAGAATACATGGGTGTGTGTATATGTGTGTGTGTGTGTGTGTGTGTCTACTTTTTATAATTTCTTTTGCCTTCAGCCTGCTTATCGCCCGTAATTGGGGGCTGCAAGGCAAAAGAAATTATAAAAAGTAGAACTGTAGTAGAGCAGTCAAAATGCCAATGCGTAATCAATCAGACCGGTCTGTCTGAAAAACTTCCTGTATATATACTCCCTTGACTCGGCTGGCAAAAAGCAGAAGAGAGTCTGTGGCTTGGTGGTTAAGCAACTGCCTAGCATGTGGACTGCCCAGGTTCGAATCCCATAAAGGGTGTGGCTAAACTGAAGAGAGCAAATGAGCTCGAAATGGCCATCTTAGTCTCCCAATTTAATTCTTTAACTCTTTTTCAGAAAAAAAAATTGTATATATGTATATGTGTGTGTGTGTGTGTGTGTGTGTGTGTGTGTGAAGTGGTTATTTTTTAGATTGCACCCTGTAAACCCAAATATGGGAGGAAGAAATCATTCTTTCCTTTGCTTGTTTCAGCTCAACCCAGAGCCATCTGCAAGCACAAATATATATATATATATATGTTTTTAAAATTGTTAACAAAGAAATAAGGGATTTCTGAGATAGCTATTTCGGGTTATTTAACTCTCTTCAGTCAGAACTCACCCTTTCCGGGATTCGAACCTGGGCAGTCTGCATGCTAGGCAGAAGCTTTAGCCTCAAGCCACAGGCTCTCTCCCGCTTTGTTAACAGTCAGGGAGTGAATATGTGTGTCAAGTGGTTATTTTTTAGATTGCACCCTGTAAACCCAAATATGGGAGGAAGAAATCATTCTTTCCTTTGCTTGTTTCAGCTCAACCCAGAGCCATCTGCAAGCACAAATATATATATATATATGTTTTTAAAATTGTTAACAAAGAAATAAGGGATTTCTGAGATAGCTATTTCGAGTTATTTAACTCTCTTCAGTCAGAACTCACCCTTTCCGGGATTCGAACCTGGGCAGTCTGCATGCTAGGCAGAAGCTTTAGCCTCAAGCCACAGGCTCTCTCCCGCTTTGTTAACAGTCAGGGAGTGAATATGTGTGTCTTTGCTGAAACAAGCAAAGGAAAGAATGATTTCTTCCTCCCATATTTGGGTTTACAGGGTGCAATCTAAAAAATAACCACTTGACACACATATTCACTCCCTGACTGTTAACAAAGCGGGAGAGAGCCTGTGGCTTGAGGCTAAAGCTTCTGCCTAGCATGCAGACTGCCCAGGTTCGAATCCCGGAAAGGGTGAGTTCTGACTGAAGAGAGTTAAATAACTCGAAATAGCTATCTCAGAAATCCCTTATTTCTTTGTTAACAATATATATATATATATATATACATGCATATATATATACATGCATATACATATGATACATCCATATATATAGATACATCCATACATACACATATATATTAATCATAGCATTTTAAGATATGTAACTTCAATTTGCAGAAATCCATACTCCTTAAAGTTTGAGGTTGGGAAATGCTGGTTCAAAAAAGTATAGCAATCAAAGAGTAACAAGTATCCAGGTCTGTGACATTTGTTTATAGTACAAATTGTACTTTGAGATTAGCCAGCATTGCACATAGTTCCATATTATTGTCACATAATTTTATATTACTGTACAGTATAACACTTGATGTCTATGTATTTCAATCTGAACAATTATACATTTATTCTATAAACATACATTTATTCTATAAACATATAGAAATAAGAAAAGCAGCATCATTTAAATTGATAATCACTGTTGTAAAAGTTGGTTTTGTTCACTGTTCAAAACATTTAGTATAATAAATCGACAGCAGTAATAATTACAAGAACCAATTCCTATCTTCACATCATACATTACTGTGATGACCAATTGAAATTTACAGGGCCCGAGGTGCTTGTTGTTCAGCATGGGCATCAGTTTAAATGGCATTTCAGTAATGCCTTCTTATAGGAAAAGGATATGAAAATCAAGTTCCAAACAAGAAAAGCAGCTTCCAAATTAATTCTATACTTGCAGAAATAGTCTTGTTCTAAATATGGGGTGAGACACATCAGCTCTTTTATGACTCATGGACTTCAACTCCCAGAATTCCTGAGTTAGCATAGAGCCAAGGTTGCCTACCCGAGCTACACTTTAAAGCTCAGTAAAATTCTAGCTGCTTACTTTTGTGTAGCGATGGGGGAACTTCATTGTGCTGATTATGTTCATGTTAAGCAATGCATCTCCATTCACAGCTTCCGCCAATCCACCTCGTTTATCCATAGTTGAACTAGGAGAAGAAAAAGAACAGATACAAAATCGGACATGGCATCTTGCAGCTTGTCTGAAATAAACGGGCAACAAAGTTTCACTGCAAGTATCACAATGTGTGCAAGTTGAAATCCACTGTGCAGGGCAGGAAACCTCCCTGGGTGGCCCCCAACATTCCCAGCTGAGCATCTGCAGATGGTTTCACTGCTGAAGAGCGACTAAGGCCAGAGAATTCCTGCTACTAGTCAAACCTGAATCTCCTTTAAGGAGTGCAGCCTCCTGCTCTCTTGTCCTGCCCTCAGCTCCAGCCCCTTCCCTGGCCTGCTGGCTTCAGACGAGAGCAGAGCAGCCAGAAAGAGAGCCCGGCTGGCCGGCAGCTTCTCCTCCAAGTCCTTCTTAAGGGGCTTCACCCACCCCAAGTCAAGCAGACACAGCTGAGATTACTCAGAGGCCTTGGGGGGGGGGCGTCTGCTGGGGCACCGGATGGTCCACTCCTATACCCGGTTCCCCAAAGCCAGGCCACTCTGGACTGGTGGGCGTCCCCAAAGGCAGCCCCCTACACTGGACCTCAGTCAGCCTGCCGGATTTAGCCCCTTGACTTCTCCTGGCTTTGACCCGCTCCGAAGACCTAAAGTCCCGGCTGCAAACTGCCTGCCGAGCGAGGAGGAGGAGGAGGAGGAGGAGGAGGAGGGAGCGAGTCGAACTCCAGCTGGAAACTCGGGAGGTTTTCCAGCGACTCGCCTACTCAGGGAGGGCAACCGGCGCTCAGCTCCCGCCCGGCTCCCTGGGCGCTCGGGGGCTTCTTCCAAGGCGGGCCTGCCGGCGGGGGCCCAACAGCCCCCCGGGGGCCCCCAGAGGGCCGAGCCAGCCGCCCGCAGCCGTTTGGCGCAGGCGAGGGGAGGCCCGGGAGCGCCAAAGGCGGAACTTGCCCGGGACGCCCGGCAGCGGCGAGGCCGGCGCTCCTGCGGGGGGGGGGAGCGGAAGCGGCGCCTCGGCAGGGACCGGCCCGGGGAGGGGCCGAAGGAAGCGGCTCCTTCGCCGGGGGACGCGCGGCTGAGCCCCCCCTCCCCCCGCAAGAAGCGCCCGGCCTGACAGGGAGACGCGGCGGGGTCGCCGGTAATGCTCAACTCGCCGTGGCGGCGGCGGGAGGCCTACCTGGCAGGGGCGTTGTGAAGTTATCGCCGCGCGCCGGAGAACCGCGCGGGGCAGGCGAGGCGAGGCGAGGCGAGGCTGCGGGGCCAAGGCCGGCACGACGGAAGGGGGTTTCCGGCGCTGTCGAGCGGGGAAGGAGGGAGGCGAGGCCTAGGCCGCCCGGAAGACGGAGCGCCGCCCCGGCAGGTGACTCAGCGGGTGCCTCACCTGGGCCCGGCCGCCAAGCGCCCCCGCTGCCGCCGGGCTCGCTTCACGCGCTCCGGGGAGGCCGGCTCCGTTCGCCGGTCTTCTCCCCCTCAGCCGCAGGGACCGCGGCCGTCGCTGCTGCTGCTGCTGCTGCTTCTGTCGCCGTCACCGCCGCGCACGCCCCGTCGTCCGCCCCTACCGGGCCGCGCTGGACTCGACCCGCCGCTCCGTCCGTCTGTCCGTGCGCGGCTCCCGCTGCGCGTCTCCTCGGCCGCCGTAACCGGGGCCTCCGTTACCCGCCCCTCCCCCTTTATAGACACGGCGCATGCGCCAGGCACGCGCCCCTTCCTCTCCCTGTCCGCCTCCCGCCGCGCGCGCGCGCGCAAACGGCGCCCTTCTTCCGACAGCCTGCGCTAGAGGTGGCCCCCGCACGCGCCTGACGGAAAAACTTGGCTTTCCGGCGATTGTCGCCTCAAAACGCGGAGCGCGACCTTGAGAAGCAGTGTTTGACAGCTGCGTCGGCAATGAGGTGTACGTGGCGGTCGGCGGGCAGCTGTCGTGGCGAGGGGACGCGGAAAGGGTCCTTCAGGCAACCTAGAAGGCAGCCTGCTGAGGACAGTCCGAGAAGGCGGAGCCTCACGCGAACGGACGGCGGCCGCGTTGGGACCGCGCTCCTCCGGCGCGAAGACGTCCGCGGAGACTCCCCGCGGGTCAGAGGCCGCTCCTTCCCCGCAGCTGCAGGCGCTCGCCCGACGGGGGTACGCGGGCCACCTCGGGCTTCTTCGGGTTGAAGGGGCGCGCGGGTCTTGCCCGGCGTGGCCCCTCGGGCGTCTTGCCGGGGGCGAATCAGGCGACCCTCCCAGGGCGCACTCTGCGTACGCCCAGAGGGCTCTCGCCGCGCCAAGCCGCTGAGGGCGGGCGCGGAAGGGTCGTTTGGACGTGCGAACTCGGGACTAACGGCTCTCCTCTTTCTCCCTGCGACCCTCTAGACCCCCGGGGCTCCCCCGGGACGGGAAGGGCGCCCGATGGAGAGGAAGGGCGGCGGCAGGTGAGCAGGAAGGGCCGGCTGCGCTCGCCTGGGGGGCGGGGAAGAGGGGAGGGGACTGGCTGCCTGTGGAGGGGAATCCGCGGCTGGGTATTCATTCTGAAGGGGTCTGAAAGCGGCTGGACGGCCAAGAAAAAGGGGCTGGTGGGAAAGAGCAGCCGGGCTGGGGGAAAGAAAGGCCGCCGCCAGCGACGCCGGGCTTCTCTCCAGGCCAGGGGTCCTCAACCTTGGCCACTTTAAGACTTGTGGACTTCAACTCCCAGAATTCCTCAGCCAGCTTTGCTGGCTGAGGAATTCTGGGAGTTGAAGTCCACAAGTCTTAAAGTGGCCAAGGTTGAGAACCCCTGCTCCAGGCACTGCGTGGAGATTTAGCGGTGCAGGCAGCCCTTGCTTACCGGCCGCTCATTCTGCGACCGGTCAAAATGACCCCTGCGAGGAAAACAGAGATTTGCAGCCGGGGGTTGAACTGGCGGCGCCTGGCCTGGTGATCCCCACTTGGCAGCGGCTTCCCACGATCCGTCAATGGAGAGGAAGCCGGCGGGACATCACAAGTCACAAACCGAGGATGTTGTCCTTAATTATTGGACTGCAACTGAAATCATTAGTAGGCTGCAGTCACAGGGTGTTTCGCTTGACGACCACATGGCTTAGTGACCAAATTGCAGTTGGTAAGTGAGGACGACCTGTAGTGATTTCACTGGAAGGAAATGTTGAGGGACCGGTAGCTTTTACATTTGGCTTCTCCTGTTTGGTCAAACTCCCTCCCGCTCCACTATCTGAATGCATTTTTGCAGAATTGTACAAAATGTCTTATGTTACATTTGTGTAATAATTGTTTTTGTATTGACTAAGTTGAGCCTTTGGTTCCACTCTCGTGCTGGCTCAGAAATTCTGGGAGTTGAAATCCCCAGGTTATTAGGGGGCCATAGTGGCCCACTATAGCAACTTTACAAACTTAGAAATATTCTCTAGGTTTGCATATTTTACTAAGCTATAGTGTGGTCTGCTTGGATTTGGTTTGACTAATTTAGGGAACCCAGCAGTTGCTTTCAGTCTGCATTGGAGTACAAATTCCCTTTTTAACATCAAGAGACCCATTACTTCTAAAGTAGTCCTTGACTTACAACTGGTCATTTATGACAGACCTACTTTGGGGCTAGTTACGACCCAGATTCAAATTTTGGATCCTCCCCATGGTCATGTGACCAAACTTCAGGTACTGGGCAATAAGGCCTCCTTTAATCCATTTGCAGTATCCCCTGGTCACGTGACTATATTTTATGATGGTTTTGCCAAAACCTGGCACTTCTACTGTTTGGCAAAACCACGCCCATAGTAAAACAGGTTTATTTAATGACCATAGCCTTTGCTAATGACCTTAGCAAAACAGGTCATAAAACAGACCAGTCGCTTGATTGACTTGTTTTAATGACTGTCATAAATGTGACCATGATGGACAGGCTCTATTGCAGTCATAAGTTGAGGAATAGCTGTTATGTCTATCTTAGCATTAAATTATGTGGAGCTTGAATTTCAGGCAGGTTGGTTTAATGAAGCCTGATTTGTCTGCAAATTCTGTCCACATTAGAAACAGGAAAATTGAGCTATTGTAGCAGAAAAGGTGCTGAGAGGAAATGACAATAGAGTTGAAAGGGACCTTGGAGGTCATCTAGTCCAGCCCCCTGCTCAGGCAGGAAACCCTATACCATTTCAGACAAAAGATTGTCCAATCTCTTCTTAAAAACTTCCAGTGTTGGAGCATTCACAACTTCTGGAGGCAAGTGGTTCCACTGCTTATTCTGTCAGGAAGTTTCTCCTTAGTTCTAGGTTGCTTCTCTCCTTGATTAGTTTCCATCCATTGTTCCTGCCTTTGGGTGTGGGATCTCTGATAATGTGACTCATTTCTGAAATTATTGGTGTTTCTGTATCTGTATAAAATAGTATTAAACTATATTTCTAAGGATAACAATTATGGTTTTTGTTTTAAAGTTCAAAGTTTCACAAGGCACAGAAACCACAAAAAGAATGTGTGGGCCATCAGCCAATACCTTCTCATCCAAACAGAAATTTGGGGCAAAGTGGGAGTAGTCGGATCTTATATCGTGTGACGTATACCTGGAACCGAGGTGGGAGGTTGAAAGAACTTCGTATTAGGTAAGAATGAAATTTGGGTTACAAGTGTTTTTGCTGCCCTGGATGATCTATTAGAAATGGCATGTGACAATGGCTTTGTCCACCTGGTTAGCATCTTTCAGTCATTTATGCTTCAAGCATAAGTCACAGTAACAGGAATACATAGAAAGGTACATCCCAATAGCAGAGGTTCAGAGAAAGTATGACTTAGAAGGGATCTTTTTGCACACCAGGGGTGTGCAACCTTGGTAACTTTATGTCTTGTGGACTTCAACTCCCAGAATTCCCCAGCCAGCCATGGGAGTTGAAGTCCATAAGTCTTAAAGTTAACAAGATTAAACACCCCATATCTAAACCAACTTCTTGATTATGAAAGCATTCCTCAGTAAGTGTCACAAATTGTTTTAGCAGACATGAATGCTATTTTGCGTTTGAGGGTTTCAAAACAGAGAGGAGTGTTTTTTTAAAAAAACCTTTAAGCATCTTGTTGTACAAGCTACTGCCAAGCCAGACTTCCTGACAATGAGGACAATCAACCAGTGAAACAGCTTGCCTCCAGAAATGGTGGGCGCTCCATCACTGGAGATTTTTAAGAAGAGGCTAGACAGTCACTAGTCTGAGATGGTATAGGTTCTCCTGCTTGAGCAGGGGGCTGGACTAGAAGACCTCCAAGGTCCCTTCCAGCTCTATTCTATTCTATTATTCTATTCTAATGCACCCTGGTGGGATCCATTTACTGCAATCAACTGAAAATGGTTTAACTATAGTTAGTTGTATATGTTATAGTTCAAAGCCAGCATGTTCAGCCATGTTTTGTGTAATCAGGTGCAGTTTAAATTAAGCCATTTCAATTACAAATCACAGTGAGTGGCTTCATATAAGATTAGTCAGTGCAGGGTGTGAATCGGGTATTAGTTATGTTATCCTGCACCTGAGTTTTATAGTCAAATAAAACTGTGCTTCCTCTTGCTGATCTTCTCAAAAGGATGCTTAAAGCCACCACAGAAGAGAGCTTCTATGGCCATCTCAGGCAGGTTTATAATCTAAGGGCCTGGGGGGTCTGATTCCATGTAATCTATTTCTATAAATAGATGGCACTTTTTTTAAAATGGCTATTGGCTTCTGTGATTTGACAGACTTGTTTAGCATTCTTGAGCATCTGGATATGGAATGCCAAAGTCAGAATGTTTTGAACAGCTAAAGAATAAGCCATCTTGCAGCCAGGTTTCATGGAAACTCCATTTCCCACCCCCACTTCAGCTCTTCTTTGTAGCTCCCATGACTCTGTTAGAGAAAATGGAATACCTTAAAGAATAGGCTTGATATGGAGAGCTGACAGAGTTTATTTAGGGAGGATTGGGGCAAAGGTTTTTACAGAAGAAAAGCCTGCCCAGAAGCGTTGCTGTCTCCCTCTGTTTCCTAGGCACCTGGCAAGGAAATTTCTTTATCTGTGGAAGAAGAAGGCATTTGGAAGAGTCCTGCCGTCCAAGGCCAGGTAAGCTTTTGGCGCAAAGATGTTTGCGTACAAAAAATAATGGTCCGGAGTGATTATATGCTACTAAAACTCTCATCCCCATAACCTTTAACTGGGCGAAATGGCATCATGAGGGAACCATTTTTGATCTGGGCTAACTTACAAAATGTGTCCAAAATTCCTGACCCATGAATAGAAATTTGGCAGTCATAAAAACATTTATGACATAAACATCATAAAGCAGTTTATGACATAATACAACATCAAACATCTCCTGTGCTGATGTTTGTGCTGTCCAGTTCAGCCATAGGCTGGCTGTTTTCAGTACAGATCCATCCCTGAAGGTCTCCCAACTTTCCTAGTGAAGGCAGGACGTTAGAAGTCCGGTCACTGTTGAAGGCTTTGAGGAATCCGGAAAGGAATAGAGCAAAAGAAATAGCCCTTAGATACCGCTTCACAGTGCTTTAAAGCTCTCCTCTAAGCGGTTTACAGAGTCAGCCTGTTGCCCCCTAAGAATCTGGCTCCTCATTTTACCCACCTCAGGAAGATGGAAGGCGGAGTCAACCTTCAGCCGGTGAGACTCGAACTGCCAACTGCTGGCAGCCGGCAGTCAGCAGAATTAAGCCTGCAGTGCTGCATTCTAACCACTGCGCTACCAGGACTCTCTGAAAGGAGGACTCAACGGGGCACAAGTGTCTAGTCTGGTCCTGAAGGCCTCGGTTGAAGTTTCTTTTTCTTCTGATGTTCCAGCCCTCTGCTCCAACACAAACACAATATCTAACATATGTCCACCCGCAGGAGCAGAAGTAGTAGAAATAGAGAAATGCATTTTAGGAAAATGTGGCCTTGGGGGCAGAATGTGACTTTAGGGACAGCCTGGAAATCTTTCCAGCTGCTGGGAAAGGGCTCTGGTCTGGATCATGTAACTGAGAAGGAAGGGGGGGGGCTTAGAATTCAGTGGCTGCTGACAGTCTGAGATGCTGCCCAACTGCCCCCCCCCGATAACCAGGTGTGGGGGCTTCCTGGACTTCTTTTGCCCTTCAGTTTCCTGGCCCCATCCAGACTGCTTCCATATTTCTTCTGCCAGCTTTTCCCCCACCATATTTGGTCCAATTTTGGGAGAGCTTTTCTGCTGAAGGAGAGACCGGCAGAGTCCTGCATCCCTCTAGGGCAGCGGTTCTCAACCTGTGGGTCGCGACCCCTTCGGGGGTCGAACGACTATTTCACAGGGGTCGCCTAAGACCAGGGCTTTTTTTCTCATAAAATGCTCAAAACCGCGTTCTGGCAACTTTTTCTGATGGGTTTTTTTCAACTTTTCCATGAGCTGCGCTACACCCTCTATTCTATTGGCTTTCGAAAGCCAATAGGATAGACTCTCTTGAATAGACTTTTAATCTGTTGAATAGATTAAGGGTCTATTCCAGTGGTTCTCAACCTTTTTAATGCCGCAACCCCCAACCGGTCATAAGTCGAGGACTTCCCAACCGGTCATAAGTCGAGGACTTACCAACCGGTCGTAAGTCGAGGACTTTCCCTGCCTGGGAGCGCCGTGCATGTGTGGTGCCGCCCCCTGCGTCGGCCGAGGCGTAACCACCGGCTAGGCCACCAGCTGGCCCAGCCCAAGGGAAGTAAGGCACCCGCCGGGCCCCACACGCGCCAGCAACCCTCCCTGCGCCCGCCGGCCTCCCACCTCCCACCCCTGGCCCTCTTTTACTTACATTTTTAGTAGTTGCTCAGCAGGGAGGGGTGGAAACTTCCAGACAGCTCGCCTTCGCTGCAGACAACTTGCAGCCCTGTTTGCAGACTGGGACTTTTGGCGGGCTCAGCAGGGCAGAGACAGCATGGACAATTCCTATTGGCTTTTGAAAGCCAATAGAATTAGACTCTATTCAAGAGAGTCTATTCTATTGGCTTTCAAAAGCCAATAGAATAAGAGGGAGTACCACAGCTAAGGAAAAGGGGAAAAAATGGCGGACTGCGTTGTTTGGCGACCCCCGTGAAATGGTCATTCGACCCCAAATGGGGTTGCGACCCACAGGTTGAGAACCGCTGGTCTATTCAATAGACTCCATTCTATTGGCTTTCGAAAGCCAATAGGAATTGTCCAGACAGAGCACGCCAAAAGACCCAGCCCGCAAACGTTGCATTTGTAAGTTATAGGCAGCAAAGGTAAGTTTGCAGGAACTTTTCATCTCTTCCTGCTGAGCAACCATGCTATCTCCTACTTGTAAGTAAAAGAGGACCAGGGGTGAGAAGTGGGGAGCAGCACTTAATTCTGCCCTGCCGAAAAAGCGGAGTCCATGTGCACTCCTGCCTCGTGCTCACCCGTGTCAGCCCGGCTCTCCAGGGTCGCGCTGCAGCTGGTGCTGTGGGAGCTGCGGGGCCCGCTCTACACGGAGGGGCTGCACGGGGTGAGCGGCGGGGTAGCTGCAGGCGGGGGTATGGGGGCGGGGGCGGCTGGTCCGAGCCAAGCTGGGTCTGGGCCGCTGCTGGCACTGCCGCTGGGCTGCTCTGCCGCTGCCACCGCTGCTGGCTGAGCTGAGCTGCGGCGTCGAGCCGGTCCCCAGGCCTCCTGGTTGCCAAGTTGCGCTCTGCCCCTGGCCACCTTCCACACCGGAGCTTCCACGCTCCGCGCCACGCTGCCCACCTCCTTCACCTTCAGAGGCCGCCCTGGCCGGCCTCCGCAACGGAGCTTCCCCCCGCGCCACGCTGCCCACCTTCACCTTCGGAGGCTGCCCCTGCCGGCCTCCACAACGGAGCTTCCCCCACGCCACCCGACCCACCTCCTTCACCTTCAGAGGCCGCCCCGGCTGGCCTCCGCAACGGAGCTTCCCCCCGCGCCACGCTGCCCACCTCCTTCACCTTCAGAGGCTGCCCTGGCCGGCCTCCACAACGGAGCTTCCCCCCGCGCCACGCTGCCCACCTTCACCTTCGGAGGCTGCCCCGGCTGGCCTCCGCAACGGAGCTTCCCCCTGCGCCACGCTGCCCACCTCTTTCATCATCGGAGGCCGCCCCGGCCCTCTGGCGCCCGGTGTGGCCCTGGGGCTGGCGGGCAGGAGCGGCTTCTTCCCGGCTTGCCGGGCTCCAGGCGGCGGGGAAGAGGACGATGCCGGACAGGCCGGGAGGGGAGAAGCGGAGTCTTCCGAGCGGGAGCTGGCGCTCCGGCCGCACCCCTCTCGCGTGTGATGAGTCGGGGAAGGGTTTGGCGGTGAAGGGCTGCGCAGTGTGGAAAGGGGCTCCCACGATCCCGCCGCTGTGATGGCGCTCAGGAGGCTGGAGGGGCAGGCAGGTCCCGGGGCGGCGGCTGAGAGAGCGCAAGAGGTGCCAGGATGAGGATGGGGGGCTCCAGACTACCATCCCCAGCAGCCCTAAAAAGCACTGGAAGAGTGGGGAATGCTGGGAGTTGCAGTTCATCACCATTTGGGAAAACATGACTCTCCAAAGATCCATCCTTCCTTCCATCCATCCATCTCCATACCTTCCCCTTCAATCTCTCTCCTTCCTTCCTTCCTTCCTTCCTTCCTTCCTTCCTTCCTTTCCCCTTCAATCTCCTTCCTTCTACATCTCCTTCCTTTCCCCTTCAATCTTCCTTCCTTCCATCTCCATCCCTTCCCCTTCAATATCTCTCCTTCCTTCCTTCCTTCCTTCCTTCCTTCCTTCCTTCCTTCCTTCCTTCCTTCCTTCCTTCCTTCCTCTTTCAATCTCCTTCCTTCTCCATCTCCTTCCTTTCCCCTTCAATCTCCTTCCTTCTACATCTCCTTCCTTTCCCTTCAATCTTCCTTCCTTCCATCTCCATCCCTTCCCCTTCAATATCTCTCCTTCCTTCCTTCCTTCCTTCCTTCCTCTTTCAATCTCCTTCCTTCTCCATCTCCTTCCTTTCCCCTTCAATCTTCCTTCCTTCCTTCCATCTCCATCCCTTCCTCTTCAATATCTCTCCTTCCTTCCTTCCTCCTTCAATCTCCTTCCTTCTCCATCTCCTTCCTTTCCCCTTCAATCTTCCTTCTTTCCTTCCTTCCATCTCCATCCCTTCCACTTCAATCTCTTTCTCCTTCCTTCCTTTCCCCTTCAATCTTCCTTCCTTCCCCTTCCCTCCCTCCCAACATTTTTAAGCAAGGAAGAGTAAGCTTCTCCGGCAAGCATTGCTATATTGTTTTTGTAATTCATCACTGTGCTTTCATTATGTTCAATTCGTAACAATGAAAATACACCCTGCATATCAGATATTTACATTATGATTCATCACAGTAGCAAGATTACAGTTATGAAGTAGCAACGAAAATAATTTTATGGTTGGGGGTCACCACAACATGAGGAACTGTATTAAGGGGTTCGTGGCATTAGGAAGGTTGAGACCCACTGGGCTAGGGATCTTTTTTCCAAACCATCCATCCATTTGAAAGAATGAAAAGAAAGACCCTCATACTTTTTTGTACCCCAGATGCTTCTTTTTAGCGCCCCCCCCCAGAAGGGTGGAGGGCTCCTGGTCCTGGCCTTGGGCTGTGACTTCCAGCCAGGTGTTTGTTGGCTGCTTTGTGTTGCCCGGAAGGGAGCCCTCCCCCTCTTTAGCGCAAGAGACCCAGGCCGGTCTGTGGAAGAGGGTCCCATCCATTGGTCTCAGCTGTGGTGCTGAGAAAGAAAAGCTGCTTCTCTGCTCCCTCCCCCCCCCCCCCGGCAGTAAGCCAGCCCCCAGGGCCACATTTTCCTAAAATGCATCTCTCTATTTCTACCACTTCTGCTCCTGTAGGTGGACATAGGTTAGATACCGTGTTTGCCTTGAGCAGAGGGCTGGAGATCTGGAGGCGGAGGGCTTTGGTGGCAGGACCAGAGGGCTTCCTGGCTTAGCTGAATTTGGCTGCCCCCCCTCCCCCCAGGCCTTCCATAGGGCGAGTGGGCCGATTGGAGGGTCCAGGAGAGGATGCAGGCAGTTCTCTCAAATGTCTGATTAGCTCCAGATGTCCTTTGGATGCCCTGGAGCACACACTGTCTGTACTGGTATTTGGTGTGTTTTCGTCATCATCTCTGTGTAGGGCCTATTTTGTTCGGAAAACGCTGCAGAAAACCTTTGGAGAGTGGAAGGAGGAATGGTGGGTTCTTTGCAGAGAATGGAAGTTTACCGTCAGAGCTGACTGCCATTACAGGTCTGTGCAAGAGGCGTTCTGATGCCACCCTACTCTTTGGGCCAGGAATCCATTTGAGGCTGTTAGAAAATTGCTTTCATTTCCCAAACTTATTTTGAATTTCCTGCATCCTAGCTTAAAAAAAAAAAAAGAAATGGTTCTGTTGAGACATTGCACTAAACCATGGTGCATGCTAGTTATAATTTAGATCCTAAACTATCTTGAGCCAGGCAGACCAGCTTAGAGCTGTTTATCTGTGTTTAGTTTCCATCTATTTAACATTTATCTTCTGGATCTCTGAAGATAAAGCAAAAGCCATATTCTACTAAGATTCTTGTTCCTATAACCTTTCACAAGACAAAATTGTTGCATCGTTGGGCAACAATTTTTCAACCAAGATACCTCAAATGGGCTAACTTACAGAATGTGTCAAAAATCTGAGAGCAGTGACTCCCATGGAATTGAAATTTGGCAAATTTTATAAAACACTTTATGACGTTAAAAATGATCATAAAGCAGTGTATGACATAATACAGCACGTCATCAAACATTTCCTGTGCTGATGTTTGTGCTGCCCAGTTCAGCCATAGGCTGTTTTCAAGCCAGATGCATCTTTGAATAGATCCCAATTTTTCCAGTGACGGCAGCCCATTAGAAGTCTTGTCATTGTTGAGAAATCTGGTAAGGAATATCTCTGAAACAATGGCCAATAGACCATGGGTTGTCTAGTATGAAATAATACATTGAAATGTTAAATTAAACCAATCTCCATTGGTGTCCAATCTCCAATGTTAAAATATTTTGTTTCATCCTGTATTAGTAAGTCAAATGTTAAGTGCTCTCCTTAAGTTATTTTAGTTCCTTCTGGCTCCCTCCAGTGTCCAATCTTCAAAGTACCTATCATTAAAAAAATTAAAACAAAGATATTTTCCCATGGCAAGTATTCTGATTAATTCCAAAATCTTTTCCAATTTATACAGACCCTTAGTCCATCTGTAATTTTCTAAACCCAAAATTTGATCACATTTTTGCTGTTTGTTCCAGGAAAAAAATGGTCCTTGTATTTCAAATTTCTTTTGCTAGGGATTGAAGGAAACTGAGCAGGTGCTGAAAAATTGGTTGATCTAAAGATTCCTAATAACTGAAAAAGTAATTCCCAAAAGTGATGAAAAAAGGAAGCATGCAAACAAACTCTGTGTCCTTTTGAGGGCACTGACCACGTGAGCAAGAGCTCTAAGCCCACAAGAGTCCGCTGTCTTACAGTCTCCTCATGGGGAGCAGTTGTCTGGAGCACATGTGGGTGATCTCCAGGCCTCTCCTTGCCATGGGAGAAATTACGACGAGCCTGCCTACTTCCCAGCTTTTCATTCCACCACACTCATCGGTTCCTCTTTTAGTGGAGCCGCTTTGCCATTCTTTCCTGGAAATCCCAGTTTCCTGTTCTTTCGAAAAAGGAAGTGTATGGAACCTGTTGGTTAAACTGTAACAGAGACCAAATTTATTAAAAATATCACTCTTCTCATTCCCACCTGGAGAAATGGAAATTCAGCCCCTTCCATGAAGGCTTCCTCTCGCTTGGCTTTGTCATCCTGTCGTCCACTCCCTACGGCTAATTTTGGGGGCCCTCAACCTCCAAAAAGTTGCCCATGAAGTGTCTTTAAAACAAGAAAGAAAAAGAAATACTCTGAGCATCTGAAGAGAGACAGAGACAGAGAGAGGAGAGAGAGAGATTTATATAAAATAGTTTTTTTTACCAAGAAGCGTTTGATATGAAAGCATTTGCAGAAATCCCTTCAGCACATACGGTATTGTACTGTAGCCTGATGCAACCGGCTGCTGACCAAGCGTTCTCTTCTCAATTGCTCAGGTATTTCCTGTACCACAAGGTCTTTCAGGCTTGGAGGTCCTACCTGCTCCAGCAACGAGCGAAGAAGCTCGCCTACCATATTGCAGCGGCCCATGGTGAGAAGGGGGGCTGGGCTGGGCCCACACAACCTCCCCAACCTCTGGAGATGCTTCTGGGCCAGGGGCGTTTTCTCCTCCTGACTCACAACTGCTGCTCCTCTGCTGGGGGGGAGGGGGGCCATGGGATGGAAGGCGCAGGGCTTTTTCCCAGGCGTCTGAGGGCTCCCGCCTTTCCTGGAAGTATCTCTGCTGCTCCCGGGAAAGACTGGGCAACCGGAAACTGTTGCTCTTTACTTTGGGTTTTTCTTTTGACTTGTAGATTTTGACTCTTTTTAATCTGCTTTTATCCACGTGTTTATGTGATTTTATTACATTGCTGTAAACTACCCAGAATGACTTAGGTGAGATGGGCAGTGTAGAAATTTGGTGCAAAGCTGGGATCCAGTTTCCACTTTGCCATCTTGTGCCATGGCTAAGTTCTCCCCCGAAGTTCAGTGAGTTCCTTCTGCCCTTTCAGAACCACAGTTCAAGCGTTCAACTGTTACGGAAACAGCTGATGCAAAAAGCAAGGAAAGCAGAAAGACTTAAGGAGGAGCTTGGCTTCATTAGCATGGTTTATTAAGAAGAGCCACAGGGTCTCTTTTCCTCCAGAGTCCTTTGCAAAAGAGTGACAGTGTTTGTGTATGGCCACTGGCTTCTCTGGTGCTTCTTTCCCATCCCCTGCTTGATGGGGAGGCTGAGGTTCTTAATCAAACACCTTGTGGCTTCAAAAGACCCTCGTGATCCAGTAACTCTTTGTAGATCAGGAAACCTGGTATGTGCATCTGGGTTGGGTTGACCCTCGTTCTTCCCTGATGCGTCTGTTCTCCCCAAATGGGTCTCCCTCTGCAGCAGCTGCACTGGGTGCCAAGAACAGAGCCTCCCGCCTCTCCTGGCCCTCATCTTCCTTGCCTGCTTATTGCCCGCCTCCTCCACTGTTTCTTCAGTTGGGGTGCTGGAGATTCTGCCCTCGTCCGTGTCACCGGTTCGCCAGCTGGGCTTTGCTCCTCCTAGGACCGTGTTCTGCAAAGGAACGAAAAATCACCTTTTATCAAAATAAAGGCAGGCTTGACTTAACTAAACCATGATACAGTTTGCTCGGTCTTGGCTTACGTGCTTGGTGAGCCAAACTTTGTATTTGATTAGCAAACTGTGGTTAAAGCGTAGCTTAGCATAACGCGTGAACCTAACCAATATTCTTTGTCCTAATGACTTTGCCGACCATCTTCCGCAGCCACCAAGCAGAAGACCCTCCAGACATGGCGGCGCTGGCTGAGCTACGTCCAGCTCTGCAGGATGAAGCACCGGATGCTCTGGGAGGCCCTGCAGTTCCGGCAGCAGAGCGTCCTGCGGTGAGAACCTGGGGGCCGGGGGAGGGCTGGGTGTGGTGGACTGTAGCCTGGACTCCCAGGAGGGAGGGGCTGCATTCCAGAGGCCCAAGAGACAGACAGCGAAGGTGGGATTCAGCTCGTCCTCAACTTAACAGCCACAACTGAGCCCAAACTTTCTGTTGCTAAGTGAGACAGTTCAGTAAGTTTTGCCCCATTTTACAACCTTTCTTGCCGCAGCTGTTAAGTGAATCACTGCAGTTGTTCAGTTAGTAACACGGTTTGTGAGGGGAATCCGGCTTCCCCACTGACTTTGCTTGTCAGAGGATCACAGAAAGTGATCACGTGATCCTGGGACCCTGCAACTGTCACAAGTACATGCCAGTTGCCAAGCATCTGGATTTTGATCACGTGACCCTGGGGGTGCTGAGTGGCCCTAAATGTGAAAAATGGTCATAAGTCGCTTCTTTCAGTGCCGTTGTAACTTTGAATGATCCACCGACGGACCGTGGTAAGTCGAGGATTACCTGCCGTTTGGTTGGGAGGAAGCGAGGCAAGTCAGCTCCTTCTTGGGGATGGACATTGTTTAGTTGAGTTTGGCAGGAAGAAAAGGGGCTTCATGGCCTAATGGAGCCCCCCACCCCCACCCCCACCCCAGCTTTGTGAACTCAAGAGATGACGCCCTAACTTCGCAGCACCCAAGACATCTGCAAATCTCTTCTCCAGGACGGAGGTTGCGCTCTGAGCTGTGGCTCTTCTGTTTCAAGCAGGCTCTCGTGGGGGTTGTGGCAGAAGCGATGGTGCCAGAGTCAGGTTTACCGTGGGATGGAGTCCCAGGCCCTCCGTCAGTGGGCGCACAGCGTGGAACTTCGCGTGAGTCCAGAACCTTCATGGACTTTGGGCCCACCAGGAAAGGCTGAGCTCCCACACCCTACGAACCCGGGGTTTCGTGGCATGAGGTCAGTGGCCTGGTTGGTCAGCTTCAGTTTGACCTTCCCCCCTCTCTGGTTACTCCTGTCGTCAGGCCTGGCTGCGCTGGAAGGCCCTCTACACACGACTCCAGCAGGAAATGGCAACAGCCGGCTGGGCAGCGAGGCGCCTGCAGCACTGGGCGATGCGGAAGGGCTTCAAGTCCTGGCTCCAGTACATGGACCAGCGGAGGGAGAAGCAGCGCAGTAGCCGTGAGTGCCCCCAAAGAGGCCCTTTCTCCAGCGTGGCAAGTGGGGGGGGGCATCCCAGATGGGAGGGTTACAAGGCACGGCCTGGTGGGCTGGGGCAGGTGACCCTAATGGAGGAGGTTCTCCAGGCCAAGAACAGGGAGGGAGGTGTCAGTGAATGGGATTGTGGAAGTTTATTGTCCCCACACACGGACTGGAGGGCCGGGTGGACAGTTGGTTGAGCGTTTTAGGGCAGGGGATCCTTTTGAACAGTTGGCAGTGAATGAACGCTGCTTTTCAGGATTCATAGATGAACACATCCCTCTCCTGATTGGTGCAGGTAGTCTCAAATTACAACAGTTCATTTAGTGACCGTTCAGAGTTGCGACGTCACTGAAAATAGTGACTTATGACCCTTTTTCACACTTACACCCCTTACAGCGTCCCCCCGGCCACTGGCTTGGCAACTGGCTCCCATTTGTGACAGCTGCCGTGCCCTTGAATCAGGCCTTCCCCTTTTGCAGCCTCCCGACAAGCAAAGTCAAAGGGGAAGCCAGATTCACTTAACAACCACGTTACTAACTGAACAACTGCAGTGATTCACTTAACAACTGTGGCAAGAAAGGTCGTAAAATGGGCAAAACTCACTTAACTATCTCACTTAACAACTATCCCACTTAGCCAGAGATGTTTTGGGCTCAGCTGTGGTAGCAACCGGAGGGCTCCCTGCCTCGGAGCGTCTCCCTCCAGCGCTTGCCTCCCCCCCACCCCCCGACCGCCTGCCCTTCTCTCTTCCTAGGGCTGGCTTTGCAGCACCATCGCGCCCGGCTGCTCCGGGGGCACTTCTTGGCCTGGCAGCTGGTGTGGAAGCACAAGAGGCAGTCGGAGCATCATGCCCAACAGGCGGCTGGCACAGCTTTGCGAAGGGCTTTTGCCCAGTGGAACCTCTGTATCCACCCCTGGGCTCTCTTGCTGCGGGGGGAGGGCGGCCCTGGGTGGGGAACAGGGACCCCCCTTTTCTGGGCAGGATCCCCACATCTGTGTTATTTAGAAAAATTGGAAATTTATATTGGGGATTAACCTTAATCCTTGTGGTGAGATGAGGGCAAATAAATTTAACAAACAGTGAAGTAGGAGGATGTACATGAAGGAAAGTTGTATGCAAAGAGAAGCCCATGTGGCTTGACTCCAGAGAGCCTTCAGAGAATCTGCTTGGCTAGTGCACACCTGCAGGAGGCACACTGGAGGGTCTGGTCTGTGTGAGAAGCCCCCTCCACCAGGTCTACCTGGCACCTTCCCCGTTAGCCTTTCAGGGTGGTGGAAAGGCACTGGGGCTGTTGGTGTGATGGAGCGGGGGGGCCTTCTGAGATAAATCGCGTGATCTTACTGCTGCTTTTATTTTTGGTGCAAATTGCCTGGAATCCCATGTAATAATACATTAGAACAGGGCTCCCCAACCCCCAGTCTGCAGACCACTATACCAGTCCACGGCCTATTGAGAACCAGGCCAGGCGAGTGGCAGGCGAGTGTGCAAAGCTTCATTTGCATCTGGGTTGCATGCATGAAACCATCCCACTGCCGCCATCGCTGCTGCTGCCACCACCAGTCCGTGGAGCCAGGAAGGTTGGGGACCACTGCACTAGGAGTCCCAAGACGGATAGAGGGGGCAGAAGGGCCACTGTCTCCTAACTGGGATAGTGACTGAGGCGCCCATCCTGTTTGGACGATGAGGATAAGACGAAACAATGCTTGAGCCACACCAATTAATCTTCTGAAATGTTGGGTTCCTCCTTGGAGTGATAAATAACTGCAGTTAGTCCGGTCTGCTGCATTTCTTAACCCATCCACTAGATGTGGCGTTGCGTGCTGAAGAAGCAGAGCATTACCAGCTGGCTCAAAGCCACCATAACCACCACCTGCTGGTAAGAGCTTGGGGGCTTCTCCTGGAAAAGGCCCGAGACTTCGGCATCCTGCTGGTGGCTTCTGAGCAGGAAGAGCTGCTTTGCCTGCTGCGTCCTCGCTCTTGCCCAGGCAGCCGAAGGCCCAGGCTGGAAGAGCGCGGGTTCTACTCCGCAGGCTGTTGTCCCACGGCTAGCAGTCTTGGGCACTTGCAACTTGAGTAAACTGGGAAGATTTCCCAGGCTCTGTGCTCAGGACACACATGCGCACTCCGTTGCAGTGTCGTGCCTGCTTCTTTTGGCCTCACCAATTGTGTTTTCACAAATGACGCAAAGGGAAGGCTGTTCCAGAGAGGCACCTTCCTTACATCTGGAAGTCGGTTCTTTCACTTTCCACAGAGTTGTGGGTTTCGTGTCTTGCGGAGGAACGTCCAGGAGGCTTCCCTCAAGCAAGTCGGAAGGAACTTGGCTAGTCAGCAGCACCGAGTCACGGTGAGCCTGCCTGGTTTCCCTTCTGCATCTAGGTTGGCCTCAGCCCTTACCCTGAGAGGGATACTTTTGTGGGGTTGGATTTTTTTCTGCGATGCAAGAAAGTTGGAAAGGGGGGGGGAGGGAATTGCAGATTGCAACTAATCTGTTAGGGGTTGTTATTAGAGATCATTTTTATGCCTCTGTACAAATTTAAAACCTGAGTAATGTCAACAATAATTACTGGTGATGACAAATGAAAATGGTGGATAGTTTTGACTTGGTGGGCTCAAAGGTAGCTGAAGAGAGGACATGCAGGAAAAGTGAAAACAACTTGGGCGCGTATCCTAAGCAGATCACGCTCTAGGACAGGGGTCCCCAACCTATGGTCCGCGGCCCATAGGCCACCGGGCCCCGGGAATAGCTGGTGAGCCGCCCTCTCTCACGGTAACACCGCCGCATGGGTGCTAGCAGCCCCATTTGCGCATGCGCGTGGATGCTAACACCGCTGCCAGCATCACGCGGGCACCAGTGGCCTGTTTGTGCATGCACGCAGGCAACAGCACGCACCATGGGTGTGTCAGCCCATTTGCGCATGCATGCGGGTGCCAGCATGCATGCCATGGGCACGCACAGCCTGCTTGTGCATGCATGCACACGCACCTCCATTGTGTGCACACCCATTTGTGGATGCGCGCACAGGGCCGCACGCATGCACATTTCCCTGCTGCTCCCTTTCCTTCTGGGCCACCAAGCCGGGAAGATTGGGGAGCTCTGCGCCAGGAAAAGGAGGATCCTCAGCAGCATGGAGAAAAGCAGGCAAAGGGGAAGAGAGGAGACACGGTGGGTGGATGGATGCAACCAGGGGGCCCTTAGAGAGCCTTAATTGCCAGAGAAAGGCAACCAGGTTGAGCCCTACTTGACAGCACCTAACTAAGGGACTTTTCCAAGAATTGGGGTACCTGACATCACCCAGGAGGTCATGAGGAAGAAGAAAATGTTCATTATATGGAGGGTAGAGCTGGATGACAGGTAAATGTGGTCCGCTCTTCTCTGGGACGCAAATTCCGTCATGGGGGGCTGTTTGGGGATGAGAAAGTAGGTGCCTTTGTGGAACCCCTCCCTTCCCCCTCTTCCTGCATCTTGTGAATCGAGTTGCTATTTATTTGCTGCTGCTTCTCTTCTCTTCCAGCTCACATCCAGGTTCTGGACTCGCTGGAGGTCTCGTCTGGAGCAGAAGGAGGAAGAGCAGCACCGGCCCCTGACCCTGGCTGCCGTTTCTCACCACAGGTCCTTGCAGAGGGTCCCGTGCCTCTCTCGAGGGCCAGCAAGGCTCCTCCAATGGAATGGAATGGGGGGGCTGGAGCTGGGTTGATTCCCCCCCGGCTTTGCTTACGTGCTGCTGCTGTTGGAGCTTGCAGTGAGATGGAATAGAGTTCCTTGTGAAAGTCCTGCGCAGCATCAGAGATGGGAAGGCAGCACTGGACAGGCAGGGCTGCAGAGGTCCCCCTGGGCAGGGGTCAGATTCGCCCTTGAGGGCACTGACTTGTGCCATCTTCTCTCTGCGGTGAGGCCCCCTCATGCAACAGGGTGGTAGAGAAAGCGGCAGGGATTTGTAGTAGATTGGCTAGAGTAGTTCCTAGTTCTTCCTGTAAACCAGCTTGGTGAAAATCCTAGGTGTGGATTTTTGGGTCCCAGTTCCAGCCAACCCTAGACTGAACCTGAATGCTTGCAGACACCCCTTTTGTCTGCAGCTGGTGAATTTTGGGGTGCTAGCAAAAAACAGAGATGCCGAAAGACATTTGCGCAGCTTCACCTTTGCAAATTCGTCCTCTGCTTTGCTGTGCCATTCAGTTTGGCCCAAGGAAAGCTTTCCCCGGCTCTAAGCGTCCAGAACTGGCTACCGAGTGCCAGCTGGCTCTTGGCTGAAGCTCCCACTTTGCCTTCCAGCCGGAGGCTGCTGCAGAAGTCTCTGCGTACCTGGAGACAGCGAGCCCGCGGGGAAAGATGGCAGAAGGTGAGCCAACAGAAACAAGTCCTGAGTGCCAGTCACCACCTGGGACCAAGGGACATCAGGACCCACACCTGACTGCTCCCTTCCTTCCTTGCCTTTATTTTGGCCCCACCCTTCTCTCTCAAAAGCCCACCGAAGAGGGCTTGTACTAAAAGTACTAAAAGCAAAGCTGTCTCCATCCTCAGACTTTACAAGGTGCCCTAGGGGAGAAATAGATTGGGGGAGGGGAAGTGGAAGCAAGGCTGCTTGGATCCCCTTCTTCCTGTTTCCTGGTTGCCCCGAAGAGCTGCTCCGAGGGAGGCCTGGGGTCTCTGGGTAGAGCTGGGGTGGTGGCAGTGGTCTGCTTCTGCCTCTGGGCTGCCTCCTCAATCAGCAAGGCCTGGGGAGGCCGAAGAGGGAGATCTGTAAAGCCCAGGTCCCCTGTTCCCTGTGCTTGGGAGGGTGCAGCAAGGAGGGGCCCCACCCTCCCCAGCGCCACTGGTGGAGTCCACGGAGGGTGTGGGAGGACCTTGGAAGGGGCTAAGCCCATGAAGACGAACGTTTTGGGATCAGCGTGTCAGAAGTTCAGAAAATGCCTAACTTGACATGCTGGCATGTCACGGGCGCGCACACACACACACACACACACACACACACATCCCTAGACAAAAGAGAATTCATAGCCAAGAGTAATACATTGTTTAAAATGAAATGTATTATTAAATAAATAAATGTATTTTCCAAACTGCCTATCCCCGGCAGCTCAGGGTTTCATGAAGCCTGGGAATCTCGGGGATTGCTCTCGCATGCCAGCCTCCAGAAGGAGGGGTGAAGCACGTGCTGTTCTCGCGGGCCTTTTGGAGACTCCGGAGATTGCGAGAGAGCAGGGCCCTCTTGCGCGGCTTCCAGCGGTTCCAGAGGCCTAACAACGTCTCCCAAAATGACACAATGTGTCGTCACCTGGGACGCATGTTTCTTAGGCTCACTATCACGGTGCTAAGCAGTGGATCAGGGACTCCTAAGGCAGCTGTTTCAAAACAAGGAATCGCTAAGCGCCTTGGAGGGGGGCAAAGTGGAAGCCCTGAAAAAATGTTCTGGGGGGGCGTCGCCCAGTTGAGTTACATGCACAGATTCCCATTTTTGGTTGGCTGGTGATTCCTGCTAGGAGATGGCGGTGGATGATCAAAAATTCCCATTCAGGGCCTCTTTTTGTCTTCAGTTCCAGGATGCCAAAGCCGACCGGCATCGCCAGGCCACCCTGTTGTCCGCTGCCTTTCAGGCCTGGAAGCTGTTCAGAGATCACCAGCTCTGGTGGAGGGAGATGAACCGGGTGGCCCTGGGCTGCCACAGGTGGGCTGGCTGGCCGCAGCCTCCGGGTTAGGGGCGAGGGCGCCCCTGCTTTCTCGGGAGGAGGGCCCTGGTGCGGATCCTGGCACCGTGTCTTCTCTTGAAAGGCACCAGGAGCAAAGCCGGGACTGGTTTGTAGCTTAGTCACGAATATCAGGGATGCTGAGTCAGAAGCTGTTGAGAGGATCCATTGTTGAATCATGGCATCACAAGAGCTAGACGGGACCTCAGAGATTGCAAAGTCCCTCCTACAAGTCCCTGTAGGATCTACTACAGCTTTTGAGACAGATTCAATACAGTCTTGTGGCTTGAACATCTTTCACTGAAAGGAATCCACCATTTCATGAGGCAGCTCATTCCTGTGTTACCTCTTTTACCATCCTATCTAACCCGAATCTGCCCGCTTCAGTCTGTTGGTTCTGGTCTTGGGTCTCTGAAGAGCGCTATCGTAACTCTCCCCACATGCTGTGCCACACGCTAAATATACCCTTCATCCAGTCTTTGCCAGGTTTCATTTCCAGAGCCTTCACCGCATTGGTAGCTGTCCTCCGAGCGCACGGCAGTTTGTCAACCTCCTGCTTGGGTGGTGGTGCCAGAACTGGACACAGGATTACGGGGGGGGGGAAGGTTGAGCATGTCAGAGGGGACGGTTGCTTCCCATGCCCTGCACTCTCTGTTCACCTAGACTTCAATCCCATTTTCCTTATTAGTCCCTGTGTGGGACTGTTGCGGTCTACTAAAACTTCCAAATCTTTTCTGCCTCTGTAGCTGCCAAGCCAGGATCCCCCATTCTAGATTTCTGCCTTGCATTTTTTTTTCTTCCCAGATGTAGGACTCTTATCCCCCTCCCCCCAATTAGTTTATCCTGCTCACCTCAATCCAGAATTCAAGGTTGTCTTGGGTCATTTTGAAAGTTGTAAAGTTGAGAACAGGCAGTCTGGTGTAATGGTAAGGACCCAGGGTGAGAAATGGGGAGACCCTGAGTTCCAGTCCTGTGTTGGGCTTGTAAGCCAGCTGGGAGACTGTAAGCCAGTCACTTTCTCCAGCCTTGGGAAAAGGACAATAGCAAACCACTTCCGATTAACCTTGCCAAGAAAACTGCAGGGGATTCATCCGAACAATTGCCAGAGTAAAAAATTAACTGGAAGGCACCCCCCCCAAAAAAACCACTATTTACCCTTCTCCCTTGTTAGCCACCTGGGACCCCATCCCTCGGCTGCTGTGCTACCTTTCTCTTGCAAAGAAAGTGAGGAGGGGGCTCTGGCTGGAGGACTGCTGTTCACCCGGTCCAGCTGAATGGGGGATGTGGAGGCCCACAGAGGCCAGGCTGCTCTCTCGGGAGTCTCACGCGGCCCTCTTCCACAGGGAGACGTGGACCAGGCGGGCCTTTGAGCGGTGGCAGTTGAGGCAGCACGAGCAACAGGAGGGACGGGCGGCAGAGACGACGGTAAGTGTGCCCAGGCCTCTTCGTGAGGAGGAGTGTCTCTGCAGCCACTGTTGGCTCCTCAGTCTGGAAGTTGTGGGAATTGAAACAGGGCCCGGATCTCAAAGGGAGGCTTAGTCTGGGGACACAGCAACCTGGATTGTATCCTTCCTGGTCCTAAGCGTACTCTCAGTTCGGCTGCGCGGTCCTGCACCAGAGGCTTTCTTTGCTTGCTTGGGTCCCTGACACATACGGGGGGGGGCTCAGCTTTTTGCCTCCTGAAACAAGGGGCTGCCAAGGAAAGTGCCCCAGGGCAGCCCAGCCGCAGCCCCAACCTCCGGCCTCTCTCCTTGCAGGCAACGATGCATGCTGAAGGGCGACTTTTGTTCCAGTTCTGGGGCCGGTGGCACTCGGCCACCCTGGCCTGCCTGGAAGAGCGAGAGGGTGTCTCCTTGGCCAGGGGGCACCACAGGCGTCGGCTCCTCTGGGCCACTTTTCACCTCTGGAGGGAGAACATCTGGGAAACGAAGAGAGGGTAAGAACCCAGAGCCCCTGATGCTCTGGGACCCCGTCTTGGCCGCTAGGGGGGTCCTGATCTGGCAGCAGTGCCCTGAAAGGGCCTCACTGGAGGTCACTGGCTTGGCTGGAGGGCTGTGTTGTGGGTGCTCTCACAAAATGGCTAGTGGGTGGGGTGATAGGGAACAAAGAAGCTCCCTCCCTCCCTCTCTCCCAGATTCCTCCTCCCTGTGCCTAGAGGGCAGATGGGGGCGCCTCATTCTTAGCTTCTGAGAAAGTTTGCAGGGCCCCTTGGGAGCGCAGAGAGATTCTTGGCAAGGATGGGCTTCTGGCTTTGAAGGAGGGAGGGAACTCTGTGCAAAGAGCCATCATGGCCGACTCTCTTCCCTTGAGCTTCTTCGTGCTTCAGAAGTGGATTGGGCCCCACCGTTGCTCAAGACTGAATGGAAGAGAGTTCCTGGTGGATGTTCCTCAGGCTGGGCCCATCCTGGAGCTCCCTGAGGTCTGGATCTTTGCAACCAAACAGGACAGGACTGCTTGAATGGGGGGGCGGGGGGGTGATGCTTTCTCTACTGTATGCATGGCTGATCTTCCATAATGAAAGTGAGCCAGGAGTAGAGGTGGGGGCAACACCCCTGTTGTAGGGGAGGTTCTGGCCAGATGCTCCTCTAAGGTAGGGATGAGCAGCCGGTGGGAGGCCCCAGGCCCGTCTTCAGCTTCCCCAGGCTCCCAGCAGGGTCTCCTGGAAGACGGAGGAATCTGCTGCATTTCCAGGGGGGAATCATTCAGAAGAGCAGAAGGGATCTTGGAGGTCTTCCAGTCCAGCCCTCTGCTCAAGCAAGGGATCCCATTTCAGACAGTTCAATGGATCTCAGCTTGTGCTGGGCTTAAGAAGCCCCCTCCCCGGGCTAAAACCTGGGCTCCTTCCCTCGTGACATGCCCGGATCTTGGTCAGGGACCTGCTGTCACCAAAGCTCGGCTTGCCCTGTGCTTCTTTCAGGCGGGCGAAGGAGGCAGCGGCCGTGCACTTCCGCTCCAAGAAGCTCCTGCGCTGCTCCTGGAGGAAATGGTGGCAGGTGAGAGCACCCACGGATGCCGATCCCGTGGAAACCGACACTCAGGAGCAAGGGAATTGTCCGGGTGGGCAAAATTAAGCAAGAAGCTGACTGCTGGAATCAGGAACGTTTCCCTGCTGTTAAATATTCTGCCCATACGGTTGAAATTCCTTCAGAGGCTTTATTCCGGCCACAAAAGCCCTGACTGATGCCGGCTTTCTTTGTGGCTTTTTTCTTTTTAAAAAAGATGAAAGCTGCGACTCTGACGATGCGCATGTGACATGCCCCAGGACCCCCCCCCCCGAGGCATTTGGTAGCGCCAGGAAGGAAGTTTCAGGCGAACAGGGTTCTTCTCAAGACTGGGGAGCACCTAATTCTTTTATTGTCTGCTGCTTTTTAAAAAGGAGATAAGATGAAAGGAATATTAAAACAATGTGTGTTTTAATAATTAAATGTGCATATCCAACTGATTTATTGATAGCCGGTTCATGGAGATGCCCTCTCTCCATTCGCTTCCCTCGTACTTCTGCACATCATCGTTTACCCTCCCCCACCCTTGCTGTGTCTCCTTGCACCCCCCATGCCCCCTCCCCAAGCCTTGCCCCGCCTGCCTTGCCTCCTTGTGGACCCCTTTGCACCCTCCCCCATCTGACAGCAGCCACTTACCTTCCCCCCACCCCAAACCGTTTGCTCCGGGGAAATTCTGGGCTGTTTCTCTTGATGGAGTTCTGCTCCGAGGCTGTCATTGTTTGGCTGCCTTTGCCTTGGACGCCAAGCGCCTGAAGTCGTATTCCGGCTGAAAAGCCCAATCAAGCAAAACACTAGAGGCGTGATGAAGTCCAGCGTTAACTTTATTAGGCATAAAACAATCCGGCATGTTTGAAGAAAAGCTAACTCTGAAACTATGGCGGGAAACAGATAATTAAAAGAGTAAAACTTTCCCTCCCCTCTCGGACAGTTCAGCCACACTGCCCAATATACCTTCCAGTAATTATTATGAGAAGAAACTTTAGCTACCAAAACAGCTCTTCACCTCTCACGTGGATAAGGAACACCTGCGGATTCAAAACTTTCCCCTCTTCCCCTCCCGCACTGTTGGCCCGCTAGAAGCCCGCAGGAGGCTTGGCTGCTTGCCGCCTGAATGTGGAAGGAGCCACGTTCCAGGGGGGCAGGGGGCTCCTCGTGGAAACGTGCTCTCCGCATTCAAAAGAGGAGCCCAAGAGAGCAAGAGATGGTGGCAGAAGTCCCTGTGGCAGAGACGTGTCTTTGTGCACCTCCCGTGGGAAGATGTTTGACCCAGTTCCCCCCCCACCCCCCAATGGCTACTTTGCAGAAAGACCTGTCTCTCTCTGTGTGTCTGTGCGTGTTATGTGGTTTCTGGACTGTCCCTGCAAGTCCTGCTCCAGGGTCCTGTTTCCTTCCAGTACCAGATGCAGAAGTCTGAGAAGTGGAGGAAGACGGCCCAAGCCGAGGGCCACTACCAGCAGGCCTTGCTGGGCAGGGTCATGGCGGCTTGGAAGGTAGGATGCCAGCCTCGGACTGGCAGCGCTTTGGCAGCCCAAGAGCATCTGCTGGCTGCAGCTGAACCGAGGGAGGGTTTTTTCCCATTGTGAAGAGAACGTGGGCCTGTCCCTGTCTCTGCAAGTCCTGGCTTGGAGGCTGGAATATTATTGGACAGGGAATAATATTTATATGTTACTTATATGTAAGGGTGTAGGTCTATACATACGTTGTATATAGTATGTTTTGAATGTGGGTTATGAGACGAAGCAACTAAATGTCATTTTTAATGTGTGCCATTGTGCCCACAGGAAAAAAAATGACAACAATGGTGATCTGATCTGATAAGGAAGGCTGTGCAGACACAGCAGGGTGGGCATCCAAGGGGCTTGGAAATCACTTCAACCAAAGGAAGGAGCTTAGGAAGTTGAGACAAAGTGAAAAAAGGAATGAGGGAGAATAGAAATGGCAGAAGAAAAAATGGCACTGATGCAGTTAGTTAAAAGAGAAAAAAAATGGAAAAGAGAGAGCGGGCTTACAAGTGGTTCTCAGTTCATGACCACTTGTTCAGCCACCATCCAAACTTATAACGGTGCTGAGCGGGTGGTGGTTATGACCAGGCCTTGTCACAGCATCTGTAAGGACCCACTTCTGTTTCTCTACCAAGAAAGCAGAATTCTTGAAACTGGCATCAGTTCAAAAGGAACTTTTATTGGCAGGTACAGAAAGCAGGAAAGCTAGGCAGGATCTGAGGGCTTCCCGCCCAAATCAATAGGTTAAACCTGCAAAACAATAATCCCACCCCAACTGTCCATCCAGTCGGTTCACACAGGCCAATCCACAGGTGATGTCAGATTGTGGGAAAGCAGCCAATAAAGTTGTTAGGTCTTCTCCAGTTCCTCCCTGTGTGCTGAGATAAGGCAGATGGCCCAGAGGCATTCCTTTCACACCTGGTGGAGGATACCTCAGAGCAAATAGAGGAAATGTCCTACCTGCATTACAAGCCCCCGGCCTCTCCCCTCCCCCTCATAGGAGAATGGCAGAACCTGAATAACCTAAGCCCAGAGAACATGCACGATTAATAAAATTGAGGGTTCGGACAGCCTCCCACGATCACACATTCACCATTTGTGATCTTCCCTGTCAGCTTCACATAAAACAAAGTTAATGAGGAAGCCAGCGGGAAGTTGGAAGTTGTGATCCTGTCAGGTCCTTCTTAACAACCTGTCAGGTCCTTCTTAACAACAGTAACCAGGACTGCTGGAACTGCTGTCTTTCAGTGGTGTAGTCACGTGGTTTGTCAATGCACTGCACTGTTTTGATTAAAAGTTCTGGAGAACATGAACATTTGTGCACTCTTATGCCATTTAGTTGGTCCAAGAAAAGAAAAGTTTTTTTTTCTTGATGATCAGCTATGTCCTTAAGCGGCAAGGGGGTCTCTGCCCCATGATAAGTAAAAAGTTACACATTCAAGCCCCTTTTCATGCAAAGAAGAGGCTTCTTGGGGTAAGACAAGAATTTTGGTCCTTCTCTCTTTCCAGACATACCAAAAGAACATTCAGTGCATCCTTCACCAAGTAGCCAAGAAGGAGAGAGACCATAATCGGAGGCTGCTATGGTAATCCCCCAGTCTCATGCTGCTGGGGATCCCCCTTCCTCAGCTGGCTGGGCTCCCCTGTGTCGCTGTGAAGACGGCCCTCGGGCCAGTCTCCCCAGAGATCAGGCCAGGCTGTGGGGAAACCCTCCAGTCCAGGCGCTTTGAGGCATCTGCTCCTCTCTGCTCCTCAGGCAGGCGCTGCGTTCCTGGAAGGAGAACACTGCTGACCTCAGGCACGAAGCAAAGGCAGCCGGCCTGGCTGGGCATCACTGCAGACAAGTCCTTCTCTCCAAGGTAACCTCAGGCCAGGCAACTCCGCTGCGGACCCGGCAGGAATCAAGCCGGGGAGCCCTTGGCTTTCCAGCCCTCTGCGCTTGGGCTGGGTTTCGGTGAAGTCCAAAGCAAGGGAAGCGCAGTGAGCAGCTCTTGTGAGGGTCTTGCCAGTAGATACAAAGTGGTCTTGGAAATATTCAAGCCCCCCTCCCCCGTTTTCTCAGTGCAGGTGTTGCTCCAGTGGAGGGAGGCGGCTGTGCTGCGTGCTGATAGCCGAGAGAAGGTGGCTGTGGCTGTGAAGGATGCCCAGAGGCACTTGCAGACAGGTGAGGGGGGGGGTTTCTTCGGAGGGCTTTCAGCCGTGACACTTTTTGGCAGCTGTGTCCTCTCTCCCGCTTGCCAGTGGTCAGTGGTCGAGGGCTGCCCGATGAGCTTAAAGTCCATCATTATTACAGCACAGTTTTTCTCCTGTGGGGAGGGACAGGATGTGGTGGCCGAAGGCAGAGAGAGCTGCCTGAGCCTCTGTCGATGCCTTAGCGGAATTGAGAGTTGCTTCTCCATTCCACTCCAGCTGAAATCTGGGGCTGTTTCTGGGTCAGGAGTCTATGGAGATTCTCAGTCATCCAAGTCATGGTTGTCCCTAAGGTGCTTTTCCAGAAGACAACTGGACTTCCTTAGTTTGATTCCTTGAAAATGTTTTGCTGGTCATCCAGGAAGCTATAGAACTTCAGTAGAACTGAAGAAGCTTCTTGGAAGAGAAGCGAAACATTTTCAAGGGAAAAAAACCAAGAAAGTCCAGTTGCCTTTTGGAAAAGCACCTTTGGAACATCTGGGTCAAGAAAACACAGTTGCTGTGTTGGCCTAGTAGGAGACACTCCAGGAGTAAAACCTCTGCCTTCACATGATGGCTGTCACAGCTGTCATTCTGCTTGCTTAGCAGTTGCCTCTTTTGCCAGCCTGACATCCATCTGCAATGACGGGAGGGGGAGAGATTGGAAGGGGGGGCGGCTGGGGGGGGTTGGGTTTGAAGCAGAGCCGGCTCTGACTGTGATAACCTCAATCCAGCAGAAGGTCAGCAAAAGGAATGTGGAGATGGGAAAGGGGAACGGCAGGGCCCGTTTCCAAAACAACCCAAGAACTATTTTTTTTTAGTAATATTTTATTAGTTTTCTAATTTTACAATTAAGTATTTAAAAAGCAACATAGTGGCTGGGTTAATCAATAGTTCAATAACATACATAAATCTTTAGTACAAATCTCAAGTTACAACATCAGATATTTCCTCTCTTTTTCCCTTAATATCTACTATCTCATATTAGGCTAATACAGTTCGTATTATTATCAAATAAGTAAAAACATCATTATTACATTTATCAATAATTTTTAGCTTATACATACCTTAATTGTGTTTACATTCAATCCTTATATAGAATCAATGTCCTGTTATTGCTTTTTCCCCAAGCTTTAATTTCCCATCAATATTCAAAGTAACATTTGATATTTATAATTTCCAAGCTTTAGGTAACCAAAGTTTCTCTTATCTCAACTTCTTCTTTTTTCTCTTGTCATAACAAAATCTAATATTCTAAATGCACGTCTCATCTATTTGAGTACAGCCTTGTTCTGTTTTCTAAAAGTTAACTTGTAGAAACTTTTCATTGGACCTTGACTGATAGCCTGGGGGAGACGGCCAGGATGCTTTCATGGCATTGCTTTGGGGCCAAGCCGCTCTCCTCTGTAACTGCCTTGTTCTCAGTAAAGTATTCTCTTGGAAAAAGAAACAAGCCAGGGGTCTTCCTTTGCTAATTAAACCGAGTGGGGTGGGTGACATCAGGCAGGATCCACCCAGCTTGCTAAACAGCCACTTGATTCTCAGGCCCAGGAATCCTTTGCAAGCCCATCTCAGGGAGCGGAAGCTGCTCTGCATTTGGCTTTTGCGTGGATGAGGCTTGTGGAGTGAAGGACCAGCTCAGCGGCCCCCACTTGCTCTTCCTTTCCCCCATATCTAAGTTGGCGGTGGGGTGACCCCAGCGGGGCACAGGGCAGAGTCCTGGAAGCAGCCCCCAAAGGCTTGGCACTCTGTTTCTAGAGCAGGGGTGTCCAACTTGACAACTTTAAAACTGATGGACTTCAACTCCCAGCTGGCTGGGGAATTCTGGGAGTCGAACTCTATCAGTCTTAAAATTGCCAAGGTTGGACCCTCCTGGTCTATGGGCCTCCCCAGCCAAAGAGTGGCGAGGGGCCAGAGGGCTGTCCCAGCAGCCGCAGCATCATCCTTCCTCCCTCCCTGCAGAGAGGCTGCGGGGGCTGTTTCTCCGCTGGAGGGAGGCCTCTGCCAACTCTTCCCAGCAGAGGGGGCGGCTGACCGTGGCAGCTGAGCACCACCAGAGGCAGCTGCTCCACCGGTGCCTGGAGAGGTGGAAGCAAGATCATCTCAGCCGCATCAGAGTCATGGTGAGCCCCTCCATCAGAGTCATGGTGAGCCCCTCCGCCAGTTCCCCTCCCAGGAGAAGATTCCCCCTTTTGGGGAGGGGCAGCATAGGTGAGAGGTCCTCTGTTGGTCAAACGTGGCCTTTCCACTGGGTTAGGGTTCCACTGGGGGAACCCCTTGAAGCAGTGGAGCCATTTTAGGGTGCTGGGAGGGAATGAAGCTGAGGTTACTGTCTGCATTTGGGGAAAGCAGCTGCAGCAGGCAGAAACAGCCCTCACCCGCCTCTCCAGGTGGGGAACGGGCTTCAGATTGTGCTTCCCCTCCCGCCCCGTAGCTCCTGCGGAGACAAGGGGAGCAGCTGCTGGCCCGGAGACTTTCTGCAACTGCCTTTGCCTCCTGGAAGGCACAGGTGAGCTTGGGCACCCACTTTGGCCCCTGGTGCCCCTTCCAAGCTGGGCAGAAGGAGGCTGGCCAGAACTGGAGGTTCCCTGGGGTGAGAAGAGAGGGCACCTGCCCCTTCGGTCTTGCAGTCACCGGAGGACGTCCTTTGCGGATGCCGGCAGTCCACGTGGCCATTCAACTCTCTTTCTGCGCCTACAGCTGGCGGACAGATGGCGAGAGCGGCAGCAGACAGTGCAGGCCCTCTGGCACTGGTCCCGGACTCTCCAGCGGAAGGTCAGTCTTGGCCCTGGAAGTGCCCATCTCCCAGCTGGCTCAGCTTTGGGCTGCTGGCTGTGGAGCTCACCGGTGCCCCCCTTCCACCAGTCCTCCTTCCAGCACCCTTTGGGGCCCTGAGAGGCTGTGCCAGGGAGGTGGGGCATCCGTTGGGCATTGTGTTCAGAAATCCCTGGGTTGCTTCTCAAAAGGCGACTGGACTTCCTTGGTGTTTTTCTTTGAAAACGTTTAGTTCCTCATTCAAGAAGCTTCTCCAGTTCTGAAGAAGCTTCTTAGATGAGAAGCGAAATGTTTTCAGGAAAAAAACAAAAAAAGTCCAGATGCCTTTTGAAAAAAAAAAACAACCAACACCTTAGGGGCAACTGTGACCCAGATGATTGGGAACCTCTGTAGACTCCTGACTCAGAACCGGCCCCAAAGTCCGGCGGGACCAGAGTGGAGAAGCAACTCTCATTCTCCTAACAGGTCGACGGAGGGTCAAGCAGCTCTGCCCATGGCCACCACATCTGGGCTTTGCCCAATGCTACATTTCATGATGCAGGGGGAGTCTTGAGCCTGCCTCGCCCTTGGAGGGAGGAGAGGCGGCCCCCGCCACTCCCAGCCCCGTCAGAGCCACAGGAGCCCTCCTTCAGTTGGATGCAGCTTTTCACTATTAATGTTTCTTAAAACATTAGATATCGGTTTATCATACACTATATAAAGCTGCGTGGTTATGATATGCTATCTACATCAAAGAAGAGATCCAGATAAAGAAAGAAAATGGCAAAAATTTGGAACAGGAAACAGAAGATAAACTTTTAAAAAGAAAACAAAAAGCAACTAAATAAAAGTGCTATCCAGTTCATTTTATCCAGTTCCAAATGTAAAAGAAAAAAAATCAGAATATTGAAATGATGTGACTGTTTGGTCAGTTTCCATCTTGTTAATTACCATCTGTTGTGAATTTTGAAAAGTTTTTCTTTCAAGTTGGTGCGGTTAGGTTTTTAAACATTTTAAGCATTTAATCTAGCATGTTCTTCACTGAGAGCTTTTCCTACATCCAGTGAGGATGTAGGCAGATATTTATCAGCAGGCCAAACTCTTAGATGGGTCTTGAAACTCTCTGTTATGAAACCAGAGGAAATAGGCTCCCTAATCTTCTCACCTGGGCACCTTTTACAATCCAAGCATTAGTGTTTTCACAGGCGATAGCAACACGCACCCAGGTCAGATCCCATCCAGTGTTGTGGAGTAGCAGTTTCACAGCCAACGAGGAAAGGAGGCCGAAGTTCAGGCGAAGTGTTTGTGCAGCAGCGGATCTGCCCCGCAGGAGAGCCGAGACAGAGGCAGAGCTCTCCAAGCAGCCTCAACTAGACTCTCTTTCTCCTCCCTTTAAGACTGTCACTTTGCTTGCCTGCTTCTTGCACACACAAAGGCCCTGGGCTCCCTCGGAGGGCTTTTGCAACACCGACTGGCCACTTCTTCAGCCTCAAACGTCCTGACTTGCGTTTCCTCGTATACGAGGCTTGGAAAAAAGGGCATTTCTCCCTAAACAGTCTTAAAAATTACAGGAGTGTGAAGCTAGTAGGGTGTAATTGTTCTTCAGATGCAGATTCTGTCCAGTGTAGGAACTTCCTTAGTTCTTCATTTCTAGAATTGTTCCAGTTCTGCTGTCAGGGCACAGTCAAGTTCTCTGAGGGCGCATCCGACATTTCTGAAAGATTTATCCCCCTTAGAAAAGCATCTCCCTGCCCAGTAGCTGCATCTATACCTGTGAAACAGGCATTTTTAGGATGAAATCCAAAAAAACCGGGAGGAATGCCCTTGTAATTACTGTTCCTAACAACCCCAGAGCAAAGGCCCTTTGTTGCAAATGGGAGAGGGCGTCAGAAAGTGGGTCAGGGGATGCCGCTCTGTCTCGGCTGCAGGTGCTGAGGGCCTGGGGAGGCTTCGTGCAGGAGCAGCTGCGGAAGAAGGGCCGGCTTGCACGGGCGGCTGAGAGCTACCAGGCGGAGCTGCTGCGCGAGGGCATCTGCCGCGTCCTGAGATACGTGGCCGCCATGAAGCAGCACCGAGGGCGTCGGCAAGCCCAGCATCAGCTGCAGGTGAAGCAGGAGCCCAGCTGGGAGACGCGTCTCTCGCCCCACGATGGTGCCAGTTGATTTGGATGCCATTTGATTTGGATGCCGGTCTGATGATGCCGGGGGGCAGGGGGGGCTTCTGCTTGGGGCAGGCTTTTCATTGCTGGGTGGGATTCGGGATCCGGGACTGGAGTGCCAGCGAGACCAGCCCCTCCTGCTCTGTGCTTGCAGGCTGCGTGTCAGCGTCACCACTTGGTCTACCGTTGTGCCCTGATGTGGAAGCAGAAGGCTCTTTCCCGGAAGTCCAGCCTGGCGCTTTCGGGCACTCCCGCCAAGAAGCACGTGACTTTTGAGATGCCAAGGCTGGGCCATGTCCTTCCTGGTGGTCTCAGGGGACAGGCCAATCTTCCCAGTGTGCCAAGTGACTACCAGGCTGCTGGAGATTCCATCCTGACGGATTTGTGAGTCAGAATTTTAAATCAGAGAATGGAAGAGTTGGATGGGATCTCAGAGACCATCTAATCCAGCGGTTCTCAACCTGTGGGTCACGACCCCATTTGGGGTCGAACGACCATTTCACGGGGGTTGCCAAACAACGCAGTCCGCCATTTTTTCCCCTTTTCCCCTCGGCCGGCGCAGGGGGCAGCACTGCACATGCGCGGGGTAGCACCGTGCATGCGCGATGCAGGGTGCCGTGCATGCGCGATGCGGGCCGTAGCGCCGTGCATGCGCAGGGTCGCAGCCTGAAAAAGGTTGAGAACCGCTGATCTAGTCCAACCCCTGTCCAATGTAGAATTCCACTCTTAGAGCATCCACATTTCCTGCAAAAGGAGTCCACCGCCTCAGATCCGTTAAGGAACAGCTCCCGCAGTGAGGCAGTGGAAACGGCCTCCTTCTAATTTAAAGCCATTGTCCTACCTTGCCTTATCTGGACCAACCCTGAACACTTCTGCCCCGTCTTCCACATGGCGGATGCGGTCATGTGGATGAAGATCCTGGGGGCCTTCAGCTGCTCCTCATTTTTTCTTCCCAGCCCCTTCTCATCACAGCTCCGGTTGGGCAGCTCCTTCCTAAATGGCACTGCCCAGAACTGGATCCCGGATGCTGCCTGCCACATCCCCAGTGTAGATTAGTTCAGATCCTGTACTTTGGTTGATGCTGTCAAGGACTGGATTTGCTTTTTCTGCAGCTGCGTCATGCGGCTGGCTCTAGTTTGGCTTGCAGTGTGCTGCACTGGGTGCAGGTTTCCTTGCAAAGAAGGAGCGAGAGAAGAGCTGATCCCTGCAACAGAACACGTCGTCCCCGTCCCCCCCCCGTGCCCAGACTGTCAGAGCCCCTCCTTCCGGCATCCACTCTCTCTCTGAGAGGGGAGTGATGCCCCGTTTTGAGGCCTCCTGGACGCCCTGCTTGAGCGATCTGCCGTGAATCGTTGGGCTGGCAGCGGGAAGGCTGCAGCTGAGAGGAGGCAGAAGGCCTGTTTGGCCACAAGGCGGCCCTTGGGAGTCGATTCTCTCCACCGCCTTTTCCTGAACCTGGGCTGGGCGTTGCCTTTTCTACTGGCCATCTGATGGCCTCTTTGCTCCCCCCCCCAATAGTCCTGGATAAAGGGCCTGGGGGATGGAGGAGGTAGAGCTTGGACAACCCCCCATCAGCTTGTGCAAAGCCACTTTGCCTGTGTCCTGCTGGGGGGCTGCTGCCTCGGGGGTGTGTGTGTGCATCAAGCAAATAGTATACTCCTGCCCACAGGTACGCAGCTCACCAGGCGAGGCTGCAACCTCGTAGACCCGATTTCCTGGTACCATTTCCTGAGAGAAGGGGGCTGCCACATACAGAGAAGTGGTAAGTGGACAGCAAGAACAACAGAAAGAGTCAGGTCAGGTTTCTGGTCCTCATGAGTTAGTCTCTTTTCTGCCCACATGTTGATTTGGGTCCAAAGTTCAGGTGTAGGCCAACATTACAGCATCCCAGTCAAAATGTATGTTTCAGAGAAAACTGCAAAGATATTGTAATGGTATGTGGGAAAGACCTTGGCAGGTGGGGTGAAGACATGTGAACAGTCAGATAAGGGAGGACGTTGCCCACACCTGCACAGTGGGCAGAGAAAGGCTTGCAAGGCACCCTCCCTCGTGAGGTAAAGGTGACCCCAGGAGACTTGCAAAGTTCTGATAAGGCAGCCTTACAAAAGAGTAGAATTAGCTCATACGGTTTACTTTCCTGTCTGGTCTACCTGGTGAGGCAGCATCTCCTGCGTGGCAGAATTTTAACGGGGCAGCTTTTTGCAATGGCCAACTGGGCTTCCCCTTGAGGTGCGGTCAGGCTGATGGGTGGCCAGAGTGACTTTGACTCGCCATTGCAAGATCAGTCTCCCAACGGAGCTTCGGTCATGATCAGTATGCAAACAAATTTGTTCCAACCTCCGGTTGCAGAATTCCAGCTTCCTCTTTAGATAAGCCACTTTATGATGGTTAAATAAGAACCTGTTGAATAATAACCCACAAGCAGATCACAACCAGCTGTGCTGCATCACCCCTTTCAGGGACCAGCATCCCTGGCCGATTTCCAAGGAGGGTTTGTCATTGGACAGAAGGCCTCCGGCCAGCACTGGGCTTGGACAAGGGAAGTGGAGGGCTATCAGCATAGACCGGTGTGTGTGTGTGTGTGCTTGTGCAGTTTTGGGTGTGATGGCCTTGTTTCCAGTTGTGGTAAAAAGGCCTAGGAAAAACATTTGGATATATGGATAAATGTTTAGGAAAAGCACTGAGTATTTGTACCAAAAGTAGCAAACATTCCTCTTCTTTCCCCCACAGGCTGGGAAGCTCAGCTGGTTTTGCTCAGCCAATGGCCGCAGGCCCCCTCTTGTCTGCCCTCCCCAGCATTGACCCTTCACCGTCCCCTTTCAGTGGCTGCGGTTGCTCCTCTGGTTCCTTTCCCAAATCTGGACTACTGCCCACCGGGAGTTCTTGGCTGCATGGCCCCACCAGTGCTGCCCCAGAGCTGCAGCCCCCCTCCTCCTTCGCGCTGGGGGCAAAGGGGGCGAGTGTTGAGACGGTGAGCATCTGGAAAGCGGCACCTCCCGCTCTGCGTCTCCCCGCCACCCAGCCTCTTGCCCGGGGCAAGCTCGGGGGCTGGATGGTGGTCTTCCATGGTCCAGAGGCTGATGGCCGAGGTGCTCAGCCCAGGGACACGGGGGGGGGGCTCCAGGGGGCTTCAGGCGGGACCAGCGAGTCCAGCTCAGAACCAGGGGTGTGATGGTCTCTTTTGCCCTTCCCCAGCCCTCCCCCGGCCCTCCAGCTGCATCCCCTGGCAAGGAGAGGCCAGCCGTGGTCTCAAGGGGGCCTTTGCTCCTACCCGAAGATTTTACCAGAAGGAGGAGTCCTCCTCTCTGCAGAAAGACAGGTAATGCTGGAATTCTGGGACCCTTTCGGAAGAAACGTTTTCCTGGCCTGCTGCATAGAAGGGGTGTGTGGAGAATAAGGGGGGGGGCCTTGACAGGGATAGGCAAGAATCCTTAGGTAAGGAAAGAGGGTTGGAACATTCCTTAAGTCCTGAGAGGCAGACCCAGCTTGGAAGCGACTCGGGCAGACGCCTCCCTGGTTCACCGGCAGGGGCGCTAAAGCCAGGCTGGCAAGGTGCCGTCACAGGAGCCAATCTCAACAGAGCCGAGTTCGAGTCTTCCTGCAAATTTGAGTTTCTGATCTGACCTAGGATGCAGTTGCTTCTTGGGTTGGAGCAAAAGAGCGTGGCGTAGCCTTTGCTTCTGGGCTGTGGTCTCCCTCTGGCTGAGTGGTGCTTGTGACCAGCCTCATAGGTCACTCTAGAAGCATCCACACTCCCAAACCTGTGAGGAGGGCCAGCTGCAAGAGACTCGACATGGCAGGAGTGGCCTCGGTCTCCTCCAGTTGGATGAATGATTCTTGCCTGAATTCATAGGATGGGAGCTTATCAAAAGGAAGAGGCGCTACTGAAGATTGACTGGGCAAAGGTGGGATGTCGCCTTATTGGAAATTCCTCTCTGGGTGTTTGGTCTTCCACTAGCCATGCTCCTAAGAGGAGAAGGGGAGGTGATTCTCAAGGGCACTTTGATGGCAGTCAGGCCCATGTCTCTGATGCGCCAGGCTCCGAGTACCTCTCCTGGAGGTCGAGGTGTAGAGGCAAATTGAGCGTCCACTCGTGCACCATCTAGCGTGCTGCATGGCAGGATGCCAGAAGGGACTTGTGCCCTGGTGTTGGGAGTGTCCCTGGCAGATGGCGCTGGGCAACGTCAACTTCCACGCTCTGGGAGAGAATTCCAGGAAGCGTTAGCAATTTATGATCGTCATGGTGCCCAGCTAGACATGTTCTTGACCACATAAAGTTCATACCCCAAAAAGAAGGCGTAGACCACGATGCAGCTGTCTTCCTTTTCCCGCCCTTACTGCACTGACAAAGAATACCTGGTGATTAGCCGTTCCCTGCTCTCTTCCGGGCGGTGAAAGTCCAGAGCTACTGGAGGGCTGCCTTGAGACGTTTGCACAATGTGTTGCTGATAGAAAATTGCACAAATTTGCTCAGGCCTGGACTCTGGACGGTGCCTGGTGAAATGCGGAAGCTTCCTTGGGATTCTTTGTGGTTTGGTGATTCTGAGAAAGTGGGTGAAGCAGTCCGCAGGATGGACTCAGCAGCCCGTGGGCTGGATGTGTGCCCATCCTGGCTTTTACGCTGAAGGTCAGCGCTTAAAGAGGCAGTTTCAATGGCTGGTGCCAGTGGAAGAGGTCATCCTGGTGGCTCCTCTGTGGGTCGTCCCTCTCATCCTGCTCTTAAATACGTCCGGGAAAACATTGAGTGGAGTCATTAGCTCGTTTGGAGTGAAACACCGATGGTGATGCCCACTAAGCCAGGAATGCTTGGAAATCTTGACCCGGTGCCTGCAAGGTGTGTGGGAATGGATGGGAACAACTCAGGGAGTCCTGGCAAGACAGGTAGCGTCTGTCCTGACATTGGTCTTGTCCCCTTGTAGTTCTGGATGGAACTCTGCTCCCCCAGAGAAAATGGGCCCGTGCCTTGGAGATAATCGAGATAAAGCAGGGTTCCCCAACCCCCGTCCGTGGACCAGCACTGGGCCACGGCATGCCAGAAACCGGGCTGCACAAGCAAAGTCCCATCCACAAGATGCAGGCAGCACACGAAACCAGGCCCCCTCCAGTCCACGGAAAAACCTCTCCACGGTGCCCAAAAGGTTGGGGGCCGCTGCCTTAGCCACCTGGAAGCCACAGCTAGGGGGTGGCACTAGTCTCAACACCTGGCAGTAGTTACCCAGGGCCTTAGCACCTCTAGGGATGGGCTACTGCAGCATGCTGTATGTGGGGCCCATTTGGAAGCTGCAGTCAGTACACACACACACACCCGATTCATGAAGGAGAACCACTGAGCACGGCACCAGTATTGCAGGAGCTGCGTTAGTTGCCAGTAAGCTTCCAAGATCCATAGATGGCTTGGCACTCGGGTACATCCGGGCACAGTTCATCTTAGGGAGTTGAGACCGTGTGAGACTCTGAGGAAGAACAAGGCAATGGTGTCTGTGTCAGTGCCCATCCTGTGGAGTTTCTTGGGCCAGAATGGAACCCTCCCTGCTGGTTTTGAGGTGGGTCGTCAAGAGAGATTGTTCTGGAGACCATCTGGGGCTTCATGTCACCAAATATTCACACATGGGTGGGGGGGCTGTTTGAATTGGATAGACCAGGGGTAGGCAACCTTGGCTCTTTTATGACTGGTGGACTTCAACTCCCAGAATTCCTGAGCCAGCTATGCTGGCTCAGGAATTCTGGGAGTTGTAGTCCACAAGTCATAAAAGGGCCAAGGTTGCCTACCCCTGGGATAAACCATTGCATTTGGGGGGTTTATTGTTGGATTGTGTGTAAACCACTAGAGTCCATGTGGGATCAGCAGAATGCAAATGTTACAATTAGCTCCTTTCCCAAGCCTGCTTTTTATCCCCCCTTTTTAGAAAAATGTACTTTCACGTGTCGGAATCTCAACCCAATCCAGACTATTTAGGAAAGAAAGAAGCAGAAATTGTGAAGTGTTTTGAAAGTAGGCCCTTGACTCCCCCCCCCCATAAGCATAGCAGGAACTTGACTTTTTCTAAAGAAAATCTGTGTATTTGGGGGCTGTTGGCTGTTTAGCCTTTCAAGCAAAAAATACGTGGAACAATCTAATCCCATTTCGTCCTGGCAGTTCCTCTACCTGCTGAATGAGACTGGGAAAGAGATCAGTCTGCACAAATTTTGACAAGTTCTGGAGATAATTTCTAGAAGGAAAGTGGGATGGGAAAAACGTTCCAAACGCTAAGCAAGTTACTTCTTTTTTGTTTTAGAAACCAAAGGAGGAGAGGCTGAAGTTCAGCATCTACAGGATGAACTCCAGCTGATTGGGCAAAACATGCAGCATTACCACAGCCAGCAGCAGGAACTGAAGTGTGTACCAAGAATGCTTTTCTGTTCCAATTCAGGGGTTGGTTTCCGCTTTGCGGCTTGTAGAAGAGTGAATCGGAAGAATTCCTCAGCTGTGGAGAGTGGTCGTGAAGACCTCCTTCTCCTTCCCAGCACTGATGATGTTACCTAGTTTGGGTAATGAAACGTCTGCATAAATGCACCCAGGACTCTCAGACCGCCCTCAGCAGAGCTGGGAGGCTGGGCGGAGGCTGCAGAGCCCAGCTCTTGTCTGACGCTCTGCCCGCTGTGCACTGCCTGCTCTCCTCGCCCTACTCCTTCGCAGGTGCCCAGAGCATTTGTTGGACAGCGGTGCTCTGTGGGGAAGAAGGGCCAGCTGGGGTCCAGCCAGGGCTCTTTGACTGGGGGGGGAGGGGTTAGGACCCTCCGGGCTTGCTCTCCCAGGAGCCGGCCCCTTCTCCCTCTCAGTTTTCCTGTGGGGCAGCATTGAAATGGGGATAGTTGTCACCAATTTCCTTGTGAAGCTAAGTTGGGGGTGGGTGGCTGCCATTCTCCAGGTGGGTATGGAAGGCAGTGGCTGTGTGGTCAGAGCAAATTGGAAAGCAAGACTGAAGAAGGATGGCCTGTTCTGTTCATGGTGGCCCAGGAACCTCGATAATCAGTGTTTGTTTTGGAAGAGGTTTCACCATCTTTTATATCCATTTCTTTTATTGTTTCTGATTAACGGCTTGTTTTCGGTTGTTAGCTTTGTTTAAAAGAATTAAGTGATCACAATCAGCTGTAAGAGTGCAGTTGAGGTGCGCTTTGGGCAGAGATCTGTTGCCTGTCATGTCCGTTGCTTCTCCTGGGAGCAAAATGAAGAGTTTTCACTTGCCTTTTAGGTTTTGCCAGCGGCAGGAACGGCTTCTTGGCAGGTGGCTGGAACTGAGAGGGGGCGTCGGGGAACCCACCGATGTGCAGGAAATCCGTGAGAAGCTGGGACAGGTGCCCACCAGAGGCTTCCGGGGCCACTGACAGACAGGGCAGCATCGGACAGGCCAGAGCAAATCCTGCAACGTTTCAGCTTCTTCAAGAAGAGCGGAAATGAGCTTTGCAACCCCCCACCCCAAGATACTTTCTGCCTTTGGCAGGCTCTGAGTTTCTTCCTTGTCCTGTAGTTGTAGCACTGAGCACGGAAACTCACCTTTGCCTTCATAGATTTTAAAGACAAGTCAGCAAAAGGAACTGGAGGGGCTGTTACTAGACAAAATTGCTTTGTGCCTTTCCCTATCACAACGGAATATCCTGGCTTTCTTAAGTGTGCATAGATCATATCCCCCAAGGTCTGGATTTTCGAGCAGAAATTACTCTGCTGAACGTGATAATCCAGTCCTTCAGGATTCAGAAAATTGGCAGCTGCATTGTAATTCGCAGGTTGCTTAGCACCCTCCACACATCTTTCCATTTTATTTGCAAACAAATAGAAGAGAAATTATGATTGATTCTAGTTAGACACAAGCCTAAAGTTTAGACCAGTGTTTCTTAACTTTGGCAGCTTGAAGATATGCGGACTTCAACTCCCAGAATTCCCCAGCAAGCTTAAGAGTTGAAATCTGCTCGTCTTAAAAGTACCAATGTTGAGAATCATCGGTTCAGACCCATAAAATTGGAAGGAAGATAACAGGTCCCACCCCTCCACTCTTGTCAAGGATTTGCTGGAACCTCAGGCAGACGACCGTCCAGCCTGTTTCAAGACTTGCGGCAAGAGGAGACCAGGCTGGCTTCATCTGGCTCCTGGTCAGCTCATACAATCCAGATGTCTAGCCTGAACCCCTTCCTTGCAACTGTCACCCTTGTTCTTGTCCTGCCAGAGGTGGCCGTGGGCAAGAGAACAAGCCCACGGCCCCCTGAGTGTTATCTCCAGATATTTAAAGATTGCTGTCGTATCTGCTCTGCTGTAGATTAAACACAGGCATATTCTTCAACTTCTCCAACTGCAGGGCTTGGGCTGTGGGCCCCTCACCATCTTGGTAGCCCTCTGAACTTGCCCCAATTTGTCTCTCTCTCTTTTCATCTGTGGTGCCCAGAACTGGAGAAATATTCCAAGCAGGTCTCCATTAAGGCAAAAGAGAGGAACAGTGGCTTCTCCTGACTTCTGTGCTCCCATCAACACACTCCAAAATAATATTTGTCTTCTTTTAGCAGAGGCACTACACGGCTAACCCACATTTTGTTTGGAAATCTGCTTGGGGTGAATGAAGCTGCTCTTGCTTCTCCCAAAATCCCTCTGAGAAGTAAACTTAGAATTGATCTGGCAGATCAGGGGATTGAGGGCGTACAGTAAGCAGAAGCCCGGATGTGAGGGTTGGTGGTGGTTCATGGAAAAATGTTTAGGAATAACAATAGTTTCAGAAAGGTACAGCGTGCCATCTCTCTGTAGTTGAATCAGGCTGTCCCTCACCCACGTGATTCTTCATGTTCCTGGGTTTTTTTGTTTGTTTTTTGCAGCTGAAGGTGCAGATTGGCTCACTTATAAGCACGTTGGAAGGAGAGCGGCAGCTGATGCAGAAGTACGTGAACCGCATCCAGGACATCCGAGCCGCCCTGAAGACCTAAGGCATCTCCACCTCCTGTCTGCATGTTCACACAGTGAAGGACTTGCTTTCTGTCCGTCCTTCTGCAGGGCCAGAGAAGCTGCGCCCACCAGCTTAGATAGCCCTGCACAGTCCTCAGAGGGTCATCAAACTGAACCATCCCAGGAAAGAGGGGACTTGCTTTTAAGAACGCATCTAGAGCAGTTTCCAAAATTAAAACACTTTAAAAGTCAAAGCACGGTCAGTTCTTATTTTTATTTTAAAACATTTGCCATTAATGAGTTAATGTCTTAAGTTGTACATTTTGACATACAAAAATACTGTGCTACTGATACAGTTGAAAAATAAAAGGATTCTCCATGTTGGAGAAATTCACAGCGTCACCAAGAAACCCACTCCCATTTGTTTAGGATTTGGGTGACCCCCTGAGCCCAGAGTTTCACAGGACCTGGTCCAGAACCACCTTCTGACGGAGACCAACCGAAGGGGCTCCTGTACAGCAGAATAGAGCAACAGGGAAACGGAAGGCTCAGAGTGGGACTGCAGTGCTAGCAAAGAGAAGCAACAATTCCTCTCCACTGATACAGCAAGGCACGGCTGTCTATCGTGTGGCTCCTAGTGACTTCCTGGGGTGGTAGGGCAGCAGAGCACAGGATGATGTTGGAGGATTAAAGAGCTGTTTTCTGGTTAAGAACTTGGCTTCTGCCTTGTGGGAAGAAAGGGGAGGGAGGGAGCAGCCATCACAAAGGACCACTTTCTGCTTTTCATCCCTCACAGCCACAGAAAAAGGCCCTTATTAGGTATGCAGCGTCACACACAGGACATGTCTGGTCAAGTTCTGCTCTACATTTAGCTACAGCAGTTTGTCTCTGAAAACTACTGGCCATAGAAAAAAAGAAGAGACAACTCTCCTTTTTTTCCATGGCCATAACCCCAAAGTCTGAAGCCCATAAAAGATATTTTAGGGCAAAGTGGAGAATTTATAGTGATCAATTCTGATTCCTCCTCAGCCTCATCCTTGAAACAGCTCCATCCGAGAACTAGAAGTTAATACACAGGGGAAGACATGAGAATTATTCAGTGTTCCTAATGGTGTTTTTTAGGTAATCCTGGGCAGAGCCCACCTTGCCACTTCCCTGCACAGAGGGAATCCCTCGTAGTGGGGCTGGTCTGTGTTTTCGCAAGTCAGGTTCAAGAGAGAGAGAGAGCATCCGATCTCCCCTATGCGACACAGAAAAAGGGAAGGCCCAGCACAGCAAGACAGTTTCGGAAGTCGCAGTCAGCTAGAGGAAGGGGTCTGCTAGGCTCCCCCGATCCAAAGCAGCCTCAGGTGAAATGCTGAACATAGACACAGCGTTGGGGGCTCAGACAGAGCACAAACCTCTGCTTTAAAGGGAGACAACGAGGTTTTTAGCAGGTTTCTTAATCGGATTCCAAGCTGCATTTTTTCTGCTTAGCCCTCCCCCTTTGCTAGGATTGGATTGAAAAATTGGTGTGGATAATTTGAATTTGAAGGTTAATGAGGCCAGTTGGATCCTGTCCCTCCTCCTGCACGTGGAGTCAGAGGAAGAAACTCCAGAGCCCGGTCAACATCCGTGAAGGCCACAGTCCCCGACCAATCCGCAACCCTCCTGATGAGACTAGCCCGGCACCCCCAGGTTAAGGCTAAGGACTCATTCTCTTCACTCAGGTCCTGCTGAGCAATACTCCACCATACAGAACGGCTTCCTTGTATGAACGGAGTCCCTGTCCACAGGAAAGCCCCTCCCCTCTGACCACGGAGACCTTAGAGGGACCCCAAAGCCTCCCCAAAACGTATTTTCTGGCCAGGCTTCAAGTAGAAGTTAAAGTCTTTGGGCGCCTCAAAGATCAGAACAATTGTGGAGCCTAAGTTAAATTCGCCTAAATGTTCTCCTTTCCTCATTGGAACGCCTTCGACGTTCTTGCCGGTTACAAAGCTGAAATCGTTGTAGGATCCTTTGCTGTAGCGAGGGCTGTTGGTCTGCAGCTTCTGCCAAGAGGGAGGAAGGGACAAGGGGTTACTGGGCAGGCGAGGGAGACGCAGGGGGGCCTGCCTGATCCTCAGAAGGGGCCTCTGATACTCCTGTGGAAGCTGTGCCAGCCTTAGCCCAAGTTGGGTGCATTCACAGTGGCAGGAACAGCTTTCGGGGTTCACCTGAGCTGCCCCCTTGCCAACTCAATCACCTGGTGGCCCTCCAGCTACTCTGGAGCCCGGTCTCCTTGTGCCTCTGGGCAGGGGCCAGGACGCACGAGATGCTGGGCCTCACCCATTGGATGGCTGCTCAAACAACCCAGCCTCCCTTTGAGGTTTCCTCACCTGATCGCAGTAAACGCGGATGGATCCCACGTTCTGAGCTCCCACTGCTGTCAAGGAAAAGAAGCCGTGTTTCCAGTAGCCCGACAGGACGACCCGCTCGTTATGGCAGAAGAGTTCTTTGATCCAACGTGCTACGCCAGGGTTCACAGACATCAGGGCACCTGGGTAGAGAGCAAGTCTCTGTTGTTGTTTTGGAAACAGAACTGAGGTGATGGGAGGGGAGATGCCAGAAGACCATCTCGGGCCCCCTTGGAGGCCGTCTAATGTCTCCAGCAATGTTGGAAAGTAGTTCAGCAGAAGTTTGAAGACAATGTCTACCAGGGAAGGAGTATCCTAACACCCGTTGAGCCTATGGCTCTGGTGGGGAAGAGTTAAAGTGTAGTATTGCAGGCTAGCTCTGCCCACAGACTGGAGTTTGTTCCTGACCGGCTCGAGGTTGATTCGAGCCTTTCATCCTTCCAAGGTCGGTAAAATGAGGACCACGATTGTTGGGGGCAAGAGGCTGACTCTGTACGCCGCACAGAGAGGGCTGTAAAGCACTGTGGGGTGGTATATGCTGTACGTTTAAGTGCTAGTGAAGAGAGAGAGGGAGAGGCGGCTTGCCAGGGCAGGCTGAGGGAGAAAAACTACAGGTGGAGACTTGATTCCTGCCCCAACGTTACCTACAGCTCTGGACCGCTGCTCTGTCTGAGCTGCTGGGGGGATAAGAAAGGTCTCCTCCCAAGAGCTAAAGTGGGTGCTCTTCTGGGTCTCTGAGGGGGCCAGAGGTGATGGGAAAGTGCTTAAGGTCTTCCCCTCCCTTTTGGTCTCCTGATCCTACTCACCTGCTGCTCTAAGTGGGGCTTCACAAGACTCCACCGAGTCTGCCCTCCCCACAAGGATGTTGGCCTCAATCAAGCAGGGAAGAGTGTGCAATGGGCCATCGGGCCTGGGGAGCCCAGAGTGGGATGGAGCCCATCAAGTGGCTCATTAGATTTATTGTTGTCACCGGGGTGGGGTGGGGGGGTGTTGCTTTTATTCTTTTATATCGGGTTTTTGTTGTTTGTAAGCTGCCCAGAGTCACTGAGTGGGCAGCCATATACACAATAAACACAGAAGCCACTGTGATGAAAGGATGCTCCTGAGCGGTCTTGGGAGAAGGACGAATGTTTTCACTTGTTCTGTGAGCAAATGTCAGTTGCTGCCTCTGGGTCTCCCGCCCGTGGAAAGGAGACCTACCTGGGAAGTGACGCCGATGAGAGACCTTCCAGTCGGTGGGCGAGTGGAAGCAGTGGTAGTCTCCGGGGGCCAGGTAAATCACACAATGGAAGAGCTCGTTGGTGTCTTTTGTGACCAGCTGTTTTTGGAAGGAGTCGCAGCAGGAAGCTGGAAAAGAGCAGCAGAGGAAAGGTTTTCTGAGGAAAGAACCGCAAAGCTGCCTTGTTACTGATCCAGCAACTCAAGTCATTCACTCCCTCACCTACTCCAAACAAAGCTAAAGGCATCGCCTGCACGGAGAGCCCAACACAGAGCAGTAAGACCAGGAGGCAACTGGGTGGGGAGGGTACCTACAACAGCCATAGGTTTAAAAAGAAGATAAGTCTAAATGTCCCTTGAGACTTGGTGATGGGAATTAGCGTTTTCTTGGCAACATTTTAGTTCCACAAAGCATCTACTGCTACATGTGGTCTTATTCGGGACATGGAGAAACTGAGAAGCAAAGCTGGAAGGCCGATCTTGAGCTTTCTCATTCCAGATCCATGACCGATGAAAATCCAGAAGTGACCCCAAGACAAACAGCGGGGGCACACCGGCATGCACCTTCCCCCTGCGAATTTCACTGCATATATTAAATATATAGCCATCCGACTGAGTTACGGAATACCCACTTATTCCTTGTGTGTGAGGGTTAGGAGCTGAACAGTCACTGGGGCACCAAACACTGCAAACGTGGCTTCTGAAAACACTATCCTGGAAATCTTTACATCTTCTGACAAGAGATCTCTGGAGATCTGCTCATCCTTGGCCAGAGAGCAGACCGTGAGGGCAGGGCAGGGCCAGTGATTGAAGGTCTGCCTGAGACCTTCTCTCCGCCCAGCCTACCTGGTGGCATAGATGTGGACGGAGTTGGCCTCCTGGGAGGACAGGCAGGGTATACGAGCAACCAAGAGAAACCAAATAAAATCCGGGCCTCCTCCTCCTCCTCCTCGGAACGGCTTCTCTCCCTCTCCTGGGTGCCCTGCAGTCCTCAGAAGACCTCCTCCCACAGCGTCTCTTGAGCCCGCCTCTTCCGCTGAGCCGAAGGGGGGAGGCAGTGCAGGTGCAAAGTGCATCTGGCTCCTTAACTCTGGGCCGCAATTCCTCCTGATGTTTCTAGGGACTGAGTGGAGACTGGCTGCCTTGTCTGGGTGCAATCCATCCTTCTAAAGAGGCTCCAAAGACTGTCCGGGAAGGGAGAGGAATGCCAGCCTCTGCCCCGCTAGCCAACTGCCTGGAAAGAAGGATCCTGGAGCTCAAAGGGAGGGAAGACTTACTTGGATTGTTCTGGCAGTTGTCGTGATTGGCATGGGGACCCAGGAAGGACTCAAGAGAGTAAGTGATGCCTTTCACTTGCTCCACTTCACAGTTCTTCACTTGCCCAAAACTGAGGATCTTCCCATCCGAAGGGCTGACCTGTGGAGGAGAAAGAGCAAAAAGAAGCTGGATGCTATTTTCTCTTCCACTTCTATTAAACAATATCAATGGTGGCCCAAACTTGCAGTATTTTGCTCTACTTCCATTAAATGCAATAATAATATGGGTGTAATTAACCTACCCAAACAAGCAGCATTAAAACAATTCTAACTGAAATTTAAAAGGGTTTTCTACAACCTCCCTATCCAAAAATGGAAAAGGAGGAAGCAGAGCAGCTGCCCTTTGCCTGGGAAACTGACCACGCTGTGCCGGTCGCAGACGGGCCGTGCCTGGGGCTTCAGCTTCCGTCGGAAAAATTCACTCAGGTTGCGGTAGTGATGGAGGTCCTCCACGGCTGCCTCCTTCATGTTCACCCCAAAGGTCCAGATGTAGAGGCTGAGGACGGGCTTCCGAAGCCAGGTGGGCAGCTCCACGTTGTTCAGCCGGCCCCACGCACGGGAGAGCAGGCGGGTTGGCACCGACTTGTACAAGGAAACCTAGAGAGAGGGGGAGGGAGGGAGTCAGGCGGACCGTAGTTTGGCCACGAGGGCCATCTGCAATTTGAGGGAAGAGAGAGAAAAGTCCTCCTGGCAAAGTTTCACATCAGGAGCAGGGACTTGGGGAGGCTGGTGCAGACGTGTGCACAGATCCTCTTTGGATTTAACGGGAACTATGTCCAGGCAATCTCCAGGAATTTGACACGATTGAATAGAAGACAAAATAATCAGGGCAGGGAACCCACTGTTAAAACACTTCCACATCGAGCACCGAGAAGGGACCGGATGGGCGATCCACTTGCACAGGGCTGTCTCCTTTCCCTTCACAAGGAGACATTTCCCCAGTCAGGCCAAGGCCATTTGCAGCCTCTGTGCAATCTGTTCAGGCAGCGGCCCCCAACCTTTTGGGTACCAGGGACCGGTTGAGGGGGGGTTTCCCACAGTCGGGGGAGGGGGGGCTGGTTTTGCGTGCTGCCTGAATCCCGTGGACGGGGCTTCGTTTGTTTGCAAGGCCCGGTTTCTGGTATGCCGTGGACCGGTGCCAGTCCACAAACCAGGGGGGCTGGGGACTCGTGTTAAGGTACTGCAAAGAACCTTCCAGGGTTTGCTTGAGGGATTCAGGAGCCACTTGCATCTCAGAATGGGGTGACCTCCTTGCAGAGTGTTAATTGGAGGCTTAATTGATTTTGATGGCAGAAGCCAAAAGCCGCCTTCCATCAGCTACTCCTTCCCACCACCTTCCACAAAATCCATTCCAGTTTTTCACTGTTTATGCCGGAGCATCCTCTCTCCTCTCCCTTCACATAGTTATTTATTACTATATGAGGCAGCAGTCAGAGTCGAAATGAGCCCATTTTAACCTGCACAAAGCAATGGAAACACTTTATCACAGACGGGTAAGAATTACAGCATCCTGTGGAAGGTCTGGTTTAATTAACATCTTTTAGTAATGCTGACTATGCAAATTAGGACTATTACTTACATTTCTGCCTCTGGGTTTAGAACCAGAAGCTGCAGAAGCTGACCAATTATCAGGAGTAAGAAATCAGCCCCTCTTTCGTGGCCAAGGCGATTTCCCCTCCCCCAAAGGCTGGCCTGCTTAGCTCCATGGTCACAAAAGGCCCCCCCAGCTCAGCCTCCTTCCGCTGGTCCTGGATCAAGTGGCAAGAGTGGGAGAGAAGAGGCCAGGAAGGTTTTCAGGGCACTGCAAGGCTGGAGCTTCCTCCTTCCTGAAGGCCCAAATAGCTTGGCATCTCTGGCAAGGAAGGAACGCCTGGGCATCCCAGTCCCAGAATAAAATGCAATGGCCCCGGCCTTCAACCTGATTTGGCCAGACCCACACTCCGTAGAGTTCAAACTAGCTACTTTATTGTTCGCTGCCAATAATACAGGAATCTCCCCAGCCCCCGCAGCTTTTCCCTTGGAACCATTAAATAAGGCTCAGAGGCTGTGTGTGTGTGTGTGTGTGTGTGTGTGTGTGTGTGTTTGTGTGTGTCACACTTTGCCTTCTTGTATTTACACAACCTGGAGTCCAGGCTAATTCCCAGCTTGAGCCCTCCTGCTGACTGGGATGGCTGCTCTCCAATGGATTTACAGCCCACAGGCCTTATGCAATGATGTTGCAAACACTTCATAAAAAGGGTCAGCAGCCATAATACAAAATAACTAAGCCAAAGGAAAGAGGGGAGAAAGCATCTGAAAGTGCACATTCTGCCCCAATCAGGTACAGTCAAGGTATAACGCTTGCCTGCTGCAAGTCCACCTGATGGGCCATCACCAAAGGGAAGGCCAAGCTCATGAAGGCCTTCGTCTCCATCTGCCCAAACATCTCACGGTGTCCATTGGCTTTGCCCGTCCTCCTCAGCAGTTACTGAGAAAAACTAATGGCAACGATAAGCTTGAATATTATTTCTTGATATTGACATATCGTGATCCTGTTGTAGTGCTTGCTGTTGGCTTTATGGCTAGACTTGACCCAAACTCTTTATAGTTGTCCCAAGTGCCGAATCTCCCCTTCAACTAATGGCTTAATCCACCTTCAGTTTATCACTACAAGTATAAAGGATCACAGGGATCGGCAGCTGACCCAAATGATCATTAACTCTGATTCAACCATCTTGGATCTGTAGAAAGAGCTCATCAAAGGGGAATATATACACTGGGACAGATGTGGTGCCAGAATTACAGGTTGCTTATATGTGTCTCCAAAACTGATAAAAACATCTTTAAAAGTGATATCCAAACTAGCAGCGATTGCTTCTCTTACACTGTGAAATTAGTATGCAGTAAGTTGTCCAGGGCAAACCTGCCTGGCCAAGACTCCCACGGAAAGGCCCCGTCCTATTGTCTGATCTGGATGGGAGATGGCAATTTTACTGTTTTCAAAGTCACCTAGAAGATTCTGCAGTGTGTCATCAACACCACTCTGTACTTCAGCTGAGCCCAGTATCTGATGACTCATATGGGACCCTGACACCTTACATTCTAATTAAAACCTGCCTTTATGCAGAGATCTTTGGCATTCCTTATCCTTGGGGATCATTTTAGGTCCTTATAGAAGATTTTAGAAATTGTAGTTTCTGGGGCCAGTATTTAGATTCGTTGGGTTTTGAGAGAACCAATGTGGAGCTAAAACAAGAGATATTGATTACAACTTTCCAAGAAGCTGGAATATTTTCCTCTTACTATTACAAAGATGGTTTGTTTACAAGTTCCTTCACTTTTGCCAATTGTCATAAATATCCTGTTGTTCTCCACAAAAGAACTTTCTTCCCAGTAAGACGCAATGCTTCACCCTCCATGCTTTTTGACGGGAGATCTAACATTCCCTCACCTTCCTCTATATCCTTGTCTGGAGAGGGTGACTGAGTCAATTTCTCATGCTCGGGGCAGGCTGCTGTTGCACCGGTAGAGTGCCTTTCACCCTCATTTCTGTTCTTAACCACAGCAGAGCTCCAGCCAGTCCTCTACACCAGGCGTCCCCAACCATGGCCACTTTATGACTTGTGGACTTCAATTCATGGCTGGCTGAGGAATTCTGGGAGCTGAAGTCCACAAGTCTCGAAGTTGCCGAGGCTGGAGGCCCTTGCTCTACATCGATGGCCCAGCAGCCGCCTCACCTCCCGTGCAAAGCAGTCCGAAGCAGAGCCTTCACGCCCTCAATCGGCCCTCAGGAAAAACTGGTCATCGGTTACCGAGGAGGAAGGTATCGGTGGTGCCATTAAGAACCTTGCAAGTAGTTGGCATTGCTGGCGGCTCAATGGCATCTACAAGCAGCAAATTAAGGCTTCTAAACATTTGGCAGCTATTCTTCAATCTTCTCCTGTTCAAAAGAACAAGTAACAGCTGTTGCTGCCTGGGGCCCCAAGATCCTGAAGGCTCTCTTACATTTGCCCAAGACTCACATATGAAGTCTACGTTCACGACGCTGATTTTTTTAAAGAAGGTGATCAGCCACCTTTATGATTCACTGATTTTTAAAGATAAAGACCCAAACCTCTAGAACTGGTACAGGTCAGATCTCTTCTTCAGGTCCCTCAGGGTTTCAATTCATTATTGCACATGGACCTCTAATCTAGATCTCTAGGGGCCAATCGCTCTAGTATTTAAAATCCAGCTAAAACTGGTTTATGCTGGCGGCCCCATCACGGGAGGCTTCTAAGAAGGAATGAACAGTCATTTGTCCCAAATGGTATAGGGTCTCCTGCCTGAGCAGGGGGTTGGACTAGATGATCTCCAAGGACCCTTCCAACGCTGTTATTCTGTAAGGGCTCTTTTGCCTCCTCTATCCTTTAGGGCAGTGGTTCTCAACCTGTGGGTCGCGACCCCATTTGGGGTCGAAGGACCATTTCACGGGGGTCGCCAAACAACGCAGTCCGCCATTTCCCCCCCTTTTCCTTAGCTGTGCTACTCCCTCTTATTCTATTGGCTTTTGAAAGCCAATAGAATAGACTCTCTTGAATAGAGTCTCCACCCTGCTGAGCCCGCCAAAAGTCCCAGTCTGCAAATGGTGCTGCAAGTTGTCTGCAGCGAAGGCGAGCTCTCCGGAAGTTTCCACCCCTCCCTGCTGAGCAACTACTAAAAATGTAAGTAAAAGAGGGCCAGGGGTGGGAGGTGGGAGGCCGGCGGGCGCAGGGAGGGTTGCTGGCACGTGTGGGGCCCGGCGGGTGCCTTACCTCCCTTGGGCTGGGCCAGCCGGTGGCCCAGCTGGTGGTCGCCCTGCGCCGTCGCTGCCCCTTGCCAGCTACGCCTTGGCCGACGCAGGGGGCAGCACCACGCATGCGCGGTGCTCCCGGGCAGGGAAAGTCCTCGACTTACAACTGGTTGGGAAGTCCTCGACTTATGACCGGTTGGGAAGTCCTCGACTTACGACCGGTTGGGTAGTCCTCGACTTACGACCGGTTGGGGGTCGCGGCATTAAAAAGGTTGAGAACCACTGCTTTAGGGAAAGCTCTCTGCTGTCTGGAAGAAATTCCTTTGTAGGGGAGTGCAGATATATTACTTCAAGCAGGAACCACATACTTCTTTGGCTTCCAGTTCTTACTATTCCTCCATGCAACCAGGCGTGCTGTACACCAGGTGTGACAAACAATGTTCTTCCAGACATGGCTGAGCTGCAATTCACCACGCAGGCTACAACGGGGGACTTTTCTTGCAGCCCAAGGAGATAAAAAAAACTCTCCTGTTTTCCAAGTGGAAGTTTTCCTGGGAATGAAGCTTTTCTAAATAAGAAACTAACATGATTGGTTGTTTGCTATCATTTCATCCAACAGCATTCTTGCTTGTGCAGTTCTTCAAGAAATTGTTGGTGCAGCAGTGCCAGGGTCAGAACAATGCCTCTGTGCCCAGAGGGGGGAGATGCCCAGTTTCATTTGCCCAAGGGAGGTGCCAGGAACTGCCACATGACCCGAATTCCAGTCTATTGCCATCACAACGGCTGCCCTGAGAACAATACAGCCAGTCAGCTTCTATTGTTTCCTATTGAGCATCCCGATTTTAGAGAATTCCAGGGCCCCTCATTATGAGCTCCCTAACACAAAACAGAAAAGATTTTTTCTTGCGTTTGAAAACATGATCCCTTTTAAAAATCATTTATAAGAAAACACTGAGGAAAAAAATAAAAGTAGCAAGAGCAGTAGAGGCATACCAACCTCCATTATTTATCGGGCTCAGTCTACTGGGTGATTCCAGCTTATTTTAAGCGCTTACCTAGATGATCTTTTTCTCTGCCAAGTTCCTGGTGCAATGGATGGAAGTGGCAACTAAGCTCTCATGTGATAAACCAACATTTGTTCAATGGCTGCATGCAAACTGCTCCATTCTCTGAAGTCCCTGTGGAGTCAGGGTCTGCTTTAAAGGTCCTTAAATTCAAATATGCCAAATGAACTGTGGCACATGGGCTGGGAGAACAGGCACCTCAAGGAAATCTCAAAAAGCATCATTCTCTACTCAATGTGGATCCAACTGCCCCTCCCCAGGGATGGCTTTTGTGGGAAAGGGGCCCAAGAATGTCAAATATAATAAAAATGTACCCTCAAACAGCAGCAAAAAAAAAACAAAAAAAAAACGGGGACCAAATCTCAGAGTCTAAAGTGTGTGGAACTGCAAGAGAGCAAGAAAACCTCTCAGCCTCTTAATCTCTTACATCAGTGGTTCTCAACCTTGGGGTCGCGACCCCATTTGGGGTCGCGACACCATTTCGCGGGGGTCGCCGGGCACCGCCGGCCACCATTTTGTTTTTTTATTTTTATTTTTTTTAATTTTTTTAATTTTTTTTTAATTTTTTGAAATTTTTTTAATTTTTTTTGGCGCGCGCGCGCCGCACACGCTCAGATCCGCACGTCACGCCGGAAAAAAAAATTTTAAAAATTTTTTTAAAAAAATTAAAAAAATTAAAAAAAATAAAATAAAATAAAAACAAAATGGTGGACCGCAACGGGCAGATCCGCGCATGCGCGGCGTGTGCGATGGGCCGATCTGTGCAGGCACAGATCCGCCCGTCACGGCCACCATTTTGGTTTTTTTTATTTTTTTTTAAAGAAATTTTAAAAAAACAAAATGGCGGCCCGCGACGGGCGGATGCGCGCATGCGTGGCGCGTGCGACGGGCCGATCCGCGCATGCACAGATCCACCCGTCGCGGCCGCCATTTTGGTTTTTTTTGTTTTTTTTTTTAAAATTTAAAAATTTTTGGCGCGCACGCGCACACACGCACACTCCCGTGTCGGGGTCGCGGCGCGCATGGGCGGGGCAAGTGGGGTCTCAACCTCAGAAAGGTTGAGAACCACTGTCTTACATCATCTCCAGCCAGGCAGGCCGGCTCTCCAGAAGGGAAGGCCGAAGGATCACAACTCCTTGACAGGTTGTTGATAACAGTCAGTGGGCAAAGCTCTAACTTGGGCAGCAACACAGATAGTAAATTCTGAGTCCCTGGAGGCCTCCACCTTGGGCTCAAGCCAGAAGTTCAAAAGATGGAACGTATATTGCATGGATCCCTAACTGGAACACTCTGATAACACTCTTCACAGATCTCTGCAATCAGACGTAACCTACTGTTGAGCAAGGTACCCCCTATACTATACCTGTGCATTTGGTTTTTCTTGCCTAAATGTAGAACCTTCCTTTTTTCACCCTTGAATTTCATTTTGTTAGATAGTGCCCAGTGTTCAAGTCTGTCCAGATCCTCCTGTATCCTAAGCCTGTCTTCTGGAGGGTTGGCTATTCCAGCCAGCTTGGTGTCATCTGCAAATTTGATGAGTTCCCCATCTATCCCCTCATCCAAATCATTGATGAAGATGTTGAAGAGCACTGGGCCCAGAACAGAGCCCTGGGGCACCCCACTACTCACTTCCCTCCATGTAGATGCAGTTCCATTGAGGACCACACGCTGAGTATGGCCCGTCAGCCAGCTACGGATCCATTTGGTGGTGATGCTGTCTAACCCACATTTTTCTATCTTATCAAGTAGTAGGTTGTAGTCTACTTTATCAAATGCCTTTCTGAAGTCCAAGTAAATTATATCCTCTGGTCCACTAACTCTTGTAATCGACACAAGCATGCCATGAGTTCTCTCATGAATTACACCAACTCCAAAACAAGAAGAGAGAAACACAGAAAGTGCAATAGTTTCCTCAATCTCTTCCCCCTCCCCAATGCATTCTAAAATGGGTAAGACTACTCAAATGTTGGTGTGAAATTATAAGAAACTTAAAGGTTTAGAATGTATAAACTGGTATGTGGTATTAGAGTTTGCTAACTGATATATTGTGCATTATTTCTTGGGAGTACTTTGGATTCTTTTTATTAAATTTTTGTCCTAATTTCTATTTCACGGATGAAACAGCAGCCCCCTAAGACAGATCGAAAACAAACAAGGAAAGAGCAACAGCTTTGGGAACAGCCAGCCATCACACCTGCTTTTCATGTAAATTATTTACTTAATACCAATATCTCTACATAATTAAAAGGAACAAACTGAACAGCTGTGACCACAACCTCCTGCAGAAAAAGCCCTTGATCCTACAGAGATGCCTTCAGAAGGAGAGTTCCCCACGTGGACGGGGAGCTGCAGCCTCTCAAATAATACCCAGGTGTCCAGGGCCACACAAAGAAAGCCCCAAGGGTGCTGGGAAAGGAAGTGGGGGCCTCTGGACCCCTTTGCAGGCATGTCCCGCAGCTCCCAAAACCGAGGCGTTTTACCTCTCCGTGGCGCAATTCTGAGCAGCCTAAAGACAGGTGGCAACCGTCTCTAGCTGCCCAGGACAAGGACAGAGGCTGGCGTGACTTTCTCTCCCACCGTGCCAGCAGCTTCCAGGCAGAGGCACCGCTGGAGGTCCCTTTTGCAAAGACCTAATGGAGTCAGGCAAGGTGCAAGAGGAGAGGAAAAGACAGCCTCCTCAGGCATCCTCACCCTTCAGCGGCCATCCCTGCTTCAACTCCTCTGGCCTACCAAAAGCCCCCCTCCCCCCCCCCAACAACAGGGCAGCACAAGCACAAGACAAACTCACAAGCACTTACCCGGCTCACAGGCCTCCATCTCACTCTGGTCAAAGGTTTAAGAGCACCGAAAGGCAGGAGATAATAGAGAATAGTCAGAGGCCAAGAACGGAGTTTCAGAGCAGGCCTAGACATACAGCTCAGCTGGCCCAACCTCCGCCTCAGGGCCAGCTGGGGAAATTGCAACCTGTGGAATTACAGACACACAAGATGGTCAGCCAACCTGGTGTCGGGGAGGGGGGTCAGGGATGGTGGGGGGCACTCTTTTGCCTCCTGAGGCTTTCCCCCAAAACAGGGCCACTCCCACCAGTTGGCCTAACTAACCCCAGCAAAGCAGAGCAGCTCCATTCGCCATGATTCAGACGGCCTTGGCCTCCAGGAAGCTCCCCCAGAGTCCAGGAGGAGGAAGCAGTCCCGGGTGGGAAAGGTAACAGAAGCCCCTCCAAATACATCCCATGAGGACAGTTTTGCCACTGTCTGCAGCAGAAACAAAGCTGCAAGACAGTACAGGAAGGGGCAAAGCCTTCTTTCTCCCTGGGGAATTCCACCTACTCTGCTACAGGATGAAGTCAAAGCCTCTTTCCCTGTTGTTCATTAAGAACTTACATTCCTGCTGGCCTTCGCAGGGATAATCGGGAATGTTCTGTAGAACAAGAGTAGGGATACCAGTCTGAGAGTTTGTCTCTTTTCCCCTGAAGAGCTGAAAACCTCACTAGGATATCCTGCAAGTTGCTAGCACTGTAAAGAATCAGGTTGCAGCAAGATCTGCATTAGGAGCAGGTGGGTCCCCTAAAACCCACAAGAAAACCAGCAAGACTCAGGTCCCCCCTTCCTCTCAGCAGGCAACAAGTTCCAACAGAAAAAAAGAACGGAGGTATTCAGTCGTCCTGTAGGGACTACTAACAGCACTGCTTTAAATCAGGAGAGTAGTTTAAAACCCTGATTCACCCAGGGCTCCTGAAACATCTGATCTCTGGATCAAACTCTTCATAACAAAAAGAGACAAAGGCTGGATTAAGCTTAAATTGGCCCAAACAAAGAGCACCACTAGCAAATTCCACCCAGTTGTTCATTTTTATTTTATTTGGAAAGACAGTGTTCACTCTTCTTCTAGCATATATTAGTTGCAAATGAGAAGCAAAGCTGGACTTGTATTTCAAGCCTCAACAGCCGGCCCAATTGCCCACCTAGGGCAGACTTGCAAAGAGCACTGTCACTGAGAGAAAAATAACTCCTTCGGGAGAATGAACTTCTGGAAAGTGCATCAGGGATCTGTCCCAAGAATAAAGCCTGGAGATATTAGTTGGATCCCTGAGGACTGAAGCAATATCCTCACCCACAGCCCCAGGGGGGCCACTGTGTTTCAGCCAAAAAAAGTGAAGGAGGCTGAAAGGGACCTCCTGCATCCTGCTCATTCCTTCCTCTCCCCCCCCTGCTCCTTCTCCACCCCCACCCCCCAAGCTAGCCATGCAGGAGACAATGGCAAGAGCTGAGAGGCATCACACTCGCTTTCTGGCTCCATCTTTCCCCCTTTCACTGCAGACAATCACAGCCAATCCCTGCCGAGTGGCGGCTTGAGAGCTGCCTGGAAAAAAGGCTCCCGGGCTCTCCAGGCAGGGCCTCGTTTCCCAGAGATCCCCCTCCGTCCCCAGGTGAGGCCCAGCCCCTCTTGTTCCACCCCCCAAAGGGCCTGAGAGACCTGCGATGCCCCTCCTTCCTGTGCCAATCAAGGGAATCCAGAGGTTTGTCACCGCAATTAGGCCAGACAAAGGCTTGGTGGGCACCTGCCAGTCTTCCCTCCCTCCCTCCCTCCCCCCTCCTCCTTGCAAAGCCGGAGATGCCAGACAGTACCTGAAACTCCTATTTGGGATGCTCCCAGCTGGGCCTGGGCTTTCCAGCTGTGGATGCTGCTCCCGGGCACAGCTGCCGCCGCCACCGCCACAGTTTCCTGAGCGCAGCCTCCGGACATGAATTCTAACTTTGTGGAGGTTGCAGCAATAGGGAGGAGGGTTAGGTAAAGCTTTGCAGCATCTCACCATTTCCCTGAGTGCAGCTCTGGTCCCTGCAGGGCGCTTGACTGACACATCCTGGGCTGTCAGGCTGAGACTCAGTTCCTCTCTCTCTCTCTCTTTCTCTCTCTCTCTCTTGCTTCTTTCCCCCCCTGGCTCCGGCAGCGGGAAAGGAGGAGGAGGCAAGGAGGAGGTGCAGTCACGGCTCCCAAGTTCTCCTGCAGGTATGTCCTCCGACTGGCCCTGCCTCTTGTTCTTAGGATGGTCTCAACTAGTGCAAACAAACAGGTACCGGGTCACATCCTCCTGCAGAGACAAAGCAAACGCTCCTCTCCCCCACACACGTGCGGCGGCCCCACTTCAGCCAGGGGCTGCCATGGGAGCTGGGCTGCTTCTCGGAAGAGTCTGGGGCGAGAGCGAAGCCCCACGGTCAGCAGCTCGTCTGGCCAGCCGCAGGCATCTCTCCTCTAAAGCCGGGCTGGAGGAGTGAGGCTGGCTGGCCAGGAGGAGGGGAGACGATTCTCGCCTCAACTCTGCACTGCAGTAATGACAGCCTGGCTGGTTCTGGGCAGGCGTGCAAGACCCGGTAACGCATGCAGCACTCCCAGGGCCAAAGAATCCCTCCTTGTCCAGCCGAGGCCAGCTGGAGGCCAGGGAGGGAGAGGGCATTCTCACGCCAGGCACTGTGAGGCCCACCTGGCCCAGGCCCAGAGAATCAACCTCCCTGCACACATTTTCCAGCAACAGAATGAATGGGAATCAGCAGCATATTGATAACCAAGCAGGGCAGAAGGTTGCACAGAAGGTTCGTAGGGAGGACCATCGTCTCCCCAAGATTGCAAGTCGTGGCAGATATCTGAGCTGGTGCCAAACGAGGGGCCAAAAACCACACCAGAAGCCTGATGATAAAGGACGTCACTCTCCGGAAAGCCACGGCTGAGTTTGGCTGAAGAAAACCATGAGTTGGTTTCTGGTCGCCAAATATTGCCGGCAGCAGTCGAGGGCCCGTATGTTTCGGAAGGGAGGGAGCCCGGAGAGAAGCAGCAGGCCGGAGAACGAACCCTTCCTCCTTTAACAAAGTCAACTGGGCACATACAGGCAGTCCTCGACTTATGACCACAAAATTTACGAGCCCAAAATTACTGTTGCTAAGCGAGACAGTTGTTAAGTGAGTTTTGCCTCATTTTATGACCTTTCTTGTCACAGTTGTTAAGGGAGTCGCTGCAGTTGTTAGGTTAGTAATTGGGTTGTTAACCGAGTCTGGCTTCCCCACTGACTTCGCTGGTCAGAAGGTCGCAAAGGGGATCATCTGATTCTGGGATGTTGCAGCCATCATAAAGGCATGCCAAACATCTGGATTTTGATCACGGGACCCTGGGGGCCCTGCAACCTTCGTAAGGATGAAAAATGGTCATAACTCACTTGTTTCAGTGCCACTGTTACTTCGAACAGTCACTAAATGAATGGTTGTAAGTTGAGGACTACAGGTAATCCCCAAGTTACGAGCATTCACTTAACGCTTGTTTAAAGTTACGTGATGAGCGCCCCCTAGTGCTCACGAGCAAGTCCCGAAATTACGAATATTGGGGCACCACGGCAGCCGTTCGCCCTTCCGAGCGACCGCAGAGGCTCTGCAACATTCACCCCGGTTATTCCCTCCCCACCCCTGCCCGGCTCTCTCTCGGCACCAGGCCGTCAATACTCACCCTGCGAAGATCGAGATCCTTCGCTTTCTTGGCTGCTCCAGGCCTTCGGTGCGTTCGCAGAGAACGGAGGCCTAAAGTAACGCAAGGTCATGCAAAATCAATGGGGCGAGATCTCACGCTATTGATCTCATGTGATCTCATGGTACTTTGGGCCTCTGTTCTCTGCAACAGAGAACGGAACCGAAGCCGGGGGATGCTTCCACGTGCGTCCGGAGGCTGGATCGGGGCTCCGGAGGCCTTTTCTGAGGCCAGGTGATGCTTATGTAGCCCTCCGGCGGCCCATTTCCAGGCGGCAGCAACCTGGAAAATGCCTCCAGAGCCCGGATTGGGCCTCAGGGGCAGCACAGAAGCGTTCCCCAGACTGACATCCAGGTGGCAGCAGGAACCGCGTGAGTCTGGCGTGGCAGGAGGGGAGGGGGAAGCAGGTGGTATCTTAGTGCAGGGGTCTCCAACCCCTGGTTCAGGGACCAGTAATCGGATTGCACAAACAAGCAAAGCCCCATCCGTGGGATGCAGGCAGCACATAAAACCACGCACTCTCCAGTCCACGGAAAAACCTTTCTCCACGTAACTGGTCCCTGGTGCCCAAAAGATTGGGGGCCTCCATCTTAGTGGGTTGGGGAGGCGTTGGGGGCCTGTTCCATCACTAGGCCCCTCCATGGCCTTTCCCACCCTGAGATACCACATGTGCACTTAACGAGCCACATGAGTTTTAATGAGCAAGGCATTGATCTTGTTCCAGGTACGCAATTCACTCCCACGAGTTTTGGAGTTACGAGTGGAATGGAGTGAGTGGAATGGGCAGGCTCCGTAACTCGAAGACTACCTGTACCTGTATCTATTCTAAAATATTTCTTCCAAATCCAAACACAAATTTCAGCAAATCTCCTGCTTCTATCGGTATCTTCACATGAAGTGGATGGCAGTTCTATCGAGCTCCACCAAGCAATGAGGCACAGGAGGGTCAAACCTGGAAGGGCTTTTTCCTCTGGCCTTCCAGGCACCCTGGAGCTCCTGCCCTGGGGGGCTCTTCAGTCGTCTCCTGCTAACTTTGTCTCTCAGGTAAAATCACAACAAAAGGAAATGTTGAACAGACCAATAATTGCAATAGAGCTAGAAACAGCATTGAAAAAAAAAACAATAAATCACCAGGCCCAGATGGAATTCCGGTTGAGTTTTATAAAAATACACAAGAGTCACTACAATGGATAATGTTGGAGATTTACAATGAAGTGCTGGAGGAGACAAAGATACCGACAACTTGAATCATCACTCTTATCCCTAAGGAAGACTCAGACCTGCAACAAATTCAAAATTATAGGCCGATTTCTCTACTGAATACAGACGATAAGACATTTGCAACAATAATAGCAGAAAGGATTAAAAAATTTTTGAATAATTACATCCACCCAGATCAAAATGGATTTCTACCAGGACGACAGATAAAAAATAATATGAGGATAATGATGAATACTTTAGAATTTTATGAAGTCCATCCTGAAAGACAAGCTACACTGGTTTTTCTTGATGCCCAGAAGGCATTTGATAATCTGAATTGGAAGTTTATTATAACACAATTATACTATATGGATTTTGGGACAAAATTTGGAAAGATGGTTGAGAAAATATATACTAAACGAACAGCTAGAGCAGCGATTCTCAACCTATGGGTCGCGACCCCATTTGGGGTCGAATGACTGTTTCGCAGGGGTCACCGGACACCGCGGTCCGCCATTTTGTTTTTGTTTTTTTTATTTTTTATTATTTTATTATTATTATTTTCGTTGCGCGTGCGCCGCGCATGCGCGGTTTGGGCCATCGTGCGCGCACCACGCATGCGCGGATCGGCCCGTCGCGGTCTGCCATTTTGTTGTGTTTTTTTCGCGCGTGCGATGAAAAAAAAACAAAAAAAAATAAAAAAAAATAAAAAAATGGCGGACCGCGGGTCGGGGTCATGGCGCGCATGGGCGGCGCAAGTGGGGTCTCAACCTGAAAAAGGTTGAGAACCACTGAGCTAGGGTAATCATAAATGATGAAATGACAGAAAAATTGATATAACCAAAGGAGTAAGACAAGGATGCCCACTCTCCCCTCTTCTATTTATTTTATCATTAGAAACACTCCTGACAAAAATCAGAGAGGACCAAGAAATAAAGGGTTTAAAAATTAAGAAGGAAGAATATAAGATCTAAGCCTTTGCTGATGATTTGGTATTTATTTTGGAAGATCCATTAGAAACCGGCCTTAAATTGATTCAAAAAATAGAAGAATTTGGTGAGGTAACCAGATTTAAGATTAATAAGAATAAATCCAAATTAATAACTAAAAATCTTACAAAGGCACAGAAAAGTGAACTGGAAAATAAAACAAAGGTAAGTATAACTAAGAAAATAAAATATTTAGGGATCTGGCTTACAACGAAGTATTCCTCGACCAAGGAGGATAATTATGATAAAATATTATACCAGATAAAAAAAAATTTAGAAAATTGGGAAAATCTACAAATTTCATTCTTAGGGAGGACCGCTACGGTCAAAATGAATATATTGCCAAAAATATTATTTCTGTTCCAAGTTATTCCAATAAAATTAGGGAAAACATTCTTTCAAGAATTAAATAAATTGGTCACTAAATTTATATGGCAAAGGAAAAACCCCAGCATTAAATTAAAACTCTTGCAAGATATGAAAGATAAAGGAGGATTGGCGTTACCAGAGTGGGAAATATACTACCAAGCATCGAGCCTAACTTGGCTAAAAGAATGGATGGAATTGAAAAATACTAGAGTTTTAACAACAGAAGGACATGACTTGCAAGCAGGGTGGCATGCATTCCTATGGGACGAAAAATACAAAATACACAGATACTTTCAAAGACACATAGTTAGGAATGCATTGCTACAGACTTGGGAAAAAATAAAACAAAAACATATAAGAATTCCAATGTGGTTATCCCCAACAGAAGCTCTGAAACACCCAAACCTACTGGATATAAATAAGATAATTAGATAAAAGGAATTAGTAAACAAACAGGGAAATCTGAAAACAAAACAAGAATTGGAACAAGATATAGGCATTTTCACAAATTCAATCCAAATATACAGAGGACAAAAAATTATATGAAATACAAAAAAAGCTGCAAGAATTGGATAAAATTATACATGGAACAGAAATAAAATTAATTAGCAATTTATACAAATACCTATTGAGATATAAAATGGAAGATGAGGTTGTCAAAGACACAATGATTAGATGGGCAAAAAATTTCAGATATAATATAGAATTGGAGAAATGGGAAAAAATATGGGAAATGTAAATAATAGATTACCGTTATGAAATTGCTGTTAAAAAAAAAAAGGAGCACACACTGTGTGTGTATGTGTGTGTTATGTTTTGTTTTGTCTTGTTTTGTTGGTTTAAAAAATAAAAATTTAAAAGAAAAAAGAAAAAAAACTTTCTCTCTCAGAAGCAGATCTCCGAATTTGTCTCACAAGCAAACCAAGTGCAAACACATTTCGGTCTGCAGGACCCAAAACTCACTTCCTGTGCCTCCTCCTGTCATGGGGCTATATCTAGCTTAGTCTTTCTCAAGCACGGCAACTTGAAGATGGGTGGACTTCAACTCCCAGAATTCCCCCGCCATCAAGCCCCACTCCCAACTCTGTGCTTAGCTGCAAATCTGATGAACCTTTTTTCCCTCTTCTTACTACTGTTCAAATCTTGAAGAAGGGAGGACCCAGGAATGGGGAATTTGGGGAGCTGAAGTTCAGACATCTGAACACTGTTAAGATTGAGAAACACGGATAGCGATGGACAGCCCCTCTCTTCCTCAACCTCACGTATCATTTTAGAAAGGATTTTTTTGGAAAAAGGAACATAATCGTAAAGTTTTATTTACATATGTATTTTGCTATAAATTATGAGGTCCTTGGCTATGTTTTCTTTTGTTTGACATTTACAAATTCAGAGCTGGCAAGGATAAATTTGGGGTTTTGTTGGCACTGGAGATTTGAGCTTTTCCCCCCTCCAGATGACATTTAAGTATATATGCATTTGGGTCTCTTCATCCCCTGGTTCACACTGTAATCATGTGAGACTTTATTTATACATTTGTATCCTGTCTTTATTATTTTTAAAAATGACTCAGTGGCAAACGTATCCAACACACTTTCCTCCTCCTATTTTCCCTACAACAACCCTGTGAGGTGGATTGGCCTGAGAGGAGTGACTGGCCCAAAGTCACCCAGTGGGTATTCATGGCTAAGGCGGAACTAGAACTCAGGATCTCCTGCCTTCTAGCCCGGTGCCTTAACCACTAGGCCAAACCGGCTCCTGAATTGTCTCTGGATGGGGTAAATGTTGTTATCTTGCCTTTCTTCCAAAACAGGAAGGAGACAACTACCATTTTTTCCCCTCCTGATAAAAGGCACAATAGCTCAGGGGTTAACTTGCTGAGCTTGGCAGTTTGAGACCCAAGTACTGTGTGACAGAGTGAGCTCCCGTTCCCTGCTCCAGCTCCAGCTCCTGCCCACCTAGCAGTTCGAAAGCATGCAAGTGCTAAATAGGCACCACTCAGTGGGTACGTAGATAACAGCACTCTGTGCACCTTGGCATATAGTCATGCTGGCCACATGACCAGGGAAATATCTTCGGACAACACTGGCTCTCTCGGCTAAGAAACGGAGATGAGCACCCTGCCCTAGAGTCAGAAACAATTGGACAGGGGAAACCTTCCCATTTACCCTATCCTCCTGAGGCTTCATTGGTTGTGGCTGCACAATGTGCTTACTTGTGGTTAATTAAATACAGTTTATTCAATTTACTTTTGAGTTTTCAGAACAGACTCAACCTCAAATAAAGCACAGAGTTCATACAACAAAACAATCTCAAATAGGAGTGGTAAGTTTATGGTTCAGGGTGGCAGCTGAGGTGCTCCGATTCTGCTTTTCTCCACTGGACCCTACAGACAGCATCTCAGGATGAGCTCAGTCTGTTCCGTTCCATTTCCAGCTTGAATGATACTCGAATCCTTCACCTGAGTAGCTGCTTTCACCTAGGATTGCCTAGGATCTGAATCAAAGCAGAAGATGATAATCAGCCTCTAAATTGTACCAATAAATAAAACTGCAAAGCCAACTATCTGGGGTGCTTCAGCACTTCCTGCACTAAGAGGTTGGACTAATGACCTCTATCCCTTTCAACTCTATGGTTCTATGACAAGCTAGGGTATACTGATCTAACACATTTCATTTTAATTGTTGTTTTGTTCTCCACAGTTAATGAGAAGTCCACATTTCCACATTCTTCCTGTCATTTAAATTTCTTCTATCAATTTCCTCACTTCACCTTATAGTCAGCCTAATAAACTATAATATTACCAGCTGAACGGTCCATAGGATACAAGGTCTCAGGGACTCAGCAAGCAGAAGCATCAGATGCTGCAATATCAGGTTGAACCTCACGAACCTGACATCTAGAAGTGATACAGTTCACCAAATTTATTTTTGTCTTTCCTTCTGAGAGTAGACATGATTCCAGAATTAGAGTCTGAGAGAAGACTGGAAGGAACAGAAATCCCTCTGCTGCCCAGGCTCATTATTATATTCTGTGTCTTTTACTTAAACTTATTTTAATGTTGTGTTTTATGTGCAAGAATCCCACCGGCTTGACTAAGTCAGGACTCTGATTCTCTGTACCTCTAAAATAAACTGATCACAATTTACTTTAGGCACACAAGAGGATTTTCCAACTTTCTGATCACTAGCACTTGATTACGATGTTGATAAATCAGGACAATCAATTAGCTAATCAGATTTTAATTACCCAAGTAAGAGATCTGCACTTGAAGAGAAAGGCTAAAGCGTTCTTGTAGGTAGATTATAAGAAGAATTATTCCCTAGAGCACTGTGGGCGTCTTTTTGGGTTCAGTCTGCAGAGTCTTGGTTGGTTAGTCCTAACTCGGGCCAATCTGCACCCACAGAGGGTGGATGGGAGAAGGCTTCAGAATGAAGAGCTTCCCTTCATACTGAGACAAAGAAATGAGCAAATAAACTTGGCACGTCAGGACGGAGTTCAGGGCTGCTTTTTTACAGGCAGCGCATTTCTTGGTGCTGTATAAAAGCTCCGTCCATCATTTGAGGCAGAATCCTCCCCTTGCTTTCTTTTCTGTATCTTTGCCACTTCCTTTCACAACCGGCTACTTCTCTTTAAATCCTCCTCGCTACCTCTTGGGACCGCTCTTTCTTTCTTTCTTTCTTTCTTTCTTTCTTTCCCAGAAACTTTTGCAGGCTGCTGCTAACCCTTGCCGAACAATAGAGACCGAAAGGCTGCCTCTGACTGGCTGCCGCTCGGCTCACGCCATTTTCAAGAAACAGCCCTTTCCTTTCAAAGCAGCGATCTCGTGCATCGAGTGAATCAATGGGAGAAGACATTTTTCAACTAATGGTCTCTGGGACTTTCCAACAGCTCATCAAAATAAAATAAAATAAAGTAAAGTAAAGTAAAATAATAAAATCAAATAAAATAAATCAAATAATAAAACAAGACAAAACAAAAAATAAAACAAAGTAGAACAAAATGAAACAAAATAATAAAATAAAATAAAAATGTTATTATCCGACATCCAGAACGCTGCAGTGCAAGCAGAACCCGCCAGCCCCTCATCCCGGGCAGGGGGCAGGGGGCAGGGGGAGGGCAAGGCTCGTGGGGGGGGAAAGCATCTTCCTGAGGAGCTGCACAGCAAGAGGCCGAGCCATTTCAAGTTTCACTGCCATTACAGTAACCCCCTGAAAAGTTACTCCCTTTCAGGGGTGTCTTCTAGGATGGTTCAGCTGAAGCTATGCCCATTTTTTTATATGCATCGCACACTCTGCTTCCATAATTTAAAAACGGGGAAGCATCAGGCTGGCCGTATTCCCTTCCAAACTCTCCCAGAGACACAGAAGACCCAGCTCCCTGTGTCTGAATGTAGAAAGCTCCTACATGATGCCTACTAAGCCATAAATTTATGAACTTTTTTTTTCTTTATGGAGAGAGAGATCTTTGCCAATCCCAGCCTGCACAGGCATCCTACTGGATTATTTTGGCTTGAGATCAACCTCTCCTCACCAATGCCTTTATCAAAGACAGCCGGGGAAGGCTGGCACATACTGAGGAGACACACTGGATCACAGTTAAAAGAACCCTGTTTTTTATCGAATACTTTTCAAGGCAGATACAAACTCTGACCATCCTATAACTGGAACCGTAACATTGCCTAATGTACCTGGAATCACAGGCTTCCCCACTCAAACGCTCTGAGGTGAAATTTGCATTTACAATTGAGAAAAAAGTAAGTCAGCAGGAGAGTAATTTTGCCATACCCTTCACTCATCATGAGGACAGTGAGGAGGAGGAGGAGGAGGACCACGACGATGATGACAAAGAAGAAGAAGAAGAAGAAGAAAAGCAGGGTGGGAGACCCAAAGAGGCCTGGAAAATAAAGCTCCCTCCTGAGGTCCCCGGTCCTTAGGAAGTGCCGCCTCAGCACACTTTTTCTTTAAGAAAGCAGCTCAGTGGAGTAGAAAAGCTGGCTCAGATTCCAGTGATTCCCTCTTAAGGAGGCCCCACCGTCCGAGATGGAGAGGTGACTTTTCAGCAAATCACAGAGCCGGGCTTCTTTAAGAGAGGCGCAAGCAGGCACCCGAGCAGGAGGAGCCGTGGGCCTCATGACGAGGCTTGCTCACTTCCCCCAGGCTTCCTGCCAACCCCAGACCCGCCCGCCCGGGGCCATGCCGGCCGCATGTGCCAAAAGCAGCAGCCTCCGAAGAGGGGGCTGGGCTGGGTCACCAGAGTCACCAGCCAGCGGGAGAAGCTGCACTTTGCAACTGGCTGAGATGCTTCAGGCAGGGAGCCGCTGAGACAGCAGCAGCCGCTAAGCAGACAAAAGCCTGGCACTGGTTTATAAACCAATTAACTCCCACAAAAGGTTGGAAGAGCAGCAGGCTCTGGATCATCTTCCTGAACAGAGAAAAATATTAATGAAGGTCAGAAAAACAGCAATAGAAAATGTTAGGCACCAAAAGCCCACTGGAACAGACACTGTCGAATTGCATCCACTCTTTTGTTTTAATGCTCTAAGTCTCCACTTTTTCTTCACCACAGACCCCCTTTAAATACCTTTTGTGGCCACAGACCCCCCCCAAGATCCAATATTTAAATCATACAATTTCTTCAAGCCCGTGAAGACATCACACACCCCGAGGGGTCCGCAGACCACAGGTTGATGAGAACCACGGCTGTAAGCCCTCCCGGAAAGACCCTGAGCTAAAGGATGGCTAGGAAATGGGTGAAATACAGGGCATCTAAACAGAAAAGCAGGTTCAGGTTAGCCACAACATCCATTGTCTTACTGAGAGATGGGGGGGGGGAATGAAAACAGCCTACGTGTCCAAGCGCTTTCACCAGGCGAGAGGATGGACCCTGAAGGCTGGGACAATCCCATCCAAGACTTCTCCTGCACCTAGTAGGCTTGCCAGTCTTCTGGTGTTTGCTTTCCTACAGGAAAAAAGCACCACTTCCCAACACAGAAGGGAGGGGAGGGGGATAAGGGGAGGAGCCCCTCCTTTGTGACTCCCAAACTTTACTGACAGGAACAGACCTCCAGATCTTCCATCCACACCTTCTCCTCAGCAAGACATTTAAGACATTTGTCCCGACCTACGGTGAAAGTCCTTTGAAGGCTGTCTAAACTGACAAGACGTTTGTACTGCTTTGTCTGTTCTGTAAGCATTTATTGCATATTCATGAATTCCATAGTAATAATGTTTTTGTTTTGTTTTGTTGTAAGCCTTCTTGCGCCTGCTGTTTTGTAACTAAAAGTGTGTAAACTAATGGCTAAAGTCAGCGAGACTGCTGGTGGGACAATATTGGAAGAAGCCAGAATTACCATCTATTGAAGAATGGACTTTGAAAGTTATAAATTTGGCAGAAATGGCTAAAATATCTGCATATTTGAAAGATCACTCTAATGAAAAATATATGTTGGACTGGAAACATTGGGTAGACTACATACAAGAGAAACACCAATCAAAGAAAATGTATCTGGCTTATAGTTAAATCTTGATACACGGAGTGAAGAATGTTTACAAATTTAAAATGGCTGTATAAAGTTGAATAGCATTTAACTTGAATTTTTTCTTTGTTAACATGTACAAATATATATCTAATAATAATAAAAACTAAAAAAAACTAATGGCTAAAGTAAATAACTGAATGTTTCATATTCCCAATTTAAATGCGCAAAATAATCTACCCCACGGTTTCACACATTGTATTTTTTATCCTCTGGGCTATGATTACAATTCTACATTTGCTTACTTGAGAGAAAATCCATTTAACTTTAAATGACTTACTGCACACAGGTGTATACACACCCATACACACAAATTAAAGACTATTAGACATTTATATGAACCATGAAGCAGGTTACAATAACAGTAATATAAAAACAATGGATGAAATGAATTTGACCATGGGATCGTGATGGACGTAGTAGTATGTCTTTTTTTCATAAAAGCATTCAAACAAATCTCCTTTCAGTTCCAAGCAACATGTAGGCAGGATGACACTACTATTAACAGGTTACAGATTTGATTGAGCAATTATATCGGTCATGCCACATTAAGTTGGAAGATGGGGTTAATACAGAGATTTCTGATTTAGGCCTTATGCTGTTCAATGTTTTTACAAATGACTTGGTTGAAGGTTTAGAAAATATGAGTGTTAAATTGTGGATGGCATATGAAGATAGGAAAGATAGCAAACAGCTTAAAGGAGAGTATTAAAAATCAGGAGGAATCTGATACATTAGAATAATGGGCAAAAGTCAGCAAAATTGTTTGGGACAAAAACAAAGTTCCATGTTTCAGTAAAAAAATTGAGGACATGAGTATGGGATGGTTGAAATCACACCGGGTAGCAGAACATCAAAAAATATTGAGTTGTCTCGATGGACCACAATCTGAACATGATCTAAAAGTGTGATTAAGTTGAAAAAAAGGAAATGCAATTATGGTCACCACCAAATGTCAAGCTCCAGACAAGTCCTCCTCCTTTTCAATTCTGAACTAGTCCAATCACACTTAAAATATTGTGCCACGTCTGCACATCACATTTTAGGAAGCTGGTTGACAAAATATAGAGTTCCCAGAAGACAGCAACCTAGATGATAAAGAGTCTTGAAGGAATACTGTTTAAGGAACAGTCGGAGACATGGATATGTTTAGCTTAGAGAAGACAAGACAGATGAGAGAAATGTTAGGTGTCAGGAGAAGTCAGGACAAGTTATAAGGAAGCTGACTTCAGATGAACAAAAGGAAAAACAAGCTACAGTAGCAGACGTTCAGTGTCTTGGGAAATGGTGGACTCTCCTTTGCTGGAGGTGTTTAAACAAAGACTAGATGCCATCTCTCAAGTACTATTTCTCTGTCAAAACATGCTTGCCTTGGGCAAATCATTCCACAAGACAGATGCCACCACGGGGAAGATCTGCTTCAATAGGGTCCCATTTGCAAGCCACAAGCCTTAGCGTGTTCAGACCTGGCTAGAATAAGAGCTAAAACTGGTGAAGAATGTCAGCTTCATCTCCTGAGAATTGTACAGCATAAGTTTCAGCTGCTGGAAGCAGAGCCTTTATAGATTAGAGCTGAAGCACTAAACACATGAAACCAGGCCTGGAGCTTGCAAAGCCACATATTCTCCTTTGTGCAATGTACGTTCAGGCAAGAGAGGGGATAGGGAAGAACTGCATGGTAAGAGAGTTTTTTGTGTTTACCCACTAATTTTTCCTTAATAAGTATTCTCTGCTCACCCTCATCTTAACAAATTTGTGGGAATATGCCTATTGCCAATACCCCATTTTCTTCAGCAACCATCTTCCCCATCTCCTTCTCTATATCTGGCCCCAAAACTCTTCATCACAACAATAAAAAAAGAGAGCAAGGATTGTGCGCTCCTAATTTCCCAATAGCATGTAGATTCTTTTTTTTTTTTTGCAATCCACCAAACTCTCACCAACAGACCTCACGCCCACTTGAGGCTCATGCAGCCATTTCAGTCTTCCCACATTGGAATTCCCTTGCTTGCACGTTTCGAACCTGTTTGCCTGCTCCAGAAACATCTAACAAGTAATGATAACAATGATAACCAAGAGTTATACCAACTAATATCAAGCAGAGCAAATTACAAACAACTCTTTATAATATCTAGTGGTTAGAAAGGCCTAACATGATTCATATTCATTCATGAATATTATAAATTATAAAAGCTGAATTTCAAAATATTATTGCCAAGGAAAGGGAAAAGACATAAAGACAACAAAAGCACACTCCTCTGGCTAGTCTAGAGAAAAGAAGGACTAGGGGGGATATGATAGCAGCATTACAGGGTTTGAGAGATAGCCACAAAGAAAAGGGGGTCAACTTATTTTCCAAAGCACCAGAAGGCAAGACAAGAAACAATGAACGGGAACTAATCAAGAAGAGAAGCAACTTGGAATTAAGGAGAGGACAATTAACCAGTGGAACAGCTTGTCGTAAGAAATGGTGGGTGCTTCATCACTGGAGGTTTTTGGACAGCTATTTGTCTGCAATGGTGTAGGGTTTTCTGCCTGAGCAGAGGGTTGGACTACTAGACCACCAAGGTCCCTGCCAACTCTATGTTGATTGATATCCTATTAAGTGATCTGCAGTATTCATCCCACCAGGGTCTTTAACCTACAAGGGAAGGAATTTCATACTTCCAAATTAGTTGGACCCCCAAACGCTCCAGTGAGTAAGGGGTGCCAATTATGCTGGTATAAAAGTAGTTTTCATGGAACAGGAATAGTAAGCATAACATCTTTAATTAATCCAAGAAATCCATACACTTTATGGAATTAAATAAACTAAAACATTAAAGCCACCTTCTCTAACTTCCAGAATTTAAAAAAAGAGAAACCATTTTCATAACATCTGAATGAATATTTTGGTTTGTTTTGGTAGGACATTACTGACTCCTGGCAACTGCCTCATCAAGTCTATACGGTTTTCTTGGTGAGATTTTTGGAAATGCTTTGCCATTTCTTTTTCCCAAAGTTAAGAGAGCACGAGGGGCCCAAAGTCTCCCAGCTGGCTTTGTGTAAAGACTTTTGTGGCTCCCAGTTTCTAGCCTGGAGCCTTCAACTGCCCCCCCCAACTTACCCTTGAATCTACATTTTAGGGACACATAAGCCAATGCAAATGATGGAGTGTATAGGTCATACCCAAACTCTCATTCTCTAAAGTACTGATTTACCATGATATACAACATTCAGAACTATTTAATCACTCGAGAGAGATCTTTATGTATTCTCAGCACAGCATAAGCTCTTGTCTCTGGACAGAGCTAGCAAGAAAAAAGCTGTGGAAAAATGGTAGCTCTTAAATGGTAGCTCAGATCAGATTTAGTCCAAGTTACAGTATAAACAAAAAGCTTATCATTCCCACAGAAATGTTGATTCACAGGAGGCCTTCGGATTAAAACACCCCCCCTATTTAATAATAGTACTGAACATTCCAGTGTTCCCAAGGGATCAAAGTCCGTAGTCTTTGTAACAGCTCTTTGGGGTCAGGGGTTACATTCCCCCCAAAGCCTCTCCCCCTGGGCAGCTGGCCCAAAGGAAGGGTCCCCTCTGCACAGGAGGTTCGCGCTCTGGCCTTTTCCACTGATCTTTCTTTGGAGCCAGGATCTCCCATGGGGTGAAGGCTCTCGCCCTCTGCAAACCCAGTGCTCTTTGGGCCCTGCCTGCGAGGAAGGGGCTGCTCATCCACACCAGCCCTGCTGGCCAATCCAGGGCCCGGAGAAAGGCTGGGGGACATCGGGTTCTGGAACGCCACGCTGCACCAGCCTCCCTGGGATAAGATGTCACCATGAACTGGGGCCAAAGGGCGCTGGGTTCAGGGGACGTGTGCTGCTCCTCTGCCAGACTTTAGACAGCTCTCCTGCCAACTACGCCATCTCCTTTGACAATGTAATCTGCAGTCTATATTTAAAGGAAAACAAACAACAGAGCAGAAAGCGGAAAAAGCACAAGTGACTCACCCTGGCCTTTGCAGTCTGATTATGTCCAGGACATGGGAAAAAAATCTACTGGCCTTCATTCAAGGGAAGCACTCTAAAGAAACCTATCTGGCAACAGTTGTGATAGTTTTTCAATTCATTATTATTTATTAAGAAATTTTAAATGGCCCACCAACTGACTCACGGCAACTCTGGGCAAATTACAGGAAAAAAACCCCAAATACAAAACCGAATAACCCCCCTCACCCCCTTCGTGACAACAATCCAACAAATTACGTGATGGGCTCCATGTCACCCTGGGGTCCATGGGGCAAGACCACATCTTCAGGGTTTTTCAAAAGAATATCAAGGCCAATCTTTCCTATGCAGAGACGATATTCCCCAGGGAGGGAGGGAGCCACCACAGAAAAGGCTCTTTTTCGTGGCCCCACTAGATGGACCTCCTTGAGAGAGGGGACATTCTCTGTCTCCCTGCTCTGGTGGGGCAGGGAGATGTGACTGGGGAAAAAATAAGTCATTTTCAAAGCTACACGTTTCAAGAGATTTGGAAATGGTATGAAGCCGGGGGGATGCTCAGCACTGCACTAATAACCCCAACACTCCCCCTGAAACGGGCAGCGGTGAATATTTCAGATGCTTCTTCGATGTGTTTTAATTGTTTATTGATCATATTTATTTATTATTTATTCCATCTTGCTGTTTGGGGTTACTCTAGGCAGTTCGGGGATATGAATGGCTGCCGTATACTTTGCAGAGCCCCTCTTGACAAATTAAGCATATTTTCCTATTTTAACGGGGTTTAAGGTTTAAAGTATCCATTTTGCTGCTTAACAAGCATCCCCCCAAATGTGAAACACCAGACTGAAAGCGTACCCCCTCCCCTCTATTCCACAGATGTCCCAGCACCAGCAGCTCTGCCACTGCCAGCCCCAGGCAGAACACAAAGACAAGGCATCCCAGGCCAGGAGACAACAGCAACATTCAAGCTACCCCATGAAATAAAATGGGAGACCGATATTACAAGTATTAAAATGCACACTTAAATGCAAAAATGGAACACCTCATTTGTATTACAACACTTTAAAAGAAAGGTTTCAACTTGATGCCAAAATCATAAAATGCAAGGGGGCATCCCAAAATTAGGGCCCCGCCAGAGAGAACTCCTCTTCCTTCTGAGTATGAAACAAGCTCATTTTCAAAAGAAAAATGGAAATTATCTGCACAGATAGATCTTTTGGCCCAGGGAAAGGAAGCTCCTTCAGAAATTTAGGGATAGATGAAGGGCAGGCCATGAGACCCAAGAGGAAGCACATCATCTCAAAACAAACAGCAGATATTCTGAAACTCTACACCAGCGGTTCTCAACCTGTGGGTCGCGACCCCATTTGGGGTCGAACGACCATTTCACGGGGGTCGCCAAGCACCGCAGCCCGCCATTTTTTATTTTTATTTTCTTTGGTCGGCCATTTTTTTTGGGGTCGGCCATTTTTTTCCCTATCGCGATGCGGGCCATCGCGGCGCGCATGCGCAATGCGCCCCGTCGCGCCTGCGCCATTTTTTTTGGTCGGCCATTTTTTCCCCTATCGCGATGCGGGCCGTCGCGCCGCGCATGCGCGATGTGCCCCATTGCGCCGCGCATGCGCGGTGCGGGCCCGCCATTTTTTTTTGTCGGCCATTTTTGGGGGGGGTGGCCATTTTTTTCCCTATCGCGATGCGGGCCGTCGCACCGCGCATGCGCGAGGCGCCCCGTCGTGCCGCGCATGCACGGTGCGGGCCTCCCTTTTTTTTTTTTGCGCGATGCGGGCCGGGGTCGAGCCCCGGAAAAGGTTGAGAACCGCTGCTCTACACAGTCCAGGAGCGAGTAATGTCAGGGCTAAACCCACTTTTTTGAATCCCTCCCAAAATGTATTAGCCCCAGCTGACAAAGCCTCTCACTACAGCAATGGGGAATTGAATGTGGAATCTTAGACAAGCTGTGCCATACCTAAACAATGGCAAGGACAACTGGTACAGCCCAACAAAGGCAGCAATGAAAGTAAAAGTCTTGCCCCCCCTTTCTAATGCAGGGGTCTCCAAACTCGGCAACTTTAAGGCTTGTGGACTTTAACTCTCAGAATTTCTCTGCCAACAAGGAATTCTGAGAGTTAAGGTCTACAAGTCTTGCCAAGTTTGAAGACCCCCTTTCTAGTAGTATCAAGTTTGAAGACCCCCCTTTCTCGTAGTATCAAGAGGCCACTGAAAAACCAGAAAGGAATTCCCAGAATGAGCTTCCGCTTTTCTTCAAGGCAGTGAATTAATACATGGTGTAATGCAACGGGGTTGTGGGGAGGGTGACTAAAGCATGGATGGCTGTGGCTCCTCTTCTGACCTTTGGCAAATCGAGGGAGATGGAAAAAAGGCCTGAGCCAGGCCAGCCATTAGAGCAGGATTGTCCACCACAACATTCAACTCCCCGGCTTGCTTATTCAGACAGACCTCTTTGGGGAAATAAATTATGCTCCCACTGTCTTTTAATCTTTATCTTTATTGCTTTAAAACTTCGTTATCCTTAATTAAGAACAGAATCTGTATCCTGCCCTTGCACAGGACAGAGTGAAACACAGTAAAATATACACAGTATTTATATCAAAACCATCCTCTCCTAATCTTACACCCCCGGGCTCAGCCAGGGTAGCAGAAGTGCTCCGGGATGCCTCAGATCCTGCCTGCCGCCCAAGAGGTCAACCCAGCCACTCGCTCACCTCTAATGAATTAATGGACACGATCTTCCACAGTGCACTACGAGATCCGGTTACTGGAAATCCACCCTCAGCAGAAAAGTACAGAAATAGCACCACGCTAGGTATGGCAATTAAAACAAACCTTTTTGTTTTCAGAAATGAATTAACGCATTTAGCCGACATTGCACGGGGACTGTTTGCCAACAGGATGAGACCTGTAAGCATTAACTTTCATCACTACAAGATTTGTTAAAGGAGCAGTGATTTAAAACAAAAAAGAAAAACCTTCTACTTCAGATTATGCTCATTGGCTCTTATATTTAGCAAAATTCAAGAATTTTGTTCAATCCACATTTTTAACTACCTTACATGATTCCCAAAATGCAATTAGTCTCTAGATTTCACATTTCTCTGGATTAAAATATTAAAATCAACTTCAATGTTAAAATGTGTACATTGCATGTTTTAGGTTTAAAAGTTTAAAGTGAATTATTTAAAGTAACACACATGGTTCATGACTCTTTTCATCCAGTTTTGATCCAGATCAGCAGTGGAAGCATGGCTTTAATTGGCTGAGTTGAAGAAATACTAATAGATAAGCCAAATTCAGCTTTTTAAACAATACACTACCATACTTGTTTGGTCTTATGTTTCTTTGGAAGGATTTGGAATTTAAGAACAAGTTAAAGAATGCTTATTATTTTTTTTGATTTGGCTTTAAAAACAAATTACAGAATGCGTAATAACTTACTTCCCATTCACTTGCAATTTGGGGGGCCACCTCCACACCCAACTTTTCAAGATTCTTCTCCTGGTACTTCTCATATTGCTTGTATCCCACATATCCTGTGCCTGTCGCCACAAAAAGATGCAATGGACGGATGCGCAGCACCACATTCAGAGGTCCGGTGTGCAGGGGTCTCTGCCCTGGAACAAAAGGGATCCACTCTTTAGAAATCAAAGCAGGCAAGATGTTGAAGCCCAGTCAAAGGCCTAAGATGACAGGGCTTCACAAAGGCAAAATTTGTATCCAAAAGGACTAGCTTGCTGCCATACAGGTTTGTGACTTGTAGCTAGATTGGCTTGCAGCTCAAAACTGTCAGACATGAGGCACTTCAGAAAAACCACAACCCTAAACTATTGGCAAACCAGAACACTGAGTAAGAGTTAACCGTAATGAGGCATCTTCTTTGTCTCTTCCAAATGAACTCAGATTTAGTAGTACACCCTTTTTTCATATCTGAGAACTACGATAGTCTACCGAACTTAGTCCATGGAGTGTGGGACATCAAAATATATTTAAACTTTATCAAATGCCAAGAGGTTGACAGATCTAGCAAGATTTAAGATGGGAACCCCAAAATCTGAATTTGGTGGCTTTTTATTTAAAAATAATGATGAAGTTACCTAGGTTGGGCCCTGAAATTTATTTATTTTATTTTATTTATTTTTGCGATTTCTATACCGCCCCTCTCCCAAAGGACTCGGGGCGGTGTACAGCCCAAAGTTAAAAAACATCAATATACAAAAAGTAAAATGATTAAGAATAGATTAAACATTTAGGCCCTAAATCCATTTAAAACCCAATATGTTATATCTTAAAAGCTCAATCCCCTAAAACAATTATAACCTTGTTGGAACCGGAGCTCCTACCCCAGGCCGGCCTGTCGAAAAAAATATGTTTTCAGTTCTCGACGGAAGGTACGTAAATCCGTCATCGTACGGAGTTTGGGGGGGAGCTCGTTCCAAAGCGTTGGAGCTCCCACAGAGAAGGCTCTCCCCCTGGGGTTCGCCAGCCAACATTGTCTGGCCGACGGCACCCTGAGGAGACCCTCCCTGTGGGAGCGTACTGGACGGCGGGAGGTATTTGCTGGCAGAAGGTGGTCCTGTAAGTATCCGGGTCCGATGCCATGGAGCGCTTTAAAGGTGATCACTAACACCTTGAAACGCACCCGGAAGGCCACCGGCAACCAGTGCAGCTCGTGCAGGAGCGGTGTTACATGGGAGCGCCATGACGCTCCCGTCACTATCCGCGCGGCCGCATTCTGGGCCAGCTGGAGCCTCCGGGTGCACCTCAAGGGGAGCCCCATGTAGAGAGCATTACAGTAGTCCAGCCTGGAAGTGACGAAGGCATGAGTAACTGTGCATAGTGAGTCCCGGTCTAGGAAGGTCCGCAATTGGTGCACCAGGCGAGCCTGTTAGAACATCCTCCCGGCCACGGCCGTCAGATGGTCCTCTAAAGGCAGCCGTAAATCTAGGAGGACTCCCAAATTGCGAACCCTTTCCGCGGGGGCCACTGTTTCGCCCCCGACAGACAACGAAGGAATCAATTGGCTAAACCGGGATGACAGTAGCCACAGCCACTCGGTCTTGGAAGGGTTGAGCTTGAGTCCGTTCTTCCCCATCCAGACCCGCACGGCCTCCAGGCACTGGGTCAGCACGGCAAGAGCATCGTTGGGGTGGTTCGGTGTGGAAATGTACAACTGAGTGTCATCAGCGTACTGATGGTACTCCACACCAAAACCACGGATGATCTCACCCAGCGGTTTTACATAAATGTTGAACAATAGGGGCAAGAGGACCGACCCCTGAGGTACCCCACATACGAGGGGTCTCGGGGTCGACCTCTGACCCCCTGTCAACACAGACTGCATCCGGCCGGAGAGGAAGGAGGAGAACCACCGCAAAACAGTGCCCCCAATACCTAACCTCTCCAACCGTTGCAGCATGATACCATGATCGATGGTATCAAAAGCCGCCGAGAGGTCCAATAGTACCATAAAAATGTCTGCAAGAAAACCCCCAAACTCAGGGAGCACCAAGGACCCCTCATGTCAACCCTGAGTTACAAACATTCTCCTTTATCAGTAATGAACGACAAATGAAGGATTGCGGACTGAACATAAAATCAGTTCACCAGTATAAATCAGTAGTGTAAGCGCTTTGGTCCGCTTTAAAGAGGAATGTGTTTCTCTTAAAGGCAGCGGTTCTCAACCTTTTTTAGGTCGCGACCCCCGATCTGTCAAGCACCGCGCATGCGCGGTGCTACCTCCTGCACCGCACATGCACGGTGCTGCCCCCTGCGCCAGCCGAGGCGTAGGCCACTGCCCGTTTGGGGTGGCGGCAGGCAGGCCCAGGCGCTCCTGGGAAGCCGCGGCAGCGACAGCACAGGGCGACCACGGGCTGGGCCACCAGCTGGCCCAGCCCAAGGGAGGTAAGCCACCCGCCGGGCCCCACGCGCGCCAAAAACTCTCCCTGCGCCCACCGCTGCCCCGCTAGCCTTACCTTCGCTGCCAACCGTTTGGGGCGGCGGCAGGCAAGCCCAGGTGCTCCTGGGCGGCCGCGGCAAGCAGCAGCAACAGCACAGGGCGATCACCGGCTGGGCCACCAGCTGGCCCAGCCCAAGGGAGGTAAGGCACCTGCCGGGCCCCACGCGCGCCAGCTGCCCTCCCTGCGCCTGCCGGCCTCCCACCTCCCACCCCTGGCCCTCTTTTACTTACATTTTTAGTAGTTGCTCAGCAGGGAGGGGTGGAAAGTTCCGGACCGCTCGCCTTCACTGCAGACAACTTGCAGCACCGTTTGCAGACTGGGACTTTTGGCGGGCTCAGCAGGGCAGAGGCAGCCTGGACAATTCCTATTGGCTTTTGAAAGCCAATAGAATTAGACTCTATTCAAGAGAGTCTATTCTATTGACTTTCAAAAGCCAATAGAATAAGAGGGAGTAGCACAGCTAAGGAAAAGGGGAAAAAATGGCGTAGCACAGCTAAGGAAAAGGGGGAAAAATGGTGGACTGCGTTGTTTGGCGACCCCCGTGAAATGGTCGTTCGACCCCAAATGGGGTCGCGACCCACAGGTTGAGAACCACTGCTTTAAGGTGTCCTTAAATCTCAACCCCTTAAATCTTTTGTGTAGTTTGGCTACCATGGAAATTGCCAACGGTGCAGATATCTAACATAACACCCAGCCTGTTATGTCCTGGGCCTGCAGACGCAGGCTGCAACGATTGGCCCAGGCAGACCATGTGGATGCCCGGGACCAGAAAGGCTGTTTCCAGCCTTGCACACATGCGCAAGGCGGGAAAAAGCCCTTGCAACGATTGGCCAGCAAGGTACCTTGCAGAGGACTATAAAAGGGAACCGCACCATTTTGTATCCAGTTCTGTTGCTGTTTGGAATAAAGGAGGATTTGTTTGAACCCGTGCTTCGTCTCAATGCCTTTTCCTCAAAAACAGAACACTGGCGACGAAGGTGGGATTGCCTGCAAGGGAAACAACGCAAGAAGCTAGGCTGACTCACCCTGGGAGGCCTGAAGCTCGGAGAAGTTCGGCGTCCGGACATCGTGACTCGGCCTGCCAGTACGGAAATGCTGGAGGTGAGCTCGGCAGAGGGGACCCCTTCTCAACCCTTGCAACAAGAGGCGTGGACGAAGTTCCTGGACTGCTATGATATCCAAGATAGGCCAGCTGTTGGAATTCGACACAGCTCATCCAGAACGCAGGAATTCGTACGTGGCCCGGGTAGAGAACTACTTTCGGGTGAATCAGATCCAGGAATATGGCTTCAAAGCTGCTATGTTGCTGTGTGTCTGTGGGCAAGAGACTTTCGATATTGCTGAGAATCTGGTTGCCCCAGCACCACTGGAATCAATCGCCTACACTGAATTGAAGATGATGCTTCGGAGCACTTCGAACCCAAGCTCTCAGTGATTGCCTGGTGACACATGTTCGAGCAGAGGGACCAGAGGTGTGGTGAGTCTGCTGCAGAATTCGTTGCAGCCTTACGACAGGCAGCTAGGCCCTGTGAGTTCAAGGAATTGGAAGAGAGACTCAGAGGTCGTTTAGTCTGTGGCCTGTGAAGTCGTGAGTTGCAGCAGAAGTTCTTCGCGAAGGAAAACTTCTCGTTCCAAGATGCCTTGAGGGAAATTGCAGCCGAAGAAGCAGCCGGCGTAGCTGTGAAGGCCTTGCGGCTAGCCAAGCACCCTCACGTTCCAGTCACCGTCCATCAAGAGGTCGCAGATGAAGACTCCGAACAGGATCCAGAATCGGAAGTGGACCGGCTGCATCAAACTCCGGAGAGAAATCCTCAAGGAGGAACGGCCCAGTCAGCATCAACCCCTCGATGCGTCAGGTGTGGAGGCCGCCATCGCTGCACAGACTGCCGTTTCCGCTCCGCCATCTGCAGGGCATGTGGTAGGCAAGGCCAAATTGCATCCGTCTGTTTGGGTCGCCAGAAGGAACGTTACCCAGAAGAATTGCCTCAGAAAGGTAACAGGGTCCCCAGCCAGAACAGGGTGGGTTTCTGCACGTCACGTAGGAGAATTTTTAGAATGGGGGTCCACAGGCCACTTAGGAAGAAGCTTCACATCGACATGAAGTTGCAAGGGGTCCCCTTGTCGATGGAGCTGGACACAGGGTCCGCTCTATCGATCATCTCTCTAGACATCTTTAACAAGGTTTGAATTTTGAAGGGCTGCTAGATGTAGTTGTGGTTGGGGGAGACCGCACAAGCCTTATTGGACTCGACTGGTTTGAGGCCCTTGGGATTCAGGTGACTGGAATAAACAGAGTGCAAACGACAGGCCTGGCTGGGGTCTGCAAGGAGTTTGCAGATGTGTTTAGTCCAGAACTTGGCTCCTACAAAGGCCCTCCTATTTCTCTGAGGCTGGACCCAGCCATAGCCCCCATTAGAATCAAGCCACGCAGGGTGCCCTTCGCATTAAAAAGTAAAATAGATGCAGAGCTGGATAAGCTGATTCAGCAAGGTATCTTAGAGCCTGTGGACAGTAGTCCTTGGGAAACCAAGTCATGCCACTGAAGGTCAATGGTGAAGTCCGAATCTGTTTGGACTACAATTGCACGCTTAACAAAGCTCTGCAGCAGCATTCATACCCAGTACCTGTGATCAGCCACATTCTGGCCTCCCTCAAAGGGGGCTGGATCTTTGCTAAGCTTGACCTGGCTCAAGCCTATCAACAATTGCCAGTTGATGAGGCAACGGCCGAGGCACAAACCATAATAACCCACAGGGGGGCATTCAAGGTAAAAAGACTGCAGTTTGGTGTCAATGTAACCCCTGGCATCTTTCAGAGTGTGATGGAGCGAACGCTCCGCAATATCCCTGGCCTTTGCCCGTACTTTGATGATGTTCTCATCGCTGGGGACTCATCAGACAATTTAGCTGAGAGGCTGAGAGCCGTTTTGCTACGTTTCTGCCAAGCGGGCCTGAAGCTAAGGCAAGACAAATGTAAGATTGGGGTTACCTCCACGGAGTTTCCGGGATTCCGCATTGATGCCGAAGGCATCCACCCTGCTGAATCCAAGCTGCAAGCAATTCAGCAGGCCCCAAGTCCCAAATCCAAAGGCGAACTTCAGGCCTTTCTGGGACTGTTAAACTTTTACCACTCATTCCTTCCACACAAGGCTGCAGTGGCTGAGCCGTTACAGCAGGCCCCAAGTCCCAAATCCAAAGGCGAACTTCAGGCCTTTCTAGGACTGTTAAACTTTTACCACTCATTCCTTCCACACAAGGCTGCAGTGGCTGAGCCGTTACACTGGCTCTTAGACAAACAGGCTCCATGGCAGTGGACACAAGTCCATGAAAAGAGTTTTAAAGAGGCCTTGCTCTCTTCAAATGTGGTCTTAGCGCATTTCAATGAGCAATTGCCGGTGTGCATCGCCTGTGATGCATCCCCTTATGGAATTGGGGCGGTGTTAAGTCACTTGAAGGCTGATGGGGCACAAGTCCCAATAGCCTACTACTCTAGGACCCTATCATCAGCTGAACGCAACTATGCACAGATAGATAGGGAAGCCTTAGCCATAGTGGCTGGTATAAAGAAGTTCCATGACTTCTTATATGGCCGCCACTTCACGGTTTTTACAGACCATAAGCCACTGCTGGGTTTGTTCACAACTAGCAAACAAACCCCACAAATAATATCCCCAAGAATACTGAGATGGTCTATCTTCCTGTCTGCATATGACGATACACTGGTTCACAAACCTGGCAAAGATATGGGCCATGCAGATGGCCTCAGCAGATTACCTCTAAAACAGATAGAGGCAGATCCTGCTCCTGCTGTTCACATTCTCTCCATTCAGGAATTGCCTGAATCGCCCCTCAATGCTAGTGAAGTGGCTGCAGAAACTGCTATTGATCACATGCTCACATGCGTGCTGACATGGGTGTTGTCAGGATGGCCTGACACGTGTCCAGGTGCAGAATTCCAAAGTTTCTGGCAAAGGAAGCACGAGCTTTCCACTTTCAAGGGTTGCCTTTTATGGGGTAGCAGGGTAGTGATCCCAACCTCATTGAGGACTAGAGTCTTGCAGTCTCTACATGAGGGACATCCGGGAAAGTCTGGATGAAGGCGTTAGCGCGTAGCCATCTTTGGTGGCCTGGGCTAGAAAAAGACACCGAGGCCCAGGTCCATGGGTGCATTGTTTGTCAACAGTCGAGGCCTGAGATGCCCCAGGCCCCAGTTCATAGGTGGGAGGAGACTCATACCCCTTGGTCGAGGGTCCATGTTGACTACGCTGGGCCCTTTCAGGGGCAATTCTTCCTACTCCTCGTGGACAGCCATTCCAAGTTGTTGTTGGAGGTTGTTCCTGTCTCCTCCACTACTTCTGCTAGGACCATCCAGGTGCTGAGAGGGATCTTCGCCTTACATGGTCTTCCAGATGTCCTTGTCTCCAACAACGGATCCCAATTCGCATCTTCTGAGTGTCAGGCTTTTCTCCAAGCCAACATGATCCGGCATGCCACATCTGCACCGTTCCATCCAGCTTCCAATGGCCATGCTGAGCATATGGTGCGCATTACCAAAGATGCTTTAAAGAGGATCACTCACAGCAACTGGCATCACAGGTTAGCTGACTTTCTTCTTTGCCACCACACCACACCATGCACAGCTACTGTAAAGAGCCCAGCTGAACTCTGCTGGGGTCGCCGCCTCATCACGAAACTGGACAGTTGCACCCAGACCGGGTGGCTTCACAGGTGTCGCAGCCGTGGGCACCTAGGAAACTACAGGTGGGCAATCCGGTCTGGGCAAGGAATTATGGACCTGGACATCTCTGGGTGACAGCAATAGTATGCAAGGTCTCAGGGCCGCTGTCACACGAAGTAGCCTTGGAGGATGGTCGTGTAATTTGACGGCACATCGATCAGCTTCGCTGGCGTCTGCCCAGCAACTCCTCCGCTCTGGCTCGGCTCTCGGGGGGGGGGGGAAAGACCACAATCACGATTGTGGATCACAGTCTCTCCACAATGGGGGAGTTTCACAGAGGCCAGAAGGGTTTTGCCAACGAGGCAGCTCCTGACTCGGGCACTGGGTCTATGGAACAAGACAGCCAACCAGGGCACCGGGTCTATGGAACAGTCAGGCCAATCCATCTACTAGTCTTGGCCTCGCGGAACAGTGTTTCCAAGAGGGGTCCAGTGTGGGTTTGGGGAATACCACCCCACCAAGGAACTCAGATCTGGGGTTACAGGCTCTGGCCGGTCAGTATGGTGGAGGGTCGCCTGAGTCAAGGGGGCATCAAAGTCCTGGTCTGCCAAGCCTGGCAGGCGAGCTCGGAGGCCAGGCACCAACTCCGGCCCCGAGAAGATCAGGGCGGGCCACAGGTCCTCCCAAATACTTACAGGACTATGTAAGGTCCTTGTCAGTTCATGGGTAGGCATAGTAGTCTGGATTAAGTAAATGTAGATCAAGAGGAGTGGGGAGTATGGCGGTAGTAAGATTGTAGCTTGTTCTGTATACATGCAATGTAAGCAATGTAATGGAGTGTTGGAGTATTTAAAATAATAAGTGTGCCTTATCATTTTATCCAAGGGGGAAGGGGTGTTATGTCCTGGGCCTGCAGACGCAGGCTGCAACGATTGGCCCGGGCAGACCACGTGGATGCCCGGGACCAGAAAGGCTGTTTCCAGCCTTGCATACATGCGCAAGGCGGGAAAAAGCCCTTGCAACGATTGGGCAGCAAGGTACCTTGCAGGGGACTATAAAAGGGAACCGCACCATTTTGTAACCAGTTCTGTTGCTGTTTGGAATAAAGGAGGATCTGTTTGAACCCGTGCTTCGTCTCAATGCCTCTTCCTCAAAAACAGAAGACAGCCTACCTTCTGCTCTTTGCAAAGGGGAGGAATTGCCATGCCATCCCTCTCAATAAGGCTCCAGAATAACCTTCTTTGGCTCTGCTGCCTCCTGCTGGACAGCTCCTGCTATGGAACTGTTCGCTAACAGCATTTCAGAACTTGGGACATGCAGCGGTGAATTTCCTTCAGCATCAACACGATGGAGCTGGGCCTGGGCCCTGGAAGCTCCCTGCATGATTCTGAGCCATTCGCTGTCTCTCGGTCCAACTCCATCACAGGGAGATTCCCGTAAGCTGCCTTCGACCCACAGAGCAAATATTCCATCACTTCTTCACCGAGATGCAAAAAAATTGGGAGTGCAGCAGCCCCTTTTCTGAGTAACAATTTTTATTTAAAAGGTATCAGTTTTCTTGAGCTGCAACTTAAGTTATCAGATGAGCGGAATGACTAGACTGCTGTAGGATTTAAATTGGGGGAAGGTGGGAGAAAGGACAGGGAAAATGGGTTGGTGATGCAGAAGCAGGTTTTGTGTGAGGCTGATTGTAAGCAACTGAACAATTAAAAATTGTAACTTGTTAAAATTGCCTTGTCTGTTGAGGTCTTTTAAGACTGCCTGAATCCTTTTGCTCTGTTTTTAACAGATCCTCCCTGAGAATTCATTGGGCTCCATGGATTTGTTTATAGATTTCACTGGAGGGGTAATTTAGTTTCCTGCACAGCTGCTTCCATCTCTGTCGAGCAGGCCAGAACAAATGTGCCTTTAGCGTTACAGATGAGAGACTGGGTGAAAGCTGGGAGCCTACAGGACACGCGGCATTCTGCAGTTCTGTGCGTAAGATGGAGTTGATGTGTCACAATGTCATTCATTGCACAGGGGCATCAAGGATGTTCTGTACTTCAGTTTAGGCTGAAGATGATGATGGGTGACGGTGGGGTGGAAGTTTTTGAAGTCCTTATGGAATTGGATTATTAGTACGGATGATGAAAATGTCATCCATTAATCTCAAGTAAAAAAGGAGCTTCAATATGAACCGCATCTCACATATGTAGGCCACAGAAGTTAAGAACCACTGAAACTAGAAATGAACAGAGGCGAGAGATCCAAGGTAACATCATGGAAATTGCTGGAAAGTATGTTCATGCCAGAAACCAAAGAGAACAAACAAGTGGGGGGCAAGGGGGGGGTTAGACAGGCAGGCATTTTATCACCAATTTTGTTCAACCTGTATGCTGAAGTGATCATGTGGAAATTAGATTGGGAACTGCCTGATGTTGGAGTGAAGATTGGGGAAGAACCATAAATAATGTGACATACATAGATGATACAACACTGTTGGCTGAAAATAAGCAAGACCTGGAAAAAATGATCTGGAAAATCAAGGATGAAAGTAGAAAAGTAGGATTCAAAGATAATGACAGCAGCTGCAAATGGACATGAGATGTTTAAAATCAACAAAGGAAATGGAATTAGTTCGAGAATTTATCTTCCTTGGATCAAAAATTGTTCACAATAGCACTTCTACATCTGAAAGAAAACGCAGGATAACCTTAGGCTGCACTGCAACAGTTAACACGAACAAGATCTGGAAAAGCAGAGATATTGATACAGATACAACAAGCAGGCTACTTAGAGCAATCACCTTCCCTATAACGATGTACAGGTGTGAGAGCTGGATATTAAGAATGGCTGATCAAGGAAGAATTGAGTGAGGCCTTTGAACTGTGGTGCTGGCATAAATCATTATTATGTGATACCATGGAAAGCCAGACCAGCCAACAGGGAGCTGCTGAATCATATTGTTGATATGATGGCCTATGCCCTAGGATCGTGTACAGGCGGGAAAAAGAAACTGCCATGAGGGATGTGAGAAATCAGTTCTGAAACAAAAGACCATGAGGCTTGGAAACAACAGGAAATGAAGGAGGAGACAAAGATAAGAGGGAGGAGGAGGGGCTGATAGGTGGAGGAAGATTGTACCATGATTTTAAAACTATTGGCTACAGGTGTAACCTTGTTATTGGCTGTTTGTAACCTTGTGATGCCTTGTGTAACCACCCACTGTGACAGGTAATAAAAAGGGGAGGCAGCCTTTTGTCTTGGTCGCTTCACCCCAAGGAAATGTGCATGGCCGCATGATCTTCCTTAATTAGGCTATCGTGAAGGACCCGCCATGAATTGGGGCACAGTGAAGTGCTTCATCATATAAAACATCACTAGAAGCCAAAATCACAAGACTACATCCAATTTACTTTGGCCACATCATGGTGCAAATTCATGGGAAAAGTCAATGATGCTAGGATTGGTTAGTGGACCAAGAAGTAGGGCCAAGCAAAGAGCTGGCTGGCTCGACACCATCAAAGCTGATACAAAGATGAACATCCAACAACTGAAAGAAGCTATGCTTGACAGGGTAGCATGGAGAGCACTTGCCTATCAAGTCCAAAGAGTCAGAAACAACTAAATGATTAAAACTACTATTAAAGGAAGAACTTCAGAGGGGAAAAACCACTCTACGTCAGCCATGAATATGTTGCCAAACAGATAGTCCTCAGATTACAGCCAATAATTGAGCCTGGAATTATGGTCGTAAATTCTGGCAGTCATTAAGAGAGTCAACACGTGACCATGCCCGATTTTATATCTTCTTTTGTAGCGATTATAAAGTGGATACTGTGGTTATTAAGCAAACCAGTTTTCTTTAATAGATATTTTTTGATGGACCCCAGAAGTAAATGACAGAAACTGACATGAAACGCCAAAAATTGCAGTCACAAGAATGCCGGATGCTGCAAATGGCAGTAAATAAAAGCCAGTTGCCAAATGCCCAAAATGCGATCACATGACTGGAGGGAAAGAAATGTGGCCATCCAACTGCAGAACCAGGTCATAAGTAGCTCTGGGGAGCCTCTCCCAATTTTTGCAAATAGCTCTGCCACATATTTGTGTGTACCTGTAAATGCCGAAGGTGAAATGGCATGGGTAAATTACAGTCTCGTGGCAAGATGTGCTGTTTTGGCAACAATGATTTTGCTTTTTTATTTCTTTAAATTTATTGGCCAGTAGATGATGCCTTGAAGTCCATGTTTGCGGAAAATGTTCATGTATATATAGTGCCTCAAAATCCATGGTGACCAAAATGGTAAAATTAGGAAGATTGCTTATGGAGATATTTCTGAGAATGTCTTCTCTAGCTGGGAATGTCACTGGCATAAGGTCCGAGAAGTCCATGAAATTTGATTTTGCAGTTGTGATAGTGCTAATGCTTGAGACAATGAGACAGCCCTGACTGAAGTGCCTGGGATGTTTCCATATAAATATGGACTTGCAGAACTGGGAGCCAGCAGTGAAGGAAACAGATGACCTGTGGACTCCCAGGTTGAGTGACGTTAGATTGTGCACCCAAAAACACACAGCAACTAGTGCAGCCCCTGAAATAGGAATGGCAGTACATTTTGCAGCAGCTAAAAATTGCCCTGTAGTATCTAAGGGCAGCTTCATATAATGTTGTTTTGTTGTTCAGTCGCTAAGTTATGTTTGACTCTTTATAGCATGCCACCCACCCCCCGTCCTCCGCTGCCTCCCAGTTTGCCCAAACCCGTTCCCTGTGTTGATGACGCCACCTAACCATCTCGTCCACTGCTGTTCCCTTCGGCTTTGGCCTTCCATTTTCCCCAACAACATCGGGGTCTTTTCCAAGGAATCCTCTTTTGAGCTTCAGTATTTGAGCTTCAGCTTCAGTATCTGCCTTTCTAAAGGACAGTCAGGGTTGATTTTCTTTAGGATTGACTGAGCTGATCTCCTTGTACTCCACGGGACTCTCCAGAGTCTTCCAACACCACAATCAGATTTGCCACACGTAACGAATCACAGGAATTCAAATGATGACAGGGTGGAGTCACTGCATAGCACTCTCTCTTGACTTCCACCCCTTCCAAGTGGCCCAACAAGATGCACAGTCAACAGTATTGAACGCTGTTGAGAGAACCAGCAGGACAAGTCAACCAGGATGTCCCACAGGTGCTTTTTTCGCGAGGCAACTGGGCTTTCTTGTTTTTCTTTGAAGACGTTTCGCTTCTCATCCCCTCTTGGATGATTCTCATTCCCATTTCAGGGGCTGCACTAGTTGCTGTGTGTTTTTGGGCGCACAATCTAACGTCACTGAACCTGGGAGTCCGTGGGACACCTGGTTCCTCCATGGCGGACTCCCAGCTCCAGGGCACTGGCTGTCCACCTACAGCCACACACCTCATACTGCTTTCCAGACTGCTCAGTCTTGGGAAACAGGTCCTGTATTCCTGCTGAAAATCAAAACAGGAACCTGCCTTCTTGCCCAAGATCAAATTATCATAAACCTGATGTTTTAAGCAAGGGGGGGAGGGAATTATTGACTGATGAACTAAGTCTGGTCATGACACATTCTCACATGGTCTGTGGCATCTCCTTTTCAAACCCAGCCTGGGTAGCGAAGACTCCTCCTCCCCAACCATCCCCCCAGCCCCAAACAGGGACCAGGAATTAGATCTACCACTTCTTCTGCTATATGATACTGACATATTGTGCTAAGGCAGTGATGGCGAACCTTTTAGAGACTGAGTGCCCAAAAACAGATCACCCAGGCAGCCCAGCAGCACCATGGCGGCCACTTCCCTCCGCCTGTGCCCCGCAGCAGCATCTGCGTGCAACGGGGTGCAAAGCTTGTCCCCGCTGCCAGGCTACCATGTCCTTGGCTGCGCTGCTTCATGTGGGCTGCACCCAGGGGCGACTCTCCTCCGGTGGGGCTGCTGGTGAGAAGGGGTCGTGGGAGGAGGCGGGGCTGGGGAGACAGTGTGTGTGCCCACAGAGAGGGCTCCGAGTGCCACCTCTGGCACCCGTGCCATAGGTTCACCACCACTGTGCTAAGACATCATGTGATGTTTTTGATTTTAGGTTAGCCTGTTGGATAAACCTAACCACTGTGACTTGAAAGTGACTTAGAACTGTTCCTTATTCAACAAACCACAATTAAACAAAGCATGGCATTACACAATATGAATCCAACTGTGGTTTTAAAGCCTATAGTCCAGAGCTTTCCAACATTAACAGCACTGTCCCTGAAACCACTATGTTCAAGTCCCCTCATCTCCAATTGTGCAAGGCTGACAGGTAACAATTTGTTCCATAACTATTCTAATTTTGGGGAAATAATTCAAATTAAGTATATGAAAGATGGACTGCTTCTTTTCAGATATACTAGAGAAAGGTTTAAAATTTAGTTATGGTTTAAATATCTAATACAAAAGAAGTCTGATATGACTAATAATAAAAGCAAGAAGTGTGGAAAGGAAGTAATTTAAATGTGTATTCTCAGAGAAATTGGCAGTTTACACATATAAACGAGCAAGAATGTAAAGTTAAGGAAAATATTTTCTTGTTTCTATTTTTCTTAAACATGCCTGACTGCTATAGGCATCATACGCACGTGTGTGCACATGCAAGTATAAATAATGAGTTAAATGAGTTAAGTCATAATGTGAATTGTCTGGTCATGTTTACTGTGTTGGGTGAATCCAGTTATTCTGGTTTATTGGATAAACAAACTATAGCTTAGCATAATGCGAGCACTCAAGTCAATATATGGGGAAAAGGGCTGAACTTTGCCGACGGGCATGTTCTTCCAGCCCCCATTGGTTATCTGCAGGAATTCCGTCCACTCTGCCACATTGAGGTTTGGCTTTCAGCTTCTTTTTCATTTCGTAAGGCGGCTTTTTAGCACGAGTTTGCTGAATCCTGCATGTCTTCCAAATACAGATCCAAGCAAAAGCTTCAAGGAGTCTTACCTGCAAGGAAGACTGGGGGAAGTGTCTGCTTCCAAAATAATGCCTTCTTCACGGGTAGGGTCCCATGCCACAAGACAATTCTGTGGAATAGAAAAACATCAAATACACGTCAAATTATATGTAATATTGATACAATATTGACTGTACTGATGTTCCCTAGATCAACCAAATATATAATATAAAATTCAAAAGTTTGAGGTTTAAGTTATCTAAAGTTATACTCATCCATGTAACTCCACCTTCAATGTAATGTAACTGAAAGCAGTTGATTATATTAAGATTTATTCTATCATATTAGATAAATTGTTGCCTGCAATGAGATGCTTGTGAAAAGATAAAAGAGCCACATGGAAGTAAAATATTTCAAGGATATATAAACACCAAAGTGAATTTAAAACCTTGGCCTAAATCTAATTACATCTGAAACCTGATTTACACAATATAATTTTGCCCTAAATTGTTTCCATTCCTTAACAACTCTAATTTATGGGAAGGTAATTCAAACAAACCATTCAGAAAATAGTATCTGAAATTACAATTTATTTTAGGGGTGAAACACTCAGATATAATCATATTTTAAAGATATATTGCATTAAATTGAACTTCATTTGCACACTTGGACTAGATTCAAGTTTTAAAGATATTTCTGATTGATGGAATCATATATATTCATTTATTAGAATTATATCACTATTTTCATTCAAGAACTCAAGGCAGCAAACATAGTATTCCCTTCTCCTATATATCTATAACTACTACCCTGTAAGGCGGGCTGGGCTGAAACACTGTGACTGGCCCAAACTCACCCAGCGAGCCTCTGTGGCTGAGGGGGGCCTTGAACCATGTAACCTACCCCCCCCCGTCACTGGGAGTCCGGCAGCCTATACATTTAATCAGCAACAACAGCAGGGATCTCCTTGTTCTTGACCTACTTACTTAGCCAACCCTGGTCTGCGGCCCAATGTCGGTCCGCAACCCATTCGGAACCAGGCCGTGGAAGTGGTGGGCAAGCACAGGCACGAAGCTGTATTTGTGAAAGTGGTGCACAACACCATCCCCTCCCCACCCCTCCCCACCCCGCCCACCGCCTCCTCCGTCTCCACTGGTCCTCCGAACTGGAATGGCTGGCAATTACTGCACTACCCCATCCTGGTTTCCAAGAAAGTTGTAGGTTTGTTTTTTTTCCAAACAGCAGATCATCTTCTTTCTAACCCAAACACAGGAGAATATTGCTCTATATCTAAGAACATCAGCCCATGTGTCACTCTGGTCTATATAAACAAGTTGCCATCTTTTCTCCATTTAATCATATATAGATAGTCCTCGACTTACAACAATTCATTTAGTGACCGTTCAAAGTTACAACGGCACTGAAAAAAGTGGCTTATGACTATTTTTCAGTTACGACCATTGCAGCATTCCCATGGTCACATGATCAAAATTCAGATGCTTGGCAAGTGGTTCATATTCATGACAGCTGCCGTGTCCTGGGATCACGTGATCAGCTTTTGAGACCAGCATCTGACAAGCAAAGTCAATGGGGAGCCCAGATTCATTTAACAAGCGGGTTACTAAGTTGACAAATGCACTGATTCACTTAACAGATGTGGCAGGAAAAGCCGTACAATGGGGCCAACTCGCAACAAATGTTTTACTTAGCAACATAAATTTTGAGCTCAATTGTGGTCGTAACTCAAGGATTATCTGTACTTCAGCAGCCTCCAGCTGCTCTGTATGGTACTATATATTTAGTCAGCAAACAAAGGTAGGAAACCAAATTTTGACAGATTAAAACGTTTCTCATGAAGCAGGTCCAACCCATCGTTCCAAGAACTAGACGAAGGGCAGGCAATAGTTGAAGAATTGATTCTAACCCTAATGCATACACTGTAGAGCAGCGCTTCTCAGCCTTGGCAACTTGAAACTGTGTGGACTTCAACTCCCAGAATTCCCCAGCCAGCCAAGATAAGAAACACTGCTGTAAGGGCTTCCTCCTCACCCTCATTCTTACACCTGGTCTATACCATTTCCTAAACCATAATATGATCCAATCCTAATGTCAGGAGGAGCAACTGAATTGCTCAGGGGACCCCCAACAGATGGGAATGTTTGGCTTGACCTGTCACGTATTCACACAGATGATTTCCCTTGCAAGGATGGCCACAGGTGTGTGTCCCTTTCTCTTTTGTATCTCCCCACACCAACTGGCAGCACTGGATGTTCAGAATGCCAAGACAGCCAGTCCTCCTGTCCTGGTAAAGCCCCCCCCCATGCAGCCCTGCTCACCTGGGAGGAGATGAGGCAATAGAGAGGACAGCTTGGGCACCCAGATAAAAAACCCACATTAGGTCCACAGATAATATATACAGTATATGATAATACATATATTTTAATGTATGTACATTTTAAAGGAGGACAATTTGAATGTTCCTCTTACACTCTGAAACACCTATACTATCTTATTATGCCCATCTTCCTACAGAAAAGAAAATATGTAGCCTCCCACCAAAAAATAAGCAATGTAATGTTAAAACAGCAGTATAACATGCTGGAATAAAATAGCCTTCAATGGCCTTAGTAGTCCAGCTGGGGAGGCACAAAGGAGCTACAAATATTCTCCTTTATTGGTACTTCAGCCCTTTCTCTCATACTCAAAACAACAGAGGCAGGTCTTCTCATGTGCCACAGGTGTTCCTTCAACCAGTCTTGGGCTGTCCATGTGTCCCAAACCGAAAACTTACAAAAAGCCTATAAATCTTGTTCATATTCCAGAAGCCTATGATTTGGGCTGAAGAGATATGAGTGATTGTGGCAGGTGCTTTCTCAGTCTGCATTCGCTCATTTGTGGCAGATATTTTGACTTAGCCACATGAATGCATCAAAAGGAAGGCATTTAAAGAGGCACAAGGTTTCCAGGTACCTTAGCTCTGTAAAAGAGATTGTTCTACCAGTACAATCACAACTCAGGGCATTGCAGTTCAAAGCTGATTCACACATCCTCCTCTAATTCAGACTACTATTCCCACTTTGTACACAGTATTTTTTTCCTGCCAGTCCAAACTTCTCTCAAAATATCTTCAGAATTACTATTATGTCACTGGATGTAGCCTGTGAGCCGCCCTGAGTTCCAGGAATAGGGCGGCATAGAAATAAAATTAATAATAATAATAATAATTAATAATAATAATAAACTGCAATTAGGTTTAATTAAATTTAAACTGAATTGAATCACTTGACTGAGCTTTTTCTGGTGAGCCAAAAACTGGCCTCTGAGATAGTAGTTCATTAACTTTATTTAAGGTGAGACTGTGTTCTACCCAAATAATAGAAGCTTTTCCAGGGAACATGCCCCCTGGGCTTTCAGCTTTCGCTAACTTGCACAATTACATCTCGTGTGTCAGCTGTGACCATGGCTGAACTACTTGGATTTGGCAACAGACGTTCACAATCCAGTGTGCTCTACATGGGACCGTCTTGAAAAAGAATCCAGAAATGGTGGTTGATGCCAATAAAGCAGATAGATTAGTAACATATGCTATATATGGGGTTTCTATGAGACACATCCAGAAAGATCTGCCCCACTTGCCAATTACTTTCCAGGTACCCCTTAAAGTGTTGACATTGATTTTTAAAGCCCTCCTGATGAGGAGCCTGATTATCTGAGGACATAGCCGGCATCTCTCCTGTTACAAATCTGTCTAGCCAGGAAGACCTGCAGGAGATGCTGCTTTGAAGATCCCACTCTCCCAGCAGATCTTTCTCGGGAGCGAATCTTTTCTGCTGCTTTGCTGTCTGGCAAGTTCTGTTTGCCTCTGTCCCAACTTTGATGTTTAGAACACAACAAAAACTTATCTCTTTTGAAGTCTTTTGGTTTTAGTATTGATGCTAAAGGGTCTTTTTACATTTTAGAATATCAGCTGCCATCTTTTAAACAAGAAAACCTACAGAGTAAACTAAAAAAATCAGAAATTGGTTTAATAGTCAGTTTAAGGCAGCAATCTGGTAACAGGGAGACCGTCGGTTCTAGTCCTCCCTTAGGCACTGGGTGACCTTGGCCAGTCCCTCACTCTCAGCCCTAGGAAGGAGGCAATGGCAAACCACTACTGGAATCTCGCCCAGAAAAGCACAGGAACTACAGTAGCTCAGGCAGTGGCCAGGAATCAACACTGACTTGAAGGCACCGAAAATCGAGCAAAACAGAATTTGACCTCATTCAGAGAAACTGAATCACATATGTAGAACGGGGTCAAGTAGGCCAGATGTTTAATTAAAAGGGGGAGGGGTTCTAAGATGTGCTTCATTGGCACAGCAAAATACCAGCTTTGTTTTCAATCCTTGCCACAAGCCAGAAAAGCAGGTGTAAAGACTAAAGAAACAGATAAAATCAGAGGCCACTTGCCAAGTCATAAGGTAACCTCACCAGCAGGCAAGACCCGCTGATAAGTTTCATTTGCATGAAGGGGCACCTTGGCCAGGTGTCTCCGTGGAAAAGGGGGCAGCCCCTCCACACAGTCCTGGCCCTGGCTTCTTTGACATCCCTGCCACCCGCTACTAGAATAGAGTAGAGCCCGATGGGACCTTGGAGGTCTTCTAGTCCAGCCCCCTACTCAAGCAGGAGACTCTATACCAGGGGTTCTCAACCTTGGCAACTTGAAGACTTGTGGACTTCAACTCCCAGAATTCCTCAGCCATCTCAGACAAGTGACAAGGAATAATCGAGCTGTGTTCAGTGTTCATTCTTTGAAGGCCGAGGGCTAAGTGGGCGGATTTCTTGAAAAACTTCGGCTCCTTTCAGGCTGGTGGACTTCAACTCCCAGAATTCTTCATCAGGCCACAGTGGCAAGAGAATGCTGGAAGTTGAAGTCCACTCGAATGGCAGCGTCCCCCGAGCTGGGAAGGAAGCGTGCCTGCCGGTCCTTACCGAGAGCCTCAAAGGCAGGGCCCGCCCGGAGTCGGAGGGTCGCCTCTAGGGATCCCCCGCCGTGTCTCCGAGGGCCAAGCCCGGGTCTTCCCGGGGCCAGGCGGACGCAGTCAGCCCCTCTGGCGACCCGACGCGTCCTCGGAGGAGCCCGAGACCCCGGCGCTGTTTTCCCCACCCCGAGGCCGGCTTCCCACGAATTGAGCCCGGAACGCCGCCGAGCCCTCCGCCTCGAGCAGCCCACGGTACCTGCTGCCGGCTGCCCGCGCCGCCGCCGCCGCCGCCATCTTGCCACCGCTGAGGAGCCCGCGACCTCCCGCGCCGCCGCCGCCGCCGACAGTGCGAGCCTGAGGGCGGCCGCGCTCCGTTCGCCGCCGACTCCTCACGCCCGCCCCGTGAGGTAGGCCACGCCGAAGAGGGCCGCCGCGGCTGGAGCCACGCCCCTCCCCGCCGGATCACAACGCCCATCTTCCTCAGCCTGAGGGGCTACGGTGTGGAAGGCCCTCCTTTCTGCCCGTCGCTATAAACCCAGAGAGCGAGAGAGTTATATGGTTATGGCTACACACACACACACACACACACACACACACACACACACACACACATGTATATATGAGATACAGTTATTTATGTCATAAATAACATATATATGTGAGGGCCCCTTTGAAGTAAGTGAGGGCCTCTGCTGATAGATAACCATGTCATCAATTAGGGTTTTGTTTTTGTTTTTAAATTAAAATACAGTTTTAGTGCTTTTTCACACACAGATCCACCTGCAAATGGGATGCTGGTGGGACCCTATTTATTTATTTATGTATTTATTACTTATTATTGTATTCATGTATATCTCATCTTTATTATTTGTATAAATAACTCAAGCCTTCGGGCTTGCTGCTGTTGGAAAGAAGAGGCAGGTCTCTCTGTTGGCCGGAGAAGCCGTGACCACCACTGGAGAAGATGCCCCCATTGAGTGCCCCTGCGGTTCCTGGTTGGCCAAAATCTGGGGGGCAGCCAGTTGGGCAAAACACCCACGTCTGCGGTGGGATGGTAATGGAGAACTTCTGCCTTTTAGGGCCCACCCTCAGCAGACAATGAACCACCAGTCAAAAAATACCATAAAGCAGCCATGAAGGCCTTTGAAAAGATATTAAAATTTTGGGATGCCTCTACTTACAGAATCACAGATGCTGTGGTATTCCCTGTGACACTGTGTAAAAGTGACGGTTGGACTTTGACTAAGCAGGAAGAAAAGAATATTGAAGCTTTTCATGTTGGAGAAGACTCCTGAGAATACTGTGGACAGATAAGAAAACAAATGGACCTTGCGTTTTTCCCTCAAACCACACTTGACCAGACATCTCATGCAAGGATCCATCCTCTCCCAGGTCTGATGCTGGGAAAGGTGAAAAGAAAGAAAAGAAGAGGGCAACTGGTAGCAAAGAGGATGGGCTTGGTTCCAGTGGCCATGAGTCACCTTGGAAGAGAAAAAGCATTAGGTCCTCCTGGTGAAAATCTAACTCTGTGGTTGCTAAAGAGTTGATAACAATTTGATGATACATAATCAATGTTAATATGTTAATAAGTACGAAGACAATTCGGAAATAAACCCCCCTTGGGTTATCAATGACACACTCTCAGATACAGAACTTTCATTATACACATTAGAAAACTACAACATTACATTACTTTTTGACATAATCGCCATTCAAATCGAGGCACTTGTCATAAGGTTTGAAATTCCTTAGTCGTAGTCGCTCAGCACTACTCAGGTACGATCAAAAACATCCCAGCGGAACTGCTTCAAAAGTTCTTGGGTGCGTCTAGCGGTGTGCAGACAAGCATTGTCTTGAACCAACACCACAAGAAGTGAAGCCATAGAAAATCCCGCCAAATGTGAAGATGCCAAAGGAGTACTGCCAGTGAAGGTCATGGAGCCTGGTTTAAGCATCAATTCAGAAGTCTACTGTGAAACGTTACGAAAACTCAGACGAGCCATCCATTACAACCGTCGGGGCCTGCTGACTTCTGTTGTGTTGGTTCACGATAATGCTCACCCGCACACAGAGGCACCCAAGAATTTTTTTTTTGTATTTAAAAATATCTTTTATTACAAATAAACATATCCTTTTCAGTCATGTGTTAAAGGTACGTCTAGTGTAATATTTCAGGAAGAACTAGAAGTTGAGCTCAAGACTTCCTGGGATCTGTTCACACAACACCATGCAAGTAGAGTGCCAGGAATTTTTTGAATATGTCTGGGTTATAGCCATGTATTCCAGCAGGAATCAGAACTATTTTCTTCTTGATTTCTGGATGCTTCCTGGCATCCTCATACAAAAGCTGATCCGCATCCAGCCAGGCCAGGTTTTTAACACCATTGCTAGAGTCCAAATCTGTTGTGTTCAACTGAAACACTACAAAATGGAAAGCTTGGCCATTTGTACCAATACTCTGAACAACTACTGGCTTCTCCAAGACTTTGGGTTCATCTCCATAAAGTTTCTTAGCCTTGGCTAGAGCATTCCCAAAAGCAAACATCAAAACTCTGGCTTGTAAATGTTCCGCTTTCTCCCTTTTCCCACTTTCAATAGTGTATGCTGTATGAGGATAAAGATATGGGTAGCCTTTGTTGAAACCAGTTTCGTTTTTTATTTTGTATACATTCTTTTCCCTAAGATCAATTATGGGTGAAATAGGATAGAACGTTTCTAAATCATGATCTTCAGTGGCCAATATCTCATCACTGGATGCTATAGGTTGTAGGCAATTTTCTGCATTCAGAAGCTTTCCACAGGTAATATTAATCTGAATGAGAGCAGACTCTCGTTCCCATGTAGCTGTTGCTCTGTAGTCTTGGGACATCATTCTTTTACTCAGTGAGGGATATTTGACAGTCATTGACCTGCACAAATGGAGCAGGTCTTCCAGAAGCACAGGACTGTATTTATCAAATGAAATATCATCTTCAGTGTCAGCCCAAAAACGAGCATGAGAAATTGCATTTAGAATTCTCTCATCCTGGTCCTCCAACTGGTGAGTTATGTCGTTCATTATGTTAAGTATTGGGGAGGGTAAGCCTTTTATTAGCTTTGCCTTGGTTAGCCACAATGCTTGCTTCACACCTTCCTGCAGGCGGCTTCGGCGGTGAAACTCGTAGCAAGGTCGCGTCTTGTAGTCCGGCAGCTCTTCTATTGGACGGCTCTGGCGGTGGTAAGGGTCGTCCCAGCCCCTCTCCCACTTCGGGAAAGTCGGCTTGGCCAGCCAAGGTACCGGATACATCTTCTCCGCGTACGTCACCGTGTCGAGCTCGGGCAGTTGCACCCGCACCGGCGGCGGCCTCCGTAAGTACCATGGCAGGGCTTCCCCGGGTACCGGCCCCTTCAGAGTCCAGGGAGTGCGAGGCAAGGGACGCCTGAGGGTCTTCGGCCCGTACAGCCCTCTGTTGCGGCGCTGCCCCCAGGGCGCCCAACACGCCTCTCGCTCAGCCAGCCGCCGTGCCGCCAGCATCTTCAGCGAAGAGAGTGAGCGGCAGCCATTTTTGATCCGGCTGCGAAGCCCAAGAACTTTTGAAGCAGTTCTGCTGGGATGTTTTTGATCACACATACCCCATAGCCCAGATTTGGCGCCAAGCGACTAGTACTAAGACATTTCAAACTTTGTAAGACCTTATGACAAGTGCCTCAATTTGAATGGCGATTATGTCAAAAAGTAACGTAATGTTGTAGTTTTCTAATGTGTATAATAAAAGTTCTGTATCTGCGAGTGTCTGTCATTGATAACCCAAGGGGAAGGGTTATTTCCGAATTGCCCTTGTATAAGATACAGATCTACACATCCTACTAAGCCAGCCTTGTTATGATTAGATGCAAAATGTGAACAGAGGACAACAGAAATGGAGAGGGTACAGGTTAGTTTCACCTGTATTTTTTAAAAATCAGAAAAGTGTGTTTTTATGTCTTTACAATAAAATCAGTTAGTCGAAAAAGATGCTACTGGGCTCCTGATTTTTCACTACCATAAATGTCTTCTACAGTGTCTTCATTTGTCAAAATGCTGATGTGTGGGATGCCTCACTAGGCTAGTCTAAATCTAACCCTGGCCAGTGTCGTCTTTTCAATGTAGCACGTGCTTTTTAACCACCCCGGAGGAATTGGAAGAGGAAAGCAAAAGGCCTGCAATCCTTTATTTTTCCTGGCTGAGGTTTTGCTTTGTAAAATTTCCCATCAGCACACAGGACTGGCCTTCTTTCCTGCCCATCCCATCACTTTCACTTCCAGCCCACACAGCTGCTGCATCATGCATTTTCGGTCTCCCCCCCCCCCAATTCCTGTCCCTGCTTTGGAATCTTTGGAATGAGGGAAGGGGAAGACGATGATTTGGGCCTTTGCCGTCATGAAGTTGTTTTCTGTGGCTGTTCTCCTTGTCTTGCCCGTTGTTGCTCATCTGGCCTCAGGTAAGGGTGACAGAAAGGGAGGGTATCCAGTTCAAACATCTGTTTTGCTTCTGCCCTCCCGCCTAGAGGTTAGAGGTTCCCCAGCTCAAAGTGGACAGAGCTAAGCAAATGTAGCACACTAAGTGGACGTGACCCTGGGGCTTTCATTTGCGGTCATTTGGAGGTGGCCTGGGTGGGTGGCTCTGTTGCTAACAGCTACGGTATTTAGCTTGAAAGGACTGTGCTGTTTAACCTCCTGTGTGCTTGCAGGGAAGAAGCTCCGCTGGTGTACGCTTTCCCCCCTGGAGCAGAAGAAATGCGCTGAGCTCTCCAAAGCCCTTCTGTCTACTTTGCCGCCTGTCTCCAGCAGTACTTTGAAGAGGGTTTCTTGCATCCTGGCCCACAACACTTACGACTGTATCAATAAGATTTGGGTGAGTCTCTCAAAATTCCGGGAGACACCCACGTCACCAATTCAGCTTTTGGTGCCCAGTGGACAGGGCAGAGTTCCCTCCTGTAATTGGGGCATTCTCACTGAGAAGCCCACATTCCTGGACTAAACTTCCTAGGGAACCTGGACTCGTGAACCTGGGATGCCTCTGTTCAGGCATGGAAGCCAAATTTGGTATAGGCCTTCTTGGGCACTGAGACTATCTGTACATCTCAAGACATTCTGATTGTTCACGAGGCAACTGGACTTTCTTGTTTTTCTTTGAAGACGTTTCACTTCTCGTCCAAGAAGCTTCTTCTGCTCTTCTTGCATGAGAAGCGAAACATCTTCAGAGAAAAAGAAGGAAGCCCAGTTGCCTCGTGAGACAGCATCTGTGTGATAACTGTGGCCTGGATGATTGAGGATCTCCCTAGACAAGACGTTCTGATTAGTTTTTAATTCTGAAACTTATATTACATTTATACCTCACCTTTCTACTTGTATGTGCTCAAGTTAGCTTAAAATGGTTAACTATTTAATCTTCAACTGGCTAGAACAATTAAAGGAGATACAAAATTGGTGTGAAAACTATTCTAGGAGAGTTTCTCAGACTATTTCTACAAGGATGGGACCAGGTCCTTTATTCTTCACAATTTTCATTGAATACTTGGATGAAGATGCAGAGGGAGTGCTCTATCGATGTGTTGATCACACAGGTTGCTTTGGGGTGGGGAGGGTTACAGGCAGAATAATTTCAAAATCAAACTTTTGAAAAGCAGAAGAGCTCCCAAGAGCAGCCAGGAGAAGAGCAGCACAAATTAGTATTTACTTCTTTGGAGAAATAAGCAACTTCAGTAATGATCTGATAAAGTTGTTTATTTCTCCAAAGAAGTAAATACTAATTTGTGCAGATGACACAGATAATCTGAGAAGTAACTCATTTAGTTGGGGACTCCACCCTTTTGAACATGGTACTAATCAGTGATTTGGCATCTCTCATTACACTGGGATGGCAAGGTGGATGTCTTGTGATTTGTGACCCCAGGATGCGGTGAATGATGACTCTCTTTTCCCCGGGGCTTTTCCTCATGTCTCAGTGTCAGGAATCCAGGAAAGAAGCACAAGCACTTCATTTTTTTAAGGTGCTCAATACTGATTTTTTTTGTTATCTGAGCATAACATAACAAGACCCTCAGCCAAATAACCTAGGGCCGTGGTGGCGAACCTATGGCACGGGTGCCACAGGTGGCACGCAGAGCCCTCTCTGTGGGCACGTGCACCAGCGCCCCCATCCTAGGCCTTCAGCTGGGTTTTATAAAACCTTTTTGCTTTAGTCCTCCACCGCTGTGTGGGGAAAAAAAGGTTCAATCAATCAATTTCAACTTCTCCGTGGGAAAAAAAAAGATCTCGCAAAGTTGGAATTGATTGATTGAACTTTTTAGCCCCACCCAGTCTGCCGTTACCACTGCAGCCACACACAGCCAATGGGCCACGGCCACCCAATGGGCCACGGCCACCCAATGGGCCACGCCCACCCGGCACCCGACAATGCATAAGTGGGTTTTGGGTTTCAGTTTGGGCACTCGGTCTCTAAAAGGTTCGCCATCACTGACCTAGGGGGTGTTTCTAAAAAGGTTAAATTGTGGCAACTGGACCAAAGTTTATTAAACTGAAATGTTTTAGTACTCATCCAAGTAACTTCTTCAGTCACAAAAATTTAAGTTAGGCAAAGAGTCAAAGAGTTGTTGGAATGTACCAACTCTTGCCATAACAATTGCAGGGGTTTCTCCCCAAAAATGTATTACAAATGTAAAAATGTAAAAACATTTGTAATACATTTTTGAGGAGAACCCCCTGCAGTTGTTATGGCAAGGGTTGGTGCATTCCAACAACTCTCTGACTCTTTGCCTAATTTAAATTTTTCATCATGACTGAAGAAATTACTTGGATGAGTAATGAATCGTCTCAGTTTAATAAACTTTGGTCCAATTGCCATGATTTAACCATTTTAGATGCTTTTGGCCTGGATGATTGAGTCTTCGTTTACATAACCCAGGAGCTCCAGGTAGTCAGAAGTGGAAGAAATAGGCCTTCCCTGAGCAGCTGAATAAACTCAGCACTCCATAACGAGGAAGTGGCCTGATCACTAGGAAAATATGTAACCTGTTATTGTATAAGTGTTCATGCTTCATTTGCAAAGGATTAATGTCTGTATGTTGTTGGGTGCTGATTAACCATTGCAAAACTTTGTTATCTGAACTGTTATGCTCAGATAACAAAAAAAAATCAGCATGAGCACCTTAAAAAACTGAAATGCTTGTGTTTTTTTCTGGATTCCTGTTGCTAACAGTTCTGAAGAAAAGACAGCCAACACTCACTGCATCCTCTGGTCACAAGGCACAAGACATCCACCCTGGAAGGTTGGGGAATTCTGGGAGTTGAAGTCCACATTGCCAAGGCTGAAAAACACTGAACTATTGCATCCTGCAAATGACGTTCTTCTGTAATTAGATGCAAGATGTCAAATGGACCAGAAGGGTGGTAGAGAAGAAACTAAAAACGTTTTAAATCTCTCCCAGGAAAATAAAGCTGATGCAGTTTCCTTGGATGCTGGAGATGTATATTCTGCTGTAAAGCTTTATGGCTTGACTGTGGTGGCCAAGGAGATCTATTTGGAAGGTCAGTTACCTTGTTCCCAGAGCCAATCTCCTTTATTCATGTCAAAAGCATCATTACTAAGATTTTATGTGTGGGCATAAGAACATAACATTTAAAATGTACAAAGGACTAATTTAGGCAGGGCTTGCCCAGAAACGTGCAACATTGATTGCATTCTGTTGCGTGATCGTAAGTTCAAGAATTCATTGGGCAGGGGGCAAGTGTACGTAGGTGTGGTAGTCTGCAAATCACCGCATTCACAGTAGGCAGAAGTCATCCAGTATCCTCATTTATTCAAGGTATCTTGAATGAGTCTCCCAGTCCAAGGCTGTTGACAGAGGAGGGATTTCTAGGGCAAAAGGCTACTGTGAGTTGGATGTTCTGGCTGATGTTCTGGCCAGGTCTGGTGCTGGAGGGAAAAATCAGGCTGCAGAGTTTCTTCAGAAAAGAAGCCCTGTTTGTGGCTGCACAAAGATCTCTCTGACAAACTGAAAGACAAAAAGGACAAATTCAAAAATGGAAAGAGGGGCATGTAACAAAGGCAGTTATTGGCAGACAGCCAGAACATGCAGAGATGAAGTCAGGAAAGCAAAGGCTCAGAACGAAGAAAGACTTGCAACAGAAATCATGGATAATAAAAAGTTTCTTCCAACATATTAACAAGAAAAAAGTCAAGGAAACTGTAGACCCACTAAAGAGAAAAGATGGCAAGGAAATAACAGGCAACAAGAGAGAAAACAGAACTGCTTAACTCATACTTTGCCTCAATCTTCACACAAAAAGAAACATACAAAAAAAAAAAACCACTGCAAAAGACAGACTAGAAATAAAAATTAAAATAAGCAAGAAAATGGTAAGAGAACACCTATCTGACCTTGACGAATATAAATCACAGGACCCAACAGATTACATCCCAGAGTTCTGAAGGAGCTGGCAGATGCTATCTCAGAACCATTGCACCACATCTTTCATAAATCCTGCAAGGGGGGGGAATACCAGAGGATTGGAAAAGGGCTGATGTGGTTCCCATCTTCAAGAAAGGGGGGGGGAACAGACCCAGGAAACTACAGACTGATCAGTCTAACATCAATACCTGGGAAGATCCTAGAAAATATAATCAATGTAGTGTATATTGGAGGTGGTGACCCTTTGAGAGCTGTATGCAACAAAATTTCATTTTAATGTATGCCGATTAGTGTACATTCAAAGTGACAATAAAGTTATTATTCTATTCTATTCTATTCTATTCTATTCTATTCTATTCTATTCTATTCTATTCTATTCTATTCTATTCTATTCTATTCTATTCTATTCTATTCTATCATATTTCAAATATTAAATCAAATATTTAAAAATTATTTGGTCCCTTAGTTTGCTTCAAACTTTCTTGGATTAAATTCTGATTTAGTTTTTTGCCATTTACTTAAATTATTAATTATTTTTTCCCTGCTTTCTGGAACAAAGGATCACTTACCACATAGTTTTTCAGACTTGTGGCTGGAAGACCTCTTTTAACTTTAAAATAGTTATATTCCAAAAGTGCTTAGAAAATGAGGCTTGATGAACCTCTTACCCACATATGCTCTGCTGCAGTTGAGAGCATAATGGTGTCCCTCATTGCCACTCAAATCCCTGAGCTGACTACTGTCATGTGGTCTCCTCATGAGGAGCAGCCATCTGGAGCACAAGTGGGCGATCACTTGTCCTCTCCTTGTCCAGAGAGGTTCTGTTGGACTGGCCTTCTTGAAGGTCAGCTTTGAGTCTCTGTAAATGCAAAGAAAAGCAATTGAGCAGAGTCCTACCAGTGCTTTATTTTCAAGAACTGGGAAAGAGAGACTCTTGTGTATAAGGAAAGAGTGTTAAAAGCATTTGGCCTCTGAGGCTAACAGGAGGAGCAGTATATTTAGATCCTTCCATCCACTGTAGGTAAAGAACTATTTCAGTAAGGCCAAGATTTATTGTTTTATTTACACTTTCACCCAAAAAAATTAATTGGACAAAAGCCATGGCATTAGTCATTCTGCTGGAGATACATCTCCGGTATCACATGACTTGAAATAACTTCTTTCGGATTGAATTTAAACTAAGAAAATAAAATACTGCAGAACACAATGTTTCAAAATGCTTTTGGGGTAGGCTCCTTGTCAATCAGGAGTACCATGTTTGATGCGAAAGATTCAGTTTTGTTCTCCAGAGGTGAATGTTTTTTCCACTCTAACTTCCTCTCTCTTAGGTAGCTGTGTATTTGCAGTGGCTGTGGCCAAGCGTGGGATGCTGGCTCTCCAAAGGCTCAAAGGAGTCCGAAGTTGCCATAATGGAGCTAGGTGGACTTCAGGCTGGAGCATTCCCATGGGCTTCCTCTTAGCTAGGAGTGATCTGATGTGGGTCTCAGGTCAGCCCCTCAGCCAAGGTGAGTGGACAAGAGTTGCCACTCTGTCTGAATCTAGGATCTCCATAGGTACTTGATTCTAATAGATGAATGGTGAGCTATAAGATGGGAACAAATATATTTGAACTTGATATTATACCATACTGGACTCCTGACAATGGTTGAATCATATGTCATATATATCATATATCATATTGTAATTGTGTCTGACCATTGTGAATGACCATTGCCTGAACATATTGGGTCATTCCATAATGCCATAAGAAGGCCTCACAGTTCATGACATTCACACTGTGACTAGGTTCACACAATACACTATACTTTAAACCAGTCATTCCCTAACAGCATGAAAGTATTTGGTGGTGATGCCAAAATAAAATAAAGAAATAAAATACTCAAAATCTCACAGTTGGTGAGATTTTGGACAAAAATATTAACATTTTTAGAATAAGTAGTTGGAGGGACTTGAGCTATATTGTTCAGCTGTAATATTTTATAAACAGTTGGGTGCCGTGTCACCAGCTCTCGGCTGATGCGCTTCTCGGAAGGTTTCAGTGATGACATGATAATCTGCGTAAAGAACATTGTGTGCCACTGCCAGAAATGATAGTCTGCAACCGCAGTGACTGGATTCACATTTCAGAAACAAATCACGTGGCATTAGTTGCCAAAGTGAATGATTTAGATCCGTGCTAGTGAGGTTTCCGGCCTTAGCTTAGGGCTGAGACGCCCTTGGGCCATTCTGGGGCTTACCTGAGAGCCTGGAGGGATGTCCCCCTCCTGGCCCTGCGAGACCTCTTGGTGATGTTTGACCCCGTTCTCTTGCTAGACACCTGTGAGGGCTAGAAGGAGGGGAAACACGGAGGCTCTGCTTTCTCCCAGGTGGGTAGTTCTAGTTGATATTCATAGGGGAGGAATGTTGGAGTACCTGTCTTCTCCAGTGGGGGGTGCTATAGGTGGTCCTCTAATTACGACCACAACTGAGCCCCAAATTTATGATGCTAAGCAAAACAGTTAAGTATTTTGCCCCATTTTATGACCTTTCTTGCCACAGTTGTTAAGTGAATCACTGTAGTTGTTAAGTTAGCAACAGGGCTGTTAAGTGAGTCTGGTTTCCCCATAGACTTTGCTTGTCTGAAGGTCGCAAAAGGAGGATCACGTGACATCATAAATATGAACGGGTTGCCAAGTGGCCAAATTTTGATCCCATGACCATGGAGATGCTTCAACGGTTGTAAGTGTGAAAAGCACTCATGGGTCGCCTTTTTCAGGCCTTTTGTAACTTCAAAAGGTCACTAAGTGAACTCTTGTAAGTCAGGGATTCCCTGTATTGACTTAGCTCTACATTTACAGGAAACACTTGTCAATCTGAGGTGAGGAAGCCACATAGGATGTGTGCTGCTGTCCCAGGCAAAGAGGCTGTGGGGGTCCTTTTTAGGTATCTGGAAGGCCAAGAGTGGATAAAACAGCCTCACACTGAATCCCAGCAAAATGGAGATGCTGTTCTAGATAACCAATCTGGTTCAACTTCAGTGCTGGCCTCAGGTCTAGATAAGATTGCACTCCCCAAAGCAGCAAGTCTGTGATTTGAGGGTTCTCCAGGACTCCTGCCTTTATCTTTCTTTGGCTGGTACATTAGATCAGGGGTCCCCAACCCCCGGTCCGTGGACCAGAACCGGCCCGCGGCAGGCCAGCAGTTGGTCTGCACAAACAAGCAAAGCCCCACCCGCGAGATGCAGGCAGCACACAAAACCACGCCCTCTCTGGTTTGCGGAAAAACCTCTCTCCACAGAACGGTCCCTGGTGCCCAAAAGGTCGGGAGCCTCTGCATTAGATATCGGCCTGTTTGGACTGGAAGGCCTTTATAAAGTGAAGGCCTTTACAAAGATTCTTAGGGCTCAGATAAATTTTTCATTTATTCATAATTTCAGTTTCTACAGCAGAATCATACATAATTCTGATGGCTAGTGAAGATGAGAGACTATGCAACAATTAAAACAAATAAAATGGCCATTCTTGTGTATATTTTTAATGATACAAGTAGTTTGCTTTAATTTAGCAAAATTTCTGTCTGTAGGTGAAGAACAATAAAGGAAACGGCTTTGAAGTAACTCAGAATGGGTTCTGAAGCCTGACAGGTGGGCTATTTAGAGAAGATGGGTTGCACCACAGTGTGTTGTGTGCCTCATGAGTAAGCCAGACAACTCTGGATAAATTGTTTATGTAGACTGGTCCTTAAGACGCAGCCTCAGGTACACTTTGTTGAAATAAGTCCACAAATCCTGGTAGTTCGGGCTGCCCTCCGTGAAAACATACGCTCCCTGTGCTAGACGTGCTCGTCATGCGTATCTGCTTTTCATTCCGCTCTTCTTCTGTTGCCAGCAATCAGTGGCTATTTCAATGCCAGCTGCATCCCTGGCATTGGAGCTACCTATCCTAAGCTCTGCGCTCTCTGCCAAGGGCCGAAGTCGTACATCTGGGACAAGAACCACTTCTGCGAGGCTAGCCGTCGCGAACCCTTCTATGGCTCGGAGGGTGCCTTCAGGTGGTCTCGTGTTCCTCCTGGGGCTTCATCCTAATGGAATTAGAAGCGAGGCAGAGGAAGGAGCTCGTCAGCTGACCTCCCTCTCACCTGTGCAGGTGCCTGACCTTGGGGCTGGCGGATGTGGCGTTTGTGGATCACCTCACAGTCATGAGTTCTACAGGTAAACATTTGGCCCAGGACATTGTCTGACTTTTGCAGATGATTAAAAGGGACCCTCCACTGTTGAGATCAAACTTTATCTTCTTCTGTTGCATTGTTTATTTATTTATAAAATTTGTTTACCCAAGGGTAACTCTGGGTGCCTTACAGTTACATATGCAGTTAAAACATAAAAAGATGTTAAAACCCAGGACACCTGGGGAGGCGTGGGGGGAGGGAGGTGGGATCTGTTGTTACTCAGTCAATCACCTCCATTGTGCTGATCCCCCACTGGGGCCCCAAGCCGACTGGCAGAGCCACGCCTTCAAGTCCTTATGACATGATAGGAGGGTTGGGGCCCACCTCACCTGTTCCTGAGGGCAGGAGCCACAGCAGAGAAGACCCTCCTCCTGGACCCTGCCTGCCGGACTAAATCGGGCTGACAGGACCTGCAGCATAGTGACAAGAGGTTGTGGCAACCTGTCCTGATTTGATTTTCTTTGCAAGATATAGCGCATTTTGGTTTATGTATAGTCTGAGCATAATCCATTGAGAAAGAAAGAAAGATATGCCTTGATCAACTGCCTCTCTACTCCTTGTGAGTCATTTGCTAATCCTTCCTTCCAAGAGCCGTGCTCTTCATGGTAATATGTTGATCTTTCATCTTCAACCTAAATCTCCCTTCTTATCACTCTTGATAAGAAGACTGGTCGGGAAACCATGCCCAGGACCCCAGAACTCATTGTCTTTCCCCTCCCTGCACCCATGACCAGGCCAGTTGTTTTGCCCTCTTAATGGCCCTTCTGTCCTGTGGAGAGGCGGAGACGGGGAGGGGGGTCTTCTGCTCTGTGCGCTCTGCTTTCAGCTTGTGAGGTTCTCTTTTTCCTCTTCCAAAGAGTTGGAACGGGAAGAGTACGAGCTGCTCTGTCCTGATGGATCCGCTGCGCCTTTGACGGCCTACTCTACCTGCAACCTGGGCAACGGACCAGGCCGCGCTATCGTCACACGCCGCAACTTGCAGAAGATAGTTAAGAAATTTCTCAAGGTCATTCAGGTATTTCCTGGCAAATAGGTGCAGATTCTGATTCTCAAGTAGGGAGCCGATTTGGGGCTGGTGCCTGAAGTCCATTCACACACCGGCTGGGAATTCTGGACACTGAAGTCCGGGTATCTTCAAGTTGCTAAAGTTGAAAAACTGGTTTACATCCTTCCCCCCTCCAAGCGTTTGATGCAAATTTATTTCCTGTTGTTTAGCTGATGGAAGTGACTCTTGGACACGGATTGCTCTGGCTCCCAAAATAATCATTTCCCCCATTGCGAGATTTTACAGGAAATCTCAGGGTAGCGGAGTCCTTCTTCCTCACTCACACAGACTGGCAAACTTTGCAGGTGCTTCTCCTCTTGCAGTCTCAGATGTCTCCAAGCAGCCTCACTGCCCCTGGGGAAAGGCCGCTTCCTTCGGGAGGAGCACGTCAGCCGAAAGGCATTTGGGAGGATGTGACTGTTAGGGAGGAAAAAATAAGGCTCCAAGGAAGGCAAAACGTGCTTTGATTGATATAAGATGTTAAGCCATGATTCAGAATTAAGAACAGGGGGGTGGCTACTTGATCGATAGCAAACTCCACTCCTCCCTCCCCACATTCCCTGCTCCCACCCCCAGTCATCTTTTAATCTCATTACTGCATTTTCGTTGTTTATTTCATTGTTTATTTTGCTGTTTCAATATTTTGCTGCTGTTTAGTTTACACTTCTTGTCATTTCTTTATTTTTACTGTTGTAAGTCGCCAAAAGTAGACAGACAAAAGATAGACAGGAAATAAATTTAACAAATAATAAATCACTGAGGAGCCTACAGAGAGCATGTGGACTCAAGAATTCTTCCTCGTTACCTCATAGCTGGGTAGAAGGAGAAATATGTTACAACTTAGTTTTATTTTAGAAGATTCTTAGCCAGAAATGTTGGCTTAAAATAAATTAAGCCAAACAAGGCATGTGTCCTTCCATTTTTAGCAAACTGGACATAAATGTAGACACTTGTTTGCCTGGGCCTAATTTAGCTAGCCTGTTATTATAACTGGAAACGATGTCATCACGGGAGCTTCTTATGCAAGTGATGTGTTGTGATGGTGCTCTGAGGCAGTTTCCCAAGAATGTCACACAAAATTTGCTGTGTACTCTCCTACTGGCAGGAAAAGAGAAGGTGTAAATGTTGGTGACTGGTAGCCTGGCAGTGGCAGGCTCCAGTTGCTGTGGGGATGTTTTCAAGTCTGGCTGGCCACATGCAGATCACCATTCCATCGTTCCTGAGCCAGCCTCCTGGGAGAAGATTTTGGAAATACATAGTACTGAGGAGCACACAGAAATCCCAGTAGCCCAGAACCAGGTGGCAATGTAGCCAGAAAAACAAACAAACATAGTCTTGAGGGCATCAGGAGGGTGGTTGGGCAAAACAAACAAACATAGTTTTGAGGGCATCAGGAGGGTGGTTGGGCAAAACAAACAAACATAGTTTTGAGGGCATCAGGAGGGTGGTTGGGCATCTGAGGACGATTCTGCCCCAGAAACCTGTTCTAGTTAAATTAAACCCCCTTTTGTCTTCCTGCTGCTAGTTTCAGTGATCAGGTGAGCGCCTCCATTTGCCCTGTGTGGAGGTTCTGGGAGCTTGTGGGTGGTGTGGCTCTTGGCAGATGCATCCGCGTCCCCTGCCCTGGGTAGGGCCTGCTTGCTGCCTGGGTCCAAGGACTTGTGATCACTGGCTTTGGTTTCCAGGACCTGTTTGGAAAGAGCGGAAAAGAAAAAGGCAGGTTTGAGCTCTTTGCGTCTGCACCGTTCAGAGGGAGGGACCTGCTGTTCCACGATGCCACTCAGCACCTGCGGCTGCTGGCAGAAGAGACCGAGATCACCCAGGTTCTTGGCCTCGACTATGTCACCCTCCTGCAGGGTTTGGGACACGAAGGTGAGGGAACGCGCGTTCTCCAGCACCCAGCGACTGGGCCAGGCAGCTTCTCCTCTCACCTCTGACTGTCATTTTCCTGCTGCCCCAGGGAGCTCTCTGTCCAACAGCCTGGTGCGCTGGTGCTGTATCAGTGACCTGGAGCTCCGTAAATGTGAGGAGTGGGCTCTGAATGCCAGGTCTGACCCCCTGGTCTGTGTCCAGGCAGACTCCATGATCAGCTGCATCGAGCTCATCAAGGTGAGTGGTTTCTTCAAAAGCACCATTTCCTGTGGAAAAATGGGTTAGAACGGAGGTGGGAGGGAGAGAGCCAAGCCTTTCCCCAACAGAGCTATGGCCTAAATTGGCTTTTCCCCCCATTTATTTTGATATATTTATTTAAGAAAATTTATATGGCGGCCCAACCCACTCTCAGTGACTCTGGGCAGCTTACAAAGAATAAAACCCCAGTAAGAAAAGCAATAACCCCACCTCTCCCCTGGTGACAATAATCAGACGAACCCCTTGATGGTCTCCGTATCATCCTGGGGTCTCCAGGCCCACTGTCAGTAGCACACCTTCAGGGCCTTGCAAAAGAGTGTCTGCAGGGATGATGTTCAACAGGAAGGGAGCCACCGTAGAGAAGGGCCTTCTTTTGGGTCCTCCTAAATGGAAAGGGGGAGGGAGAGAGGACCCCCGACATTCGCTGCCTCCCTGCTCCAGAGGGTTGGGCAGATATGACTGGGAAAATAACCTGGTCCCAAGCCTTGTAGGGCTTTTATTAAAATTGCATGGAGGAGGCGTGTGAGGGGTACCTCTGACTCGGACTAGGTGCCTATACATAGGATTGGAACTCTGGGCCCACCTCTCTGCCGGAGAGACTGGCTCGCGGGATCCTGCTAGGATTAGTTGATCCAGGCGTGCAATGAATTGTGGGTTTTAAGATAAGCACCCCCTCACCTTGCTACGTAGCTTCCAGTCCTGGGCATTTTAGAAACAGAAACCTGGTCTCACTAGCCAAGCAGCCCCTTGTGCAGAGGCAGGCAGAGACTTTGGAGCAGCAGGAAGGAGCTGAAACTTTTGATTCATGCACGGCACTAAGTCAGCAGGAAACCGACTGAGTGGAACTGCATCAGCCACAAGTGCAGAGCTGGTTTGGGAAGAGTGAAGTTGGAGGTGCTCTTCGTTTTTCACTGGATACACTTATTTTATGGCTCACACAATAGTTGACTTGAACCTTCCACATCAAAATGGCGGAAAACAGCTTATTTATTCAATGATCATATTTGGGGAGTTCAGCGAGCCAAAAAAAAGAGTGGTCCTTGGGGAACATGGCCAGTGGTGGGATTCAAATAGGTGAAGGACCGGTTCTCTGTGTGGATGCCACTTCCGGAAGTCGGTTCTGGGCCTGGGCCACGAAAAATTATCTACCGGTTCTGCCAAAGTGGTGCAAACCGGCTGAGTCCCACCACTGAACATGGCCCTCTGCGCTAAGCTGTTGGGTGATTTGCTTGAGGTATAGCCTAATATTAGTACAACAACGATGGCTTGTGAACCCAGCTAATTCTGGTTTATTTAAATAAACCATGATTTAAAATATACAAATCCTGCCCAAGAAATGACATTCTAAGAAGTTTGGGTTCCCATTTCACTTTCTGAGATCCGTTATTTTCTTACTCCAATCTGGCTGGCAAAGGCTGTGGTCCCAGCCACACCATCACAGCTGGCAAGAGCAGTTTTTCCTCTGAAAAGAGCAGGCCTCTCGCAGCTGACCGAGTGGTTCTTCCCCTGACAGAAAAACGAGGCAGATGCTGTCACGCTGGACGCCACCCATGCATACTTTGCGGAGACCTGCACGCTCGCCCCTGTTGCGGCAGAGTGTTATGGTAAGATTTGATTTTCATTAAAATTATGAACAGAAAAATGGAACACCAGGCATGCCCTCGGTGCAGGAGATGGGGGAGAGTTCATTGGAGCATCTGGGGAGGTGCTGGTTTTCTGACCAAAATGGCTCTTGAGGAGCAACAGTCTGGATGACGTGCAAAATGTTTAGTCTTTCAAAGCATCAGTTAGAAAGATGATGTCAGTTTAAAGTCTGGAGGGCGGGGGGGAGGGTTGCCCTTATGCTTACAAACTAAAAAAAAAAACGAGGCCTGCAAGGGAAGACTGGCTGGAGAGGATGCGAATTGTAACACAAAGCAACTAGGCAGCGCTGTTCTGTCACAGGACTTCTTCAGTTGCCTTGTGCTTCGAAAGGAGAGAGGCCAGATGGCTCAACTCCTGGGCCAGAAGATCCCAGTCCAGCCATTGTGCGGCTCTCCGATGTGAGGGAGGAGGCCATTTCCTGCCTGAGAGCAAACTTGTGGCGTTGTCAGTTTTTTAGCCCACTGCTTTTGTCTGGTGAGCCCTGGAGAGCGGCTCTTCAGCCTTCTGTCTCTTCTGCACAGGAGAAGGATGTGCTCCCACAAGGGTGGAACCGGAGACGTCGACCCACGTTGGGGGTAAGTGGGAGTGAGCACCAACAGAGGAAGTGCTGTGGGTGCTGTACTGTTCCTCGAGCATTGCTTCGGCACAACGTGGTTGGCCCTGCTCTAATGCTCTCTTGCTGTAGGCTGATTAACATATTTCAGAATTAAGGAAAATGACACTCAATGGCCAGCAGCAGAAAGCCTGCTCTCTGCTCAATAGTTGTTTATTTAAGCCACCATGATAGCCTGACATGAGGCCACCTTGGAGGAGAGGGCAGACTCGTGTGTAAGACCCAGTTCCTGGGTCTCTGTTCCCACAAAGACCCTTCCTCCTGAGAGCGTGGCATCAAGGTCCATTTGCCCCTTGCAGAGTTTTAAAAGACTTTCTAGTCTAGTTTTTAAGGATTGCTTTTAACTGCTTGTTACTGATTTCAAAGGTATGTTTTCTTTAGGCTTTTTTCTTTTGTGCTGAAAATTAATGTTCCTTGAATGACATAAAATAAACAGAGTAAATGTGATATATGGAAAAGTAGTGCAGTTCCCTTTGAGAGACAGGCCACACAGAATTTCTCTGCCCTCTTCTGTAGCTGCCCTGGGCTACATTGGCAGTCATGGCAACCGAAAGCATTTTCTAGAGCAGTGGTTCTCAACCTTTTTCAGGTTGAGACCCCACTTGCCCCGCCCATGCGCGGCGCGACCCTGGTGTGCTCATGCACACGCGCTGCGCATCAGGCCAATCCGCGCATGTGCGGCGCGCGCGACAAAAAAAACAAAAACAAAATGGCGGATTGCAACGGGCCGATCCGCGCATGCACGTTGCGCGTGCATCGGGCTGATCTGAACCACGCGACGGCCTGAACCACGCATGCGCAGCGCGCATGCGTGATGAAAAAAACAAAACAAAAAAAATGGCGGACCGCGGTGTCCGGCGACCCCCGTGAAACGGTCGTTCGACCCCAAATGGGGTCGCGACCCATAGGTTGAGAACCGCTGTTCTAGAGTTACAAAACTATGGCTGTTCTCAAGTAACATGTGAAGAGGGCCTCTGTCCCTTCAGTAAAAGCAGGCAAGTGCTGGGGAGGTGTAAAATAGCCGCACCAGACAGACCACACAGAGAACCAACTTCTCAAGAAGATCAAGGCTGTTTTTGTTGAGAGTGGCCCTAATAATAGAATCTTGCAAGTGTGATTGTACCACACCTCGTCCCCCTTTGATACTCTGCTGTTGAATATGGTCAGGAATATGGAACATGGGGCAAAGAGATCCCGAAGCTTGGAATGTCTGGTAGATAGGAAAAGAATAAGAAGGGATCCTTCGGAGCAATTAAACTGATAATTGGTTTAGTTTGGCACAATTCTGTCTGTAGGCAAACAATAATAAAACTAAATTACTCAGAAGTCACGCCACATGTCAGTCTTGGTTCTTTGAGCCTGATGGGAAAATTAGGAAGGAGGTCTGTACTAGCCTTTGTCAGTTTTTTTCTGTCTGCTGTTGACTTCATATGTTTCACCCCTCTTTGCTTTGGTAACAGATCTTTTGTATCTCCCTTCCTCACTCTCTCCAGAAAGGCACTGTGCCTCCTTAAAAAACAATCTAGTTTCCTCCAGATATTTGGGACTTCAGCTTCTAGCACTTTGCCTGGGAATTTTGGGAGTTGAATCCAAGTAATGTGAGAAGTTGAACAAAGCTCTCTCTTGCCATGGCAAAGTTTCCGTGTTCTCCAGTTCTAGTGTTAGTACTGCTTTATACTGCCTTGGTCAGACCACACTGGGAATCCTGCATCCAGTTTGGGTGGTCACAGTATAAAAAAGATCTTGACAGAGTGCAGACAAGAGCAACAAAGGTGATTAGGGGGCTAAACCGTTTGATGAATGGATAAGGGAACTAGATAGGAGTAGCCTAACAAAGAAAAGGACTAGAGGTGACATGATAGCAGAGTTCCAATATCTCAGGGGCTGCCACAAAGACAAAAGCACCAGAAAGCAGAACAAGAAGTAACAGATGAAACTGAAGAAAAAGACATCTGACCTAAAACTAAGGAGAAATTTCCTGATGGTTCGAACAATAATCAGTGGGATGGCTTGTCTCCAGAAGTTGTGGGTGTTCCATCACTAGAGTTTTTTTTTAAAAAGAGATTGGACAACCATTTGTCTGAAATAGTATAGAGTCCCCTGCTTCAGCAGGAGGTTGGACTTGAAGACCTCCAAGGTCCCTTCCAACTTCTTATTCTGTTCTGTTCTGTGCTGTTTTGTTAGTTCTATTCTATTCTATTCTATTCTATTCTATTCTATTCTATTCTATTCTATTCTATTCTATTCTATTCTATTCTATTCTATTCTATTCTATTCTATTCTATTCTATTCTATTCTATTCTATTCTATCCTATCCTATCCTATCCTATTCTATTCCATTCTTATTCTTATTCTTATATTCTTATTCTTATTCTATTCTATTATTTCTATTTCTATTCCGCAGCCCCCCTTTGCGCGCGTCCATCAGATTAAAGCTCGGCCTCTGGCTCCAATGGCCAGGGGTGGCTGGGCGATGGGAGAATAGAATAGAATTCTTATTCTATTCTATTCTATTATTTCTTTCTGAATCCCTATTCTATTCTATTCTATTCTATTCTATTCTATTCTATTCTGTTCTGTTCTGTTCTGTTCTGTTCTGTTCTGTTCCGTTCCGTTCCGTTCCGTTCCGTTCCGTTCCGTTCCATTCCATTCCATTCCATTGCCTCAGGGGAACGGTGTGTTCTCGCAATGCAGGTCTTTCTCCACTCTACATCGTAGCCCTGGTGAGAAAGGCTAGCCAGCAAGTAAACCGATACTCCCTGAGGGGAAAGCGCTCCTGCCACAGTCACGTGTACAGCCCAGGAGGGTGGTTGCTGCTTTCACAGTACACCGTCGGGGCCCTGGAGAATGGCAGCTCCAGCTGCAACCTCACCTCTGGTAAGCATTCCCGTCTGCCTAGTGAAGAGCTTGGTTCACGAAGACACATGGGCTGCTCTTCGTTTTGGGTAGGAATAAGATATTTTGAAGGTGTCATGATGGGGGTAGAAGGCTTCACGAACCCCAGTAGGCACAATAGGAGCTGAAGGAGGCAGCATCTGTTCCTTCACTCTTGTTCTCCAGCTGCTGCTTGGCAGAGGTCATGCTGCCCGCAAACCGAGGAGCATTGAGTACTTACCCAAATAGTAGCAATGATGCTTTTCTGTACATGGCCTCCCACCCCTCCCTGATTTTGCACTGTAACAAGAACACTGGAGAAAGGACCCTTTACCAATATTGTAAGAAACCATTTTTTTTACTTTGCAGTGCTACCCACATTGGCTGGCTGGTTTGTCTATGTGCAGTGTGCAGTAACTGAAAAACCAGCATCACATAATTCCACTGAGTAACCACTGCCCTTTTTCCTTCTCAAAGCATACCAGAATTTTTTTTGGAAAGGCTGCATGCCAGGAGCCAGTGGAAATCTGTGCAAAGTGTGCATTGGACAAGAGGGGAGAGGCAAGGGGTCCTCCAGGTGTGCAGCTAATCATCATGAACGGTACTATGGCAATCTGGGGGCCCTCAGGTAAGTCACCCTGGAGAAAAAGTTTCACTTCTTAGTAAGTAAAATGTTACTACGAAGCCATGCCTTAAGGGCTAGGGGGTCTCCTGATTTTGGGATTTGTGATTTTGTCTGGGGTTTTCAAAATTCCTTTGTATATAAACACAAGGAGAGGCACTTTGGCATAGTGATTTCAAGTACCAGCCTAGGAACCAGGAGGCGGTGAATTCTAGTCCTGCTTTAGTACAAAGCCTGCTGGATGACCTTGGGACATTGCCTGTCTCTCAGCCCTGGGAAGGCAACGGAAAACCAATTCCAAAAATCTTGCTGAGAAATTTGCAGGGATTAGTCCAGGAAATTGCCAAGCCGAATGGGACAACCCGCAATGGCCAAATCGCTGCAGGACAATTTAACAAATAAAAAAGTTAAATTAATTTAAATGGAACCGTGGCCAATGATAATAAAATAAATAAAGTCAATTCAGAAATACAAGAGTTACAAATAATTTTGATGAAAACGTGGTCATCAGTAATAAAAGTAACTGAATGAAGCAATTAATACAATGTTGAATTGTCCCATGGCAAATTGTCCTACATTTTGTTCTACATTTAGGCAAGAAAGACCAAATGCACAGGTACAGAATAGGTAGTAACTGTGAGAGGGATCTTAAATAGGAGCCAGCCGTGTGCTGCAGCTGCCAAAAAAGCCAATGCAGTCCTAGGCTGCATTAACAGAGGGATAGAATCAAGAGCACGTGAAGTGTTAATGTCACTTTATAACACCTTCGTTATGCCATACTTGGAATACTACTGCATCCAGTTTTGGTCACTGCGATGTAAAAAATATGTTCAGATTCTAAGGAGAGTGCAGAGAAGTGTAACAAAGATGACGAGGGGATTAGAGGCTAAAACATATAAAGAATGATTGCGGAATTAGGTATGCCTAGTTTAATGAAAGACGAGGGGTGACATGATGGCAGTGTTCCAATATCTGAGGAGCTGCCAGAAAGAAGAGGGGGTCAACCTATTCTCCAAAGCACCTGAAGGCAGGACAAGGATGGGAACTAACCAAAGAGAGAAGCAACCTACAACTAAGGAAAAATGTCCTGACAGAACAATTAATTGGTAGAATAACTTGCCTTCAGAAGTTGTGAATACTCAAACACTGGAAGTTTTTAAGAAGAGATTGGACAGCCATTTGTTAGAAATGGTATAGGGTTTCCTGCCTGAGCAGGGGGTTAGACTAGAAGACCTCCAAGATTCCTTCCAACTCTGTTATTCTATCCCATGGCGAGCTGGCCATGGCGATTTGTCCACGACCCTTGCCAAGAGTCAACACTGACTTAAAGACACACACACACAAAGAGAGAGAGAAAGAGAAAGAGAAAGAAGAGAGAGAGAGAGAGAGAGAGAGGGAGGGAGAGGGAGAGAGAGAGAGCACCATATGTAGGCACAAGCTGGCTGTTATATCTTTCTCACACACACATGTATAAGAAAAAGGAAGAAGGGCTGACAGAGAAAGCTGATCATATTTGCTCCCTCTAAATTAGGTTAAATCATGTGACCAGCAAAAAGTGAATTTCAACATATTTTTGAAACTTCTGATGCTAATTAAAAGATACAGAGCTGGAAGTTGGCTGCTGGATGCAGGAAGAGTAATATATGATGGAAATAAATAATGTACATGAATAAATGGAATCCTTAGAAACCTAAGTAAGAAGGATGTATGATATCTTCATAGTTATTTAATGTATTTATGGACAATTGCATGGAGAGTCCCTGCTGTGATACTAGAAATAAGTTGATCGGGGACATAAATTTCCAGCTACTCTAGTATGCAGAGAATGAATGCTGCCTTTTTGATGACAACCCAAATTATTTACAAATTTTTAGATTCCCTGATGCTGTGAAGAGAATTGATCTGAAAATGAATAAATCAAAGACCAGGGCAGTTCTATACAGAGGAAATACTGTATACATAATTATACATAAATTGTGAAAATCTAGAGCCAAGTAGATGAAGTTAGGTACCTTGGGGAAGATGAGGAAATGGATGGAAAAATTTTAAATTGTATAAATACTAATTTTAAATAATGCAACAAATGAATGTCAAATAAATGTGTGTGTGTGTGTGTGTGTGTGTGTGTGTGTGTGAGAGAGAGAGAGAGAGAGAGAGAGAGAGAGAGAGTGCTTCTGCTCATTTTCTTACCTCGAAATAAGAGTTGGACATATCAGAAGAAACACCAATGGAAGGAGGTGAAGGGGGATATTCAGGAAGTAAGTGGGCTAAAATAGAGTCATACCTGAAAGTGGACTTAATCGAGACATAGGTTTAATAGGAAAGAAGTACATTTGAGGTAATTTGGTCATATGACAACCAAAAAGCAAAGCAATTGCCTACAATTACCTTATTAAGGGTTGAACGGAAGGAAAGGATGAAAAGGTTGTGATTGGATGGAGTTGATGAGATCCTCCAGAAGAGAGAGGCGAGATGTTTCAAGGCAAAAGTAGTTTATAAATGTGGTGGATATAGAGAATGGTGATGGATATTCAGTACCATGATGATGATGATGGAAGATAGCAATATTCCAGTATTCCAGAGGCTGCCACAAAGAAGAGAGTCACCCTATCCTCCAAAGCCCCTCAAGGCAGGACAAGAAACCATGGATGGAAACTAATCTGGGAGAGAAGCAATCTGGAATTAAGGAGAAACTTCCTGACAGTGAGGACAATTAACCAGTGGAACAGCTGGCCTCCAGAAGTTGTGGATGCTCCATCACTGGAGATTTTTAAGAAGAGGCTGGACAGTCACTTGTCCGAAATGGTGTAGGATCTTCTGCTGGAAAGCAAGGTTGGAGCGAGAAGACCTCCAAGATCCAACAACAGTTGGATGAACAACAGTTCATTTAGTGACCATTCAAAGTTACAACAGCATTGAAAAAAGTGACTTAGGATCATCTTTCACACACTTACGGTGGTTGCAGCATCCCTGTGGTCACGTGATCAAAATTCAGATGCTTGACAACTGACTCACATTTATGACGGTCGCAGCATCCGGGGGGTGTCATGTGATCTTCCTTTGCAATCTTCTGACAAGCAAAGCCAATGGCGAAGCCAGATTCACTTAACAGCCATGTTACTAACTTAAAAACTGTAGAAAGGTCGTAAAATGGGGCAAAATTCACAATAAATATCTTGCTTAACAACAAAAATGTGGGGCTCAATTATGGTCGTACGTTGAGGACTACCTGCAGTGGTATATCCTGTTATTTCTTTATTTCAGGCCTTTGGTTTTTTTTGGCTAATATTTTTTATTTTTCCCAACTCTATCACCTTGCTCCTCTCCGTGTCTTTTCCATTCCGTTAAAGCCTCTTTAACTCTTAGACCTATGGAAAGCGAAGCCGCAGCCTCCGGGTTGCAGGGTTCCAGCAGCTTCCAAGTCAAATCTCGCTCACCATCTCAATATAAGGCTGGACTGGAAGGCAGAGGCGTTTCAGACTAAATTCTTTTTAATTGGCTAAAAGCTATAATAAAATTGCTGCTCGGGCTCACTCTTCCTTTATCTTCCAGATGCCTCTTGGGTGATCCCGCTGGGAGAAGCTTCGGTGATGTGGCTCTCTTGGAACATCATAACCTACTTCAGAACCTTGACTGTAAGATATTTTGTATTATCTTTTCAGATTTTGGTAAATTGCCACATGATAATTTTCAGGTTAAATTTCCTCCAGACGTTATTGTCAAACCTTGGCAACTTTAGGACTTGTGAACTTCCCCTCCCAGAATTCGCCAACCAGCTCTCTCAACATTGTTGATTATAGATGCCCAACTGGAAGAATTGAGGCAGGGGAGAAGCTACACCCTGCCTTCTCCCACCTCACCTTTCCCAATGAGCTAATTATAACCCAGCAGGGGAAATCAGGGGCTGGGCTTTTACAGTGGACATATAACCAGTAACAACACCAGAGATGGTCCCAGCAAGAAGATGCAGCACTTGTAAATCAACAAGCACAAAGCCAGGAAATATCCAGGTATACGGGGAGACTTTGGCTTAGAATTAATCCTGCCAAGAGTGGCTGCCGACTCAGAAACTGACGGAGTCCAGAGAGAATCTGCCTTTAACTCTGGATGGCATTTCCCTCCACGGAGCTGGTCTGCAGTTTGAGGGTCCTCCTGGATTCAGCGCTTCTGCTTTTTTTCCCACACCTGCTTTTCAAGCCTCCATTGGTTTTGGGCTAGGACCCCTTTCTGTCCTCGGCACTTCAAGTTCAGCGCTCAGAAAATCAGCAATGATTATTTGGTGAGATTTGCAGAAAAAGTGGTGATGCTAAATAGTTCAAGTCGGTTACTTTGTTCCTTGCAGACCTGAATAGCTCAGGATGGGCCACCAGCTACACTCCCAGGGATTTTGAACTCCTTTGCGCAGACGGGAGCCGAGCAGCCATAACCGCTTGGAGGACCTGCAACCTGGGCTGTGTTCCTCCCAGCGTTGTGGTGACCCGGCCAGTTACTGTCCCTAAGGTCCATGACTTCCTGGCAAAGTCCCAGGTAAGCTTGACAGCTGGCTGAAGGCAGGTCAGGATTATTATTTGTCAGAACAGGACGCTGGGCAGAGGGGACAATGTCTGCAGGCAGGTCTGGTTGTCTTCCTGCACTTTTATTTCCATCAAGCGGGCGTCAAACTATTCTCCAGAGCACCAGAGGGCAGAACGAGAAACAGTGGTTGGAAACTGACTAAAGAGAGAAGCAACCTGGAATTAAGGAGAAGCTTCCTGACAGTGAGGACAATTAACCAGTGGAACAGCCGGCCTCCAGAAATCGCGGGCGCTCCATCCCTGGAAGAGGGAGACTGGACATCCACCTGTCTGAGATGGTGTAGGCTCTCCTGCTTGAGCAAGAGGCTGGACTAGAAGACCTCCAAGGTCCCTTCCAGCTCTGTTCTATTCTATTCTAAAGTGTATCATCTGAAGGGGGCAGAAGCAGCCAGTCTTTGGGGTCCCTTCTTGGCTGCAGTGACGGGCTGGAGGGGAGGCAGAAAGTCCGCTTCCAATGAGGTGGAGGTCTTGAGGTGGGCTGAGCTGGGGCCTGCAGGGGTCCCAGGCCCGTTTCCAGGCTTTCTCGTCTCAGCCCTTCTCTCCCGACCAGGCTGGAGCTGCCCCTCTCCAGAGGCTCTTCTCCAGGGAGGCCGGAGGGGGCGCTACTTGGCACTCCGGTTATGTTAGCCAGAGGCTTCTTTTCACTCTCCCACGTGCATTTCCAAGCAGGGTGAATGTTGGGTCTTATGGATGTCACTGTTTCAATAGACATTTTGAAGGACTCTAACTGGGCACCTCGGCTGCAAACAAAGAAGAAAAGGAAAATAGCTGGGTCTTACAGATGAGTCCTCAACTTATGACCACAGTTGGGACTGGAATTTCAGATACTAGGTGTTATGGTTGTTAAGCGAGTCACCACGTGACAGGACCTGATTTTTACCTCGGTCATTAAGTGAATCACCATTAAGCAAATCATGTTGCCGTTGAGTGAGTCCATGGTCACTGAATTTCTCTGGCTTCCCCTGCTGCTTGTTGGAAGCTGGCTGGGAAAGTCACAGATTGCAGGTGTGGGACTGCAGGGGCTGCAGCCCTCAATGCAAGTGGGTGACCAGGGGCCCAAATTGCAATCGTGGGACTGTGGGATGACACTGCCCTCATCGCCTGGAAGACAGATCACAATTCACTTTTTTCAGGGAAAAAAGTCTGTCCTTGGCCCAAAAAAACGATGCAATGAACGTCCCTTGTTCCCTGGCCATCTCCCCCTGCTATCAGTCAAGGTCCAATTAAAAGTTCTCGGGTTGTTTTGGAAACGGACTTGCGTTCCCCTCTTTCCCATCTCCACATTCCTTTTGCTGACCTTCTGCTGGACTGAGGTTATCACAGTCAGGGCCGGCTCTGCTTCAAACCCAACCCCCCCCAGCAGCCCCCCCTTCCAATCTCTCCCCCTCCCGTCATTGCAGATGGATGTCAGGCTGGCAAAAGAGGCAACTGCTAAGCAAGCAGAATGACAGCTGTGACAGCCATCAGCTGCAGTCCACCTGTTCGCCTCTTCTGCCCCCCCCCATCAACAGGCTTTGCTGGCAGCTCTCCAGTTTGGCCTCTGTCCTTTCAGGAATCAATCAAGAACAGCCATTTTCAGCTCTTTGAGTCGCTGAGATATGGAGGAAGTGACCTGCTCTTTAAGGACGCTACTCAAGGCCTCGTCTTCACAGGCCAGTTGGACTTCAAGTCAATTCTTGGGCAGTCTTTCTTTCAGCTTGCCCAATCCGCTTTCAGTTGCGCCTCTGCAGGTAAGCTGTCCTTGTGAAGGAGAGGGAGGCCAGGCCAGGCCCTCAGCTCAAACTTCCCTTTTCTCTCTTGCCTGTGTATTGTTGATGCATTGAAAGATTTCTAGAATTCTAGAATTCATCTATTCCAGGGTCTCCAAACTTGGCAACTTAAGATTTGTGCACTTCAGCTCCCAGAATTCCTCAGCTAGCTCTGATTTACTCCACCCAGAGAAGAAACTAAAGTCATTCACCCCAAAACAAAATTCTAATGTTTATGTACTGAGGCTATTTAAGGAAGCTATATAAGAATAGAAACAAAAAACATTTACTTTATACTTTAAGCCCTAAAGTGGCTTATTTAAAAAAAAAAAAACAGCGTGAGGGGTCCTACTATGGTAGTACCGATGTGTTTACTTAGTTTGGGTAACGAAGCATCTGCAAGAAAACAACCAAGCTCAGAGAGCACCAAGGACCCCACAGTTCAGCCCTCAACTACAAGTATTTTCCTTTATCAGTAAAAAACAGGTTGACAGGATCTTTGAATTCCTACATTAAATGGAATTGGAGCCAGTGATGAAGGTGAAACTTCCAAGGACAGGAAGAAAAATTGGAAATTAGCAGTTCTGTCCCTAACAGTTCCTAGTTAATACCTGGCAAGGCTGAATAATTTTTTTAAAGGACACCATTGTGGGAGGCAGTAGGAAAAAGAACCTTTTTCCTGACCCACTTTTTGAGGCTGCAACTCCTACCACACAGAACTCAGCCAGAGCCCCCGTGTCCCACAGCCTCAGCAGGAGCAGAGAGCCCTGCCGTCTCCCATCCCATGCCGGAGAAGGTGGGGCTCATCCTCAAGACACCTGAGGTCCTGAATTAAAGTGTTGAGATTGCATTGAAATTAGATGCAAGGTGAAACACGGAGAATTGAATTCTGCACTCCGATAAAATGGTTTTTCAAGTAGCTGAGATTTTAAGATGCATTTAAATGATGCACAGATGTATTTATTTGTCTGCTTAATCTAGTGTGTACTTAATCATTGCTGTGGGGGACCTGACTCTGCCCTTGTGTAAGTTTAGGGGCCCTCTCGGAGGCCATGGTGGGCACATTTCCCTTGGAGACATTAATACTGCCATTCTTGGTTTTCAGGTATCCTAGACTTTTGCAGACTGGATACTTGTACCTCTTCCACACAGCCTTGAGGTTATCCAGAGATGCTCCCTCCAACTCTGCCAGCTGAAGAAAGAGGGAGACAGTTATTCAAGCTTTTACTGTCACCAAAGTCCCCCCCCCCATGATGATTCTGGGCTATGGCAATTTTCCCATTTTCTCATCCACCATCCAAATATCCTTCAGCAGCTTTTGGAAAATCCATTTTTGAATGTATCCTACTGGTACGTTAGCCAATGGAAGACATCCGTGCAATGGATTCACTCTCACTGCTCCCTCCCTCCCATCTCCAGGATACGCAGGCAAGTCCCAGGCAGGTTTGGGCTGCACCCGCCACCTTTTCAGCTCTACCCTGTCTGTTCTCTGCCTTCCATCAGGACAGAGAGAAGCTGGTTTGGGAACTGTCCTCTTGTACCTGCATCTCCCTCCGGTTGCTTCCCATCACTTCTGCATTCAGAATTGATCGGTCCCTTTTCTCTGTCTGAACTGAAAGGAAGTTGGTTGAGACAATGTCACAGCTCCAGTTTCCCCAGTCCCTGACACGAAGCAGCCATCTTGGAACCAAAGGAATTTTGTTTCTCTGGCTTTAGCAGGATGTAAGAGCCGTGACCCCCCCCTTAATTCTTCTCTTGACCGAAGCAACAGCCAAAGTTTACTTCAAGGACTCTAAAGCTGTTTGTTGCCCAGCTACTCTAAACACAAAAGCATCTGCCTCAGTGATGAGCGTCCCCAGGTTACTACCGGTAGCAGTTTTATGGCCGCGTCATCTGCTCAGCAACCATGTGGGCACCCCTTTCCTAGGCCAGTTGATAACAGTGGGATTCCTTGGAGGTTTCTCTTTCTGAGATCAGGTAAGATCATGTAACATTGCCAGTAATTGCACAGGGTATTTTATAGCGCTGTCCCCCTTCACCTGAAAAAAGAACTCTAGGAAGATCCAGGTCCGCTTCCAGCCCTTTCTAGCCTCTGCACCTGCTGCGATAGTTCAGCTAAATAAGCAAGGCTGTCTCCAGATCACTGCACAGCCAAGGATTTGGCTGAGAGGTCCCTGGAACATCAGAGGGATGAGATTTCTGTGGTAGCTTACAAGAGCTAAAGGGTTCCATAATAAAGTTTGCAGAAATGGTACCTGTACTTTACAACAAGAAGAGAACTATCAAGGTGGTAGCAGTGCTCACAAAGGTGGTCTTGCTGCTATTATTCCTGTAACACTCAGAGCTGGAATTAAGGCTGTGAGTCACAAATCTCCAAAGAAACATCTTTCCAAACAAACGAAGGGGAACGAAGAGGGGCACAGAAAATACAATTGACAAATAACAGAGATGAGGAAAGTATTCACTCACTAAGCAGGATCTATTCCCAGAAAGTCAGGAATGTCGGCAGCCGAGCCATGAATATCCTCTACTGCAGAGGCTCCCAACCTTTTGGGCACCAGGGACTGGTTCCGTGGAGAGGTTTTTCCACAGACCAGAGTGCGTGGTTTTGTGTGCTGCCTGCATCTCGCGGATGGGGCTTTGCTTGTTTGTGCGGCCCGGTTGCTGGCATGCCACGGCCTGGTACTGGTCCAGACTGGGGGTTGGGGACCCCTGCTTATGCAGTATCAACAGAAACATCGTTTGCATGTCAACTAAAGTTAATTTGGGGCTTCAGACTTCATAACAATGTACAGGATTGCACTCGCAGTTTAGCGTACTTAAGAGTTTTGCTTATATTAAAACAACTGGGACAAAGAGATAGTTTATCTTTTTTTTTACATTTGTCCTTTTCACTTTGTATATTTTTGAAATTTTTAATAAATGTAACTTGTACAAAAAACCCATCAGCACTTCTTTATTTAAATTTTTTATTTCCATAATTTAAACATTAGAAAAAGTGAATTTGAAACTCAAAGAGATTACAGGAAAAAACAAAAACCATGTGATAATGGCACAGAACAGCCACCAGTACAGAAGTGTGCAAATTCCCATTTGGTTTGGATTACGAGAAGGCTAACCCAGCGGTCTTCCTTTCAAGTCGCTCCCAATGGCGGCCCCTAAGAGGCTCAGGTCTGGGGGGGGGGAGTGTGGCCGGGCTCAAAAACCATCTGTTGGAGCTGAGAGCTGATCTTGGCCCCAGGATGACACCTACACCAAGACTGGACCCCCGTACCCTGATTTCTCCAATAGGCACAGCCCTCCCCAAATTAGATTTTAGCAAATATCGGTCTACTTCCCCCCAAAAAACACCCTTAAATCACATCCTTGGTTGCCTCCGCATTTTCCTGAGAAGAGATTTCTTTCAAGTGCTCTTAGGAGAATCTTTTTCATGATTGTACTGAAAGTCAGGTAAGCATTTGGTCCCTGCCTGGGGAGAGGGTGCTGGAAGGCCTCTGGCAGGCCTGCTCCGAGGGCCCTTCTGCAGCAGCCCCACTGCGGCCCCTCCGAGGTGCAGCTTCCTTTGAGGCAGCCTTAGGGGACCACAAAGGCCACCTTGTCACTCCAGTGGCTGTATTTTCTTCTGCTGGGGTCTCCAAGCTTGGTGACTTTTAAGACTTCAACTCCCAGAATTCCTCAGCCAGCTATGCTGGGAGTTGAAGTCCACAGGCTTAAAGTCGCCACGGTTGGAGACCCCTGTTCTTCTGGACAGCTGCAGGAAAACCACGCTGAGAATCCTTGCATTCACACCCGTGTAACTTCAGACATAAAGCACCGAGGAAACAGACGGAGCACGCCAACTGCCATTTTAAGGTTGCCAGAAGAGGAAGGCCACGTAGTCACCTGCCCACCCGCAGAGTCAGAGCAGCAGTCCCACCTCCGAACCAGAACTGCCACATCGGCATCTGTACTGGCGCGTCATGTCGTCAAATCCCACGATGGGAAAAAGGATACTTCTAGTAAATGATTCGACTCAGCCCACCCAAAACGTGGAGATTACAGGCAATCAGGGACCTGCTACAATGATCCAAAGTATGAAGAGAGAACCTCTGGTCTCAACAATTTGCATGCAGCAGCAAACACATAATGTCACAACCCCACGGGAAACCAGCTCTGGATCTCAACTGTTAAAAAGTATTCCCATTTTTTTTTCCCAGTGGGAAAACAATGTGGAGCAGAAACGCTACATTTCTACTGCCAGGCACACGTGTGGCTGGGCCCTTCTACTCTTCCGGTTTTAAGGCCCTCTGTCATCTACAAGGCCGATTCCAACCTCTTGCCTGTCCAGGTATGGAATGCGAGCTCAAGACACAGTCCACTATTTTCATCCCTGTCTGGCATACCATCATTCGCCCCCAGAGTCCACCCCAGAGGTAATAGGAAGTGTCCACATGAGCCTTAAGGTACCAAAAGTGCAAATTTTAGATGAGAGGAAGCAAAAGGCAAACCCTTTGAATGATTTAGCCATTAAATCTGGCCCAAATTACAGGCACTATAGACAGCGAACAGCTGTTGATCATCACGTAAAGTTTTCATTTAAGATAAATATTTAAGTTTCCCAAGCACCCCTAAGGAAAAGTACAAGTCTAAAATTTCCTCTGTGTGGCTTTGCACAGCTGCTACTTCTATCAGGATCCAGCAACACATTGCTACTCGCGCTCCCAACCAGCTTCTTGTTGCATTTGTACAGACCACTCCATGTGGCCCCAAGCAAGTCACAATCAGGAAACGGGAATTAACGAGAGGTGCTGAGCTAATAGTCCAGGTAGTAGAAGGAAAACACACAAAAAATGAAGGACTGTTGAGGTCTCATTGGCATTCTGGCATCCCGTCACAATTAAAATCTCCTACAACACATTGGCTGGCCCCAATTCCAAGTCACCCCGAGAGGAAGACTGCAGAACAGATGGCGATGAAGGTGGAACAGAGTAAAGCCACTTCCTGGGGATCCGGCATCTCCTAGTGCAGGAACTGGAGGTGAACCTCTGCTCTGGGTCCTCATGCAGTGAAACAAAGTGCCACAACTAGCTATGTCTGCCTCAGAACACAATTTGGATGCCACACAGTTTCTCTTCTTTGAGCAAAACATGCTTGCTGATGGACACCCTGGGTCCTGCTGCCCAATGATGCAAACTAAGGAGACTTGCTAGAAACAAACAAAAAACACCCCCACCCCCCCAAATCCTTTGTTCCAGCTGCCACATTACTAGGGCTCAAGAACCAGAAGAGCAGCAGAGGCAAATCCATGGCTAACTTTGGGAAGTCTTTACAATCCTAACGTCTCTGAAGGTGCTGTAGCCTTTGTTCTGCTCTACACTTTTAGCCAGATCTTTTTTCAAAAAAACCACAGATGTTAATTCTTAGTGATAATGGAGGCTAAAGACAGGGCTGTTTCATAAGGTTAACAGAAATTAATTATCCTCCTCCAACATGTAGGAAAATATCACTATATGGTTCAGTCAGGTAGGCTGGTCCAACCGTGGGAAAACAAGATTCCCTTTCCAGGCGCACCAGATCACAGAAACGCCACAAGCTCTTCCGGCAGATCAACCCAAACTCAACTACACAATGAGGCTTGTTCCTTTGTCTCCTCCTTGGCGAAGAACGTCTCAAGGTCGGTCAGTTTCTGAAGGAGAAGGATGTCCAGTTCTCTTCCTTCCATGGCCGCCTTCTGCGCCCGAGTGTAGCCACCCGTCACTCGGACTCTGCTGCGAGCCCTCCTCTTCCGGGGAACGGTGAAGTCCTGGAACTCCAAAATCCGTTTTCTCTTCTGCTGGCTGATGGAGATTAAAGACCCATTTTTCTCTTTTGGCTCTTCAAAAATGGTTTCCAGGCACCTGAAAAAAACAGCAACAAAAGGAGTGAACTTAGGGCATCATCATTATAATCTGAGGAGGGACCCAAAGCCCTTCCACACAATCAGCAACTGGACTCAAAGCCAGGTTACGTTTTTTCAAGCCACAAAACGAACTGATGTAAACCCTTTGCAACCATGGAGCAGATGTAGAAAGCAGATCCATTTAAGGGGGTTTCCCACAACTTTTTTTCCTTGCAAATCACAAAATCCTCCATTCCGATGCTATGTGTCTGTAACCAACCTGGTTGCCGGGGGCGATTTGTAATTCTGATTGGTATATATTTCCTCCAAGCTGAATTCAGTCTTCTTTAACCTGGAAGGCAAAAGGAGGCAGCAACTCACTATCAACACATCTTCTGAATTAAGAACATCACATTCCAATTGCAGTTACCATTCTTTAGTCAGAGAAGGGAAGACTATTAACTGTATACCAAAGTTACTTTATTGTGATTGGGTGAAACAAGACACCTCAGGCTGGGACTCTTCGCCCCACCAGCGAAGGCTTCAAATGGCTGCAGAGGTTAGCAGCGTCATCATCTCAGCTGCAGAGCTACTTATGGGGGTCCAGAGCTGTTTTGAAAGTACTTAAATAAGCAAATACACTTAAAAAGCACCAAACCCTTCCAATAGGATGGCTGCCCCACCTATCACTCCCAAGAATCATGCTGAAGACACCGGCCTGCAATCGCAGGATCCCTTGGACCAACAACCCGTTAATGGAAGGGGGCAGCCGTGGCAAGAACGCCTTCAGCCAGCTCTGGGGAAATCACCAGGAGGCACCGAGGAGGGTCCCTCATGCCCGTCTCATCTCCTGGATACACCACTACCACTTTTGAGTGTCCTCCAGCTACAGCTGGTATGGAAGATGGTGCCCATTTGCTGACAGGGCACCTTGATTCAGCTAAATGACACCTGGGTGTTGCAGGGGTCCAGATCCAATTCGAGATGCAGCCAGTTACTCATACAGCTTGGCCCTTTGTTACTTCTGGGGCTCTTTCCCAAAGAGAACCCACCTGCTCTGTCTCATCACCAGGGAGTCAGCGCCTGGACTCAGCTGCCTGCCCCAAGGCCCCCTGTCCAGAGGTCTCTTGGGAAAGATCTTCCTAGGGCAGGAGTAGGCAACCTTGGCTCTTTTATGACTTGTGGACTTCAACTCCCAGAAATAACAACTGCAAATGGGGCCAAGCAAATCAATGCCTCGTGTCAAAAGCGCTCTGCCTCCTCGGCTTCCAAGTCCAAGCGAGCCCCTCCCTGAAGCGCTGCAGGCTCACGAGAGGGGTGGCTGGCCAGGGTGCTGGGAGCCACATTGCAAGGCTGGCGTTCTCTCTGCCGCAGAGCTCCTCCTGACTGGCTCCGCCTGCAAACTGCACGGCCTTCTGTTGGGATACGTCCCATGTGGGTGGGGGGAAAGGTATCTACACTGAAGCTCAAGAAGAGAAGACGAATGTCTACCGCAGACCCTCTCCCTCCACTCTCCTGCTTCTTATCCAGTACTGTAGCTGGCTGTGGGAATGACCTTGAGGAAGAGCTGCAGCTCTCGGCCCAAAGCCAGACTGGACCTTCCACATTCTCATTAGGATCAAGGCAAGGGACGGGGTGAGGGCTTTCAGATGTGTCCCTGCAAGCCTATAATAAGTTTCAGTATTCATAACTTTGGTATTCACATCCCCCAACCCAGAGAACGATCTGGTTTTTTTTCAACCTGTGGGCTGCTTTCAAAGAAAGCACCCGTCTTTGCTTTCCCTCCCCCCCTTAGTCCCCCCCCCCCGGCAAGGCTCTCCAGTTAGATATGCCGATCCTTCCCTTGGCAGATGAAGGCAACGGTCCTACCTCTTTGGCCTGGGAAGCCCCATGGGGGTGAGGTTGGGGTCTGGCTTAGGAATCGTCTTCCGAATGCGGATCTGAGAGACTTTCTTTGGCCTGTTCTCGGACTCATCCTTGGGGAACAAGAGAGACGTACATTTCCAGCATTAGTCCGGAGGTTACACCAGCCTCTCCCCGTTTGTCCCTCTGGTCCATGGGAAGGATGATCTCAGCTTCTCCTCACTCAAGTCCTTGAATGACTGAGCTGACAGAACGCCAGGCCCAGATGCTGACAGACAGTTCCCTTCATAGTGGATTTCCCAACACTTACACTGAACCCCATGCCAGCTCTCCAGGTGGTCCTCAGAGGCAGCTGAGAGGTGAGGAGATACTGATGCTCATCTAGAGTAACCTTCAACTACATTCCCTTCAGCTAGAGCAGGATTTCCTTATCACACACTTACTCTACTTCCACCCCTGGTAACTTCCTCTACCAAGTCAAACATGGTCCCTGTGCAGCAGTGAGAAGCACGCGACAGCCAGCGTGGGTGCGCACGAGGCCTCGCTTCCACTGCACCGCTTACTTTTTCAGGCCGAGCTCCAGTCTTAGGCAATGCCAGGACAGAAGCTTCGTGTCCATTTCTGGATCCAAGAGCTGGGAACCCTAAAGGGGGACGAGACGGTTCTGGAGCTTGGTAAGACGTCGGCAACAGCACAGACAAGATGGGTTCCAACCTGGCAAAGGAGAGGAAAGGAGGGTGAGCCCAGGGACAGAGTGACAGTAAAGTCAACCATGGCAAGGAAGGTCAGATGGCAGGAAATGAAGAGGGTCAAAGCCAGGAGATCAGGAAATCCAGGCGGTTCAAATAAATGTAAAGATTTATTCCAAGCTTAAGCTCTCTGCAAGAATCTGAACGGCTAACAGTCAAAGCAAATTGGCGGAAGATGAGAGTCATCGGAATTCAAGGTGGGCTGGGCCGAGGTCTCTTGTGGGTGCGAATGGACCCCAGACTGAGAACACCCAGCCTGGTCCTCTCCTACATCGGACCTGGTGGGGCCCTGAGCAACCTAAAGCAGAGGCCCCCAACCTTTTGGGCACCAGAGACTGGTTCCGTGGAGAGAGGTTTTTCAGCGGACCCGGAGGGGGCCTGGTTCTGTGCGCTGCCTGCATCTCGCGGATGGGGCTTTGCTTGTTTGTGTGGCCGGTTGCTGGCATGCCATGGCCCAGTACTGGTCCACGGACCAGGGGTTGGGGATCCCTGACCTAAAGGACAAAGTCGGTCGCAAAACGAACCTTGCCCACCCCACTGGCTGACCTGAATGAAGAGAGGCAGATACTGTGGGAACCTCTGCAGACTCGCTTCATTAACCAGAAGAGAAGCCACTGTCCAGTGGAATATTTAAAGCTGGGCAGTTCTCCACTCAGGACCTCCCGTTTGGGAAGGACGCTCTGCAAAGCAACTGTGAGCGGAGAGGCCCCCCACCCATTCAAGCACTACTGCCTCCGTGTCTTCCTGACGGCTCAGCACAGCTGTATTATGTGAACGGCCCAGAGACACGTAGGTAAGATGGGTGTGAAAAATAAATGCTGAGAGGGAGAGCTAGAGGCGAGTAGAACAGAGCCACTTCCCTTGGTATCTAAGTAGGTTTTGGGGGTGGAGGAGGAGAGCACTGACCTCACGTCATTCTTCACAGCCCTGGAAGGGTCACATGGCGAGCCGGGCACCAGGGGCGGCATGGATAAGCTGGTTTAAAGGGGGGGGGAGGAAATCACAGAAAACAAATAGAAAATTAGAACATCACAGAGATGACATTCATTGAATCTGTATTCCAAGGAAGACTGAGCAGGCCTATTTGTCTAGGACAGGGCTTTCCAAATTTGGCAACTTTAAGACTTGTGGACTTCAACTCCCAGAATTCTCCAGCCAGCATGAATTTAAGTCCACAAGTCTTAAAGCTGCCAAATTGGGAGAGCACTGGTCTAGGAAGCAGAAATTGTGCTGAAGGCAAAAGCAAACACCCGAACTGGGCTGGAGGAAGCTCCCTCTAGCAGCAGCTCATCTCCAAGCAAGGGAAAGTTTATCCCGCCACCCCCCAGCCATCCGCTGGGCTGCCAGCCTCCTTCCTGCTCTGCCGGCACCGGGGCAGGGAAGGCCTCCCTCAAGAAGCGCATTCCTAGCAGGAGCCGGACAGAAGGGAAAGGCAGGCTGGTCTTGGACCAATGCAAATTCACTTATTGAGCACAAAGGGCAAGGGATTCTGCCAGGACCACTGGAGAGCTTGATCGAGTTCTGAGCTTCCACTCCAACAGGCCTTCAGATGGACAAAGAACAAGTCCACTTGCAGGCGACATCATCTGGCCTGGGGGGGGGCTGGTGGGCAATGGGGGGACATCGCTTCCTGCCTCCCAGCTCCGAGTCTCAGGGGCCAAGGGCCCCACCCTGGACAGCCTTTCATCAAAGCTTTGGCTGGAAACAGTGCAGGACTTTGTGGAAAAGCCATTCAGAAGTCATCTTTGCTTCTGCAAAGCAGCAGGTCGATTCTACGTGAGAGGATACAGGCGGAAAGCCCACCTTGACCTGATGAAGCCTCCTGAGAGGACTGAAGGCTAAAACATACGAAGAACGATTGCAGGAATTGGATTTGTCTAGTTTAGTGAAAAGAAGGATGTTCCAGTATCTCAGGGATTGCCCCAAAGAAGAGGGAGTCAAGCTATTCTCCAAAGTGCCTGAAGGCAGGACGAGAAGCAACGGATGGAAACTCATCAAGGAGAGAAACAACCTAGAACTAAGGAGAAACTTCCAGTGGAACAGCTTTGCCTTCAGAAGTTGTGAATACTCCCTCACTGGAGGCTTTTAAGAACAGACTGGACAGCCCTTTGTCTGAAATGGTACAGGGCCTCCTGCTTGAGCAGGGGGTTGGACTAGATGACCTCCAAGGTCCCTCCCAACTCTGTGATTCTGTAAAGCACTTGGCGCTAGCCCAGAAATAAAGCAAGCTTGCAGACTTACAGGAAATCCACTGGGGCAGCCCTGGGAGTTCAGATGCCTGCTTGCACCTGCCTCCTTCCTAACTCCACTTGTTCAAACATCATAGTTACGACCATAAAGGAGCCTACATAACGGTACTAATGTAATGGTCGTAAATTGGGTCACCCACGTGACCGACCACATTCGGGGAGGCTCACCTTCTGAAAGGTTCTTACATTTCAGCCCCCCAGCGAAGAGCAAGGGATCCCCTTTCCTTGTCCATCTTTCTGGCGGTTTGGAACTTCTCACTCCAAAGCAGCAATTACAAATAAATAGCAAACCTCCTTTGGTTTGGAGCTTCACTTAAGTTTTGTTCAGCCAAGAAAAGGGATTTTGTCTGTACAGAAGCTCAGTCCTCAGAGTCTACCGAGGCTGCTCTAGGACACTTTGCAAAAGCCCAGCAGCCTTATTGATTTAGGCAAAATGTTTTGCCACAGGTTACCCAGCAATTACCTTTGCATAAAGACGGCAAATTAGTGAAGGTGGGCATGAAGTCACAGCAGGACTGCCTGCTGGACGCTGAATGAAGGAGTTAGCATTGGATGTGGATGGAAGGAGAGGACTCTTTCTGCGCCCCAAACGGATGCCCAAAGCTTGACCATCAGCATTTGTGAGGAGACTCACCACTCAATAGTCCAGACCAAACTGGCCCTCGCCTTGTTTAAGCCAATATGGAGAGGGGATCTTAGGCAGCTTCTGCACCCAACGGTACAATGGGGGTAAAATAGCTCTACATGAGGGATGTCCAACTGTGGCAACTTTAAGACCTGTGCACCTCAACTTCCAGAATTCCCCAGCCAGCTCTGCTATGCTGGCTGGGAATTCTGAGAATTGAAGTCCACAGATCTTAAAGTCACCAAGCCTGGACACCCCTGCTCTAGTCTAGATAAACAGCACAACTCATTTATACATGTACGAAGCAAAGCAAGAATTTCATGTGGGCAGAAGCAGGAATTAGGTAATTTCTAAATAATTTTCCCAATTAAGTTTAGTAACACTTAACCTGTTTTAGTATTTTTATTGCTTTTTTTTCTTATTATCACCTGTCCAGCACAAACAGGGCATGTTTTGTTAACTAGTAGTTACACTTCTGTCAATACTCCTTGCAAAGGGAGAAAAGAAACTTGAATGTTTACAGAAGACAAGTCTGGCCTAGAAACCAAAGCTCTCAGCTGCCCTACGTAAATTATTCTCCCCGTCTTGCCAAGCTGAGCCTGGGCGAACTTTCCTTCTCTGCTGCCCCTCCACCGCCTGCCCAGAGCCACTTCTAAGCCAAGGAGGGCCCAAAGGCTGGCCCAGATCACCAAACCTCCCCTCTCCCAGAATCCAGGGCTCTGCACCAGCCTCCAGGCAGGAGGCAGGGAGGGAGTTCGCTTTTCTGCACTCTCTCTCCTGGCCCCGGTGTGGTGTGTGTGGCTGTGAGGATGTGAAGCTGAGGTTACTGTCTGCCTGCCCTTGTAAAAAGCGGAGGCCAGGCAGAAACACTTCCCAAGGCTAAGCTCAGCTCAGCCCTTTTCCCAAAGGGCAGTAACATCTGCCCCCACACAAATCTTAGTAGATCAGAGGAGCTCATTAACACACAGAGACACACATATCTCCCTCTGCTGGGAGAAATGGGGCGGCATCTTTGCCAGCATCCCAACTATCTAGCAAACTGAGCCTGATGCCCTGATGTTTTCAGGAAGGTGCCCACATCCAAAGGCAGCCTCACCCCACCCAGGGCCTTGACCCCTAAAAGGGACAGCTAGCAAAGGGGGTATGTGGCTCCTAGGCGACCAGAAGTCAATAAGCGAGGAGGAAGCAGGAGGTCACACCTGGGCACTTACAACCATTATAGGCAAGCAAGAGTGCTGCCATTCAACTGCTAGGGCCAGGTGTTCCAGGAAGCCACCCACTGTGGTTCGAGTCTGGCCTTAGCGCTCAGCCTGGCCTGGAGTTCACCAGGAATCACAAAGGGAGCACCACACTGAGACAGCACCTAATCCCAACAAGCATAAGCATTTTTAGGGGGAGTTGGAGGCTCTGTGCCCCTTTATGAACTTTGACCAGTTGTTAAGGACTAAGCATCAAAGACTTACTCTTGTGGGTACATCTGCCTGTAAATCCTAGCACTGTGGAGTTAATCCAGAGCAACAGCTCACGGCTGGGAAAGGTGTGTGCTACAATAGAGCATTGGGTCCATTTATGTTCTCTGTTGTGGAGTGTCCTTGGACAAAAACAACCCTCATAGTGGCTGGGAGGGAGAGAAGCAGAGCCAGCGGTCTTTGACAATGGCCGTGAGCCCTGGGTGGGGTCGCCCTGAACAAGCAGATTTACACCCCACACCTAAGAAAGGAGCTGGAAGATCTCCCACCCCAAGAGAAAAAGAGAGCCCAGGCTGATTCCCCAAAGGAGGACAGGTTTTACCTGGTTCTGTGGCCTGGCACCTCAGAGTGGGCTGGTTGTCCCTTGCTGGGACCGGAATGGAGAGGAGTGGATTCGGAGAGATGGGTGGACGGTCCATGCTGGCTCCATATGGACAGAGCCCTGCCCAGCAAACAGGGCAAGGACGAGAAGAGGTCAGCCGACACAGAAGGGCAACCCTTGAACCCCCGAGCAAACTGCAGCAGGGTCAGCCGTTGGACCGCAGGGATTCGACTGCCGAGATGCCTTCTTCTCGTCCAAACACGATAGCAGCCGGGGGAAAACAAAGCTAAGGCTGTAGGGAGGCCGTGGGTCGGGCAGCCCGTACTCCGAGCAACGGCCTCTCGCTCCTTGGGGGTCGAGGTGGAACCGGGCTCAGCATCTTTCTGGACTAGCATGATACCTGGGCAGCTCTGAGGCAGAAGGAAAGAGAAACTCCACCTGGAGGGCTGCTGAGGCTGTGGACTCCCCAGAGCAAATCTGGAGAGGGGGCTCGGGGACCCGGTCTTGGGGAGCTTCCTGATGCGGCCAACGTCTATTTGGTTATGGAAAGACTCTGGGAAGACCGGAGTGCTGCGCACACAGGGACTGCCGCTACTCAGCTCAAAGAAGCACAGGATCGTCGACTCAATGGAATAAACGGGCAGAGCCTGGGAGCCCACCGTCTTGAAGCAGCAGCCGCTGCTGTTGAGCCACTGAGGAGAGTTTAACTTTAAACTGACAAAGGAGGAGATTTCCAGCAGCTGCCTCCTGCGAAGCGGGCCCCACACAGCAGATGAAGGAAGCAGCGCCCCACAAGGCTTTGGGAAGGGCCGACATGCGGGGGCCAGCAATTTCTCAGCTAACGAGGAGAGCCTCATCAACAAGATGGCGTCTTTGGGCTGCCCGGTGAGCCAGGAGGCAGCCAGCAAGCTGCTCTGGGGGCCTTGTTGCTTCGCTGGGGGGTCCCAAAGGATGGCCTCTGGGGCGCGGGGGGCTGCTGGTTTGGTGGCTAACTGTGCAGAATAAACAAGCTCCCCATTTTCCCCAGGGACCATCTCAGGGGCACCCTTCGATGCCAGAGCTTTTGGTGCCCTGAGCCGGCGTGGCATGCCAACTTCTATGCAGGCTGTTCTGGACAGTTTCCTGAATGCTGGAAAAGGTCTTCGCAGGCACAAATCTCCAAAGGCGCCGGAGCTTCTGCTCTGATCACAGCCAACAGCTTGAGGCAAACTGCCGGAAGCTCCGGTGGAGTTAGGCCAGCTCTTGGCCTTCTGGCTACGATTCTGGAAGTGAAGATGCAGGCTTGCGGTCTCTCCACAACTCTGGCCTCTCTTTTGCCTTTTTGATTCGCTTCGCATGTGGAAAGGGGGTTCCTGCTGCCTCTTCTGCACGGCCCTTCCTAGAGAAGCCAAAGTGCACCGTGCCAGATCGCCCGGACTCTCCGCCTTCGCATCAGAAAGGTGGCCTGGGGGCTGTCCAACAGCAAGCCTTCTTCTTCCCACTTTGGGCTTCTCCTTTGGGGTTGGTGGCGGCTGAGCCCCTGCCTCAGAAACTCCCCTCCTGACACCCTGGTCCACCAAGTGCCTTTCCAGTCCTTTCTCCGGGCCTCCCGCCAGCTCCTGGCTGCTCTCTAACCTCAGCAAATGTCCTTCTCTAGTACTGGGCCACCTGGGGAAGCTTGCTAACCTCCCATCGTTCAGGCGAGACGATGACAACGCTGAGCTGCCAAGGGTTTCTGCCGCTTTTCTTGAGGAAGATAAAGGTTTCGTCTGCAGCACACAACTTGGGCTCGCCACATGCCACCACATAACTGATGGCTCTGGGGAATCTTTGGCTTTTCTGGGATCAGATTCTGAAATGTCTTCAGGTAAGCAAAGAGGAAGACCTGTGTGTGTCGCACGCTTGAATGAAAATGTGACCTTCCCACCCCTGAAAGCAAGCATTACATTTTCCAGGAGGGCTTCTGAAGACTCCTCGGTGTCAGAAAGGATGTGAACTGGAAATCCTTCCGTCATCCCAGCTGGCCAGCCGGCCTCTCTCTGGCCAGCTTCCAAATCCTGTTTTGCCTGCAGGGACTTCTCTGAAGAAGACCGGGATACAACTGCTTCTGCTTGGGAATCCTTGAAGCGCTGGGACATCCTCTTGCTAGCCAGAGGGCCAGCTGCAGCCGCCTCTCCTCTGCAGGAGCTGGTCACCCTTTCGCTTTCCAGCCCGAAGGGTCTGCTGCAGCCGCCGGCTTCTTTTCCAGGCACGAGGGTCCCTCGGCAGGGCTGCTTGGCCAGGGGAGAGCCGTGAGCTTTCAAAGGGAACGTTAATGCACCATCTTTTTGAAATAAGCACATTTTTTTATTCTGAGGAAACTGCGAGCCTAAGCCTGTAGATATCAAACTAGACAGTTTTCTTTTTCTGTATGATTTTAAAAGTAGTCCTTTCATTCTTTCTTGACCTTTAATCTTAGTGGAAATTGTAGGGCCTGTTTGAAAAGGTGTCTGATTGGGAGATGAAGCCAATTTACTGGCAGACAATAATCCATCTTTAAAACTGAACTTCTCCGATGGACTTTTGTGAGCTGATTCAGAGGCAGAACTGAAACCATCAGCCTTTGACTGAGGACCCCGATTCTTCACAAAATCATTCCGGTTCAGTAACTCAGAAGTAGATTCTGAGCATCTGAATAGCGTCCAGGGACTTTGTGATTCTAAAGAGTCTTCATTCAGTAGATTGCCAGTAAATTCTGACTCATTGTTATTATTATTATTGGATGATTCAATGACGACTTCTTGAAGTGGCCCTTGATGATATTCTGTTAAAAGTGTAGTGGCTGCTGGAGTTACCTTGAGCTCCATCTTTGAATGCAATGATTCATTTTTATTACACGGGACGTATTTTATAGCCAAACTGATCACAGTTTGCAAATCACGGTCATTTAGTTCCTTGTAGAAAATTAAGGAATGCTGCTGGCATTCTAGAAACTCTGTCTTTGGTGAATCGTTTTTCTGTTCGAGAAAGGTGCAACTATCAAGGAAATATGGATAAAGAAATATCTTCATCTGATAAATGGGTTCCCTCTGCCACACGGAAAGTTTAGTAAATAAAGAAGAGTCTTTTTTATTTAAATTAGAGAGATTACAAGCTGAGGAAGAGGGGTAAATCTGGTATTTTTCTTCTTCTTCTAGGCACGGACCTTTTCTAAAAGTGGCTCTGCAAAGTCTTAAGTCTCCATCAAATAGTAGCTGAAGAAACAGTCTAGTATTGTTACATACTGTTGCATTTTCCATGGTTTTCATTCCACCAGCATCTGCTCCACGTGAAGCTTTGCTGACGTTTACTTTTTCACAGGGAGGGAAAATATTACTCTTCCCCTCCAGAATACCTTCCGAACCATCAAAAGCATCCCCACCATTAACACTCCAGTTTTCAGCTTCGTCCTTTGACAGATCAGAGCCGGGAATCTCCAGAGGATAAACTGGGTCCAAGGGGCTTCCTGCCCTATCCAGGTTCGCAGACTTATTTCTGTAGGGGGAGAAATTTTTTTGTAGAGAAATGAATTTCCCACTGGATCCCAAAAGGGCTGGGCTTGTTCCCAAGCTGAAAGATATTTTGGTAGCCGTCCTTCTTTTGCCTTTTAGTAGATTTCTGCAATCTAAGAAGAGATTTCTTGCCAGAGCATAGATCTCCTCTGGAGCAGAAGAAAGATCATTCACGGTCCGGTCACTAAGACGGAATGCTTTTCTCCGGAAGGGTTCCATAGCAGCCTCCCCATTTTCTGCCCCTCTCAGCGCCCAGCTGACCATCTCCCTGGCCCCCTCATCCATTACAGCCCAGAGTCTGCCACTGGCCTTCTTGTGGTGAAGCCAGGCACCAGGGCTTTGCATCACAATGACTCCCTCTGGGGACAGGCTGTCCATGGGCCCTCCCTGACCTAAGCTTGGGTTAGCCTTCTGGGCGAATGGAGAGGGGCCACAGAGTTGAGGGCCTTTAAGGCTTTTTTCATCAGCAAACACGCTGGTCTCTGTGACACAGAAAGAACTGGCAGCACACAGAGGCAGGGCTAAGTCACAGAGCAGGAGGGCCGTCCCCAGATTATCCGTGGGCTCCACTCGTGGCAAGCCGTTTTCCCCAAAGTCCAGCTGATGAGCCAGGCAGCTGAGAAGCGCAGAAATATACTTTATACTGCAATTGTTCTGAAAGAACCCAAAGTTATTTCTTTTCAACAAAAGAGCTCCTTTCTCTTTTCCCAAAGAGATCAATTCATGGTGGAGAAAAGAACCTTTATCCTCTTGGATCCTGCTGGCCTCTGAAGAGGTCACTCTTAGGTCATCTTCAGATGCTGCTTGGACAACATCACAAAGGGCGGAGAAGCTAATTTCGGAATGCCGGTCTTTTGACACTGTTAGCTGTTCAGCTGGACTTAGAAATCTGCCATGTTCTGAAGGAAAACGTTCTCCATCTTCTTTCCAGCTGTTGTGCACAGCAGATCCTTTCTGGATTTCAATCATTCCCTTATGCACGTGGCTAGAAGAAAAATCCATCCTATCATCCCCTTTGTGCTCCTTGCTGGACAAGTCTCCTTCAGGCCTCCCTGTCGGCAACAGAGCCTTAGCCATTTTCAGCTCAGAGGCTTCTCCCAGATCCTCCATCCTTCCACAGCTCTGATTGCTCTTTAAGCTTTCCTCCTGCACTTCACAAGCACCCTCAAAGAGACCCATGCGGCCACCCCAAGGTGTTCTTCCAAATGAGCTACCTGGAAAAGTCTGACCTGTGGTTTCAAGCCTCGGGTTTGGTAGGCAAGTATACAAATCCAGAGCAAGGCTGTGGTTACTGGGTGTGCCAAACGTTTCTTGCTGAACTGATGGACTGTTAAAAACGGCCATAATTTCCTGGCCTGGGTTCTGCAACGTCTCTTCCCCAGCCTGCCTGGCACAGGCTGGGAGTCCTTTACATTCTTCTTCTTCAGATGAGGCAGGACTCAAAGGCTCCTGAGAGACTAAGCTGTCATTTCCTGAAACTGCCCCTGAGCAATGACTGGTCTCAAGCAGCACACCTGTCCTCGCTTGGGCCCCGGGCTCTCCTGGGTTACCATACAGCCCAGTCCCATCAGCCTTCATACCTGGCGCTTCTTTCAGGAGGTTTGATTGCTTTTCAGATGCCACTTGCACTTTTGCTGGGCTTTCTTCTAGAAACACAAAAACAAAAGAAAAACACGACTAAGAAGGGGCCACCCTCTTTTCCTTAGCACATTAAAACAATCCTAACCCCAATTGTCCTCACAGCACCCATATTGCAGTAGACACTCCTGTGCCTAACGCTCCGTCTCTCTGCAGGGCCATGTTCACACCCCTCAAATGAAGTAGCTCCACAACCGCCCCCACCGGCTTTTCAGAAAGGTCCCCTTTGCAAATCCTTCCTAAACATCCACAAAAAGCCATTTAAGGACTCGGTGTCATCATCCACTGAACAGGTGACCTGGAGGCAAAAAACCGAAAAAGGCCACACTTGATACGCCGGAGGAACGAAGTTATAATTTTTTATCACTACCTGCCTGGTTGTCACAAAGAGGATTATGTAAATAGCAGCAGAGGGTTCATGACAGCCAAGTCTTAATTTGACAACCTGAGTTTTGCCCAGCAAGGTTCCCACGTGGAAGACCTGTGATCAGCAGGACACCATCTGCTCTGTGGGCCTACTAGAACTCGAGTAAGATTCTAGAATTTGGCATGCGCTACTGAGAGGTTTATGACGAAAGCCGGAGGAGGAACCGCTTCAGATGTCACTGATTCAGGGCAGGAGGTTCCAAGGAATAAATGGCAGAACTCACAACTCATCCTGGCCAAACCTGAGCATCTTTCTCCAATCAAAAGAGCTCAAAGCAGGCTGTTCACGGAGGTTTCAGGGAGGGAGGGGCACTCTGCACTCGCCATCTTCTAACTTTTCCTTTTGTTTTATTGTCACTGTTTTGATTGTTTTGAGTTGCCTAGTTGAGAGTTGGGCGGAGTACAAGTTAATAAATTAGTATTATTGACTTCTCATTAATAGATACACATTTTAAAAAGAAAAAAAATCCTAGAAGAAAGGAAAATGTATTTCTGCTGCTGAACTGGAGAAATTTATTAACACCTGATTACCTTTTCCCCGGGGGGGGGGGGGCAACGGAAGCTTTAGCAGAGGGCAGACGTTATGCTAGACCAGGGCTAGGCCACCTTGGCTCTTTTATGACTGGTGGACTTCAACTCCCAGAATTCCTGAGCCAGCCATGCTGAGGGGAAAGGGAGAAGTTTCCAAGCTGAGCCATGCTGGCTCAGGAATTCTGGGAGTTGAAGCCCACGAGTCATAAAAGAGCCAAGGTGGCCTACCCCTGTGCTAGGCGAAGGGGACAAATGGCCAGATCAGGAGAACTTTGCTAGCAACTTGACATGCCCAATATATTTGACAGACTATCTTTATCTTTTTTGATAAAAAAGGTCATCCACATTTTTAGGTAAGGATCTGAGGGTAGCATCTTGCTAGATGTTGGCTGGGGAATTCTGGGCGTTGAAGTCCACACATTTTAAAGCTGCTGTGATTGAGAAATACTGAACTAGATCACTTTGATGGTTCTCTTTCATTAGCCCAACTGTAATATCCCTGCTTAGGTACACTAACGATGTAGCCCAAGAGTTAAACCCACTGGAAATAACCTCAAACTTAGGAAGGAGCTATCCTAATCGGTCTTGCAGTTAAATGTAGCCTTACAATAAAGTGGACTTAACTCATCCGGCCACATTTTCTATCAGGTTCACTCAGCAAAGCCAACATTAATCTTGCAAGTCTTCTACTTTCTTCCAGAGAGAGGAATTTCAAGAATGGCTTTGGATCCTCAAGGAATTCCACTGACCACTGAGCATCTGGCAGCCATGTTGTTGCATCAGCAGCAGCAAGCAGATACACAGAGGACTAGCTTCCAGAATGCCATGCAACAATCCACACCGCAACTGGGGCAGAGCTTGCCCCCACGAGAGGCTGCACAGGTCCTTCTGCGTTCCCACGGGAGTTTGCCAGAAATGTCTGAAGGGGAGGTGGAGATGATGGGGTGCAGGGATGACCTTGAGAAACAAGAGGGGCCCCTGTAGGCTTATAGTCAGAGAAATGAGCCTAGGAATAAGCCTCATTCATAAGACAGCTCAAAACGGCAGGCAGAAAGTTTCTACTTTCAGATTTTCAAGAATCGGTTAATCTTCCCACAGTATAAAGTAGATTTAGGTTGTCTAGTCATGTTTCCTGTCTGGTTTACTCAGGGAGGCTCAACCGAAGGAAGCAACAGCCGATCACTCTTGACAAATCTTGCCAAGAAAACTGAAGGCACTATGATGCACGCACACGTGTGTGATGTACATGCACATGTATATATTCATATACATACTATACACACACACACGGAATGTACACACAGAGATGGTGCCTCTCAGTCACAGTGAAGTGGGGAGCAGAATTTTCCTACCGCAAATGGCCCTTACCAGAGAGCAGCAACATTTGCGTTTGCAAAGTAAAACCGTGGCAGAGCCCTGAAAACCAGGCATGACCATACCTAGATTCTGCCGCAAGCCTTTTCTCTCAAGACAGGAAGGACTTGAAATAGGTTCTCTTCCCTTCTGGATTAGCTGAAACTCCTGAAATGAAAGCATGGATGTCATCAACGAAGATCAGAACTTCCTAAATACCTTTCCAGGCAGTGCAACAGCATCCCAGCCCATCCATGCTTGGAAGCATATTTGCTAGAGCAGGGGTCCCCAACCTTTCCGGCTCTGTCGATTAGCAGAGGTGGGTGGCAGAGGGGATGGTTCCGTGGACACAGCTCCATTTGTGCAAGCGGCGGGCATGCCTGCCTGCCGCTTGCATAAATGGAGCTCCGTGTGCAAGCGGAGCTGTGCACTTGCTGGCCCGCTGCTTCCAAGGCCTGGTTCCGAATGGGCTGCAGACTCCTGGGTTAGAGAGTCACAAGCTGCCTTCTAAAAGCAACTGACCTCCAGCTTCCAACAAGAGGGTCTGAAAGAGTTACCACCCACCAACAGTTGGAGGGCCACAGTCTTCTCACAAAAATGCATCTCTCAAGGAGCTTTCAGTTTTCTAATATTGAGATAACTATTTTTTGCTGATTTCAAGGAGTGTTGCCCATGTTACTTTCTTGCAGCAACAAAGAGCAAAAAGCTCCTTAAATTCTAACAGATTTATTACTATAGCATAGCAGCTTTGTTGGGTGAGAGACCCACTCAAATGCATGAGATGGCACCTAATTGGCAAATATTTGCATGCAAAGGACTGCAGAGAACAAAAACACATTAAACAATGAATGGGATTAGACACTGGCTGTCCTGCAGAATGGAGAAGAGAAATGCTGGGACATACATCTCAGGGGCCCTGAAAAGTACGTGTGATATATAAATTCTGTGAGACATTTTAAGTCGTTCAACACTCTGCATGCCAGCTGACAACTTTTAATGGAGAGCAGAATCAGCAGTATTAATACTTCCAACTGCGCATTTCTTTAGAGTTTTTGGGGACGGAGGCTGGACCAAGCCGCTTTTCAGTGGGGGTGCTCTGGCCCCTTCCTTGTGGGTGTTTAAAAACAGAATTGTTTTGGAAGGGCCTTTCCTGAGTCTGTACTTGGTGCCATCTTGGTTTTTCTGCTTTAGCCTCCATTTTTCTTCGTTTTGTGCTCTCCAGTTTCTGTCTGCTTGTGTTGTTTTAATCCTGATCCCTCCATGGATGTTTTATTTTTTGTGTCTGCACGGTAAACAACGGAAAGTCATTGAATTAAGGTGGCCTAAAAGTATTATTAAAAAAATGCATCAATAGAAGGACAAGATTTTTATTTTTAAAACCCGCCACCGGGAGAGGTTAGCGGCGACGCTGCAGAGCTCAGGGACTGCGGGCAGCCCTTCCTCGAGGGAAGCCGGCTGGCGGGCTGGGGGCTTCTGGGAAGTGAGCTCGACCCCTTCAAGGCTGGCTGCGAGAGCGACCCCTCCGCTTCTTACCTCTTCCGGCCGGCTGCAGGTCGGGGGTCCCGGCCGGGCACCTCCCCGCGGGCCTTCCTCGCACCGGCTTGGCCTTTCTACGCCGCCGCCTCGCATCTCCCGCCGCTGCTCCTTCTCCGGGCGCCGCCGCGCTTCGCCCGCCCAGGGCTGCTTCCGGGGCCCCTCGCGGGCGCCCAGGGCCCGGCTATGCGGCTCCCGGGGCAGCGCCCAGGCCGGCCTCTCGTCCGCGGGACCCGGCGCAGCGGAAGGGCCCGCAGAGGCGGCGGGCAGGGCGCCCCCCGGGCCGGCGGCGTGGAGCTCCCGCCCCGCGGAGGACATGCGGCGTCAGTCCGCCCTCGCTCGGGCGGAGGCGTGGCCGCCCCTGGAAGGAGAGGCGCGCGTTAGGCGGGGACGCGGCGGCCCGGCCTCCCTCGGGACCCACCCGAGGCCTCCGGAGCCCTCCTAGGCTTCGGAGCCGCCCCGCCCCAAGAAAGGCCCCGCCGGGTGCGGCGCGGAAGCTACCTCGGCGGGCGGTAGGCCGCGGCCCAGTGCGCCGGCTCCGGCATAGCGCTGCTCTGCTCTCCGCTGGGGCTGCTGCTCTATGGTCTCGTGCTTCCTCATCCGGGTCCTGCCCGGGAGCATAGAGAGTCGAGGGGCGCTTTCCGGGCCCGGACTTCCGGAGGAGCCCCAGGCCAAGGCCGCGCTGGGTGAGTTGCTGGGGGAGCAGCCCGTCCCGCTCCGCACCCAGGCGGGGTGGAGGCGGCGGTGGCAGCAACCGCGACCGCCCCGATCTCGAAGGCCGGAATGGGCGACCTCAAGTAGGAGGCGAGCCCGGCTGGGAGGAGGCGCTTCCTTCAGGCCTGCCCTTGCGCGGCGGCTTTTCCGCTTGCAGGGAGAGGCCCCTTCTGGGGGGGGGCGAGGCTCGCTGCCCTCCGCTGCCCGCAGTCGAAGAGGGGCTGCTGGGCTGCCTCCCGGCTTCCATGCCTCGCGCGACGATCCAGCACAGGGAGCGAGGAGGAGGCTGGCGGGAGCCGCCACGCGGGCGACCCCTCTGGGCCCGGGTTCCAAGGCCGACTCCGGGGCCGCGTTTTGCACCCCGTGGGACAGTCCGGGGGCTCAGCTTCAGCCCCCCAGAGATAAAGCCTGAGCTCCCGCCTCGTTGTGCCACAGGCAGCTGGTGGGCTTTTTCCAGGGGACTGACAGGCGAGCCAGCCCCCCCCCCGGTCAGAAAAGCCGGTCCCTTCGAGGCCGAGGGAGCGTCGTCTTCAGGAGGCCTCCCCCTCCCCCCCTCCCCGGCCTGTGGAGGTGTCTGGAATGAGGTTAGGCCTCTGGGTTATTCCGGTGACCCTGAAGGCCCTTCCCTGCCAAGGGGAATCCTGGGGGGCAGAAGCTCCCTTTTCCTCCAGAATAAGCTGTTTATCACCGAAGGCTCTTTGCAGCCTGGCCCAAGAAAATCAAATGTGGATTTCCAAAAGGGGCTGTGCTGTCTAAACGCAACATCATAAAAGTCTCTTGGGCCCTCATGGATCAGGGCACTTCCTTACACTGGGCCGTGTAAACAACCTGTCCTGAGATTCAGTAATATCCCTGCTCAGATTATTTGGGATACGTTCGGGTATTGAAATTGAACCAGTTGCACATGTGCAGTTGAATTGCCCAGAATGCCATTGTTGGAAGTTGGAGCTAATCTCCTCTCTAACTGTAAAACTTTTGAGTTCGTCCTAATGGGCAGCTAAAACATCACTATTATGAAGTTTCCAGAAAAGTAATCAGATTTTCTGCTTGTGGAAATTGCTGTTAGAAGCCATTTGATCTGAACAAAATCCAGTTAGGCATATCTGTTAGGAAAAGGGTTTTTACATTGGATGCTTTGTATTTTAATTATTTTTTCTAGTCTGTGACCATACATAAATAAACAATATATAAAGCTGTTGTCACCTGTGACTTTATTTTGCTTTGCTTTGGCTTCCTCACAGCATACAGTGGAAGATGAATGGCTTCTCATGTATTACTTGCTTCTCTGTGGAAAATAGAAAGTTGTCTAATGCCTGATTTCTGATAAGAAGAACAAAAATTTGGAAATCAAGATGAGAACCAACAAAGTTTACAAGCTTGTCATACACAAGAAAGGCTTCGGAAGCAGCGGTTAGTAGCCCAATTGAAGGTAGCTGGGGCTTGGGGTGCCCTGAAGGTGCAGGAGAACACCAGTAAACCTTTTGTTCTTTGGGAGCAGAATCTTCCAGGATGTGCAATATCTGGACTGCAACAAATTTAGGGCAAATTTGAGATTCCCAGCTTAATGATAATGATACTTACTTATAAAGCAGGTGCTTAAAGTAGCACATTTTTATTTGGAAAGAATTTGCTGTCTGTTCAGTGGTACATTATCCCTAATAAGTTTGCTTAAGATGTTAAAATCATGTGTATAACTGACCAACTTTAAAGTGTGTTCCAGCATATGCAGGGAGGCTAAGACATGCCTGCTTAGTTTATTGTTAGGATGAGGTTTGGATTTGAAGTGAACACCCCTGCTCTCGGTTGCGATACTTTCTCAATTTAAAAACTCTCTGTCATGGCTGCATCTTTCCTATCCAACCTTCATGAGCTGACAGCCTGACATTAGCAAGGGGTGGGGGGAGAGGGAAAGATTGGACTGTAAGGAAGAAGGGGGGATGGACGCCCAACTGAGCCTTGTGAGAAGCTTCAGCCAGCCAAGATCAATTACCGATATGCAGAGCCGGGAACTGAGAACCTGTTTCCTAAACAATATACAAGCACCTGATTGGGCATTTATAGATAACCAGGGGATGGGAGGGGGGGAAGGAAAATTTACTTTGTATTGTTTGCATGGGAAAATCTCAGATTCAGCTTACAGTTCTGTAACCACCTAAGCTTTAGTAAAGTATATTCTTGGCAAAAACAAATGGCCAGGAGTCTTTCTTTGCTAGATGACTGAGTGGGATGGTTGCCACTCTCTAGATTTTCAGTGTATTTCCCTCACCCTGGCACTCATCCCATCCCAGGCTTCTCAGCTTTAGTGGCATTGAGGATAACTTTGGATCTGTTATGAAGTTGCTCTAAACTACAAACATCTACAGGGGTTCTTTTCCAACTTTCCTTTTCAGATGATGAACTTGTGGTGAATCCCAAAGTATTTCTTCAGATCAAGTTGGGAGATATAGTGGAAATAGCACACCCCAATGATGAATATAGGTGACTCCTCGTGAATAGATCTGCTTTGGGACATAATGCATGATTGGGGGGGGGAGTCCCAGAACTTTGCAACGGGAGATAGAAAGGAGGGCTGCCACAGCATCACAAGGTAAACTGGAATTTTGCTTTAGCTGCAGAAAAGTGGAAGCTGTTGGGAAATCAGGGGGAGCCAGTCAGATGGAGAAGACCTTCTGATTGTTGCTTTGCTTCAAAAAGCAGATGTTGCCTGCTTCCATTTGGGGTTCTTGGTGGTATAGAAAGCATCAGTATGCAATAATATATCTATTAACAAACGTAGAAACCAAGAACATAAAGTGAAAATCCGAAAAAGCTTGAGGGAAACAAAATGTTCCTATGCGGTTACTAGTGGGACTGCTTTGGGAGCTTTACTTGGCCAGAGGCAGAATTTTGAAATTCTTGAGGATCTTTTTGGCTGTCATGCTTTTCAGTTCTGGAGAGATCCTGTCCCTGATTGTCACTCTTGCTTTTCAGTCCACTCCTGCTGCAAGTGAAGTCACTCAAGGAAGACTTACAGAAAGGTGGGATTTTCTCTGTTTTGAAAACTATTAGTGATGCTCTAACAACTGCCAGTTCTCATTAACCAACAGCTAATAATTCACTAACCAGAGAGAGTGATTTATTATATATTCATTTGATTTGTATTCCCCCTTTTCTGCAGCCGCTCGAAATAAAGCATATGCCCTTACCTTTCACATTTCAATGCACAGTGCTGAGCCTACTGGTGAAGTAGATTAGAAGGGAGTAGCTCAGGCCCAGCTATGGCCTTCCAAGACTGTGTAAAGGATTCTTCATAAGCAAATAGAAGGCTGATCCGTGCCAGAAGCTTAAAGCTGAGATGGGCCCTTAGGCGCTTTGCACAAATTCCTAGGTCGGTGGGAATTACTGGAAAGGTTCTCTTCAGAGCACTTGAAAGAAATCTTGGGAAAGAGCAGAGGCAGCCAAGGATATCATTCGGTTCTAAGGGTCTAGATCAGGCATGTCCAGCCCGTGGTCTGTGGGCCACATGTGGCCACGGATGGCTAGTAATGCAGCCCTACAAAATCATGTTTTAGCATGGTTATGTGATTTATATACATTAACTGTATTATATATTTTATATGGGGTCCAAGATGGCTGCTCTTCACTCAATGGGGCCCAGGTTGGATAGCCGTGGTACAAAGTGTAATATTTGCTAAGATTTGGTTTTGGGAGATCTGGAAGAAATCAGAGGGCTTTTTTCTTCCAGCCCTCATGCAGGTATCTCAATGAGTCTGAGCTCCGGTGGCCGGTCTTTGATCCCCGGTCAGCTGCTTGCAGGGAGACACGAGCCTCTTGAGGGTCAATCCTTGGGTATAGCTTGAAAGGAATACTGCTGGGTTAGCCTTCTCATAATTCAAGCCAGGTGGGAATTTGCACACTAATGTATGGAAGAATCTTGAATCTCTGATCACTGCAGAGTTTAACTGGGACTGGCAACGCTTATGTCAGACTTCACTCCCAAATAGCGGGCAAAGTTGGTTATTTCTGGAACACTCTTGCAATTTATGCCATTTTCATCCTGCATTGGGGAGGCTCTCAAGCCACCTTCGTAGGATGATGGATTCCTGGCGTGTCATCCTTCTTTTGGATCAAGGTCAGAAGCCGGGGTTTGCTCATCCTTTGCCTGAGAGTTGGACTGGGGAGGGGGGGCACACTGGGAATAATTGGATCCTGTTGCAAGACGGAAGTTGGGGAGAGCACTGCCATCCAAAAGCATCATTTCACCAGTTGCTGTATGGGGATTCCTTGCCTTTTATTCTCTTTTTCTGGAGCGCATGGGGGGGGGGGAGGTTTCTGAAACACTGCTCTGGATTGGAACCACCAATTTCCAAGGAAGCTTCAGAATGACCGTAGTTGAAGCAGGTGATGTTGGAGGCTGTTGCTTTGCTCTGCTTAGGCCAAAAAAGAGAAGTAAGATGAACAGGGAGCAAGGCAGAGCCCAAAGGAGGCATCTGTGGGCCCACAACATCACCCCTTGAGGAGGACCCCAGAGAGATGTCAGTGTTTTTGTCATGGAGCGTTCCTTTGGTTTCTTGCTTCTAACTGTCAGTCATATTGGTTGGTGGACCAGCTCTTGTTCCCTGATGCAATGTTTCTCAACCCTAGCAAGTTTAAGATGTGTGGAACTCCCAGAATTCCAGAGTCTGGAATTGGGGAGGGGAATTCTGGGAGTTGAAGTTCACCCATCTTAAACTTGCCAAGGTTAAGAAACACTGCTCTGAGGTTACTGCTGGAGTGATTCCACAGAAAGCCGCCTCCAATTCTCCCAACTTTCGCTCCTTTCTTTGCACAGAAACCATCAGTGTTGATCAGACCGTTGCTCAGGTGTTTCGACTGAGGCCCTACCAGGATGTCCATGTCAACGTTGTGGACCCCAAGGTAGGTGAGCTTTTGCTTCTCTTCAGCTTTTGCTAAAAATGCATGGATAGTCTTCCTGCTGTAGGAGATGACCAGGCTGAGCCTAAGGGAGGGTCCAAGGTGTCACCAGAGATCTAAGTCCAGCTCACCTTGAATCCCTCCTAGTCTTAACTCCCGCAAATTTCCCTTGACTGAGAGTAGTTCAGATTCTTGAAAAGAACTTAAGCTTACAATAAATATACACATTTGAACTGCTTGGATCTCCTGATTTCCCTGATGCTTGACACTTGTAGAACCTTCTGATGACCACAGCGGTTCTAAGAGTAGCAGAGTCTGGGCTGGTTCTTTGCTGTAGGTCAAATGGCCACCACAAACATGAACTTCTTTTCCCATCCTAGCGGTCAATCCTTTTCATCCTGCCTGTTTCTGATGTGTGTTTTGGTATTTTGCCCTATATGACAAATATGTTCACCCTATTCAACCATCCTCTACTTTTGCTTCTGGAGATTGCCAAGAAGCTAAGATGGCTAAATTTATGAAATTGGTAAAATCCTCTGGTGCTCAGTAATACAGGATTTCCCAATCTTGCCAACTTTGATATGTGGACCTGAACCCAGAATTCTGGGAGTTGACATCCAAGTATCTTAAAGTTGGCAAGGTTGAGAAACCCTGCAGTAACAGATAAGGAATTGTTGTTAGTTAACAAATGATTGAGTGCTGTTGGTATTTATGTCCTGAAATGTTTTTAAAAGGGAAGTTGTCAGAATCCAATTATATTTCATCTCTAGTTATCGACTATGGAAAACCCCATTTCTGCCCTCTCTGGATTCTGTCATAACGATGAAGGGGAAGGGGGGTGAACAAAGGGGTTTTATGGCCCTCACTTCCTTCGGTACAACTTCAAAGGGACTGAATGTGGATACCACCAAAAGGACTAAAGCATAACAATGGGGCCATCAGCTTTCATCTACTCCCCTCTGAAGTGTCCCTTCCACCGGCAGTGAGGAAAAAGGGGGTGGAAATGTAACACCTGGGATTGTCGATGGAAAGATGGTGGTGTGGGGTGGGGCTTCTGGGGACCCCTTAAAACCTTGAACCGTAGGGCTTGGGCCCCAGGTCCTGCCTAGAACGCCTGCAACCATTTTCTCTTAATGAAGGATGCCTGTTGGAAGAAATATCCCAAGAGTTCTGTCTTCTTGCATCTTCTTCTTAAGATGCAAAGTGGGGTGGAGGGTTGGAAGAACTTCATCCAGGAGTATCAACAGAAACAGAATGGTGGAAGCAGAAATCACTCATCTCGTGTTCCTTTTTAGGATGTGACTCTGGATTTAGTGGAGCTGACATTCAAGGACCAGTACATCGGACGTGGGGATATGTGGCGGCTTAAGAAAAGCTTGGTGAGGATTACATCTGTTGTGAAAGATTTAAACTGGATTTCTGTATGGAGTGAGAGTCAGACTGGATGATCTAATGGTTCCCCTCCAACTTGGAATTAAGTTGAATCTGTAGAGAAATTTAGTTCTGGCCTTGAGAAGGAAAGAGTAGAACAGTTGCTTAGTTCTGGGAAAGTCGAAAATAGTGGTGAATATCTGTAGCTCGGCTGTAGGATGAGGGTGAAGATTTGTTCTCTGAGCTTGTGGGTTGGTTTCCGAACGTTTCGTTGCCAGTCTAGGTAACCTCTTCAGCGGCATTTAGGAGATGTCAGCGTCTGTGTTCTTCTGTTTAGAAGGGCTTCAAGTGTGGGTGTGTGAAGTGAGGGTCTTGTGATGGATCCGAATTGTCCAGAATTTTGGATCCGAATTGTCCAGAATTTTGGTTGGATGGTGAACAGAGCTATGGATCTGAGTTGTTCCATGACTGCTTCTGCTATTAGGCCTGATATGGGTGATCCCATCGGGGTACCTTGTACTTGGTTGCACATTTTCCCTTTGAACTGGAAGTAAGTAATAGCAGAAGCAGTCCTGCAGTGACTTGAATCCATAGCTTTGTCCACCATCCAACCAAAATTCTGGACACGTTACATCGATGTCACCACCATCATCCTCAGATGCTCCCAAATTGAAGAAAGACACCACCCACTCAGTAACGTTCCCTGGGATCGAGTTCTCGTGTGAAGAGGAAACAGACAGAAGACTGAAATTCCTCCACGTCGACATGAGGAGACCGGACAGTGGAGAACTGGAAACCCCCGTCTACCACAAACGCTATGCACACGGGCCAGATCCTCAGCTTCGCAAGCAACCATCCCCACCGCACACAAAAGGAGCTGTGTCCAGACCCTTTTCAGAAGGGCCCAGGACACCCTGCAGCACCACAACACTAAGGAAAGCGGAAGAGAAACGGCTGCTTCATGTTTTCCTCCATAATGGCTTTTCAAAAAAACCTCGTATTCCAATACTCAGCACCCAAACCACAACACACCACACAGCTGACCACCACACAAAAACTAACCCTGGCATACACAAAAGGGGTGTTGGAAATGACAACCAGAATGCTTCAACCCCTAGGAATAGCAATAGCCCACAAACCCACAGCCACACTCGGCCAGACATTATCCAGAACCAAAGGCAAGATACAGAAGGATGAAAGAAACAATGTAATCTACAAAATCAACTGTAATCATTGCAACCAATTCTACGTGGGACAAACATCACGTCAATTAAAAACCAGGATCCACGAACACCGGCCGGCAGTCAAAGGCCACGATCTCAAATCCTTAATCTCTACCCACATCGATACCAATTGTTGCAACACTAAAATCAGCCACGCTGCCGCCCGCCATGCTCGTGAGTTCATCGAAGCCTGGCACTCCACGTGCAATTCCATCAACAGACACCCACAACCAGCCTCGGAATCCAAATCAACCACACAGCCAACCAGAGACAGCACCAACCCTCAACCAACCCATGCAAGCCCCCCCACCAGCAGTTAACCTCCCAGTGACCCTGACCTCACGCAACCTCCCCATCACAAGCCCCTCATTGATGCGTCACACCTGACCCATCACAAGACCCTCACTCAACACACAAACCCCCCCCGTGGCTGAAGCCCTTCTAAACAGAAGAACACTGACACTGACATCCCCTAAACTCCGCTGAAGATGTTACCTAGCCTGGTAACGAAAGGTTTGGAAACCAACCCACAAGCTTGGAGAACGAACCCAGAACAATCTCACTTTGTCCTTAAAGGTGTGGCAGTGATGGTTCTGGGCAGGGTTTCAACCTAGAACTGAGGAGAAACTTCCTGACAGCTAGAACAATTAACCAGTGGAACAACCTGCCTCCAGAAGCGGTGAATGCTCCAACACTGGAAGTCTTTAAGAAGAAGCTGGACAGCCATTTGTCCGAAATGGTATAGGGTTTCTTGCCTGAGCAGGGGGTTGGACTAGATGACCTCCAAGGTCCCTTCTAACTTTATTATTATTATTATTATTATTATTATTATTATTATTATTATTATATTAGATTAATACACTCCATATCAATAAAGTAGTAGTTAAGGTAGTCCTTGACTTATGACTTACGTGGAAGCGGCGAGTTATGACCCAGCCATTTGTATCGTCTTGTGATACAACATTTTTTCTGAAAATTGGGATTTATTCCTGGTTTTCAGCAAATCCATGCCATCCTGAATAATGGGTTTGCTTAAGGATCACAGTGTTCGTTTAATGACTGAAGCAAAGGGCCTGGGGTTACCTGTACTCCAGGAGCCCCTCTGGGGTCTGTTTCTTGACTTGGCCTATCTTGAAAGGCCGGCAGAGGAAACAACGCTGAGCCCTCCATCTTCCAACGTGGTCTTGCAGAATTGAAGTGTGTGTGAGGTGGCTGCTGCATGACTGGACTTCTGGCAGAGGACTGAGACGTTGGCCAGCGGTCTGAACTGAACTGAGACGGTGGGGAGCAAAGGCAGGGAGCCGGTGTTGTGCTTAAGGGGCTGCCAGGCCCCAGTGGGAACAACCGTCTCCCGGAAGCCCTGCCTTCTGGCCTGTAGCAAAAGTGATCTGAATATTTTCCGAGGAGAAATGTCGTGCCAGCTAGAAATGGACTTGCTTTTCTGCAACTGCAAGTTCTCTTGTGTGCCAATTGTCCCGTTTCTCTCTTTCCTTTCATTGTCCCCTCAGGTTGGCACCTGTGCTTACATCACTCAGAAAGTTGAATATGCGGGTATTCGGTGAGTAAGCAGCTGTGCCTCCTCGGTAAGCCTCCCTTTCAAGGTTGCTTAGGAAGGAAGCTGAGTTTTATCAGGAATAATGAATGTCTGTCTCCAAATAATCAAGTCTTACCTTGGGGGACAGAGTTTGGCTGTTTCCGTTACCGGGGTACTCTCTGGGGTCCCCAGCCTTTCCCTCTTAGCGAAGTTCCCACCCCAAATCAGTCCCATTTACTTCAGGGAAACTTCCTCCCAGAATAAGGGCCCAGATCTCACCAGAGCAGGGAGGTGGCATCTGCTAAGCTCTCAGTTCTTCCCTTTGGCCTAGATGTCAGGGAGAAGGACTTGGCGCTCGCTTTGTCCAGGGTGGCACAGCTGGAGAGGTCAGCCTTTCAGTTGACTACAGCCAACACCCTGGCACCTGAGCACAGTAGTCCCTGAGTAAGCCGGCCAGGATGAATGGCAGCTGAAGATCTGCTTGGGAATGGGAGCTTTGATTGAACCCTTGAATTTATTTTCTGCTTAAATAAGGAGCTTTAAAAGGCACCATGTTGAGATTTTGATAATTAGCGGAAGGCACACGTAGGCAGATCAGACTGGTGGATTTAAACATTGATTACCAGTCATAGGAAAATACCTCTGGACAGGCGCTCCTGCAGTCGGGCCAAGTGGCTTAGGCTGATGAAAGCAACTGTGTCACAAAACAAGTCCCTCCCCTTTCTACACGTCTCACAATGTCAAGCAAGTTGTAAAAGAGGGGAGCTGGCATAACCAGGGCATCTTTGTCCTTTTGATAAAAGCAGCGGGAGGCCAGGAAGGCCCCGGATTTGGGATTTGGACAAAGCTGCTCCTGGAGGGAGAAAAAAAACGCCAGTACTCAAATTCACCCCTTGCTTCGCTTTTGTTATCTGCCTTTTGGCCAGCAGTTCTCCATTTTTCACACCCAGCTTTCATAGCAAGGTTTCCTCCCTGTTTCCACTCCTCTCCCTTGGTTTGCTTTCAGGGCTCAGGCAGGTGAGCTGTGGGTCAAAAGTGAGAAAGTCACCTGTGGCTACATCAGCGAAGATACTCGGGTAGGTCTCTGACTTGGGACATTTCCTTTTCGTTTCTCAAACGCCGAGCTTCAGAATCCCTGCAGTTAACAACAGAGTAGCCGCTTCCCAGCTTTCCTTCTGGGGGAAGGGTTACCTGGGGCAGGGAGGGTGCTAAGGGCCCCCCTCAGTTCCCGTGGGCTGCTCAAGGGGCACGTAGCCGTGGCTCAGTCTTGCTGGGCAAAGGTTGCTGTATTTCCATGATCTCTTACTAGGAATCCGCTCTCTCAGACTGAACTGCTGCTCCTACCTTTGTCCTCGGCATTAAGCTCATTCTGCTCTGGGCCCCCAGAGTGCGTGATGGGAAATTGCCCTCTTCCCATCCAAGGGCAGGCTGAGGTCTCCGGCCTGTGGTCAGTCTTTGCTCTGCATTGTGTAAAGGGAGAGGAATTGTGCCTCCACTCGATAGAGAAGGGAGACCTGAGAATTAGGAAATCGTGTAGCAGTGCCAGGGGAGCCAAGTTTGAGTTTGCCAAGCAAGAGGATGGCCTAAGCAGGCTCTCAAGGAGATGGCAATCTTTCTCCTTTCTCCTCCTCTGCCCACCATTTTCCCACCCTTTTTGGGGCAGGCACCGCTTCCTGCCAGCCATCTTTCACGGCATGGCAGAAGAACCACAAGGGGAGCCTTTTCAGTGGTGGCACCGGGTGTGGGCCTATGCAGTCACTTTCAAGCCTCCCGAGGAGTCTCGTGGCTGAAGACTAAGGTGCCGGCCAGGGACATCAGGAGGCCAGAGCAACAGTAATGGCGGTGGCCTAGTTCGGCAGCCGGATCAATCTCTGATCAGTCTCCCTCTGAAAGAGAGAGAGATTTGACCACACACACTAAACATGGCTGTTCCTTGCAACTCACCTCTTTCTCCTTTGGGAGCTCCATGGGCGAGAGCCAACATCAGGCACGGCTGTTGGCTTGATGACAGGACGGGGAGGGGGGCAGCTGGTGGGCAGGAGACTCCAGTGACCCCATGGTGGCAGAGAGTAAGAAGAGGAAAGAAGTGCCTGCGGCCTTCAGAATATGAGAAGGGGAGCCAGAAAACAGCCTGCCATTAAGGCAAATCTTAAACAGGAAAAACATTTGGAACAAGAATTTTGCTCAACAAGTTGTGAGTGTTGGTGTTCTTGTGGCAGCCTTGCCGCTGCAGTCCCACCAGTGGCTTCCAGTTCTGAATCCAGCAGGCTCGAGACGGAGCCTCAGGGACCCCAGAACAAACCAGATTTGGTCCTGCTGGTTCAGAGAAAACCAGATCAGAATAGAGCTGGAAGGGACCTTGGAGGTCTTATAGTCTGGCCCCCTGTATCATTTCAGACCAGTGACTGTCCAGTCCTTGAGGTCAGGCTCAGCCTCTTCCCTTCTGGGTGTCTTGCAGGTGGTGTTCCGCTCGACTTCCGCCATGGTTTACATCTTCATCCAGATGAGCTATGAAATGTGGGACTTTGACATCTATGGTGAGGATCCTTCGGTTCTTGCCCGCCTCAGTCTGGCCTCGGGTTGCCTGGCAACTAATCCACCCCAGCCAAAAACATCTTCGCTCTCCTTTGATGGAGAAAGGGGGCAGATGGCAAGAGAAGGACATTGGCGTAGTTTAATTTGTCTACCTGAAGAGAGTTGGGTTTTTGTTTTTTTAAAAAAGCAATATAAATGATAAAGGCAGTTAAAAATGGCATAAAGGAATCACAAAGGAAAGCAGGAAGCTATTTTCTTGGTGGATAATTAACCAGAAAGTTGTCTCAGCCCCTTCCACAGATTCAGGCATACTCGGATCTCCGTTTTGCCCACAGATGCCACCCTTTGAGGCCTCTGCAAAACAATCAGGAGCTCTGCTACTGGGCTCCAGTGGACCAATTTGGGTCAGGCTCAGGGCTTTGGCTGCAAAAGCAGCTCCCGCTGTAGGTGAAAAGGTGCAGGAGGGCCTACAGGTACAAGAAGACCCCCAAAGCCAGGTAGAGTGACTTGAGTCCGAAGGGTCCAAGAGAGGAGCCCCACTGGCCGTCCCCAAAGAGGCCAATCCACAGCCAGGCTCTGCCACTAAGGATGGAGTCACGTGGAAGGAAGCTGCCCCTCAAAGGGTGGGCCTGGGACCTTAGGAGGGCTTGAGGGGAACCAGGAGTGAGCAGAAATTGATGCCCCTCTCTGCACTGGGCCTCTGTCCCATGCCAGGTGAACTAGCCAACAGCTTTCTGCTGAAGAGGGGGGCAGCCGGGGCGGCCGGGCTTCCCTCTTACCCTTGGTTCTCTTCCCTTTGCAGGAGACCTTTACTTTGAGAAGGCCGTGAACGGCTTCCTTGCTGACCTTTTCACCAAGTGGAAGGTAGCTCAGTGGGAGCCAAGCGGCGCTTGTGACGGGCCTCAAGGGGGCCTGCAGATGGGCAGGGCTTGTGGTCCTTTCTCAAGTCAGCCTTCCTTCCTCCGGACAAGCCCTGGAGGTTCAGAGGCCAAGCCAGGAGGGCTCCCGGGAGCATGAGGGTTGGGGCCGGGGAGGGGCACTCATTGGGGAATCAGATGGGGAGGAGAAGGAGAATTTTTTTCCTTGCTGTGGTCAGAAGGATGAATCTTGTGCTGGTTCTTCCTTTGAGTTGGGGGGATCTCGAAAGAGGCCTCCTCTCCCCTCCCCCGTGCATGTCCTTCCCACGGAGGGCAGGAACTGAGAAACATCTGGGCGTGTCAGAGGTGCAGTCTGTGTGGATGGAGTCTGGTGCCCGTCAAGGCTGGATCCCCAGTGCCTTGATCTACTTGCTTTTGTCCCAACAGGAGAAGAATTGCAGCCATGAAGTGACGGTGGTTCTCTTTTCTCGGACCTTCTACAATGCCAAGTCGTTAAGTGAGTTGCCCCACGCCTGCCTCCCCTGGTCTGGAGAGGCACCTGCCTCTTTCTCGCCTCCTCCTTGGGAAGCTCAAAGCAGCCGCAAAGAGCAGCTTCCTCTTATACTTGGTTTGTTCCAGATGAATTTCCAGAGATGCATCGTTGCTCAGTCCAACAGGACCACGAAGGCCGCTTCTACGAAGACTTTTACAAGTAGGTGGGCCCTGTGGCTGAGCCCATCTGTGAAAGGGGGCAACGTCTCCTTAGTGTGCATGTTAGGTGCTGTGTGAGAAATCTGTCCTGGAGAGCCCTTTCCCTGTCTGGGGAATGGACAGTTTGCATTGTTTCATAAAGTAGCTTCATCTACGTAGTCCTCAATTTACAACTGGTTGCTCAGCAACTGTGCAAAGTTATAATGAACCCCCCCCTAAGCTACAGATAATCCCCAAGTTATGAGCGTTCACTTAACGCTTGCTCAAAGTTACGTGATGAGCGCCCCCTAGTGCTCACGAGCAAGTCCCGAAATTACGAATATTGGGGCACCACGGCAGCCATTCACCCTTCCGAGCGACCACAGAGGCTCTGCAACATTCACCCCGGTTATTCCCTCCCCACCCCCGCCCGGCTCTCTCTCGGCACCAGGCCGTCAATACTCACCCTGCGAAGATCGAGATCCTTCGCTTTCTTGGCTGCTCCAGGCCTTCGGTGCGTTCGCAGAGAACGGAGGCCTAAAGTAACGCAAGGTCATGCAAAATCAATGGGGCGAGATCTCACGCTATTGATCTCATGTGATCTCATGGTACTTTAGGCCTCTGTTCTCTGCAATAGAGAATGGAACCAAAGCTGGGGGATGCTTCCACGTGCGTCCGGAGGCCTTTTCCAGGCCGCTGCCACCCGGATCTGAGGCCGGGGGATGCTTACGTAGTCCTCCGGCAGCCCGTTTCCCGGCCTCAGATCTGGGCGGCAGCGGCGGCCTGGAAAAAGAACTGTGGCAGAGAGGAGACGGATCTTTTCCAGGTGAGTCCAGCACTGCAGGAAGGGAGGGGGAAGCATGAGGTATCTTAGTGGGTCGGGGAAATCTTGGCTTGTTCCATCACTAGGCCCTCCTTCCTTACCTCATGTTCACCTAATGAGCCGCCTGCATTTTAACGAGCAAGGGAGTGATCTTGTTCAAGATACGAGATTCATAACATACATCATCACTCTACATGTTTTCAAGTTACGGGTGGAATGGGCTCCATTACACTCGTACCAGGACTACCTGTATTTATGACCTAGTTTTGAAGTTCTGATGTTCCCCCCCTTCCTGACTGAAGAAGTGGCCAAGTATATATAGCATGAGCTCAGGCACATGGGAGGGGGTGGATCGTTGCCCCATCTGGCTCAGTCAGCTAGTGAAAGGGCAAAGGATTTGGGGGATAGTAGCCACCTCTTTAAGAAAGGGGCTGATGGGCGCCAACCTGGAGAGGCCGTATCTCAGTCTAAACATGCCAGACAGGTTCTGCCTGGGCTGCACTCTTCTGTTTTTAGGGAGGATTTTGCAGAAGGTGGTTGGGCTGCAGTTGGTAGCAGATTATCAGGAACCTCTGCAGGAGGCCCAGATAAGGAGGAGAAACTCCATTGATCATTCTTGTAAGTGATCTCTGAGTGGAGGGAATGCAGACGTGGCTGTCAAGTAATAGAAAGCAAAAAAAACCAAAAACTAGAATAGTTTATTTGGCCAAGTGTGATTGGACACACAAGGAATTTGTCTCCAGTGCAGAAGCTCTCAGTGTACGTGCAAAAAAGCAACAGTGTAATAATACTCATAATAATGATACCAATAAGGGGGGGTAGAGAAGATGAGAAGGATGATAATAATGCTATAGCCATTCCACGTGGGCAAATGTACTTAGACACATGACCGTACTGTGAGAAATAGGTTCATAAGTAAATAAATTCACAAAGATTTAACAAGGTTCATTAGGAGAAATAAAATAAGACCACAGAAATCATCAAGCCAATTTGTCTCCCAGTGAAATGTGGCAGAGACGTTTTCCACCTTTACGAATTGGGTCAGCGGGTGAGGAGGCTCCTTTCCTAAGCAATTAGAGATGTGTATCCAGGTGGCCAAGGAAGTGAACTTCCTCTTGGCTCTGAATATACCGTTATGGTGGTGTTTGGTATCACTGACCCAGGTGTCCTTCTGGAAACTGCAGGGATTGGGAATGGAGGGACTCTTTTACTGCAGTTCTCCTTCCTACACGGATGATGCAGAGGAAGGGGATTTGACATTTCCAAGGTGGGGGGGGATCGCAGTGGGATCCTCTACTTTGGCTTGTTTATTTAACATGGCACAAAACAGCTTCAAACAGAATGCGACTTGTAACGCTTCCTAAAGCAGGAAAGCTTAGAAGCAATTCCTCAACACCATTACTTAGTGAATTACCGCAGTGCAATCTACTTGGAGGTGCGCTAGAAAAATCCTAACAAAATCCAGGCAGTGCAGAATGCAGCCAGCTGCTCCATGGTAGGCGGGAGCCGTTGCAGCAGGGCTGGATCAATATCATCACTGGATTGATTTCCAGTCTATCTTTATTTCTACTGGTTCAAGGTACAGGTCATTGCCTATGAAGTCATAGGCAGTAGAGGACCAGGCCACTCACCAGATTGTCTCTTTCAGAGGAATCTACCTGTACTGTTTAACTATTAAGGGATGCGCTGGCCTCCCTCCCTCCAAAGTCTATATCCATGCCACTCTTTTCCTGCAGAATAAAAAGGTTCCACCTTTCTGAGAGAGCCTTTGGAGATTAAGAGTGCTCGCAGAGGTTGCTTTAATGATCTGATGGGTTTTTGTCATGTCTGACTTATTATTGTTACTATATTTGTTTTGATATTTTGTGATTTTTATTTAGTTGTTAAATATTTGGAGTCTTCGGAACTGGGCAAAATTTAATGCAGGCGGGTTGGTGGATGCCAGCCAAGCTAGCCTCTCTATCTGCTGCAACTGGACATTTACAAAGACGACTGAAAACGCTGTAACTGGAAAACTTACCTAAATTTTACATACCTGATGTTTTTATGGAAGCAGTGCTATTTGGTCATTTTATGGTTTTTTATTTTAGAATCGTGACAGCTAGACAGTTGTGGTTCTGAAAAAGGCAAGCATTTTTCTCTTGCAGATTCTGAATTTGAAGTGGCTTAAGATTTCTGCCATCCCCTATACTTTTCCCCCTTCGCCCGGCCCGCTTAGGCTGCGTGGGGTTCCTGCTCTGCCTCAGCCTGTCCATCCTTTGTGACTCACTCACACTGTTCGTCGCAGGGTTGTGGTTCAAAATGAACGGCGGGAGGAGTGGACTTCTCTGCTTGTGACTATTAAGAAGCTCTTCATCCAGTACCCAGTTTTGGTGCGCTTAGAGAAAGCAGGTGAGATGTGATGGGCAGCCGGTTCATTTAGCCACCATTTGGAGTTACGATGGCACTGAATAAAGTGACTTATGCCTGGTCCTCAGACTGCCAAGAGTTGCAGCCTCCCCGTGATCCTGCGATCAGAATTCGGGCGCTTGGCAACTGGAATGTATTTGCCAGGGTCAGGTGATCGCTACGCGTGACCTTCCCAGCCAGGTTCCATCGGGAGAAGCCAGTGGGGGAAGCCGGATTTGTTTAATGGCCATATGATTTACTTAATAATTGCAGCAATTCATTTAACAGCCCGGGCAAAAAAGGTTGCAATTCGGCGTGATTCACTTACCAAGGACCTTCCTTAGCAGTGGAAATTCTGGTCCCAGGGTCAAGGACTACTCATAGGGCCTTCTGGTTCAACTCCACTCTGCAGCTGCTGCTGCTGCTGCTGCTGAGAAGTTTACGCAGCAGGAGTGAGAAAAGCAGAGCCTCTCCGGCTGAGGAGCTGCTGTCTGCCCTTTGCAGGGCAAGCTTGTATGGCTGACCCGGCAAGTCCAGGGAAGGCAGGGGCTGTGGGGAAGGGGCTTGGTAAGTGTGAAGGGCTGTGTCCCCTTCCTCCTCAGGTGCCTCTTGGCTGGAGCCCTGGCCTTGCAAGGGTCCTCTGGAGTGCGGGGTGCTGCCCATGAAAAGCCTTGCCCACCGTCTCAGTTAGAATATAGAATAACAGAGTTGAAAGGGAGCTTGGAGGTCTTCTAGTCCAACCCCCTGCTGAAGCAGGAAAACCTATACCATTTCTGACAAATGGTTGTCTGAAGGCCACTTGCCACAAGGTCCCCCCCCCAGCTTCTTACCCTCAGGGGAACTAGTCTTGGGGCTTGCTTTTGTGCTCATATTGTTTATGTGCATCATTGTTTAAACTCTGAGCAATGGGTAAAATAATAATAAAGAATCCCTGGTTTATCTTCTTTGTTTCTTCCTCCCTCTGTTCTGGATGATGAACAATTAGAGAATTTTCCACCAGGATACAACGCCACCTCTGCTCAAGGAAATTATTTGGAGGCCATAAACCTCTCCTTCAATGGTGAGTTTGGTAAATTCTTGTCTTGCCCTTGGATGTTCTTGAACCAGAAAGGGCCCCATCACCTCATTGTCTTATTTGTCTTATTTGAATGAGACCTCATTGTCTCATTCTTCTTTGTATCCTGCCTTTATTACTCTTAACAAGTAACTCAAGGCAGGGAACATCTCCAGCATGCCTTCCCCATCCTATTTTCCCCACGATGACCCTGCGAGGTGGGCTGGGCTGAGAGAGAAGAACTGACCCAAAGTCCCCCATCCAGCTTTCATGGCTAAGGTGGGACTTGAACTCACGGTCTCCCACTTTCACCACCAGGCCAAATTGGCTCTCTTAAAGAAGAGACCAGGCAGGATAGGCTGGTTTGTGCAAGATTCCTCAGCGACATTCCGTATTTCTTTCTTTGGGGAATTCCATGCTGGTTTTTCTTCAAAGGAAGTTCCGAACTGTTGCAAAAGATTCTGGGGATGTGTCTGATGCTCGGCTGCCATTGGGTCTGGCCGGGCCAGCAGTGTTGTCTTATTGTCTCCCTGAGCTGAGAATGGGGCCTCCTGAATTAGTCTCCTGCAGGCAAAGATGACCAAGTGAGGCCAAGGTGTGTGGGTAAATTTGGACAAAGGGTCTTTCCAGTTCCCAGTAGTTTTTCAAACAAATTGACTGATAACTTATGTTCTAAATCACAGCAAATGTAAACATGTTTTCTCCCCTTGGTAAGGCCTGAAGGACTGATCGGAAATGGAATCAGTATTTTAGATCAAGTGTCCCCAGGCCACGGCCCATTCAGAACTGGGCCACAGAAGTGGCAGGTGCACGTGCACGCAGCTCTGCTTGCATGAGTGGCAGGCGCTCGTGCTCGTGCACATGCCTGCCACCTATGCGGAACCATCCCCTCTCCCCTCCCTCTGGGCTGTGAAGCTGGAAAGGTTGGGGGCCGCTTTTTTAGACGACCGTCTTTGTTGTGTGTAAGGGATGCTCTTTATAAAGCCCTGGGTGCCCTTTTAACTTGTGCTCCTGTTTGCTCCTTTTTAGTGTTTGACAAACATTACATCAACCGAAATTTTGACCGGACAGGACAGATGTCTGTGGTCATCACACCAGGGGTGGGGGTCTTTGAAGTGGACCGGCTACTCATGATCTTGACCAAGCAACGGATGATAGACAATGGTAAAATAACGTTATTAACAACTGGTTAAAATCCAATTGGTTATAGTTTTTCCCTTAGTTCTGGGGATTGGGGTTAGGGTTAGGGGTTCCCTTCTTCCCACGCTCCTCTCCTTGCAAACACCCGGCGATGGAGAGAGCCCGCAGGTGTTTCCTCAGAGTTGGTTGACTTTTGTTTTTCTGGCCACCACCGTCATGGAAGTACTTTGAAACAACCCGTCAACTTTGGTAAGTGAATCTTGTGCTCTTCCTGGTTCTGCCTAAAGGGCTTTACTCTGGGACAGCCAAACATCATCCGCTTCCAGACAAGCTTGTACTCTTGACAGCAGAGTTACTCTAATCTCTTTAATTTAATTTAATCTCCTTAATTTAATCTTTAATCTTGAGGGCAGCCTCCGTGCGCAAGTGCCCTGGTCTTTCAGCTCTTCTTAGAAGAGCCTCACCTGAAAGCGTGTCTTCCTTCATAACCCAGAGTGTGGAGCTGCTCTTCTGCCCACCACAATATGCCTCTTTTCTTAATGAGTTCTGGGCTGGGGGCATCCTGGAAAACCTAAGCAAGAGCTTTGAAGCTGGATGAGGCCAAAGACCCCTCTCAGCCTGGTGGCTCTGGGAAGACCACATCTGAGGGCACAACGGCAGGCAAAGGCTGATTAGGCCACCTCCTGTGTTGGGTTACTTAATAGTAGGGATATGCAGCACCTCAAATCAGTAGCCAAAGTGTTCCTGGGAGAAAATGTGGGGCACATGCCACACCTGTGGGCACCTCCTTCAGGACACTGCACCTGGCTAGGTTGTGATCCCAGGAAGTACATCTTCGATTAAAGAAGTTGTGGCGGGATGTGACAGGGTGCTTCAGAGTAGGTGGTGGGGTTTCCTCTTTGGGCCTCTTTCATGGCATAGCTATTCTGCAGTCCAAGAGAAAGACTCTGCTTCTCTAAGGAGGTGCTGGCAGGTAGGGCTTTTCTCAGCCTGCACATCCTTTACACCTCATTGTTGACTTGTTACCTCCTTAGTAGTCCTTAGCAGCCTATTTCCATCTTCACTATCAGTAAGGGAAAGTCAGATCTTACAATAAGTAAAATAAAGTGATGCTTATGAGACATCAATCAAAGATATGAGCATCGTATATGAGCGAAATGGACATTTTTCATTGTGGGTGAGGAACTGTGAAGCTGGACATTCCCTTCCCTCTTCCTATCTAACTTTTCATACATATTTTGAAAGATAGCCCTGGTAGCTTTCTCCACTCAAAACAAGAGAGTGTTTTCACACACAAGGCCATAATGTGAATGCTGGTCCAAGGTCCAACCTTTTTCCAGCAGTCTCAGGGTTTTGATGTCATTCAAAGGTTTGCTCACAAAGAAAAGCATTTTAAAACTGAACCACTTTGATCCGGTTCTCTAGCAGTGAGAATGTTAGCTTTTCCCACTCCGTCTCATAGCTGTCTTTGGATTTCTTCTCTTTGCAGGGATTGGGGTCGATCTGGTGTGCATGGGAGAGCAGCCCCTCCACGCAGTGCCGCTTTTTAAGGTAAGGCCTCCTGGCTTGGCCCGTCTCCTTCAGCCTTCCCTCCACACCTCCATCAAGGCAAAGGGTCAGCTGTGGCTACTGGCTCTTTCGCCAGCATGGTCACCCAGTTCCTCTGCCAGAATAAAGCTTCTGGATGAAATTTTTAAAAATGTGCCTGTGTGGCTGTGTTTCTACCATACTTGACATTCATGCAAGCAGCATGGGGTTGTAGGCATTATCAGTCTACCTTCAGGCGAATAGAGTAGGGTAGGGTAGGATGGAGTAGGATGGAGTAGAATGGAGTGGAGTGGAGTGGAATGGAATGGAATGGAATGGAATGGAATAGAATAGAATAGAATAGAATAGAATAGAATAGAATAGAATAGAATAGAATAGAATAGAATAGAATAGAATAGAATAGAATAGAATAGAGCTGGAAGGGACCTTGGAGGTCTTCTAGTCCAGCCCCCTGCTCAAGCAGGAGAACCTACACCATTTCAAACAAGTGACTTTCTAGCCTCTTATTAAAAACCTCCAGGGATGGAGCGCCCATGATTTCTGGTGGCAAGCTGTTCCACTGGTTGATTGTCCTCACTGTTAGGAACTTTCTCCTTAATTCTCAGTTGCTTCTCTCTTTGATCAGTTTCCAACCATTGTTTCTTGTCCTTCCCTCTGGTGCTTTGGAAAATAGGTTGACCCCCCTCTTCCTTGTGGCAGCCCCTCAAATACTGGAATGCTGCCATCATGTCGCCCCTGTTTCTTTTCTTTAGACTAGCCAGGCCCAAGTCCTGCAGCCGTTCTTCGTATGTTTTAGTCTCCAGGCCTTTGATCATCTTACTTGCTCTTCTCTGAATTTTTTCCAAACTCTCAACATCTTTTTTTTTATATGGTGACCAAAATTGGCTGCAGTATTCCAGGTGTGGCCTCACTAGGGTTTTATAAAGCGGTACTAATACTTCGTGTGATCTTGATTCTATGCCTCTGTTTATACAACCCAGGATTGTTTTAGCTTTTTTGGCTGCTGCTGCTGCACACAGCTGGCTCAGGGTCAAGTGATCGTCCACTAGAACTCCAAGGTCCCTCTCACAGTTACTGTTTTTGAGTCAGGTCTCGCCCAATCTATACTTGTACCTTTGATTTTTCCTGCCTAAATGTAAAACTTTGCTTTTCTCCACATTGAAACTCATTTTGCTGGATAGGGCCCATTGTTCAAGTTTGTCAAGATTTTTTTGGATCCTGAGTTTGTCTTTTGTAGTGTTGGCTACTCCTGCCAGTTTGGTGTCATCTGCAAATTTGATGAGTTCCCCTTCAACTCCCTCATCTAAGTCAGTGGTTCTTAACCTGGGCGATATTGCCCCCCCAGGGGGCGATTTTGTTTTTCAGGGGGGCGATGGAACAAAAAGGGGCGACGCAGGGGCGAAGGAATGAAAAGGGGGCAGTATGGGGGTGATGGAGCGAGAAGTTTGGGGACACTTTCGGGACTTTTTCGTACAGTGAATCGCTGTATATCTGTCGTGCAAAAACATCAGATCACTCGCTATTAGTGGATTGAATTGTGTTTTCAAATGTTCCTCCAGCTAGCTTCAGTACAGAATGCCGTACGTATGTGAATACGCATCGCTTATCTTCATGCGTGTTGCGCAGCAGCCTCTACCCATACAGTGGCGCGCCATTGGCCAGAATGGGCAGTGGTGGAGGGGGGAGCGCTTCTTTCAAAACATCGCCTGCTGAGTGGCTGTCCCCTGTGACGTCAGCTGTAATGTCAACGTAACTGTTGAAAACAGGCTTATCGACGTCCACGTGTGTTTTTCTAGTGTTCCAGTGGAGTTGAAAATTTAATTTGCAGGTAGTGCCTTTCATTTCGAAGACCTCTCAACATGGCCGAGAAGAGGAAGTGTCGCCAATATTCGACGGAATACCTAAAATTGGGATTCATTCCATCTCCTTCCAACGTACAGTTTCCGTTTTCTCTTCTTTGTGAGAAAACATTTTCAAATGAAGCGATGAAGCCTTCCCGACTGAAAGACCATTTAGTAAGAATTCATTTGGATAAAGCCAACAAACCGGCATCATTTTTCCAATCCTTAAAGGCCAAGTTTGAGAGTCGCAGCACTGTTGGGAAGTTATTTGGAAAATCGTCACTCAACACTGACAAGGGGCCCATTTGTTCCTATGAAGTATCTTTGTTGATCGCAAAATGTGGCAAACCTCACACTATCGGAGAAACGCTGATTTTACCAGCAGTGAAACAGATTGTTGCCACCATGTTGGGGCCCAGTGCAAGCACGATCACGCAATCGATTCCTTTCAGCAACGACACCGTATCAAAAAGAATTGATGAAATGGCTGATGATGTGGAAGAAAGGCTTATTGACACCTTGAAAAATACAGAATTTGTGATGCAGATTGACGAGTCAACGATTTGTGAAAAGGAAGCCTTGTTATTGGCTTATGTCCATTTCATCTTAGTTCCTGCGTTGCGGTTTGTTCTTATGCCCTTGTTATATTTCTTTTTGCGTCTTAAATTTCACTTGTAATTCAATCATTAAATGTTACTGTTTTTCTTTTCGGGCATTTCACTTTCTTGCCATTGAATTTTGTTTTCAGTGGTGAAGCAATGTAAAAATGATGTGATCTGTCTACAAGAAACTCACATTAGATTTTCAGACCAGAAATACTTGATTAATAATAAGCTGGGTACACACTTTGTGGCATCATCTTTAGATAAAAAAAATGGAATTGTTATTTATGTTAAAAATAATATAAAAGCTAAGTTATTAGAAGCAGATACTCAAGGTAGATTTTTAGCTATAGAAATTTTACTGGATGGGAAGAAAGTTCTCTTGATGGGTATATATGCTCCAAACCAAAAACAAGGCATGTTTTATAAATCATTACACAAAAAGTTATTAGAGTTGGACTATAGATCTTGTATTTTAATGGGAGACTGGAATGGAATCCTTGATACTGGTTTGGACAAGAAAAAGATTTCATTAGTTTCTCAATCGCGTTCAATTTTACCTAAATCTTTTTTTGATATTAAAGATGATTTTAATTTGTTTGATATTTGGAGAGAAAGACATGGTAGGGATCAAGAGTTTACTTTTTTCTCTGACAGACATCAATCATTTTCTAGAATTGATTTTATTTTAACTACTAGTGATTTTATGTTAAATTTAAAGAAAGTTAAAATTCTACCTAATGTATTGTCTGACCACAATCCAGTTATGATGGAATTAAGGTCTGGCCAATTTTTACGTAGATCCTGGAGACTTAATGAAAATCTGTTTAATTATGAAATGTATGTGCAAGAATGTAAAAAGGCTATCAAGGAATTTTTTAGGTTAAACAAGAATGTAGGTTTACCAATAGAAGTGGTGTGGGACTCTAGTAAGGCCCATATGCGTGGAATATTAATTGAACTGAATGCTAGGCATAGACGTAAACAGGAGGAAAAGAGGCGAGTTTTAGAAGCGGAAATAAGAAAGAAAGAGTTATTATTAATTGATAAACCAGATGATAGTGACATTAAAGAAGGGATAAAGGTTTTACGGAAACAATTTGATATTTTGATGACCGACCAGGTTGCCAGGAATATACAATATGCTAAACATAATACTTTTTTTAATGCTAATAAACCTGGCAGATGGTTGGCTTATACATTAAGGAAAAAACAAAAATCCCGTTTAATTGAGAAGGTTGAATATAAAGGGCAAGAAGTATTTCATCAAGAAACTATTAAGAAGGCTTTTCTAGAGTTCTACACCAAATTGTATGCTGAAGAAAAAGTTCAAGAGAAAGAGATAGATGCCTTTTTACAAAATCAAAATGTTTCTGAAATTACTTTGGAACAAAGAGATAGATTAAATGCTTTGATTAGGCCAGAAGAAATTATTGATGCAATTAAGCAATTGAAATTGGGAAAATCTCCAGGTACTGATGGTTTTACCACGATTTATTATAGGTGTTTACAGGAGGAAATGGTGGAACATATGAGGGAGTTATTTGTGAATATACAAGAGGGTGGTCGGGTTCCACCCTCTTGGAAAACGGCTAATGTATGTTTGATTCCTAAAGAGGGTAAAGATAATGTTCAAGTAGAAAATTTTAGACCTATTTCCTTGTTGAATACGGATTATAAGATTTTTGCCAAAATTTTGGCTAATAGATTAATGACAGTTTTGACACAGAGGATTCACCCGGATCAAACTGGTTTTTTACAAGGGAGACAGATGAAAACCAATGTTAGACAACTCGCTAACATATTGGAATATTTGGATAAACATATCCAAGTACCAGCTGTTTTAATGTTTTTAGATGCAGAAAAAGCTTTTGATAGACTGAATTGGACGTTTCTGCAAAGGCTTGTGGTAAGGATGGGAATGGGGGACCAGTTTATTAATTCTATATCAGCTATATATCAGAAACAAACAGGACAGATTATAGTGAATGGACAATTAACAGATTCATTTAATATAGAAAAGGGTACTAGGCAGGGTTGTCCCTTATCCCCTTTATTGTTTGTTTTAACCTTAGAGGTACTATTGAATAGGATTAGAGCATCAGAGGAATTAAGGGGGGTACAAATTAGACAACATGATTATAGATTATGTGCCTTTGCAGACGATTTACTTGTGACGCTAACTCAGCCAATACAATCGGTTCAGAGTTTGATGGAAATTATTCAAAATTATGGAAAAGTTTCAGGTTTTAAACTAAATTTATCCAAGACAAAGATGTTGGTTAAAAATCTTGATAACAAATTAAAACAAGATTTGGAAAGAATAACGGGATGCGAGATAGTTAAAAAAGTTAAATATTTAGGAATTTATATAGAAGCTTCAAATGGTAAATTATATAAGAATAATTATGAACTTTTATGGTGTAAAGTACAAAAAGAATTGGAGAATTGGAAAAAACTACAATTATCCATGTTGGGCAGAATAGCCGCTATTAAAATGAATGTATTGCCGAAATTTTTATTTTTATTTCAAATGTTACCAATACTTAAAAAGGATGGAAATCTCGATGAATGGCAGAAAGGTATAAACAAATTCATTTGGGATGGCAAGAAACCAAGGGTTAAATTTAAAATTATTCAAGACACAAGAGAGAGAGGTGGTTTGAAAGTGCCTAATTTTAAATTATATTATTATGCAGCAGTTCTAGTGGTTATAAGTGATTGGATTAACTTAACAAATGAAAGAATATTAAATATAGAAGGATATGGGTTAGTATATGGGTTCCACGCGTATTTAGTTTATGACAAAAAATTGGATAGGAGTTTTAAAGAACATATAATAAGAAACTCTGTCTTGCGAGTCTGGAAAAAGTATTATTATAAGTTAAATGGTAAAATTCCTTTATGGACAGTTCCCAGACACGCAATACAGAGTATAGGTATACAACAAATTCAAGACGTGGTGCCCTATGATAAACTTTTAAATAAAGAAGGGAATAGCATAGAACTGAAATCATTAGATAAATTAAGGGAGGAAGGTATAGCTCATAATTGGTTTTATCATGCACAACTTCAAGCCAGATGGCAAAAAGATGTCAAGATGGGTTTTTCTTTAAAGGATGATGAAAAATTAATTATACAAATTAGAGATCAAAGAAAGATGCATATTAAAAGAATATATGATGCTTTAATTGAAATTGATTCTGGAACTGAATTAATTAAAGACTGTATGATTAAATGGGAAGGTAACTTCGGCCACCCAATTATGATGGAAACTTGGAAAAGAATATGGGTGAAAAATGTTAAATTTACACAAGCTCAGCATCTAAGAGAAAATTTTTATAAAATGTTTTACAGATGGCATTTAGATCCCAAAAAATTATCGTCTATGTATCCAAATTTGCAACCCAAATGTTGGCGATGTGACTCTATGGACGCTACTTACTTTCACATTTGGTGGTCTTGCAAAAAAATTAAGGCTTTTTGGATAAAAATATGGTGGATTCTTCAAAATATCTTGAAAAAGCGTATTGAGTTTGTACCACAGTTGTTTTTGTTGGGTATTACAAAGGACTGTTCCACTACAGAGACTAAGTTGATTTTGAACTTGATTACTGCTGCAAGACTGTTGGTGGGACAATATTGGAAGTCATCTGAAATACCATCTATTGAAGAATGGACATTAAAAGTTACCCATCTTGTGGAGATGGCTAAGATTTCGGCATACCTGAAGAACCACTCAAATGAAACGTTTTTGATGGACTGGAAGAAATGGATTGATTATATGCAAAAGAAATATCAGTTGAAAGAATTAGATTTGATATATAGTTAAATAGTTTAATATAGTAGTTTAGTGAGGTTTCTTGTGTTTTTACCCTGTATTCATTCTGGGAAGTCGGGGGGGGGAGGGGGGAGGGAGATAATATATGTTAGCTTATGTTTCTCAACTGTAGTTGGGGACTTAGGGATTAGATAATTTTTGTAGGATGCTCGGTAGAATTGTAGCTAGTGTTTTGGATGGCGAGGAGGAGGAGCGAAAATACAAGAGGAGTGGGCTGGTGGAGGGTGTTCTGGAGGGGGGTTCCGAGCAGTTCTTTGTATTGTTTATTTTTATTATGTAATTTGTTTGTTTTCAGTTGAGTTAATAGGTTACTATGTTATAATTGTTAAAAGTTTTTTATAAAAAATTTTAATAAAAAAATTATTAAAAAAAAAAAAAAAAGAATTTTGTTTTCAGTGGTCATTACATTTAAGTGTCTTGAACAAATAAGATAATAATGAAGTGACGGGTGGCACCAAAATTTTTCACACAGTTGAGTTTTGCATCGGTATGTCCTGATGACAATTTTAAAGAAAACAAAAAAAAAGTGTTTGCATAAATTGAAGAATTATTTCCTATGTTGTGATTGAGAGGTTATGTTGGGGGAGGGGGGCGATGACAACTTCCTCATTGGCTCAAGGGGGGGCGATTCGTTCAAAAAGGTTAAGAACCACTGATCTAAGTCCTTGATGAAGATATTGAAGAGTCCTGGGCCTAAGACGGAACCTTGTGGTACCCCACTGTTACTTCTCTCCATGTGGATGTAGTGCCGTTGAGGACTACTCTTTGGGTGCAGTTTGTCATCCAACTACAGATCCATCTGGTGGTGATGTTGTCTATTCCACCTTTTTCTAGCTTACCAAGGAGTAGGTTGTGGTCTACTTTACCAAATGCCTTACTGAAATATAAGTATACTACGTCCACAGCATTTCGCTGGACTACTAATTTAGTCACTTTATTGAAGAGTGAGATAAGATTGGTTTGATATGATCTGTTTTTTATAAAGCTGTGCTGGCTACTAGTTATAACTTTATTTGCTTCGAGTTGTTGGTAGATCTGTTTTTTGATGATCTTTTCCAGGATCTTCCCAGGTATTGATGTTAGACTGATTGGTCTGTAGTTTCCGGGTCTGTTTTTTTTTTTTCCTTTGGTTTTCTTCTATTGCTGTTGCTTCTGTCGGTTTTCTTCTTCCTTACTGAATAAATTGGTTAAGGAGGGAAAGGAAACAGGAACTCGAATAAATCTTCTGGATTGATGGCCTTGTTGGACCCCCTGCCCCTCCATCTGAAGGCAGGTGCTATTTGGTGGAGGGGTCAGTATCAGAGGGAAGGGAAAGACAAAACTGGCCAGGAGACAGGAAAAAGGAGCTGCAGAGTCCTCGGTGCTTACAGCTCCATTTTCCTCACTGGCAGAAGCCTGCTTGTTTTCAGTTTACTTCTGAGCACCTAACACTGAGGACTAGGAACGGTCTTCTTTTAAACCTGGGCAGGCCATCTCAAGCCCTTCTTGTTCATCGCCTCTCAGCCTAACACGATTGGGACCATTGTAGTCCAACAGTATTCAGTATTCCAAGGATCACAGGTTGCTTGGGCGAAGTGTCTCTGGATTAATTCCTTGCCCACAAAGCATCTCTTTTGGTTCTCCAGGCACCTCACAGCTGTCTGACTCCTGGTTTCTCCTTCTCACCTCTTAGCTACACAATCGCTGCAGTTCTGGGGATCCACGCTTGGGAGATGACTACAATATACCCCACTGGATCAACCACAGGTGCGCATCTGTAATCCAGGCGGATAGGAGCAGGCAGTGTCCACGTGGGGCTATCTCCCCCTTGCAGCTTTGGTTTTGGAAGACAGGCCTATCACCCTGACTTTCCCAAGGCCTGCAAACACCTCTGGCTTGGTGACCGTTTGCGTTGTCGCTTTTCTGCTTAAGATGCAGAAAGTTGAGTTTGGGAGGAAGCAAAAATGCTAATGCATCTTTTGTTTTGGATCAGTTATTTTTTCCTCTTTCCAGAAAACGTGCTGCTTCAGATATTTTCCCCAACCTGTGATTTTGCCTCATCTTTCTGCCTCCCTCTCTTCATAGTTTCTACACTTCCAAAAGCCAACTTCAGTGTAACAGTTTCACCCCACGGATCAAGCTGGCAGCTCGGAAGGTAAGTGGACTGGTCTAATTGTGGAGTGCAGCCCTAGCGGTGCACTCAGGTCAGATTTGCAACCACAGGAATAATCACCACTAGCTATTTTTAAGGACAGACATTGCAATGATTGAAGGAAAAAAAAAATTAAAAATTCTCCCTCCAGAGCAGGCCCGCACAACTCATAGAGAGGAAGGGCTCGATCAATACGTGAAAAATAATTGTGACCCACAAATGATGGTTGTGCGGTTGACTTGGGCATCTAACGATCTGGCAGCAGCTATGGAGCTGGCAGTGTTCCCCGAAGCCTGGTGGTGTCAGAGGCGCCCAGGAGCCCATCTTGAGGGGCAGAAGTGGCTGCACATAAACACCTCTTGGGGGCAGCGGATCTTTCTTGGCAGCAGCAAATTGTGGTGGCAACAGATTGGTTATTTCAGATAATGCCGCAGGAGGCTGCTTGGTGGGCCATGTTGTGTAGGTCTGCTCTAGAATTTGTAAAGACTCATTTCAGTTTTTCTTTTTTGCATGTTGAATTTCAGCCACAGAGTGAAAAAGCCAAAAGTAGCAGGGAATCTTGTGAGTAACTCTCCTACATTATTGCATTGTTCTTTTGTAAAGATGAGAATGAGAGTTTTATGTCCGGCGCTTCCACTGTGCAACTGGCAAGTTCATGGTGGAACAGGAGGGATTTTTGCCCATTAATTCCAAAGCCCCCTCCCTGTTTCCTTTTCTCCCCACCCCCTACGTTTCCCCTCTGGTCTTGCTTCCCTTCCCTTCTCCCTCCTTCCCTTCTCCCTCGATCTCTTTCCTGCTTCCCCCCTCCCTCTCTTTTCTCTGTGGAAGGGAAAGCAGTGGTGGTATTTCCCTTTGTAACTAGCCCTTCTACTGCACCAGCAATTTTCTGTATTCATGGCTTTGAAAAGAACCCTAAATAGACTCAGAAAAATTGCCTCCATTCTGTGCCACACACAGTAGCTGTTCTGAAGGAAAAAGACTCGCCCTGTGGACGGCCAATACATTTTACAAATAAATAAAATAAAACAGGCATGTCAAAGATTAGTGCCGGGAGGACAGCTTAAGCCCCACTCCACGCCTTGAGCCCCCCCCCAGCGTTCCAGCTTCTCACCATCCAAACTCAACAGCACATTTTTCAGGCAAATGAAGTGATGTAATAGATGCAAATTGTGTCCAGCCTGGTGCTGCAGGCCATTGGACCAAAGTGCCAGCACAGCCTGACAGGCCTGGGGTAAGGAAGCATCATAGAGCTGCCAAGAACTGCAGCCCAAGAGAGACTCCGAGGGATGCTGCACAGTCTCAGCCCTGCGGAGGCTTTGCCAGGATCCCCTCGTAGTGCTGGCCTTCGTAGGCAAGGAATCCAGTCAGGCAGAGGACAGGTGGAGAAGGTGGAGACTTGACTCTCTGCCCATCAGTTGGGCCACACGGTTCATGTTTAAGTTGGCAAAGTGGTTTCAGGGCGTGCTTGCCCACAGCCTGGGACCCAGCTGTTAGAAGGCCCTCCAGTCACGGGCTGGTCTGCTTGTGTTCCAGCCTTGGGCGCTCCTAAGGAGACCGAGAACGCACTTCCCATTCAAGTGGACTATGATGCCTACGATGCCCAGGTTTTCCATCTGCCCGGCCCCTCCAGACTCCCACGTTACACCACCTTTAGGTAAGCAAGCCTGTGGCCAAGCTTAGGGGGTTGCACTGGGGAAGAGAGAGGCAAAGCTTTATATTTGGGTACAAGGAATTAAAAACGCTGTGTAAGATAGGAGAGTCCTAGATCTGGGGAGCAGTAGTGAGGGAGATGCCTTAGTGGATAACGGAGACTTGCTGTGCTCCACCCTTGTTGAACAGCTCTCCCAACAAAAACATCTTGTCTGCTCACAGCTGCAGCCCTCTTCTCCCAGTCCCAGCTGGCCTACTGGCTGAGGTTTCTAGGCAGAATTGCAGGACAGATGTTGATCAACAGGATGTGTCTGGGAAGGCAGGTTGCAGTGCGTAGGGTGGAAGAACAGAGAGTGGGTTTATCTACACTAGAGATGATTAAGGGAGGCAGACTCTGACCTTCCTGTACCGGGAGGAGGAAGAGGCTCTTCTAAATTCTAGGAGAAACATCCTGACAGTAAGAGCAGTTCAGTCTGGAACAGAGTTCCTTGACAGCTGGTAGGCTGTCCCTCACTGGAGATAATTTAAGCAAAGGATGGAACTGGGAAATTTGGTAACAGCATCCGGCATTGGGAGGGGAGCCGGAGATGATCTCTGAGGTTGAATCCATGTTGCGGTTTACTGTGCAGTGCCATCAAAACCCTGCCAGTCTCCTTGATCCATGGCACAGGCGCCCTAACCCCGCCTGACTTGCTCCTTGTGGGTTCCCCAGCAGGTCTGTGCGGGAGAGAGAGAGTCGGCCTTGGAAGACCTCCAGCTCCTACGATGCCTCCTCCAGCCCCTCTCTGCAGAGTCGCCCCCCGCCCCCCGAAGAGGTTCGGAGCCAGGCTTCAGATGACAGCTCTCTGGGGAAGATCTCGGACATCCTTATGATCCCACGGGCCCACCTGCACCTGCAGTACGAAGTCAGCAGCTCTCTGGGCTACACCAGTGGCCGAGGTCAGCACAGGGCTTGGGACATCCTTTTTGGAGCTGGTGTTTGGTGCTTGGTCAGCCTTTCAGAGTTACTAGCTTTTTTAAATAAAAACATTCAGAGTCCCGAGAGTCCACTTCCACAGTGCAAATTACAACTCACTCACAAGCCAGACGAAATACCCAGCAACAATCATGGATTCCTTCCCAGAGGACACTGGTTTACCTTTTCCTTTCATTTCCTTTTGGGCTGGTTTCATTTACCCAGCCCAGAATTTAAAACTAGACAAAATTCCAGTCCTCCTAGAACTCTTCTTGGGCGTCACCTTCACTGTCTTATCCTAGAAATGTCACTCTGTTTGAGACCCAGTGATTCGTTTGACACAGAGCCCTGGACGTGGGTTGGAGCATTGTGGAAACTCAATTTTTGTCATACATGCTGCATGAACCAACAAGTAATGCTATTCTAGGGTTAATTGAGAAGATCTTAGGTGAGGAGAGCAGTGGTGCTCTGTTAAGGTTAGGATTGAGCCTGTTGTGGGGGGTCCTTGGTGCTCTCTGAACTTGGTTGTTTTCTTGCAGACGTCTCATTACCAAACTAGATAACATCATCGGTGCTGTCCATGAACCTGTTGCATGGCACAACCACTGAGAGCACTTCATTCTTCTGGGAAGCAGCTTCTTCCTCTCATTGTCTTGATCCATGTCCTGCTCCTCTTCCTCTTCCTCCTCTCTGGCCTTTGCTGCCTCCTCTTACCCTGGATTGTCTCTTGCTCTTTGGCACTTCGGGAGTCATGATCTCCACCTGGGATTCTCCGCTCAGGCCTTCTGTAGCTTCCTATGCACTGTCTTTACAGGGTTTTCAACTCTTGCTCCACCTGCTCAGCCAGGGGAAATATCTGGCCAGATTGTCCTCTGCAGTAGCGTTTGACATTCTTCTTCTGAAGTTTCACTGCTAAGGAAGGACTTTGGATGGAGAGATGGGGGTTCTGGTTTGACTAAGACTGCGTATCCCCGAATAACTTATTTCTGCTGTAAAAATGTAGAATGATTCTGTGGGTTAAACACTAAGGGTCATTAACAATCTAGAAACATGCACAGGCTGTTCCAAGCTATGTTGGATCCCCCCCAAACTGCCTATAGCTTGATTTTGAAATTACAACAGTCACTGTCAGACCTGCCACAACTTGCACCTTTAAATAGAAATGATCCTTGGCTCCATTTGTTGCGAAAGGTATAGCTTATTAGAAATCAAGTGCATTGCAGTATTGCAAAATCAGAACTGAAAACTGTGGGTCAAAATCCTACTTTTTCCTCCCTCAACTGTCTCTTGTTGTCCATGCCAGTGTAACTACTCTGGTTGAGGCAAGATGTTTCCCTAACAGTCAGCACAAGTGCATTTTGGTGTGCAGCTCCCTCCTTCCAGTTGGGTGACCTTGAGGCAGCTCCTCGAGGAGATACAGCACTACTTTCATTTTCCCCCAATCCTTTCTCCCTTCATTCTCCCTCCCCACAGTTCATGACAGTCTAATTACCACCTAGTAGTAAAGAGAACACACAAGAGCATAAGGTGGCAGGTGACAGCCACACCTCCATCACCAGCCCCATGCAGTCACATGACTGCACTTTGGGCCCTTTGCAGCCAGTTCACCTTTATGGCTGTTTGCAATGACCTGCGATCACATGACTGTGATTTCCAATGTTTTTTTCCAGGATTCTGGCATTTCCAGTAGCAAACGCCCATTGGATAATATGGATTTGCTTAAGGACCACTGCATTCGCTTTACAACTACCACAATCATTTAACGATTGTGACAAAAAAAAGATAAAATTGAGTCTGGTCAAATGGTGATCTGTTTAATGACCATAGTGACTTACAACCAGGATTCTGGGCTTGATTACTGTCATAAATTGAGGACTACTTATATGCTTAATCCTAGAAACACTGCATTGAGTTGGCCTAGTCTAGGTCCCTGCTCTGCAGAATGTAAAATGCAATGTGTGTCCTAGCCTCCCTGATTGGAATGGAATAGAAATGGAAATGGAATAGGAATGGATTGTAATGGAATGGATATGGAAATGGAAATGGAAATGGAAATAGAAATAGAAATAGAATTGGAAATGGAAATGAAAATGAAAATGGAATAGGAATGGAATGGATTGGAATGGAATAGAAATGGAAATGGAACGGGATGGAACAGATCAGAATACTTTATTTGGCCAACTGTGATTAGACACACATGGAATTTGTCCCTGGTATAGAAGCTCTCAGTGTACATACAAACAACAGAGTGATAAATCATAAGATACAAACACAGAGAGGCATTTTTCATTTTTCACCATGAACTAGGTGGAAATGTAGTAACAATTTACAAGCAAAAAGTAGGAAGAGTCTGCAGAGATGGGTTCCTGGAAAGCTTTCCAGCTGCTGAAAAAGAGCCCTGCTCTGGGTCACGTGACTGGGAAGGAAGCCCCACCCCCTTGTTTCGATCTGGTCTTCCTTCTGCCGGCTTCTCCCCCCCCCCCCCAAAGAAGGAAGAGGGCCCCTGTGGTTCTGCAATTTTATGGTATTTGGGAAAGCCGTATACAGAAACTATGCATGCCTGGGAAAATTGCACAGAAAGGAAACTAAGAGGAAGAAGTTGTGTTGGATAGGTGTGTTCAGAGCCTTATTTGTAAAGATAATAAAGGCAGGATAGAAATAAAATAATTTAAAAATAAAAACTGACTCACCCTGAACAGTTACTCAGTGTGTCTGGAAGTGAGATAATTCTGTATCCTTGCACTAAGCAGTAGATACCGTGCTGTGGTAACAGTTCTCTGCCTGTGAATTAAGTTTCTAGTCCCAAATGCTGGAACCAAGGAGACAGTCTTTTTGGTTTTTGTTTTAAATGTTCTCATTGCTCACCCAGCAAACATATTTGGAAGTTTGAATGAGAAAATGCAACTAGCAACTCTCCCAATCCAATAATATGGGGTGGAGGCCTTTCGGGAATCCTTGGTGCATCCTCTTTAGCCCTCACATACTGACTGGAATGTCTAATAATAATAATAATAATAATAATAATAATAATAATAATAATAATAATAATGATGATGATGATGATGATGATGATGATGATAATGATAATGATAATGATAATAATAATAACAAAGTTGGAAGGGACCTTGGAGGTCATCTAGTCTAACCCCCTGCTCAGGCAGGAAACCCTACACCATTTCGGACAAATGGCTGTCCAGTCTCTTCTTAAAAACTTCCAGTGTTGGAGCATTCACCGCTTCTGGAGGCAGGTTGTTCCACTGGTTAATTGTTCTGTCAGGAAGTTTCTCCTTAGTTCTAGGGTGCTTCTCTCCTTGATGAGTTTCCATCCGTTGCTTCTTGTCCTGCCTTCAGGCGCCTTGGAAGAGTTTCTGGCAATGACCTTGCTTGAAAGCAGTGCCAGATCTTTCTGAGCTCCGGGAATTTCTTACTGAAGATGAGTCTTTACCCCTCACAGATCACCTTGAGAACATATTGGAGTCTCAGCAGCGAGATCTGAGCGCCCCTGGAAGATTTCACGTGGGGAGTGCCGAGTCCCGGCTGCACATCCGTTCTGCTGGGGGATACACACCACAGCGGGCGCTGATCAACCCCTTCGCCCCCTCCCGGATGCCCATGAAACTCACATCCAACAGGAGGCGCTGGATGCACACGTTCCCTGTGGGTAAGGAACTTCTCTTTGGCCTTTGTTGGTGTTGTAGTTGGGTAATATGCAACGTTTTCTTTTGGGGAGCTTCTGCCAGCTATAGAGGTTATGTCACCAACTTTTGCTTGGTTTGCTTTTTGTTCTGTTGTTAGAGTTGCTTCTGTTGTCATATTCTTTGAGAGCCATAGCCCAGTCAGGAAAGCTTGAGTTCATTGATTGATTGATTGACTATGTGCCATCAAGCTGTTGTCCGCTGTTAGCAAGCACATAGATAGGTTTTTCTCCATGATGCTTTTCCCCCAATCTGTTCTTTTAGATCTTCCAAAGGTGCCTCCATCACCCCTATAACTGAGTCCACCTATCTTGTTGCTTGTCATCTTCTTCATCTCTTTCCTTCCATTTTTCCCAGGTTTGGAGCCTTTTCCAGAGAGCTGGATCTTGCATGTATGTCATCTGAAGTAGAATATTTGAGCCTGGTTGTCATGGTTCTGACAGATGAAACCCTTCAAAAGAACGAGGCATTGTTTTCCTTAAAGAACCTTTGTTCGGGAAACAAAGTATCGGCACTACATAGTTGAACCCAAAACTAAATTCCCCTGCCCTGGATACAAAGTTTCAACGTACAATTCCCACCCTCAATGACCTGTCATAAGCACATTCCCCAATTAGCTTATAGCTCGGGCTTTCTCCCTAGCTCTCTAGCCCGCCAAAACATTATCAGCTCCGGACCCAGTTGGTCCTTGAGTTCCCACGGCAGAGTTATTATTATGGTTAACTAAGCTTACATCCCAATTCCCCCTCCCTGCACCAACTAATTCTAGAAGCAGGAAAAAATAAAAAGAGAAAATGGCTGCTTTTTCATCTGTTGTCAAAGCAAGACCATTCGATGTTAGCAGCGTTGACACTGGTCTTTTGTGCCTTGAGTCAAAACTCTGGGTTGATTTGTTTAATGATCCATCAGCTGTTTCCTTGGCTGGCCATATTCTTCCCAGGAATCTTCTCCAAAACCAAAGTTGAAAAGTGTCAATTCTCTTCCTACCCTGCTTCTTCAAAGTCCAACTTTCACTTCTGTAGAGTGTCACTGGGAATGCCATGGCTTAGTCTACTTCTGATCTTTGTAGATATAGAGACATCGTAGCATTTAAATATCTTTTCCAAGACCTTTTCCAAGACATACTGAGTACGCTACTACAGTTTGACTGCTTCTTGGTTTAGTGTTGAAGGTTTATCTTCAGCATCTTCGTTGTCAATTCTAAGGTTGATTGTTCTACCTGTTGTCATTAGTTTGGTCTTTATAAATTTCAGTCCCATTTTTCACTGTGCTATTTTGGCCCAAGATGGCCACTGTATGACAGCTCTTTTAGTGAGCTCCTCATCCTTTTGTTTTACTTACTTTTATATGGTTGTAAAATAGTTCATTTTCATTTAATTTTTATCTAATATTAACTAGGAAAGTTAGATTTTTTTTACTAGAGTTGTAGTTTTATGATTATAAATTTAGGATTAGATAGGATTAGGTTTTAGACTACGAGTTCCGGAATTTATCAGCTTTCAGCATTTGTCAATAAAATGGAAGTATGTTTTAAAATCCTTCAAACCACCCAAGGATGCCAAAACAAAAGGTAACAGTAAAAGCAAAAACTGACTCTAAAAGAAAGGTTAAAAGGAGGCATAAATTGGATATACAGTCGGGAGGAAACCCTAATCACAACATGGTGGCAACAACACCCAAACAACCAAAGATAAAGGATCTATTTCAGATAATGGACACTGCACTCCTTCCTTTTTCTCTTCACCCCTTGTAACTACTTTAAATAAGCCCTGATCCTTACTGGACTGGGAGGAGGATAACTGTCTTTCTGGTGGAAATAGAGGCTCCATTAGGAGACAGAGGGGAGGATAAGGATAATACTAAGAGCAATTTTAGGGAGACCTGAACTTGGTTGCCAAGAATTGCCTCTTGACAGCACAAAGAGTTATTGCTATATTTGATCAGCTCTTGGAAGCAAATAAAAAGATCAAAGAATTAAAGTCTCTAATGGGAAATTATACCTCTAAATTGGATAAGGAAGTAAATAGCAAAGCCCATGCTCCAAAGCTTACTTTGAATTCACGGACAGCTTATATGGATCGGGGGCCTCAAGATGGAGAAGACACGGAGGAGAGGCTGGTTCTACAGAGACATAGGATACTACTCCAAGTTGCAGATGTTCCCTTGAACAGACAAGTAATACTGAATTCTCTTTCCCAACTTTTACACTGCAGGGTATATTCTAATGAACTAACAGAGATTTCATGGCTCCCCAGCAGACGTGGTTGTAAAAAAATACTGTTAACCTTTGGGCAGATTGTTCTTCCATCAATGTTGCTTAGGCGTGAAAGCAAAGAGCCAAGTTAGAGAGGGAGGTTGACTCCAACCTTGAAAATTCTAAAACATTAACGGCCAAGCAAAGAATCCCTCTATTAACAAGGATAGAATAAGATAAGGATAATAAAAAAGAACTCAGATCTACTTAACGGACAGTTACAGTTCATGGATGATGAAGAAGAGTTAATCCATCAATTTGCCACCCTTTGCCCAGGAGGTCAACAGTTGATTTTAAAGAAAATTGGAATAATTAGTTCAATGTTGAAATTGGCAACTAATGCAACAGAAAATCTGAACACTCTGCTCTCCACTAGCTGCTCTTCTATGGAACTTTTATCAAGCTCGGTTTCTGAAATCACCAAATCCCCAACAGATAAAAAGAGGTGTGTCAGTCCAAAGCAAAAAGTAAAGGAAAAGTTATTAACTAACTAGCTGTGCTGTTTGACATTTAGAACTAGGCTTGCAAAACCTCTGCATTCTGGGCTCTCAAGAGTAGTATCAACACAGCACAGTTTATTGGTGTTTCTTACTCCACATTTTGAGTCCTTGGGCTTTAAAAAAGATCTTTCTGTGCCTGAATATGCTGTATGTCAGAATGCTGTGTGTGTGTGTCATAGTTGGTGGGATGTAAACAGCAGTCTATTGGCTTGCAAAGTAGTGTCTAGATTATATATCCCGGTTTACATAGAACAGTGTTAGCAATCTTGGAATAAAACTGGACTTTTATTGTGTTTCTGTTACATTAGCCAAAATAAGCTGTAGTAGACTCTGATTAAGGCTGGTAATCCAATCTCACTTTCTCAATCTTATTAAAAAGTACTATGTGAAACCCTTGATTGACTACTTAACTAGGTGGTGGAAGTCACTATCCAGAGGCCTACTTGACAAATATGTCATATGGAACTTTGCAATTTTGAATGTAAGATGATTTTGACAAGTCATTCAGGCCAGTTCTCCAATGAGCATCATTTTGTCAGGATTGTCTGATCAGTAACCAGTTTGTTTGGGTTCTGTGAGCTCATGTTTATCTCATTAGGGGTCATATCTAGCCATTTTGTCTTCTGTTTGTCTCTTTAATTGCCTGTAGCTTTTCCAAGCTCTGATTCTTGCCTTGCATTGTGTCTCCAAAATATTTAATCATTATTAGTGGTGCTTCCAGTGAGCACCACTTTCATCTGCTATTCAATTATTTGTCCTTCTGCTCCATGGTCTTCTCAACAATCACAATCCAGAGGCATCATTTTTTTCTTTGTTCAGCTTTTCTTGTATCTGATTTCCACAGACACACATTACAACTGGGGAAGCAGGGCTGGAATGTCTCTGCACTTTGTGTAGTTCTGTTATAAAGTTTTTCCCAGGTAGCAGATGTCTGCTTGAGTTGAACAGAATAGGAAGGCACCACATAAACACGACTCACAGAACAGCCCAAAGCAGGTATTCCGGTAGAGAAATTCCCTGAGGGTGGGCTCCAGCAGGATTCCAAAAGCTCGGAAGAGTAAATCTCTGGTCCCGGGAACCGACCCAAATTCAGTTTCGCTTCATTATCCTGGGACACACATATTTGTCTTTATTCGTGAATAGAACAACTTTATTTGGCCAAGTGAGATTAGACACACAATGAATTTGTCTCCTGTGCAGAAGCTGTCAAAGCTTCGTGTATGTAGTCACCGTCTGTCGGTCCAGAAGGCTTTAGGTGTGGCCAACCAATGCAGAGTAAAGAAGACACAAGATGTCCTTTGAAACAGCATCAATAGTGAAACAACATAATACCTAAATCTATAAAAGCCATAAACATTAAAAAACCTGGTAGCAAAGACAAGCTTCCACATGCAATCCTCTGTGAAATCCTCTTCTACACTCCACCCTATCCCAGCACTTGGGGGAAATAAGTTTTTGCCTGGCACTCTGGATCTTCACTCCACTCCAATTTTTTTCCGGGTATAACAACTGGCTGACCAGTCTGTACCTTCCTGAGCCTCTGTTCCCCCTTTTAGAAATGGGATTTATGCAGTGGAATTTATGCATGTGTACACACACACACACACACACACACACACGATGACCCCCTATGTACCCAAAGAGTATTTCAGTCAGCTTTGATTAGGGAGATTAACGAAACAGCCAAACTTGTGATTGGTCAGGTCCTTCTGGAGAAGCCATCCAGATCCACCACCAGACCCGTCAGAACATGGCCGAAATGCAGGGCAGTGGGCAGAGGGACTGGACTCACTCCTCAGCTGAGCTGTTGGAACTTGCTTATCACGAGGCGGCTGGAAGGTAAGGGCATTTAGCGAGTGGACCCTGACCTCACTGGGCTCCCTGCCATAGCAAGAGCCCTGCCCCACTCAGGGGAAACTTTTCCGAAACTGTTTACATTGATAACATATTTATAGCTTGGAGTTGAATTGTGGGTCCTTTGTACTCTTTGACTTTGGTTGTTTGCTTATAGACATTTCATTATCCAACTAGGTAATAGCATCAGTGCCTTAATCCGTGTACTGGTGACATTACCTAGTTGGATCATGAAACATCTGAAAGAAAACACCAAGTTCAGAGAGCACCAAGGAACCCACAAAAGTCTCTGTTCCGGTCATTTGATTTCCACTTTAGCTTGGTGCTTCCATTGCTCAGCCTTTTTACATATGCCCAGTGAGGTTATTTTATTTTAATTACCTTTTGATTTTCTTTTCTGGGCATGGAGAACCCTCATGATAACAACTGAATAGGATATGCACGGAAAGGATGTTTATCATCCGTTGTAAAAGCATCATGCAGATGGCCCACGTTGCCTCCTCTCCTTCACCTGACTTGCAAGATGCTTGCTGAGGACATGGGGAGCTGCTGTTGCTCTTGCTTTTGCTGAGGTCCCCCAGGGAGCAGATGGAGTTGGGGGTCTGGCCCAAGCAGAGATGCCTTGGCCTAAAGTGGGTCCCTTCTTCTCTCCAGGCATGGCATTTCTAGACAGTCGGAGGACAGCACTTCCTGCTTGAGCTTCAGAGACATGAAAGATTATCCAAACCAGCTGATGGGCAGCCAAGATCCAGGTAATCGAGCCAAACTTTTCTGGCTGAGGTGGGGTGTTGCTTCTCCAGCTGGCCTGACTCTCATCCACAACACACACGCGCGCACACACACACGCACACACACACACACACACACACACACACACAGAGAGAGAGAGAGAGAGAGAGAGAGAGAGAGAGAGAGAGAGAGAGAGAGAGAGAGAGAGCTTTGGATGCTTTAATATAGCTGGGAGGAGCTGATCCCATGAACCATTTTTAGCCGTTTTTCTGCTGCTAGGATTTCATGGGCACTCAAAACTGAATGGCTGCTGAAGTTGGCAACTTGTATAACAGAATTGGAAAGGACCCCTGAGATCTTCTAGTCCAACCCCCTGCTCAAGCAGGAGACCCTATCATTTCAGTCAAATGACTGTCCAGTCTCCTCTTCTTTTTTTAAAAATATATTTTATTACTTTTTTACAATAACAATTTTTAATGCTTTGTGAACAGTGTGTTGTCTGGGTTCATATACTCAAAACAATAACAATTTCTCCAATTAATCAATATCTTAGTTGGTAATGTATTTCTTGATCCTCTCTTCTTCCAATAATAATCTCCTCTTGTCTACATTAAACAAATATAATTCTTAATATTTTCAGTATATACCAAGCTGAATAAAAACATTTTTTTGTATTTATGTGTATGATAACATCAACATATAATACATTTTCTAACCGGCTTATGTTTCCATTATATTTATAAAAGTCATCTTATTAAGTCATTATATGTCCTGTTTTAAAACTTTTTATTAAAGCTTAGTTTCCAAGTCAGTAAGTTTAGCTTGCCAGGTTGTATTTTTGTGAGTGTTGTTGGGGACAAAAAAGACAAGTCGAGTAAAATATCATTTTTCTGTCTCCCACGTGATGATTCTTCTGACAGTTCTTTAATTCATTTTATTAGTTTTTCTTTTTTATTCTCCAATTTGTTTTGAAATCCTGGAGTATAAAATATCTTTTTTGCCTTCTTCATTACAGGAAGGTTTTGCAGATATTTTTTTTGTATTAAATTGCAGTTTTCTTCATTTGTGGCTTTTCTATTTAAGTCACTTTCATTTAATTTATGTTCTGTTGTCTTATTTGTTGTCATTTTTTGAGTGTTATTCAGTTGCAGATTTAAGTTAGAGATATGTTCATTTATATTGTCAAGTTTATTTCTAATCTCATCATGATTTGAAACAATTATCATTTGAATCTGCCGCAGCATTGTATATATTTTCTCCTGGGATGTATTTGTTTTGTCTTGAGTCATTGTTCCTGCAGATCTTTGAAACTCCAAAGTGGGATCTTCAGGAGAAGGTGTTGAGTATAGTTTTCTATCACTTTTAGATAGGTATATAACATCCATTTTATCTCTCCCCTTTAAGTAATTTTTCTTCGGTGTCATAGTCTTTTAATTGGCTTTATCAAGCCAGCCCATCTTAAGTTCCAAACAGCCAAGTCTTACGTAGTTCTTACCTTTATATAATAGCTTTATAGTCCAATATGCTTCCAATTGTCCAGGTACCACCGAAAACAATATTTTATAACAGTTCTTCTTTTCAGGGGTCTTGTAATTATCAACCAGTCAGGATTCAATCCAAAATATTTAACCATCTAAACGTTTTCTAGTAATTTCTCCTTTAGAAGATTATCCAAAGGCCAAGATTTTTTCTTCTTCTTTGCAAACAGTTCTTAAGTTTAAATATGCAGTTCAGTATGTTTGTAATCCCAGAAGGTCCGCATTTTTTAAACAAATGTAATTTCACTCAGTAAGAGATACCGACTTGGTGCTTTGTTCCCAGCTGTTTTTTTTGCTGTTTCTAGGCGGCTTGCCAAATTTTGAGTCAATACAGATGTAGTTTCCTCTAATCCTCCACTAGGTGTCATTTTCCATTTTTTTAAAACAAAGTTATTTCTGTTCATATATATATAATTATATATATATATAATTCTATCAATACTTTTTCAGGTATAAAGTTTTAGCAATTTTCTTAGTTTTCAAATTTATCCAAACTGGTATTTTGTATTCCCCTCCCCCCCATCTGAGTTTAATTTGCTGCTCCCACCTATGGAAGGGGAGGGTATAGTCCCCTCCCTTCTCACTTTGGGAGGCTTTTTGCTTCTTGGGATCTTTTCCAGGAAATTAGGTATAAAATAGGAGAGAGAAGATCAAATTCCTCACCCAGTTTCAAGCACACTGTTCACTGTTGTGCTGGTTGGTACTTTTGGATTTTGGCTGCAAGTAGCTTGGGCTGGTCAGTGAGGTTTGGCCAGCCTTTCTCCTGTCAGGTTAGAAGGCTTTCCCTGAATCGAACGGAATGACCGCCGTCATTCCAGAATCACTGGGGCACCCTTAATTGTTCTCACTGTTAGGAAATTTCTCCTTAGTTCTAGGTTGCTTCTGTCCTTGGTTAGTTCCCATCCGTTGCTTCTTGTCTTACCTTCTGGTGCTTGGGAAAATAGGCTGACCCCCTCTTCTTTGTGGCAGCCTCTCAAATATTGGAACCCTGCTATCCTGTCCCCCCTCGTCCTTCTTTACCCAGTTCCAGCAACCATTCTTCATATGTTTTAGCCTCCAGGCCCCTGATCATCTTTGATGCTCCTTTCTGCACTCTTTCCAAAGTCTCAGTATCTTTTTTATAATGTGGTGACCAAAACTGGATGCAGTATTCTAAGTGAGGTCTTACTAAGGCTTTATAAAGTGATACGAGTACTTCACGTGATCTTGATTCTATCCGAGTGTTAATGCAGCCCAGGACAAGAATGTTGTCTGTTGCTCTCCTGTTGTTGCAGCCAAGTTCCTTCTACAGTTGCCATTGTCTGTGTGGGAGGTGGTGCTCACAGGAGTAGGGCTCCTTCCCTTTAAAGCAGGGGTTCTCAACCTTGGCAACTGGGAGTTGAAGTCCACAAGTCTTAAAGTTGCCAAGGTTGAGAACCCCTGCTTTAAAGAGACTGGGGCAAGAGTGATCCGCTTTGGGTTGGTTGCTAAGAAGAGTGTAACCCCCTTGGTGATTGGAAACCTCAAAGATCTTTACAGCATAACAATAAACCCAAGCTGTAGCTTGTAAATTTTAAAAGCAGGTCAGGTCTGAGGCAAATCAAGGGATTGGTTTTCTGCGTATAGGTAGTAGTGGTAATTATATTATTTGTTTGACTTGTATGTGATCCTTTGGAATCTGATGCAGTTCCTTCCCTTTCAGCAAAGGCAGGGATGAATGCCCACACACCCAACAAGGAGCTGCTGGATGGCTCACCGGATCCAAGTAAGCACTGGGAAGGGAGGGGGGAGAGGTTTGGAGTGCATAAGCCGAGTGATTTTGAGAGCTTTGACCTGTGAGTGTCCGGTGCATGAAACTCCTTCCCAGATGCCACGGAAGGCAGACTGACTGCCTCCCCCTCTCTCTGGGAGGGCTTTGGGGTTTGGCGGGCACAGTTGCTGCTGCGGGAAATGTACCCCTGTGCCATGTACCCGCGAGGGCAGGACTCCATCCTCGAAAATGTCGTCTTCTGAGATCATAACCAATAAAAGAAAAAGGGAAAGCAAGAAGCAAGCGTGTATTGGATGAAGTCTTTAGATTTTTGGCTTGTGATTTTTGTCAACATTGCTCCAATCAGGATGGAGAGAGCAGCTAATAAACCTTCTGATTTAAGCAGAGCTCCTGGACTCGGTAAGGAACATCCAGCAGGAGAAAAGAGAAAAGGAGCCATCAGTGCTGGATCTCTCCCTTCAGAGGGAGAACAGCCTTTTTCTCACAGCTCCCAAAGAAGCTGAGTGCCAGTTAGGCAGCAATAAGAAAGAGAGAATGCAAGTTCTTATTTTGAAGAAACGGTGCAAATAGAAAAGCCCATTTTAAGCCACTTCCTCTCTTCTCCCTCATGGCCCGGAGGGAAAGCTTCTTCCAAATGTTTCTGCTCTGAGGCAGGGAAATCAGATTTTGAACTTTAATTTGGCTTTTTGATGTGCAGAATTACGATGGGATTGTGGATCACACGTGAGTGATTCCTTCAGGAATGGGGAAACTGCCCTGGGAAGCAACCTAGATCAGTTTTTAAGAAGGAAGGGCCACCTTAGGCCAGCGATCCGTTGAAAGCCCAAAGGAAATCACTCCTAAGCGGCCTTTGCCTTGGGGTGGAGGTGAGTTCGGGTGCTTTTCCATCTCTGCTGCCGGTCCTTGACTCTGGGGCAGCCCCACAAACTGGAAAGTGGAGCCTTTCCCTCCCCGAGAAAGAATGTGGGAGAGGCACCCAACCTCAGGCAAAGCTGTGCGGACTCACCCCGGCCTCGAGACCCTTCCGGGCACCCCAGAAATGACCCAGGGGGCAAAGTGGAGCCTGAAGGGAATGGCTGACTTCGGGAGGCCCACTCCCACCCAGGTCCTGCGTGAAGCCAAAGAAGGTGCTTTCAACTGGTATCCACATGTGTGCGTGTGCGTGTGTTAAACATACAGGTAATCCTCGACTTACGAACACAATGGAGCCCACATTTTCTGTTGTTAAGTGAGACATTCGTTAAGTGAGTTTTGCCCCATTTTACGACTTTTCTTGCTTCAGTTAAGTGAATCACTGCAACTGATCAGTCGGTAACTTGGTGGTGAAGTGAATCTGGCTTCCCCATTGACTTTGATGGCCAGAAGGTCACAAAAAGTGATCACGTGACCTTGGGGCAGAGCAACCGTCGTAAGTATGCGTCACTTGCCAAGCATTTGAATTTTGATCACGTGGCCACGGGGAGGCTGCCAAGGTCGTAACTGTGAACAACGTTCATAAGGCGCTTTTTTCAGTGCCCTTGTAACGTTGAACGTTCACTAAATGGACTTTTGTTAAGTCGAGGACTACCTTGATATGCATCCCAGCAACTGGACTGAAGTGAATGAGAAGTGCTAGAAATGAGATGCCTTAGCTGAGTTTTGGAGTCTCGGCCGATTCAGCTCTGGGGCGTAACGTCTGCCTCCGTTTCCCTCTCTCGTTCCTGAAGCCGAGCAGGAGCGCTTCCAGGCCAGAGGCTTCTGGACCCCCCACCCCCCCCTTTCTGCCCTCCAGCGCCTCTTCCTGCCTCCCCCAGGAAGGCCCTGTCAGCATCCAGTCCCAGCCCTCCCTTGCTCCCCACTTAGGGCCAGCCCTTGGCCGCTCACTCAGGAGTCTTTGGTAGGGGCTCTTGGCCAACAGAGGTATGAAAATCTCAGGCTCTAGTGCTGATCGGATGGCTTCCCAGCCTCCCAAGGTCCCTCAGAAAGGTCCCTCAGACAGATCCCCTCCGTCAAAGCCCAGAAGGGGGTGCCCCCCCCGTCCCCAGGCACCCAGGAGGAGGGGAGGGGGCGGGGGTGGGGGCTGGGTCTCGTTCAGAGGGGAGGGAAAGTTTCTCTTTGGGGGCCTTTGGGGCAAGTCCCGCCACACCACTTTCCCCTGAATTGCCTTCTCCAGTTCCCGCTTTTCCCTGTCCTCGGTTTTCTTCCCTTCTGTGTTTCTTTTTGAACCGTGGGAATGCCCCCCCCCGTTGTCTCTCTCCACTGTGGCTGCCATGCTGACGTGCCTGTCTGCCAATACAGGCTCTCCCCCCCCCGCCCTTTCCTGCCATTTCTCTCGCACTGACACAAGAGGAGAACCTGGTTTAATTCGCTGGGCTGGGCTTCGAATCCTGGTGTTGTTCTGTGTTTTTGTGCGCCTCGTTGTGCTTGAGAGTGATGTTAATTCTGCAGCGGCTGGTTTGGCTTGGATTCCAAATCACTGGGCAAGGGAAGCATATTAACTTTTCAACCCCAGTTGCATGATGGGAATGAGCTGGCATGGGCACACTGCACTGTTTAACCAACTCTGTCTTTCTTCCTCCACCCCCCTTCCTCTCACCGTCCCCCCCCTTTGGATTTCATGTCTTCCACCCCTTGTGTGTCTGTTTCTCTCCACTGGCTTCTGTGGCACCTCCCATCACTTCCTGGCTCCTGGTTTCTCCCTCCTCCTCCTCCTCCTCCTCCTCCTCCTCCTTCTCTCCCTCTGTACACAACACGAGACAGTTCTGACACTGTCTGCTCCCCCCATAGTGCCAGGCTTCTGTTGTACTGTTGGGGTGGACTGGAAGTCTCTCACCACTCCGGCCTGTCTTCCCCTGACCACGGATTATTTCCCGGACCGCCAGAGCCTGCGGAACGATTACACCGAGGGCTGCTACGATCTTCTTCCTGAAGCGGACCTGGAGAGGTGCGTCTGCCCGGGGATCCATTGGCTCTCAGGTGACCAAGTCACGCTGGCTGGTGACAGCCTCACCGAGCATGGCTAGGAGGAGAAGCGCCTAGTCCTCTCTGCTCTGGCCTGACCCCAGGGGCCACTGGTCAGCTTGTCCTTGCAGAGGGAGCGATGGCTCTTTCCCCCCACTTGGGCTCCGTCGCTGAATGACCCCCAGAGAGGAGCCGGGGTAGGCCTGGCTTTTGACGCACCCGTTCAGAAAAGCTGCATGCTGCAGATGGAGCTCCCCCGAAGGGGTTCATTTCAGTCTCTCTCGCTTGCTTGAGCCTGTCCTCCCCCTGCCCTCATCTGGGACATTCACGGTAGCTTGTGTGTTTCTGAATTTGGAGCTTTCAGTTCCAGCAGTGGCATCTCTGCAGTCCTCAGGCGTGGAAGCTCGTGGTCTCCTCCTCTTCCTTGGCTGGGCTTGTGGGTGGTCGTGTCTTGGGCTGCCTCTGCAGAAGAAGTAGAACAATCCTGAGTGCCAAATGGCTTCCCTTGATCAGAAGCCCAAGGCTCTGTTCAGAATATTTCTGGGAAGGAGGGGAGCTGATTTGCCAGTGCATGCAATAGTGGGGGAGGGGGCGCTTGAGCTGAGTAAAAGGGGGGCGTTTAGCACTTTCCAGTCCTCCCGGGAGCAGTGCCAGAGCAAGGGGCACCCCAAGAGTGGCACCAGCCAGTCTTAAGGACACCTACAAGGAGGGGAACCGAAGCAGCAATGGAGGTGGCAGCTGCAGCTTTGATTCACTCATTTGATTGTGTAGCTGTCCATCTCACAGTTGTGACTCTAGGTGAGAAATAAAACAGATAAAAGACATAATATAAAGAATAAAACCCATAGCAGCCTGGCCATCAATCAACGTAGGAGATAGCCGTGGCATACAGGTGGTCTTCAACGTACAACCATAATGGAGCCATCCTATGTCATGATGGTTGTAAGTCGAGGCACACACGTGACCAACACCATTTTAGGATTTTTTGGGAGTGGTCATTATGCAAGCACTGCAGTCATTAAGTGAACCTGTTTTCTGTAATAGTCATTTTTTGCGAGAAACCAGGCCAATTTCCAGCAAAAATCATCAGTAAGTGATTGATCATAATTCAAGGACTGCTCGCAGGGGCACTTCCATGTTGTGGAGTTTCCAGAAAGTCCCACTTTCTGCTTCCCCTGAGCTCAGAGCAGAGCAGGGAAAGAGGTCCTGGCCTTGAGCAGGGCCTGTGGCTGAAACCGTTGGTACCAGATTGTTGGGCCCCCACCCCTGGTTCCTCCTCTCCACTGGTGCAGGCTGCTCCGGGGAAGAAGAGGGAGTAATGGATGGGGAGGGTCCCCTGTTGTGCACTGCCTCCCTGTGATGATCCCCCCTCCCCTCCCTCCTTCTGTCTCAGGAGGGATGAGGAAGGCCTGCAGATGACAGCCCAGCAGGTCTTTGAGGAGTTCATCTGCCAGCGTCTCATGCAGGGCTACCAACTCATTGTGCAGAGCAAGCCCCAGAAGCCGGCAGCGGTCCAGCCCCCCCTCAGCAGCAGCCCCCTCTACAGCAGAGGTGAGTCCCCACGTTGGAAGAGCAGTTTGGACGTGGGTAGCCAAGGGCACCTGGACCAGGGAGGGGCAGAAGGTAGCCAGCCATTGACTTATCTGAGCATGATACGTAGTGGAACTAATGAATTGTACGATGTGCCCAGTCTGATGAGATACACCTAGCCCACCTGAACACACAGCTGCTTGGAAGCAAAGAGCATCCTGGGATGGTAATGATCTACCATGGAGCAGGTGAAGATCAAAGAGTGATGGATGGTTAAAAGTTCTAAGAGTGGGACATGGATTTTCCTGATCAAGAGCTACCCATTGACAGATAGACACTCCCCAAATTATAGCAATTGTCCATGGCTAAGTTGATGAAAACCAGCTGATGAGGGTGCAGGAGAAATAAAAAGGGAATAGGAGAAAAAAAAAGAAGCTTTCTGTATAAGCTGGGAGAATTGTGTGAGGTGTGTAAAGAGATGTATGTGTAAAGGGTAAGTTTCTCTCTTCTTGGTATTTTATTTACTCCTTGTACTTGCTACATCTCTTTCTCTGCCTTGCTGGGAAATTCTTCTAGATCAGTGGTTCTCAATCTTTTTCAGGTTGAGACCCCACTTGCCCCGCCCATGCACGGTGCGACCCCCGATGCGCACGCGCATCGGGCCGATCCACGCATGCGCAGCATGCGCGTAACGAAAAAAACAAAACAAAACAAAAAATGGTGGACCGCGACGGCCTGAACCGCGCATGCATGGCGCGCGACGAAAAAATAAAAACAAAATGGCGGACCGCGACGGCCCGAACTGTGCATGTGCGGCGCACGCGCAACAAAAAATAAATAAATGGCGGACCGCAACGGCCCGATCCGCGCATGCGCGGCGCGCGCGTGACGGCCCAAACTGCACATGCGCAGCGCGACGGAAAAAAAAACAAAATGGCAGACCGCGACGGCCCGATCCGCGCATGCGTGGCGCACGACGAAAACAACAACAAAAAAAAAAAAACACAAAATGGCGGACCGCGGTGTCCGGCGACCCCCGCGAAACGGTCGTTCGAGCCCAAATGGGGTCGCGACCCATAGGTTGAGAACCGCTGTTCTAGATAGAACCAAGCTGATGCAAGGCAACATAGGGGAATCATGTGATGGCTCATTTAAATGACTTCTCTGCTTACCTTTCTTGGGGAAATTATCTGCACTTCTAATTTGTGTTTTCTCTGCCCAGGCCTTGTGTCCCGCAGTCGACCTGAGGAGGATGACCAGTACTGGCTGAGCATGGGCCGGACCTTCCATAAAGTGACCCTGAAGGACAAAATCATCACTGTCACTCGGTATCTGCCCAAGTGAGCATCTCTTCCTGTCCCCTTTGAGTGGAGAAAGTCAGGAAATGGGAGTCACTGGAAACCTTGCAGGGTCTTCATTGCCCTTTGGGGCAGGGTCTCCAACCTTGGCAGTGTTAAGGACACTTGTGGACTTCGACTTTGAGCATGGCTGACCTGGGAATTCTGGGAGTTGAAGTCCACAAGTCTCAACCTTGCCAAAGTTGGAGAGTCCTGCTATAGAGTATTGGAAAAGACTCCTGAAAGCTCTTCACTTCATGCCTAGCACAGACTGCCCATCCGGTAGCCACTCTCGGTGGTTTTCTATTCCCTGGGAAATCAGAGGGCCATTCATAATCAGCAAGGCTCATCCAGTTTCCCTGTCTTGGGCACGAGAGCAGGAAAGTCGTTCGTCAGCCACTTTTACATTCCTCCGTGGCATCTGACCTGACAAGGCTGGTTTTGATATTTTTCTTCTCTTTAGGTACCCCTATGAATCTGCCCAGATCAATTACACTTACAGTCTGTGCCCTTCCCACTCAGACTCAGAGTTTGTCTCTTGCTGGGTGGAGTTCTCCCATGAGAGGTTAGAGGAATATAAGTGGAATTACCTGGATCAGTACATCTGCTCGGCTGGTTCGGAAGATTTCAGGTAAGCAGAGGGCCTTGGTCCTCCAACTCTTTAAATAGGCGCCTAGTGAGCACCCGGTTCTTCGAAAGGATGCCCTTGTGAGCAGTCCCAAAGGCCCGACGGCCGGTCTAGGTGAGCTAATTCTGGTTTATTGTAAGGCTCGCTGACTGAAACTTGCAACTCTGAAAGTACAAACCGCTTCTAACTACTTGATCCATTAGTGCGGGTCCTTTCTAAGTTTCTTCCTCTGTCCGTTTAGCCACTAGGGACCCCGGCCTCTCTTGCCTGGTTGCTTCCTAGGCAGCTTCTCCTCCCCTCGTCCCCCGAGGTCACCCACACAGTCCATTACAGAACATTGGGGAGAGATACGTTTTTTGCTCATCTTTCTTGCATTTCACAGAGAACCTGGAATTAATCATAATCACAGCTGCATCAGCAATGGGCATTCTCAAATTCGACGGTCCTGTAGTCTCTGCTAAAGGGAAAAGGCTCTTTTTCAGTGATTGATCCCCAGGATTCCTACATGTGGGAAGTGCCATCTCCAGATCAGGGAAGAACCCCTGCAGTGCGAGGGATAGCAGTATTGGTACCAATAAAAGAGAATATTTGCAGCTCAGGGTTGAAATGAGAGGTCTTTGGTGCTCTCTGAGCCTGGTTGTTTTCTTACAGACGTTTCATTACCCAAACTAGGTAACATCATCAGTACTAGTGATGCTAGCTAGTTAGTGCCAGTGATCAGAGCTAGTGCTAGCACTGATGATGTTATCTAGTTTGGGTAATGAAACGTCTGCAAGGAAACAAGCAAGCTCAGAGGGCACCCAGGAGCCCTGCTAGCAGCGTTGGGCCAGGACAGGGGTAGGCAACCTCGGCTCTTTTATGACTCATGGACTCATAGCTGACTCAGGAATTCTGGGAGTTGAAGTCCACGAGTCATAAAAGAGCCGAGGTTGTCTACCCCTGGGCCAGGAGGACAGAGCCTCTGACCTGGAGTAACAGGTTATCTTTGCTCCCGGATGTGTCAGAGGTTAAGGGAGTTAAATGTTGGGAAGGGGTTGATGTGAAGCCATGGGGAATTAGAGGAGAGGGGCATCCTTCGGCAGAAATAAGCATGAAAAACAGGGTCTGTTAGACCTTCCACATAGGTCTCTCTCTCTCTCTCTAGCTCTTCAGAATGAGCCAGAGTGTTCCAAAAGAGAAATGGGCAGCTTGAACTGGTCCCAGTCTTGTGGAGAAAAAAACTGGAAATCATTTCTGTATAAATAGGGTACATTTTCAGTTGCCCTTTAAGAAAAGATGCTGTGGAGCTTCTCTTGGGCTTATCGCTGGCTGGAGTCTTGTGGGAAACCAGAGGCTGGAAGCCCAGATCCCCACCTGGAACTGGATTCGTGGCCTGGGAAAGAAAACAGGAAGAAGAGTTCCAGGGCGTTGCTTTGTTCTTCTCCTGCAATGATAAAATGTGCTGCTGTAACAGATTCCATGACTTGCCATCTGCAAAGCTCTTTTTTTCATTTTGGTTATTATTTTTTTATGTGAATGAAGACAACTATACAAGTCCCAGGATAATGTTGCAGGATCCAGACCGAGTCTGTCATTGGGGCCAAAGCTTCCAAGCTTTCAGGCTCGTGCTGGAACTGCTCATCAGGGAAATTCTCTTTTTCCGGAATACCTGGAAAGAAATATTTATCTATTCTAGAGAGAGAGGTGCCCTGATGAGGGGCTCCAGCACAAGCCCAAAAATTTTGGAGGAAGAAACCTTTCGTCCTGGTGACCAAATCAGACTGGATCCCGCATTTTTAATACTAATATGACTTTCTTGATCTGTATCTCTTAATATTTCAAGATATGGAATAGATTTAATAAATTCAGCACTTGTACCTATATTGGACAACCATTTGTCTGAAATAGGCAACTTTGGCTATTTTATTACTCGTGGACTTCAACTCCCAGAATTCCTGAGCCAGCATGGTCACAAGTCATAAAAGAGCCAAGGTTGCCTATCCCTGGTATAGGGTTTCCTGCCTAAGCAGGGGGTTGGACTAGAAGACCTTCAAGGTCCCTTCCAACTCTGTTACTCTACTCTACTCTACTCTACTCTACTCTACTCTACTCTACTCTACTCTATTCTTATTCTACTCTATTCTTTTTCTATTCTACTCTAATCTATTCTATTCTATTCTATTCCTTTTTCTATTCTATTCTACTCTATTCTTTTTCTATTCTATTCTACTTTATTCTATTCTATTCCTTTTTCTATTCTATTCTATTTCTATTCTATTTAATTCTTATTCTATTCTTTTTCTATTCTGTTCTGTTTCAAGTTGGGGCAGAAGGAAAACGCTGTTTTGAACTCTTATCCTTCCAGACAGGCCAATGGGGAAGGGCTGTGGGAGTCAGTTCCTCCCTTTCTTCCAGGTTTTTAATGGTTAGGGATTTAAATTGAAGGTTGCGGGGACATATTTGTAAGAGAGGGACGAGATGGGCTTTGAAACAGTCACTGGGAAAAGTCAGTGTCTGATGACAGCGTGTAACAGCACCATGGAGGAAATCACTGGCTTGATCTCACCCCACTTGGCTGCCGCTTTCTCTCCACACAGCCTGATCGAATCGCTCAAATTCTGGCGGACACGTTTCCTGCTCCTGCCGGCCTGCATCAGCGCCACCAAGCGCATCATGGAAGGCGAAGTGCACTGCGACATCTATGGCGGCAAGGCTCGCTCCGATGAAGAGGAGTGGCAGCTTTTGGACGGCTTCATTCGCTTTGTGGAAGGGCTGAACCGCATCCGCAGGCGGCACCGTTCGGACCGGATCCTCCGGGTAAGTCAGAATACCCAATCCAGGCGCTTCAAGGGCTTGTGGTTCCCCACCAGTCTCTTGGTTGCAGAGCAGACCTTGGCTGGTCCTCTGCTGTAGAAGGAACACAAGACTGTCTCAGCCTCCTGATGAATGGAGGATTTTTAAAGAGGAGGATGGAAGAAAGTAAGACTTTATTTACTTATCAGATTTGTTTCCTGCTGAATCTTCCAGTGTCCCATCAGTTTACAACATGTCAAAATACGATAAGAAAACGTCCTATTCAGATCAAGGGTCCCCAACCCCCAGTCCGTGGCATGGCAAAAACCGGTCCACGCAAACAAGCAAAGCCCCATTCATGGGATGGCAGGAAGCACACGAAAGCCCGCCCCCTCCGGTCTACGGAAAACCCTCTCTCCGTGGGACCAGTTCCTGGTGCCCAGAAGGTTGGGGGACCTCTGATTCAGATGACCGGCATTGGAAGATTATGCAACTTCTCTGCTTTCAAGAAAGGGATAGAACAAATTCTCTTGGGAGCTGTTTTCTTCAGAGATAAAAGGGAGAAAGCTCCTGTGGCTTTCCTGTACCTCCGGTTCCCAGAATCCTTTGGGAAAGTCCAAGTCTTTCCACCCTCAGGTCCCCATGAGCATCTCTCCTCTTTTTCTTCTGTCGCTGACTCTTCACTGTCTTCCTCCTGTCCAGAAAGGTCCTGCAATGAAAGGCCTGCAGATCACCAGCCCTCTTCCTGCCCCCTCTCTGGAACCTCCAGGGCTGCCTCCGCTGGCCAAGAAGGGGACCTCTGCTCTCTCGGCTCTCTTAGAGATGGAGGCCAGCCAAAGGTGAGTTCCCAGAGAAGCACACCTGCACAGGATTGTGTCACTCTCCCACATGTACATCCACACATCCCAGTTTCCCAGTTTAGGAACCTGCATGCTTCATATCTGCCTGACACTGAATTGGTTCGTCTGATCAATAAGTTGGATCTCTTTGGAAGAACCTCTGAGTGCACCGGATCTACTTCATGTGCACATGCTTAATAACCCTCTCTGGAGTCTTCCACCCTTTTCATGCCTTGGTACCCTGCCAGTCAAATCTGGATCATAGATAGCAAGGATCAGACAGGGCCTTTGGGATCATCAGAGTGTGGGCAACTCTGTCCCCATTACGACCTGTGGATCTTAACTCCCAGAATTCCTGAGCCAGCTGACAACTCCCAGAATTAAAAGTAAGGACCAAGACCTTGAATGGGATCCAGAAGCAAATTAGCAACCAGTGCAGCTCGTGCAAAAGCAGTGTTACATGCGTCACCCAAGGGGCCTCCAGAACTGTCCATAGTCCTGAGTTCTATACCACCTGTGGCTTCTGAATATTCTTCAAGGGTAGCCCCAGGTAGAGCACATTGCAGTAATCCATCCAAGAGATAACCCAGGGCCTAAGTGACTGCCCTTAAAATGCACACTTTTGCTTTTGAAATAATCATATGGGTCCAGTTTTGTTTGAGATGTTTGTTTATTTCATCAATTTTGTTTGCTGCCCATCTCATCATAAGAAGACTGGGTGGCTTACAATGTTAAAAAGAATAAAACAATGTAACAATATGTATACAATAAATTATCAGCTATCACTGAAAGATGGAGAGGGAGGGAGGGAGGAGATGAGCAGGGGGCAGGTGGGATCTCTATTAATCTACGGTATCAACCACCTCAGGCCTGATGCTTCCCCGTTGGAGACCCTGCGGGTAGAGGGCATTCTGCGCAGTCCTGCTTGTGCCTCTCTGTGTGCTCCTTGCCTAGAATCAAAACCTCCGGTAGGAGCTGGCATGGTCGTCCTGGCATGGAGACGGGACATTTCCTTCTGTCCGAAGGCTGAGCGGTTTTTCATGGACTCTTCTCACTTGTTTCTAGGATATTGGGGGAACAACAAGCCACAGCCCTCGCTGGGAAGAGCTCTGCCCAACCAGCAGAGAGTGGCAGCATCACCATGACACCTGCATACATGGACAGTCCACGGAAGGTGAGGGCAGAAGCTTAAACGCAATAACACACTCGTGCATGTGGCTCCGTGCACGTGGCTTGCATGTGCCCTCCGTTAACCGCTGACAGGACCACCGATCGGAGACAAGGGATGAGTCTCGACACCAGACCAGGTGGAGGAGGTGTGTGTGAAAGAGGTCGGATGCTGGCTGGGGAATTCTGGGAGTTAAAGTCCACCCATCTTAAAGTGGCCAAGTTGAGAAACACTGATCTTCACAGTTAGCGAGTCTTTCACCTTTTGGGGGGCCTTTGGGGACAGTGCTCAGTTGAGGCCCTTGCATTCTTCCAAGGTGAAAACGCGTTGTGTGTGTGTGTGTGTGCGTGTGTTGAAAGGCTTGACCCACAGGCCAGTTCTGTTTTGATTGCTTTGGATCCCAGACGGGTGCAAAAGCCCAATTGCGAGATGCTTGTCCTCCCTTTGGCACTTCAAAATACAAGCCTGGTATTCCAGGCTCGAGGTGAATGCTGGCTCAGCCAGGGCATTTCCACCTCCAGGCTTACTTCCAACGCTTGAAATGTACCGTGGCTGACTGGCTGCAGGGTGTGCGTTCTGCCTCCCTGAGACAGTCAGAGCCAGAGGGTATTTCAAGAGGTTGGACTTTGAAGGGTGTGGCAGGGCCAACACTTCCATTTCTGCTCTGACATAGGTTTGACTCAGTTTGTCATTCCCATCTGTAAAATGGGCAGCAGAGTGACTGCCTCCTGCAGGGCAGCTGACCTGGCTTTCCTAGTAAGTGTTGGGAGAAGATTAGATGATGGTACATTAGCACGGATTGGTGCCAGGTTTTTGTTTGTTTTATGTTTGAACTGGTTGTGTTTTATAGCTTTTTTAATCGCTATCATCATCATCATCAGCAGCAGCAGCAGCATTCTAACCATTGTCTGTCTATCCACTGCAGGATGAAGGCCTCTTTCACATGTTTCCAACCAGTACAGTCCTGGGCTTTCTTTTGCCAATTGGGCCAGTAATACTACCTGATGTCGTCGATCCGTTTTGCTTTAGGTCTCTTTTGTGGGCACTTTTTATCAAATGGGATCCACTCTACAACCGCCTTGGTCCACCTGCCCTCCGTTCTTCTTGCTAGGTGACCAGCCCATTTCCATTTCAGTTCTTTTACTCTCTTGATGGTATGCTATCATTTGTTCTCTAATCCAGAGCTCCCCAACCTTTCTGGCTTGGCAGCCCGGAAGGAAAGGGAGGAGTAGGGAAATGTGCGTGCGCACAGCCTGCGCATGCGCAAGCAGGCCGCATGCACATGCAGCGGCATGCTGGTGCCCGCGCATGCGCAAATGGGCTGCTAGCAGCCGCATCACGCTGGTGGCCGTGCTAGTGTCCTGTGCATACGCAAACGAGGCTGCTAGCACCCACATGGCGCTACCATGAGTGGGGGAGGGTCTCACCGGTTATTCCCGCAGCCTGCCTGGTAACGGGCCTGGTAACGGGCTGCAGACCATGGCCTGGTAACGGGCTGCAGACCATGGGTTGGGGACCCCTTCTCTAATCCATGTGCAGATCTTTCTATCTTGTTTTGTAATGCCGAGCTTGTATCCTTCCATGGCTCTTTGCACCACTCGTAGCTTTTGTACTGATGGTGAGGTTAGTGTCCCATGTTTCACCGGCATATGTTAGAGCAGGTAGCACACACTGATCGAAAGCATTTCTCTTCAGGAATAGGGGGAGAAAGGTTCTTGAAAATTATGCTTAGCTGGCTAAATGCCTGCCAACCACGTTTAACACCCCATTCAATTTCCTTTATTGTATCACCTTCCATTGAAATCCATTGGCCAAGGTAAATGTAGTGGTCTTCTCCGGATATAATTTTTTTCCCCTTTGGTGAATTTATTAAACACAACCTGGCTCTTTTTCAGGTTTATTTTTAAGCTGAATGGTTCTCCTGCTTTGTGCAGCTCTTGTATGTGTCTTTGTAGCTCCTCTGGGTCTTGTGAGAAGAGAATGACATCATCTGCAAATCTTCAGTGATTTAAATAGGCACCATTGATTTTTCATTACATCTTTTGCCCAGTCTAGTTTGTGAAATACTTCTTCAGAGCAGGCTGACAAAAGGACAGGTGATATTGTATTGCCTTGTCGTACACTTCGTTCAGTGTTGATTTCCACTTTAAGATCATTAAGGCAAATTGATATTGATTGTAGTAAGTTTAGGTAAACAATGTCTACACCTTGGTTGAGCAATGCATTAATTATTGCTTGCTGAATGCTGAGTGAAAGGCCTTTTCATAATCAATGAAAGCCATGCACAGAAGCATGGTGTACTCATTGTGCCCTTCAATGATTTGCTGAACAACCTGGATGTGATCCATTGTGTGGTAGCCACTTCTGAACCCTGCCAGTTCCTTTGGCTGTGCATCATTTAATGTTCTCAATATTCTTTTTGTTATTATCTTGGTGAAAACCTTGTAGATGACTGAAAGAAGGTTTATTGGGCGATAGTTTTTTTAAATTATCTTGGGCTCCTTTCTTGTGTATAAGAATCACTTCAGCATTTTTCCATGTATCGGGTATTTTTTCCTCTCTGAGGCAAGTATCTGGCGTAAACTGTGATCACCAGCTTTCAGCATTTCAACTGTAACACGGTCATTTCCTGAAGCTTTCCCATTTTTCATTGATTTTATGGCACAGTACTTCCTCCACTAGATACCTGGCATTTCCTTTTTCTTGGGTGCTATTACTTTTGAGTGATCTTGATCTTTGTATAGCTCTGGATAGAATTTTCCAATTATTTCTAACATTTCCCGTCTTGTTCTACACAGAGAGCCATCTTAACATTTTAATGCAAAAACCTTCTTTCTTGTATTTATCTGCTTGCATTTTGCTCTATTAATCCCTTTGCTTTCTTCAATTGCCTTTTTCACAAGCTTCACATTAAACTGATGCGTTTCTTCTTGGATACATTTTCTTATTCTGGCGCAGTTCAACGTACTCCAATTTATTTGTGAAACTTCCAGTATTCTTCATGTTGGTTTTTCATTAAATCAATAGTTTCATCAGAAATTTTTGACTGTACAAAGTGTTTTTCCGGTGGTGCTATAGATGTATGTTTTTTTACTATTTGTTCATTTTGGTCTGTGATGTTCATCTCTTCCAAATCTTGCAATAGAGCAAACCGATTTGATAGATTAATCTCAAAATGGTTGTTCTCCTCTAATAGCTTATTGCTCCATTTTTGGTTTTTTGTGAATATCATTTTCATACATTCTTTTTATCAGTCTATCTTCACTTTAACTCGTACCCTTCTGTGGTCACTTCCAATGTTAAAACGATTGATGACAGTACAATTGCAGAATATGGTTTTATCACTTAACATGTAGTCAGTTTCACTCGTGTACCCAAATGGACTCTTCCATGTTCCTTTTTTCTTTCTTGCAAAATGAGTTCATGATATAAAGTTCCTGTCCTTCGGCAAAAACTACAAATCTGTCGCCTCTATTATCTCGTTCACTGCTTCCATATGGGCCAATCGCTTTTTCTCCAGCTATTCTTCTTCCCGTTCTTGCATTAAAGTCACCCATTAGTATTTCGTATCGGCATTTTTCTTTGTCTTGAAGGCGGGCCGTATTATCGTAAAACTCTTCGACCTCATCATCACTGTAGCTTATTGTTGGCACGTAAGCTTGGATGATTGGCAGCTTGCACTGTTTGTTCAACTGAATGATGCATTGAGCTACCCTGCCTGATATACTTTCAATTTTTTCTGCAGAGTCTTTCAGCTTTTGATTGATGAGAAAACCAACCCCACCACATCTTCAGTACCTCTAGTGTAGAGTAAATGCCCAGACCTATCCAGTTCAACTAAATGTTCACCTTTTCATCATGTTTCACATAATTCAGTGATATCCCATTGCATGTTGTTGAGTTCAGTTAGCAGTTCTTCTAGTCAAGCATCCGTTTTCATTGTTCAGATGTTGACCGTTCCTATGTCCAAAGTCCAAAGTCAGCCTGATTTAACCCGGTGATCCTTAGCACCCTCTGCCTTCGGGCAGGTCTTCCTGCTGCTGTGGGTGGTTTGCCCCAGGGCCTCCGGGGAATGAGGGCCGTGTTTGAGGTTGTATTGGTATACAGAAGAAATAGTCTGCCACGCTGGGCCAATGTGGGTTGGCAGATGTGATCAGTGTTAGTCTGGGGAAAAAACATATAAAATCACTTTATATGTTGTTAACGTTTTGATTGGAAGCCACCCAGTATTGGCTAAGAGAAGGGTAACTATATAAAAGTTTTAAACAAATAAATAAATGCAAGCTCGGGAAAGCAAATGGTAGCATGAAAGAGACGCACGAAAGGCCTGGCTGCCTCTCTCTGGGCTTCAGCCTCTCAGCCACAGGAGCCCAGAACAGCGGTCGCTCCGCTCCATCCCCCATGCTCGGTTGCCCTTGCAAAAGAAATGCATTGATCTGAAGAGCCCCAAGCTGTTATCGTGGGAGGCAACCCAAATAAATACAAAATGCGGAAGAGACAACATCGGATCCAGCTTCTCGCGGCAGCCTGGGTGGGAGCAGAAGCCTGGCTCTCCTTCTTGCATGCTCAGAATGCTTCCTCCTTTCACCTCATGCCACCCCCCCCCGCCTATTGCGGTTTTTTTGCCCTGTTGCCCTTCCACCTGGAGTGACAGATCTGCACAATGTTTCTCCCCCCCCCTTGTTTCTGTTGCTGCCTTTGCTGTTTCCTGGTGCTTCAGGATGGGACCTTCTTTATGGAGTTTGTTCGAAGCCCTCGCACAGCACCTCTCATCCACACACAGGTCAGTTTTTGACAGGCCAAGCGCCTTTTGTGTAGCCCATGCTACACAAGGTACGTGGGGTCCACATTCCCCCATGGGGAAACCTGAGTGTCAGCCTTCCCAGGAAGACCAACAAGAAACACGACCAAAGGAATTAATTCTACTTTATTGTAAAGCTGCATTAACAGAACCTTGCAAGTCTGAAAATACAAATCTCTCGCCATCGCCTTTACAGACCAAGAAAATTGGTACCCTCCCTTCCTCCACCCATTTTGCAGCTGAGGGCTGCTTCCTCTCTTATCTGATTGTTCCCTAAGCAAAATCTCTTCACCCTGTTTTTCAAGGTCTTTCCCACAAACCATTGCAGAGTCTACGTAAGTTACAAGGATGTGGTTTGGTTGAGGAGACAAATGCCTGCCACTTTCTGGTGCCCTTTCCGTTCCTGGAGTGTTCAGTTTTCTTTAGAAAGGAACCGAGCCAAAAGCTCCTGGCTCTTTTTCCTGCAGAGACGGGAGAAACGTCTATGGGAGCTGGATCCCCCTCTGCCTTCAGCATCCTGCCTAGTTAGTGCCAAGGTCTGAAGAGGGCTTAATGTCAAGCTTACGATCAATAAGACCAAATAAATCAGAACTCCGAGGCAAGAAAGTTCCTCAGAGAACATGTTTATTGGATAGTTAATATCAGCACATTCAAAAGTGAAACCAGATCTAAACTTTCCCTCCAAGAATCAAAGTAATACGATGCAACAATTCCTACCCCTCTTTCATCCTAGCCAGTAGAACACCTTGGCGGGCTTTCTGACTCAGCGATCCTCCTCCTTCCCTCCAGCATGGGAATGACCTGGGTTCCCACAAGAGTTGCTCATGTTTAGACTACCAGAAATACCGTCTCCCCCTCACCTTTCTTCTGGCAGCCTAGAACGAAAAGAATGGCTGCAGCCAGGTTCGTTGTAGAGTTGACACTTACAAGTTCTTGGCAACTGGATGTATGTTGTGCTTGATGTTCGAAAGACCTGAATTCCCCATTAGAGCAAAAGAAGAAGCTTACACATAACAGCCCCATCTTCTCATTCCCTCACCTCAGACTGGGCTGGGCTGCTACAGCTTGGCCGAATGACCGTGTGGCTGTGCTACTGACCGGACTGAGAGCTGAAGGTCATTGTTGTGCCAAAGGACTGTAAATGAAAGAGCAGGGGCTGGCCCGTGGGTGGTGCTCTCTGCGCCAGGTCTTACGGACATTCTGCCCCAGTTGGCTTGCGCTGCTGCCTGAGATTTGGCTGGGCAGATCCGGCTGCAGGTGGAGCCTTCCCTGAGAGCGAGGGAGGGGGCTGGCCGAGGAGGAAAACACCAGAGCGGCATTTCTCAGCTTTAGCAATTGGAAGATGTGTTGACTTTAACATGCGGAATTTTGGCAGTTGAAGCCCACACATCTTCAATTTGCCAAGGTTGAGAGACCTCTGCTCCAGACCCAGTTCAGATTGGCTGCGCTGTGGCTCATTCTGCAGGGAAGGACTGGACGGGGCCCAGAGTGAGATTATTGCAATGAATTCAGGAGGGAGCCATCTCTGATTGCGGGGGGGGGAGCCTGCTGGCCCTCTGCTTCAAGTGAGTGGGGGGCATGAAAGGCCCCTGACCCCAGGAAAGAATCAAAGCCCCGCTTCCCTGGCTCCCTTTTCAAGCCTTTGGATGTTACTTGATAGAAAGGCAAAAATAGAAAATGGGGTGGCTGAGATTTCTTTTATGGGCAAGAAAGTAAATCGTATTTTGAGCAATTTCTCCCTGCCATAAATTGGGATTGCTTCTAACGAAAAAAACAGGACAAATCAATCGTTTATGGAAGATTTAGGAACTGACAGAGGAATTACCCATTTCCAGTAAAAGAGGTAAAGCTTCCTCAGTATTAATTCATGGATGCTGGAAAGAATCTTCTTTTTCTTAGCACAGAATTAGCAGTTGGAGATGTTACCCTTGATGGGTGGCTGTTTTCTCATGGGTTCTTCTCCAGATGTTGCTTTAGGGCAGATGGAAGTTGGTCTTTCTGGGGCCTGATCTTTCTAGAAGAATGTGGCAATCCTTTGTTCTTTGGGTGGAGTTGCAAGACTATCCATTTCTCAGGCTGAAATCATTTCATACCGGTAGCATTTGATGCAGAATTGTCCTCAACCAGAGGCCATTTTTAGGATAAATTGAGGCGCCCTCCTACCCTTGCATTCCCTTAATGAACTGGGGGAATGACCTGGAAGCGCATTTGCAACACAAGCCTCACTGACACAGACAGAGAACACACTGTGAGGTTCCAGATAAATCATGGAACATAAGCAGGTAGATGCTCTTGAACCTATGGTGCAAAGAACACTTCTGCTCTTTTTCATGTCAGAGCAGCTTCTGCAAGAACACTTTCTGTTGAATTGGCCTTTGGCCCACGTTCATCCATCTCCTATGTGACCGGTCACTTCAGCCTGCAGCTTGACAAAGTTGCTCTCCCTGCCCCCCCCTTTGGTAGGATTGCAGTGAGTTTGGGTGGGCCCCCCCGCCCCTTGCAGTCTGCGTCCTTCAAGATCTGATCATCCAGTCCTTGGTCCCCTCTGCAGCTCCAGATGTGGAAAGAGGTCAATGGAATCATCAGATTATTCACAGGGAGAGATGGAAACTTGAACAAACTGCAGGGCTCCTTGTGATTCCAAGGAAATCCAAGCCACACAGATTATGCATCTGTCTTAACTAGTTCTGAGCATCCCACCAATTCTCATTTTCAGGACCATGATGGATGTTTTCATTATTGAAGCATTTTGATGCTCGTGAGCGTTAGCCTGAAACGGCCAAGTCTTACAATTAGGGCCAGCTGAAAGTTCCTCTGTGCACCTGCAGGGCTTCTGCTTTCAGGCTGATGACCTCTGGTGATCACCGCTTCCCTTTCCCCAGGTCTCTGTCGATCAGTCGGTCCCAGCAACCCTGGAAGGCAGCACTGCCCTCAACGCAGCCCAGCCTGTAGACCGTAGCAGTGTTCAAGCCGGCTCTCTTCACGGGGGGGACCAGACTTCAGCCACCTCTGGTCCTGTGGAAAACAGGTAAGAAGGACCGGATGGGGGTTCTGTTGTAGTTGAAGTAACTGTGCCGTCAAGGAGCAGTTCATCCTGCCTTTGTGACCATCCTCTCTCGAGCGCCCTTCCTCTTTGTGACTCTGCAGCCCTTTCCCCACTCGGAGTTTCTTTTCTTTCAACTCTGCAGCTCCCAGCCGTCCTCCGCCAGTTCCCTGACCTCTTCGTCTACTTTGCTAGAAATCCTTGAAGCGATGAAACATCCTACGTAGGTTTCTTCAACTCTCCTTGCCTCCTGGCAGCCCCTTTCTGGGAGAGAGTGTGGCAAGTGGAGCCCGGCAATTGGGGAGGCAGAGGTTGGGGACAGGTGAGAAGACTCCGGGGGCCTTTACCTGTGCCTTGCTTGGCTTTCAGCACAGGGATCCAGCTGCTATCTGAGCAGAAAGGCCTCTCCCCATCCTGCTTCATCAGTGCAGAAGTCGTGCACTGGCTGGTGAACATGGTGGAAGGGGTGCAGACCCAGGCCATGGCTATCGACATCATGCAGGTGAGGAGGTGGGAACTTGTCAGCATGGGCAGAATTCCTCCCTTCTACCTTAAGGGAGGCCGGAGGTCACTAAGGAGGCCAGTGGGGAGGGAGGAGGGCTTCCTGCAGGATCCAGGGGTTTCAGGCAGCATTGGGATTCTTGGCTAGACCTCAGCCTGTTCCTTTCTCCTGGAACAGGATCCGTTTCCTCCCTTGGGAATTCCAGCCCGCTTCTCCCTGTAGACTAAGTCAGTTATTGGAGATGAGCAGTTTCTGAAGGCAGCAGAAATCCTTGCTGTGGAGCAGGATTTCTTCCCTTTTGCTGTCCTTCCAGCTGAAGCGGCTCTTCATTTCATCTTCCCTCCCTCTTACGCTCTAGAAAATGCTGGAGGAGCAGCTGATAAGCCACGCTTCCGGAGAGGCCCTTCGCACCTTTATTTATGGCTTTTATTTCTACAAGATAGTGGAAGACAAGGAGCAAGACCGAGGTCAGGCTCAGGGAGGTTTGGGGCAACCCTTGTCCCTCCGGGAGCTCTCGGCAGCCTCCCCCCTTGGCTGGCCCACTGCAGTGCTAGAGAGCAGATGAGGCCAGGCAAAAGAGGCCTGTGGAAAAGGCATGAAAAGTCTTTCCTAGGCCAAACCTCCAAAGATCAACACCGTGTGTCCTTCACGGTCTCTCCCCCTGTCCTCGCCAGCCCCTGCTCTGAAGGGAGCCCAGTTCACCATCTCTTGGAGTAGAGTCTTCTGGATTGGGGAGGGGGACAGATGGATCTAACTTTGAGAGACCACCCTGGCATTTCTCTGCCCAAGTGCAAAGGTCAGCTGACACCCCCCCCCCCGCCACCGACTTCCCCTGATTTCCTCTTTAAGCAAGAGGCTCTGCTTAAAGGAGATTGTAGCTGAGACTGACTCCTGAGCAGGAAGCGGGGGCCTCCCCATCTCCCCCGTCCGTGGCTGGGCAGGGGGACCTTCCCCAGGCCCCAAATAGCGTTGGCCGCCCCAAAGGAGCTTCCCCCCCCCATCTTCTGCAGGAGGGATCCAGCAGCCTGCCCTGTGGCACACGGCCAAGGACGAGTTCTCCGCCTTCCAGCGAAAGTGGTTTGAGGTGGCTTTTGTGGCGGAGGACCTTCTCCATTCGGACATCCCGGCCTTCCTCTTGCCGTGGCTGCCCAGCCGCCCGGCCTCCTACGCAAGCAGGCACAGCTCCTTCAGCCGCAGCTTTGGAGGACGGAGCCAGGCGGCGGCCTTACTGGGTAACTGGGGTGCAGAGGGGGGCTTAGGACTCTAAATTATCCCAAATGTGGGGTTTCTGTTCCTCCAAATTAGGTGGGACCTGACCAGGAAGATTGAGGGGGAGGGATTCATCAACAGAAAAGTGGAGGAGGGGGATGATGGTGATCTGGAAATGTTGCATTGGCTCCCATGTTAGGCCTTTTAAGCCAGGGCTCTCCAACCTTGGCAACTTTAAGAACTTGCGGACTTCAACTCCCAGCTTTGCTGGCTGGGAAATTATGGGAGTTGAAGTCCACAAGTCTTAAAATTGCCAAGGTTGGAGACTCCTGCTTTAGGCCATGATGGACATTGCTGTTCCAAAATCACCTGAGAGGTAAATCTCAGATCAATCCATCAGAATAGAGCTGGAAGGGACCTTGGAGGTCTTCTAGTCCAGCCCCCTGCTCAAGCAGGAGACCCTATACCATTTCAGACAAGGGGCTGTCCAGTCTCTTCTTAAAAACATCCAGCGATGGAGCGCCCACAACGTCTGAAGGCAAAGCTGTCCCACTGGTTGATTGTCCTCACTGTTAGGAAGTTTCTCCTTAAATACAGGTTGCTTCTCTCTTTGGTCAGTTTCCATCCATTGTTTCTGGTGCTTTGGAAAATAAGTTGACTCTCTCCTCCTTGTGGCAGCCTCTCAAATCCTGGAATACTGCTATCATGTCACTCCTCGTCCTTCTTTTTGCTAGACTGGTCATCCCCAAATCCTGCAACCGTTCTTCATATGTTTTAGTCTCCAGGCCTTTAATCATCTTAGTTGCTGTTCCTTGCACTTTTTCCCAAAGTCTCAACATCTTTTTTGTAATGTGACCAAAACTGGATCCAGTATTCCAGATGTGGCTTTACTAAGGCTTTATAAAGCAGTACTAATACTTCATGTGATTTTGATTCTGTATTTCTGTTTATAGAACCAAGGATTGTATTAGCTTTTTTGGCTGCTGCTGCACACTGCTGGCCCAGGGTCAAGTGATCGTCCACTAGGACTCCAAGGTCCCTCTCACAGTTACTGTTTTTGAGCCGGGTCTCACCTAATCTGTACTTGTACCTTTGGTTTTTCCTGCCTAAATGTAAAACTTTGCTTTTCTCCACATTAAAATTCATGTTGTTGGATAGGGCCTATTGTTTAAGTCTGTCAAGGTCTTTTTGGATCCTGAGTTTGTCTTCTGGGGTGTTGGCTACTCCTTCCAGTTTGGTGTCATCTGCAGATTTGATGAGTTCCCCTTCATTTCCCTCATCTAAGTCATTGATGAAGATATTGGGGAGTACAGGGCCTAAGATGGAACCCTGTGACACCCCCCTGCTTACTTCCCTCCATGCGGATGTAGTACCATTAAGGACTACTTGTTGAGTGTGGTTTGTCAGCCACTTACAAATCCATTTGATGATGATGCTGTCTATCCCACATTTTTCTAGCTTATCAAGAAATAGGTTGTGGTCTACTTAGTTGAATGACTTGCTGAAGTCTAAGGATAGTATGTCCACAGCATTTTGCTGGTCTACTAAGTTAGTCACTGTGTCAAAGAATGAAATAAGATTGGTTTGGCATGATCTGTTTTTAACAAACCCATGCTGGCTACTATAACTTTATTTGTTTCTAGATGTTCACGGATCTGTTTTTTGATTATCTTTTCCAGTATCTTCCCAGATAGCGATGTTAGACTGATTGATCTATAATTTTCTGGGTCTGTTTTTTTCCGCCCCCTTTTTCTGAAATGGGAACCACATCAGCTCTTTTCCAATCCTCAGGTAATTCCCGGGTGTTCCAGGATTTTTGAAAGATATAGTGCAGTGATTCTGAGATAACATCTGCCAGCTTCTTCAGAACTCTGTGATGTAATCCATCAAGTCCCGGTGATTTATATTCATCAAGATTAGATGGAATCTTTTTCAGTGGTATTGTGTTGGACTGGGCTTTTATGATAATATTTTTCAGAATTTCCCATGCTTCTTGAGTTGTTTTCCCCTTTACGATTTTCATCCATGGAATTTTTCTTAGGCTTTTTCTGAGTTAGTTAAAATCAGCTCTTTTAAAGTTTAAGACACTGGCTGTATTATATTCTGTTGCTTGTGTTTGCATTATATTGAATTCCAACATGACGTGGTCACTCTCACCCAAAGTTCCGGCAACTTCAACTCCCTCTATCACTTCTCTATTAGTAAGAATTAGGTCCAGTATAGCTTTACTTCTAGTTCCCTCCTCCACCTTTTGGATGATAAAGTTGTCAGCTAAGGGAATCTGTTCGATTTCCTACGCTTCAGAGTTTGTCTCCCAGTTGATATCAGACGTTTCGTGCTAATCCCATAGAGTAAATCCCTTTCCAATTTAGCACTGATGGTATTCCCTGGTTGGGTCATGAAACATCTGCAAGAAAACCACCAAGCCCAGAGAGCACCAAGGACCCCACAATCCTCCTCCTCCTCTCCATAAACCCCACTCCCTTCTAGCACTGATGATGTTACTTAGATGGGTCATGAAATGTCTGCAAGAAAAACCAAGCTCAGAGAGCACCAAGGCCCCCATAGTTCAACCCTGAGGTACAGAGATTCTCTTCTATTGAAGCCAGTGAGGTAGCAGCTGATAAGAACTGTGTTTGGGTTGAGGCGTTTGGCCTTTGTGTCAGAGTGGGACTGAGTTCCACCCTTGGGGGGTGTTGAAAGGGCAGAGCCTCTGGAGCCGTGGAAGCTTCAGGCTTCCTTGGCCCTTGAAGGATTTTCTGTTACCTGCCCTCTGATACTGCAGTGGGGAAGCCTTCAGGGGGCAGCGGAGGTGAGATGGAATGGCTGACACAGCAGGACTAGATGGGTTCTGGTCTAGTCCCCGTTCCTCCCCCCGGAGTCATCAGTAGCCCCCAGATGCCTTTCATAAACTTACTGGCAGGGTTCTGCTCCGACTTTCTCTAAAGTTGAAAGTAAGAGAAACTGGCAGTGGGGAGGAGACCCCCGAGACACAAGTCAGCCAACATGTTTGTCTTCCACGACAAAGGGAATTAGAAGCCAGTGAGTGGCTGATGAAGGAAAACGTAACCAGTAGCTGCAGCTACTGTTACGCAGGCTCTTTGCTCATTTCCTTATTCCATGGGGCTTGGAAGAGACCACCCCAAAAAGCAGGACTGCACAGTCTCTGGAGCAGCCTGCATGCTGGGGAATCTGAATTCCTGGGCTGATCCTGCTTCCTAGCATGGAGGCCCTCAGCTGCTTGTAGTAATCCAGGTAAGCCAGCAGGTTGCCAAATGGCTAATAGTATCTCCCATCTGCTCTCCCTCCCTTCCCTTCTGTTCTTCGGTTCCTCTCTGGGCAGCTGCCACAGTGCCAGAACAGCGGACAGTGACCCTGGATGTGGACATAAACAACCGCACAGACCGGCTGGAGTGGTGCAGCTGTTATTACCACGGCAACTTCTCCCTCAGCGCTGCCTTTGAAATCAAGCTGCACTGGATGGCCGTGACGGCGGCTGTTCTCTTTGAGATGGTGAGCTCTGGCAGACGGGCATTCTGGCTGGGCTTTTCCTGGGAAATCAGAGCGGTCTCTTGCAGGCCAGATCCGCTGGTTTCCAAGGCCGTGTTTGGTCGTCATTTGAACTCGATGCTCCTAAAGGCAGGCCAGCAGACAAGGTGCAGCCACCCACCACCCTCCCCTCTTTTCACAGGTCCAAGGCTGGCATCGCAAAGCCACTTCCTGTGGATTCCTGCTGGTCCCAGTCCTGGAAGGCCCGTTTGCGCTGCCCAGTTACTTGTACGGAGACCCCCTTCGGGCCCAGCTCTTCATCCCGCTCAGTACCAGCTGCCTGCTGAAAGAGGGCGGCGAGCACCTCTTCGACGGTGAGGAGGGAGGGAGGGAGGGGGCGGCCTGTTGCTTTGAACCAGCTTCATTTATTAATTTATATGCTGCCTGTCAAGTGACTCTTTCAATATCATAAAAGCAGACATAAAAAGATTAAACATTAAACTTAAGTTAAAAACAAGTATACAACAGGGTGTGGATGGGAGCTTCTCCTAGTCCACTAATCATCCCAGTAGGGAATCTCCCATCAGACCCCAGGCCAATCAGCAGTTCCTGCCTTCCTACTGGTAATTAGCAGGTGAGCTCTTTCTCTGCCTGAACCTATAAAATCACTTGGATCCGTCCTCTTAGGAGGAGGGTGTCTGGCAAAGAGAGGCAGGAAAGGGAGGTCCAAAGAAGGGGAGAAGGAAGAAAGCCGTGAGACCAACGACTCCTTTGCTGGGCCAGGGCGGGCAGTTCCAGTGGTGGCCTAGCAGAGACTGGGCAGGGAAGGAGCTTTTTTACGAAGCATCGCTTGACCCTCGGAACTACACTTGCATGGGGGAGGCTGAGTCACCTGGAGCTTTGGGGAGACAAGATCAGTGCTTTCTTGAGACCAAGCAAGGTAATATAGAGGCATCTCCCAACTGGAATTCTCCAGAAAGCTTCGCAGGATGTGCCTCAGAAATCTTGGGACCTTGACAGCAACCAGAACCCGCCTCCTGTTTCTCTTGCAGGCTTTGAGCCAGAAACGTATTGGGACCGGATGCACCTTCTGCAGGAGGCCATTGCACACAGGTGAGCCGTTGGGGAGGTGCTGTTGGCGGGGGGCTGGGGTGCAGTGGGTGACACCAGGTGTAGGAAGAAAGCTCAAAAGTCTGCAGTGCTGCTTCTGCAAGGCTAGGCTTTTATTCTACGTTTCCTTCCTCTGCTCCGAATCCAAAGGGGAACCATAGCATTGGATGGGGACCTTTTAGAGGGGCCATGAAGCTTCTGGCAGACCAGGCTCCTGAGGGACTCACCCTACAGGATATGCTTCTCCTTGCGTGCTCAACAAGAGCTGTGCTGTGTTCCCAGCAGGTTTGGATTCGTACAGGATAAATACTCAGCCTCTGCCTTCAACTTCCCTGCAGAGAACAAGCCCCAGTATATCCACGTCACCGGTGAGCTCTCTTTCCCTCCAGGAGTGGGGATGGTGGGGCAGGCGGGCAATGCATCTGAAGGGAAGTGTGTGTGCCCACCAACCCCTGCCCTGCCCTTTCTGTTGCTGGGCCCAGGAGAAAGGGCTGGCCATGGTTTCCTGCTCTGAGGGCCCCACCCCAGACTCTGGCTGGCTGACGGCCTCTGGTTCTCCGAAGCCCAGCCAGCTGGTGTGACGCTCCTCGCCTCTCCTCCTTCCCACCCTGCCAGTTTCAAGCGAAACTGAACTTTGCTTCAGAACTCTGCTTTGCTCAGGAAGAGCTCTCGGCTCCTGGCAGGACAGCTTTGCGTGAAACCAGAGAACTCTGTAAAGTTCAGTTTCACAGGAGTGGCCCACCTTCGAGACGGCATGCTGGCTCAGGAATTCTGGGAGTTGAAGTCCATAATTCATAAAAGGGCCATTTTTGCCCACCCCTGTTCTAGAAAACCCCCTCCCTGGTTGGGGTAGGCCCAGAGAACGTGTCCCCCACGGAAAGCTCCTGTCCTCTGAACCTCCCCCCTCTCCCCCCTCAGGCACGGTCTTCCTCCAGCTGCCCTATTCCAAGAGGAAGTTTTCCGGGCAGCAACGCCGCCGACGCAACTCCACCAGCTCCGCCAACCAGAACGTCTTCTGCGAGGAGCGCATTGGCTACCACTGGGCCTACAACACCATGCTGACCAAAACCTGGCGATCCAGCGCCACCGGTGACGAGAAGTTGGCTGACCGGCTGCTGAAAGACTTCATGGACTTCTGTTGCAACAAAGATGGTCGGCTCCTCTCCTTCTGGACGGGCTGCCTGGAGAAGATGCACGCCAGCGCGCCCTGAGGACCGGCTTCCGCAGGCTGGGCAAAGCCAAACTCAGCCAGGAGCAGCCGAAGCGTTGTGGCACGCCTGGCCTCTGAGCGAGGGTCAGACTGAGATGAAAGGAGATTTGAGGAACCGAAAAATAGCGGACAGAAATTTGCTAGGTGTACTGAAAGGCTCGTGCCTGCTCCGGTGTGGCAGATGCTATATATAAATATGTAAATATATACAATATAAATATGGAATTTAAAATGTAACATCCTTTCCTCCTGTTCTTTGTATTCTGATAAGCCTGCAGCATATTTAAAAGGTAGGTAATTAGGAAAAGAGCAAAAATGGCCATGGTGAAAAGATCCTGGTCAAAAGGGAGATTTCAAAAATGCTGGGTGGGAACAAGGCAGAAATGCAGAGGGCAAGAGGGAGCTTCTTCGACCTGAAAGGATCCAGGAAGCAGAAATGGCTTTCGAAGGAGAAGAACGATGGGATCCCTGCTGAAAGGGGAAGCCAGAGAGGGAAGCAGATCGCTTCTCGGCATTTGGGTTCAAGTCGCATAGAGAGGGGACAGAAGGACCTTTGGTCTAGTAGTTAAAGCAGCAGGTTACAAACCGGGAGCCATGAGTTCAAGTCCTTCCTTAGGCAAGAAGACCAGCTGGGTGACTTGGGCCAATCACCAGGAGACGGTGAGTTCTAGTCCCGCTTTAGGCGACTCTCAACCCAACCCACCTCCCAAGGTTGTGGAGAAAATAAGAGGAAGGAGTATTGATGCATTCACCATCATGAGCTATTTGTAAAACTAAAGGTGGGCTGCAGATAAAACGAATACATAACAAACTGACAGGGTCCTCCTGGGCAGCTTCCAAGGTGAAGGAAGGGCCTTGCTATCCTCCATATCCCTCCTTGTTTAGGGAGAGGGTCAGCTCTGCCGTGGGGAAAGGCCCCCTGCTGCTCTCCTCCCCCCAGACTGAACCCATTTCCCCGGAAGCAGCTCCAGCGGGACAAGGATTCGTACAAAGGAGCCTGGGTGCTGATCTTGCCAGGCCAGATGCAGTGCAACAGCTGGTGAAGCACATGGAGGGCCAGCATCGCAGGCACTGCGTGGAGGAGGCCAGCCAGGAGGTCAGGAGTCTGCGTGCAGAGGCAGACAAGGACATCCATCCGCAGGCCTCAGCAAGGAGGCCCCCTACTGATTTATCTACTAAATTTGTATGCCGCCCATTTCTCTACAGGCGGCTGGGCGTTGGGGCGGTTTGTCCAAGTGAAGGTGCTGTGGGAAGAGTGTTGGGGGGAGCAGGCTCCCCACATTTTCTCCCATCTGTTGGGTCTGCAGCTCCACTTTTCCTTGGACCTGGAGAGGAAGCTGAAGCTGCTGGCAGGCCCCGAAGCGGGGAAGGGAGACCAAAATCAGGCATCTGGCAAAGATCCTTCAGGGGATCAGGAGGAACTGAGCCGTAAAGGTCAAACTCACCCGAACCAGACACAGGAAGCAGGGTCTGAGCGCGGGTGAGACCCCTCCCTAAGCCCCATCGACAGGGCAAAAGGCAAGAGCTTGTGAATCAACAGTTATGGATGCAGCAAAGATTTGAGGAGATAAAAAGGGGTCCCATAGCCCACTCACTCGAAGTCACCTTTGCACCCAGACCCAGCAGCTCCTGACCCTTGCCAGCTCGGTGTGTGGCCACGTCTGAACACAGCAAAAACCCCACTCATAAGAGGTCAAGCTTGGTCGCCGCTGCCTTTCCCCGCCGGTTCCTGCCCGGCCAAGCCTCAATAGCCAGGCCAAGCCACCCCCATCGCCCAGCCACCCCTGGCCATTGGAGCCAGAGGCCGAGCTTTGATCTGATGGACGCGCGCAAAGGGGGGCTGCGGAATAGAAATAGAAATAATAGAATTAGAATAGAATAGAATAGAATAGAATAGAATAGAATAGAATAGAATAGAATAGAATAGAATAGAATAGAATAGAATAGAATAGAATAGAATAGAATAACAGAACAGACCGGACCTTGGAGGTCTTCTAGTCCAGTCTCTTGCTCAAGCAGGAGAACCTATACCAGGCTCTTTTATGACTCGTGGACTTCAACTCCCAGAATTCCTGAGCCGGCATGGCTCAGCTTGGAAACCTCTCCCTTTCCCCTCAGCATGGCTGGCTCAGGAATTCTGGGAGTTGAAGTCCACGAGTCATAAAAGAGCCAAGGTTGCCTTCCTCTGACCTATACCATCTCAGACAGGTGATTGTATAGTCCACAGGTCGGCAACCTGCGGTTCCAGAGCTACATGCAGCTCTTTGAGCCTTCCCCTATGGCTCCCAGCCTCCTCTGCCATTTGCAGAGAGAGACAGACATAGAGAGAGGCACTTGTGCTTCCCTGCTTCTCTCTCTGTCTCTTTGTTTTTGTGTTTGTGTGTGTGTGTGTGTGTGTGTATGTGTGTAAAAGAGTAGACTCACAGTGTTCTCTGACAAGCTGAAAAGCTTTTTGGGCGGGGCTCCTCCCTTTGCTGCAGCTAAGCAGGAAGGGCAGGAGAGTTAGCTAGCCCAGCTATGCTGACTCAGGAATTCTGGGAGTTGAAGTCCATGAGTCATAAAAGCCGAGGTTGCCTACTCTGAGCTTGTTGGAGAACAGTTTGAAGCCAGCTTTCCAGGTAAGCAGAAGATGGGAGAGAGGTAAAAGATATATGCAGTGTTATCTTCATTTTAGATATCAAAAGGGTTTTGCGGCTCCCAGTGTTTTGTTTTCGGTGGGAAATGGGTCCAAGTGGCTCTTTGAGTGTTTTGGGTTACCTACCCCTGGTCTAGTCTCCTCTTAAAAACCTCCAGTGATGGAGCCTCCACACTTTCTGGAGGGAAGCTGTTCCACTGGTTAATTGTCCTCACTGTCAGGAAGTTTCTCCTTAATTCCAGGTTGCTTCTCTCTTTGTTCAGTTTCCAACCATTGTTTCTTGTCCTGCCCTCTGGGTGCTTTGGAGAATAGTTTGACCCCCTCTTCTTTATGGCAGCCCCTCAAGTACTGGAACACTGCTATCACGTCTCCCCTATTTCTTCTTTTCTTTAGACTAGACAGACCCAAGTCCTGCCTGAAACCCAACTGGCCTGAAGGCATCATGGAAACAATGTGGAAATGGATTGGCAAGAATCAATCTTGCAGGATTCTCCTTAAATCCTCTTATCTAGTAATTTGACAGTGGGAGTCCTCAAGGCCTAATATGGTATAACTTGATTTTAGCAAAGCATTTGACAACATGCCCTGCAGCATCCTAATGAGCAAGATGTGGATTGGATGGATCAAGGGGATAGAAAACCTTCTCCATGGGAGACTCAGTCTCGAATCCTTCCTTTTAAATAACGTAGTATTGCAGGCTGCCCACTAACAGGTGTTCAATCCTGACTGGCTCAAGGCTGACTTGAGATGGTTAAAATGACCCAGATTGCTGGGGGCAAAATGCTGATTTTCTAAACTGCTCAGAGTGCTGTAAAGCTCTATGAAGCGGTATATAAGTGCTATTGCTATTTGTTAACAGGAATAGTATTCTCCAATGACACAGAACTGGTTGAAGTAGATAATAACCACTTTTGTCCACTTAAGTTATCCATTGCTAAATGCAACAACATCCTAATATGAGATAGATGGTAGAGAATAAACATGGTGACCTTGACAGAGATATGCAAAAAAACAGGATCTTGGCAAAAGAGGGCAAAGCATTTTTAAGTCCCAAACAATGAGATAACCTGGTAGTGACTCATACAGACACTGCCCTAATTAATTGAAGGAGAAGGTGCAACACAGTCGGACTCGCCAGATTCTATTACGGTGGGCCATCTCAATAAAATACTTCGGGCCTTTCTGTAGAGTTATATTCTGGTCTGTCTGTTTAGTGTAGCTGACAATAGGGCTGAAATTTAAAAAGATTTAAATTCAGATTAGGAAGAACTTCTTGACAGTCAGGTCAGCCAAGAGACCGGATAGTACTCTTAGGGATGGGATAGTGATTTCTGCAGTGTGCAGGGAATTGAATTTGATTATTTCTTAGGCTACTTCCAACTGATCATAGTTCTCCGATCTGTGCAATAACATTTAAGTGAATTTGGTTTGGTTTGGATTTACTCCAGTAGAGGCTCAGGGGAAGGCCTTTTTGAACAGGAGGAAGATAAAATAACATTGGTTGGACTTCAGGTTGCAAGTCTGCATTTTAACTGTTGTATCTGGCCCTTCTCAGCTTAGTAAAATCCACAGGAATATTTCTTTAAGAGTTTTATTTAACACAGTTCAAGAGATTCACTTCAAAGCAAGATGCTGGCAGTTCGTTTGCGGAACGGCCGAGTCTGATTTATTTACATTCAGCTTAAACATGCTCTCCCCCCTTCCAATAACTCACTCTTTATCTCTCAGGTTGTCCAAGACCTCATAAATCTTCCGTAGATTCCAAAAACACCAGAAAACTGAGTTCAAACTAACTCCTCGAGGTATCAGGCTACTACTTGATATTAACGTTGCTCGTGACAAAGAATTAGTCCCTCCTTCACCTTCTAATATAGTTTTCGATACGTCACTTCCCCCATGGCTTCCTTTTTCCATGTAACTGAAACCTCCGCCTATCAAACTTTCGGAATCTCGGATCAAGCCATATATTTTCCTGTTCCAAGTCTGACTCCCCGCTTTGAGATTCTGACCCAGACTGCATGCAAATCTCCTCACTGTCCGTCTCGGCTGCCGGGACGGGAAAACACCCAGAGGGGCCTGGCTGCTGCTCCTCATCCTCTGACATTTCCCAAGCTGGTCTAGAGACACCCACAACATTAACAGGGCATTTAAAAGATAAGAGTAGCTCATAAATGTATCTCCACATATATTTTTCAAGTATTTATATGCTGCATATCTGTAGAAACAAGACAGTACAACTGAGCATGGTAAAGGGGGCTCTTGACCGGATTGCGCCGCTGCGACCTCTCTGTGGTAGCAGACCCAGGAGATCTCCTTGGTTTACTGAGGAACTCAGGGGGATGAAGCGCCAGAAGAGACGCCTAGAGAAGCGATGGAGGAAAAGTAAATCCGTATCTGACCGAACACTTGTAAGATCTTATATCAAGACTTATCAGGTGGCGCTCAAGGAGGCAAGATGCGCGTATCATTCCGCCTTGATTGCATCTGCGGAATCCTGCCCAGCCACCCTGTTCAGGGTAACTCGCTCCCTCCTTAATCAGGGGGGGGGTTGATGCACCCTTGCAGGGTAGTGCTGAGGACTTTAATAAGTTTTTCGCGGATAAAATCGCCCAGATTCGGATGGACCTTGACTCCAATTGGAATGCAGTATCGGCTGATAATGATTCAGTCGAGATGACAGGGACTCGTCTTGATCCTGTTGTGTGGGAGGAGTTTGACCCGGTGGCACCTGATGAAGTCGACAAGGCCATTGGATCTGTGAGCTCCGCCACCTGTTTATTGGACCCGTGCCCCTCCTGGCTGGTTTCGGCCAGCAGGGAGATGACGCGGGGCTGGGTTCAGGAGATTGTCAACGCTTCTTTGAGGGAGGGGTCCTTTCCGGCTCCCTACAAGGAGGCAATTGTGCGCCCCCTCCTCAAGAAGCCTTCCCTGGACCCAGCTGTTTTAAACAACTACCGTCCTGTCTCCAATCTTCCCTTTATAGGGAAGGTTGTTGAGAAGGTGGTGTCACTCCAGCTCCAACGGTCCTTGGATGAGGCCGATTATCTGGGCCCTCAACAGTCTGGATTCAGGCTCGGCTACTCCACGGAAACTGCTTTGGTCGCGCTGACGGATGATCTCTGGCAGGCCTGGGATAAGGGATTATCCACTATCCTGGTGCTACTTGACCTCTCAGCAGCTTTCGATACCATTGACCATGGTATCCTTCTGCACCGACTGGAGGGGTTGGGGGTCGTGGGCACTGTTTTGCGGTGGTTCACCTCCTACCTCACTGGTCGGTCGCAGTTGGTGTTGGCAGGGGGTCAGAGGTCAACCCCTAGGTTCCTCCCTTGTGGGGTCCCTCAGGGATCGGTCCTCTCCCCTCTGCTGTTTAATATCTACATGAAACCGCTGGGTGAGATCATCCGACAACACGGGGTGAGATATCATCAGTATGCTGATGATACCCAGCTTTACATCTCCACCCCGTGTCATTTCAGTGAAGCAGCGGAAGTGATGTGCCGATGTCTGGAGGCTGTTAGGGTTTGGATGGGTGCCAACAGGCTCAAACTCAACCCCGACAAGACGGAGTGGCTATGGGTTCTGCCTCCCAAAGATATTTCAATCTATCCGTCCATTAGCCTGGGGGGGGGAGCTTTTGACCCCCTCGGAGAAGGTCCGCAACTTGGGCGTCCTCCTCGATCCACAGCTAAATCTGGAACATCATCTTTCGGCTGTGGTGAGGAGGACATTTGCCCAGGTTCGCCTGGTGTACCAGTTGCGGCCCTATTTGGACCGGGAGTCTCTTCTCACAGTCACTCATGCCCTTATCACCTCGAGGTTCGACTACTGCAATGCTCTCTACATGGGGCTACCTTTGAAAAATGTTCGGAGACTTCAGGTAATGCAGAATGCAGCCGCGCTAGCATTGTTGGGCTTGCCTAGAAATGCCCACATTTCGGCATCACTCCGCGAGCTGCATTGGCTGCCAATTGGTCTCCGAACCCAATTCAAAGTGTTGGTTATGACCTATAAAGCCCTACATGGCATCGGACCAGGTTATTTACGGGACCGTCTGCTGCCTCATGAATCCCAGCGGCCGGTTAGGGCCCACAGAGTGGGCCTTCTCCAGGTCCCGTCAGCCAGACAGTGTCGCCTGGCGGGGCCTAGGGGAAGAGCCTTCTCTGTTGCGGCCCCGGCCCTCTGGAACCAACTTCCCCCGGAGATCCGTGTCGCCCCCACCCTCTCCGCCTTTCGTAAATTGCTTAAAACACACTTTTGCCGGCAGGCCTGGGGCAGCTAACACCTTGCCCCTAGCCAGTGTATGTTTGTGGAATGATTGGTTTCTTTTTTAATTAAGGGTTTTTATATTTATGTATATAATGTAATTTCTATCATGTTGTGAGCCGCCCTGAGTTCTCCAGAATAGGGCGGCATAGAAATTAAATTAATAAATAAATAATAAATAAATAAAAATAAAACAGATAGTAACCTAGGAACTACAAGACTAATAAGAATAGGTGGGATAACAGCCCTACATTAAACCCACAAATCATATTACCACAGTGTGATAAGAACAATAAATGGGTGCAAAGTCATCTGTCAGTTAAATTCCCAAGACTGTGAGCAACTCTTGAGGCAAAAGGAGAGATGGGAAATAAGATCAAGCTGGAGCAGGATCTCCCTGGCTTCTCCATATTCAGCCTAAGGCAGTGGGAAGGCATCCAGGGGATAAAACGCCAATAAACCACTGGATTACATAGTGGAACACTTGTTTTGGGATTAGTATTACCAACATAACAATGGTATTGATCCTGTATCCATAATAAAGAAAGGAGAATCTGAGACTGATCCCGGAGGGATACTTACTATAAGGGGAAATTTATTGGTGGAAAAAGAACAGGACAACAACAAAAACATTTTTTAACCAAAAAGAGCCCACCCAATGATACTAGGTGGTTTTGTTATCCACGTAAAGCCCTTGAGAAAGTGCCTTCTCAGTGGACTGGACTGGACTGGCCAAAATCCAGACTGAGATGGACCCAGAAGGTTTTTAGGAGATAAAAGAAGAATCAGGTGTGGGAGAGGAACTCAGAGGTTTTAAATAAAGGAAGCACACCGAAGGATCTAAGGAGGGCTTCTTCATAAAAGGGTGAAATGCATGTTTATAAAAGTCTAGGTGACTATTTGTGATTAAAGAAGCAAATAATATAGGCAAGAAAAAGAAATAAACAGTAGGACGAAGAATATAACAGAACAGAATAGAATAGAATAGAATCTGGAAAGGATCTTGGAGGTCTTCTACTCCAGTCCCTCCGCTCAAGCAGGAAACCTTATACCATCTCAGACAAGTGTCTGTCTAGCCTCTTCTTAAAAACCTCCAGTGATGGAGCCACCCACCATTTCTGGAGGCAATTTCTGTTCCACTGGTTAATTGTCCTCACTGTCAGGAAGTTTCTCCTCAATTCCAGGTTGCTTCTCTCCTTGATCAATTTCCAACCATTGTTTCTTGTCCTGCCCTCTGGTGCTTTGTTGAGCTTCACTCTCCTTCAAATATGGAGGCCGTAGGAAGCATAGCAGAGGACAGCTAGGGGAAGAAAAAGAATGGACAATATTGGTCACCAGATCAGAGAAAAATCCTCCCAAGCCCTGAACTGAAAGAGAAACCCTGGAAGGTTACATGACAGAGTGGTGCACCAAGCGAACAAGAAATGAAAGCTGGGAAAAAGCTGACGAGTCCAGCCTCAAAACAAGCCAGTTTTTGTCTCTAGTTGAGAAAAGTAATTGCCCAAAGCACTAAGTGTGTGTGTGTGTGTTCACAAGGTACCTGGTGGAGAGGACTTGGCTCTTAGTAGTAGTTTGTAGCCAGGAGCAAGCTACTCAGACCTTGGTGATAGTATTGAACAAGTCACCCAAAGAATTGAAGTACGGTGTTTATAGAAGATCAAGCTGCTAAACCACAAAAGAAGATGAGCAAAACGGACTGAGGGATTGAGGCTAAATCCCAGCAAGGCAGAACGACCCCAGTTCCGTGGATGTTCTGTTTATTGCTCCAAAGCAGTTCTACTGATGACTCCTTCTGGAAAAGCCCGGGGGAAGCTGTGGCCAGGAATGGTGGTTTACCTAAGAGCCCAGGCTGTCTTTCCCAGGCAGAATCTGCTCCTCTTGCAGGGACCAGAAGGAGGGAATGCTGCAGGTGCCCAGCATGAGAGATTGAGGGAGAAGACTCCCAGAAAATGGCCTTCTCAGTTGCAGTGTGCCCAGGAGTTCAAGGTTGCCCATTCTTCTCACATTCCCTTTTCTCTTCCAGCAAAAGGGCATCACTTAAATTGGACAGCAAAAGACTCTACTTAATGTTGACTGTTTTATGGCTGTTTGATCTCTATACCTTCAAACCACTATGGGAAGAATCCAGAGAAAGAAATATTTTGGGAAATATTAAAAAGGCAGAATATATTTCCCCAAAGGAACAATGGAAAAGATCTTTAAAAAGGCAGAAACCAGCCCCCAGAAATCAGCTCCAGCTCCTAGGCAGAGGCCAGCTTTTAGAAATGCAAATTCAATAATCCATTCAGGAAGGTTGGGGCCAGGAAGCTAGAAGCTGATGAGATTAGGAAGATAAAGACTCCTAAAATCTACATTCCCCACCCAAACTCTAAAAGACATGACCTTTGGGGACATAATAGGATTAACCCACCAATGCCAAAAGGGCACGCTCAGATTCAGGTCAAACTTCATGACACAGGAAATACAAAGCCACAAACAGGAACAGGAAACAACCTCAAGAGCCCAAGAAGGTATAAAAACCCACCACTCCCAGCAACATGTGGTCAGCTTTCCCAGTGCTTTTGTCTGCCTCTGCCCTTCAATAAACTACAATCTTCTTTCTAAAGCAGTCTCCATTTTGTTTATTCCCAGCTTGGACTAGACCTGATGAAGACTTTTCTTTCAACACCATCATGAGTTGCAGGTGTAATTGTTGGTAATAAATACATTCCACTACTTGACAGCTGATCTACAGTATTTGTAGCTATAAAATTGTAATCTATGATTACAGCCATAAGGTACAAACTTGTATGTTTGGGTTTGTGTGGGATATTTTTAGAGAGGGTTTTTGTCCTCTGAAACTGACTGTTAACAATTTTGTGTGCATTTTGCAGGTTGAATGAGCCGGATGAGCCTCTTTCAGATGAAGAGAGAAGCCTGTTATCTGGGAGAATGTAAGTGCCAGGCAATCTTTCTGGTGACTCATCAGGCAGCATTGAGCAGAAAGACCGAGTTGGTGAGAATGAGCTGGAAAAACTGAAAGCACAGAAGGAGAGAACAGAACGCAATGATGTCTTGGCTCCCCAAGATGAGTTCTTAACCAAAAACTGGGATGATATTCAATGGGAACAAGAACGAAAGATGATTATTGCTGCTATTTGGCTAAAGCAAGGGTAGCTGGCTCAGGAATTCTGGGAGTTGAAGTCCACGAGTCATAAAAGAGCCCAGGTTGCCTACCCCTGGGCTAAAGTATTACAGAGGTGAAGAAAAGCAGTGTGGTGGATGCATCAGAGGTTACTTCCAAGGAAGGCTGTGAAATGAGCTGCTTTCTAGCCAAATAAATCTTGGGTGAGGCTATCCTAGAGTTGGACAGGTGGAATGAGGAAGATCACCTCACTTTGAATGTCAACCAGCTGGAAGAGGAAGCCAGGGAGGGCACCATCTGAAGAACTTTTGAATCCCAGCTCTCCATCCATTGTCACCTCACTGCAATCATACAGCAGTCCTTTGCCGCGGTCACATCATGCGGCTGTGGTTGGCCAAATGTGCTGCTGCAGGGACAGAGCTGTATGGTTTAGCACAGTGGCATATTTTTATATAATTTTATTAAACTTATCAATATATAAAATACAGGCAAAAATAAAGATAATGGTGGAAGGCAAAAACAGGAAAAGAAGTGTGGATTAAAGGGGAGAAAAGGGGGAAAAAGCATTAACTTCCAACTCTTTTCAGCACAGTAGAATAAAGGTAATAATGTTACAGCTGTGACGTTTTACTTTTGCATTCTTAGTGTCAACTAGCTGTTTCTATAACAACAGACTTATCTAATCAGCGAATCCCAAAGTCAAACTTGCATTTTTTTCCTGCCTGAGAACAAAGTCTAGAAAGAGTTTACAAGTAGAAACAAAAGTAGATGCATTTTTTTTCTTTGATTAAAGCAGCTAATGTGCCCATGTTTTCTGACTCCATCAGTTTTCAAGCCATTCTTTCCATTGTGGAACTATTTCTCCTTGAACTAAGGAGAAAAGTCCTGACCATTAGAACAATTAACCAGTGGAACAACCTGCCTCCAGAAGCTGTGAATGCTCCAACACTGGAGGTTTTTAAGAAGAGACTGGACAGTCGTTTGTCCGAGATGGTATAGAGTTTCCTGCCTGAGCAGGGGGTTGGACTAGATGACCTCCAAGGTCCCTTCCAGCTTTATTATTGTTATTATTATTGTTATTGTAACTTTCCATTTTCGCACATAAAGCATTTTTGTTGTGGTCAGCATATACAACAACAAAGTTCCCAATTTTTTTCAAGTTCTTTGTCCACTCATTTGCTGAGTTCTACTTTCATTTTGAGGATCGTCTGTTAAAATATAAATCTTATCCCAGTATTTCTTCACTTTGTCACAAGTTCACCAGATGGTAAAAAGTTTCTGGTTTACATTTCCAACATACTTTTGAAATACTTTATGTATCTTTGACAATTTCTTAGGTATTAAACACCAAACGAGTCTGCGGAGAGGAGCGGCATACAAATCCGAAAATAAAATAAAAATAAAATAAATAAATAAATAAATAAAATATTTTATTAAAAAATTCTTTTAAGTTATAATTCAGTGTAATTTTAAATCCTTCATCCATATGTTTTCCCATTGTTCAAGCATTATATTCTACCAAAGTTATTTGCCTATTGAATCATACAAACTTTCACATATTCATTTTCCAAGTTCAAATTCAGCAACGCTAAACCTTGGCAATAACATGTTCATCATCATTACCACACAATATAGTTTCAAATGCAGTTTTACAGAGTCAAACCCGTAACTTTTCTGGTCCAGCTTGAATCTTTCCTTCAGTTGTAAATGGGGTAACCGGTGACAGACATGCCCTTCTAGCTCCAACTCTTCTCTGGACTTGAGATTAGGTTCACCTTGATCAAAAAATATTTGACCAGAAGTCCGACCTCATTGCCAATTCTTTTCTTAAAAAAAAAAAGAGTGATACCTGCGAAGAGAGCCTTGTTTTATGTTTATTCCAGACCCTTAGGATGCTCTGGAAGTGGCCCATGGCCCGTCCTTGACTGTCCCAGCGGCCACAAAAGAGCTGCCCCTTCCCTCTCTGCTCCCTGCCCCTTTGGACATCAGGGTCAAATGCCAGAAGAAGAACTCATTTCGCCTCTGCCCACCTTTAATCTCCCCTACAGACCTGGATGTGGCCGTGGGAGAGGAAAACTGAAGCGGCTGCAGGATGGGCTGCCAGAAGACACCCAGAAAATGACTCTCTGGGACCCTTTTGAACACCAACATCAGAAGGAACCATAAATCCTTCTGGTCTGTTTGTACATGGGGATTCATTCAGACAGTCAACTAATCCAATGCCTCATCTTTTCAGGGTTGTAATGAAAAGCTAACATTCAGAAGTACTTAAGTGAGGGAGTCTGTTTCCACGTAGAGTTCATTCCAGAAAAAGGAGCCACCATGGACCTGAGGCACTTGTTAGGCTGCTCAGCAGGACTTCAGGAGGATTCTCCCTTCTGTCCAACATGGTCTTTGTCTGGCCACCTTCTAAGCTTTGGTGAGATGGGTTCTCATGCTTAGACCTGCTTCCCCGTGTCTATTTGCTCCATCAGAGCCCCAATCTTTCCTTGCTTCTGAGTACTTTCCTCTTGATTTTCATGGCATGTAGCCCTAGTAATGCCATGATGTCATTGCCCAAGCAATGGTTGCCATGGGGACTGGATGACGTGTCATGTAGAAAGTTGCTAGGGATACAGAGCTGGCTTGGAGGGAGGGGAGACAAAACATCTGCAAAGATTCTTTGTCAACATAGAAGAGCAGGAATATAATTTGGAGGAGACACAATAACAATTTAATTTCCTGGATTTTGAATGTCAGACAAGTCTCATGTGCCAACCGCTCAAATTAATTCCAAGACAGGAGCTAATCAGGGAAGAGTTGAGTTCTGAGGGGTGGGGGGAGCTTCTCCAAAGAGTCCTAAAAGGATAATTTTGAACACTCACAATGATGTGGGGGGACGTGGAGGGGAGAGAAAGATAGCAGAAGCCAACTTGGCTGCACAAAATGCTTCGTGAAAAGGACTCCTGTGGCAAGTGGAAGGAGGTCACCAGAAAAATATGAGCAGAAACGCCGGCCTTTGTAGACAGAGAGTCAGGAAAGCTAAAAATAAACTGAGATTAGTGAAGGCTACTCAGGACAATACAAAGAATGTCTTCAGAAACTCAGAAGGAAAAGGAAACCGTAAACCAGCTGCTTAGTGAAGGAGGAGAGAGGGGATCAAAGCAGAAAAAAATCAGAGTGGCTTAACTCGGGTGATGGAGCAGATCCCAAGGGACTCCTTCCAGGTCTGGGCTCCTATGAGGTCCAGATTCCAGGTCATTCATGTTGCAGAACAACCCACAAAGGACTCCAAAGAAGACACTTTAGGCCAAAGACCTCTGCCTCTTTGGGAAGACTCTCCCTTTCCAAGTAGCCAAACCTTTGTCTTGTTGGAGTGGTAAGTACCCATTTGTGAAATTTCAGCTTCCTTGTCCTCTTCTTAGAAAGGCAGGATACGTTACGTGGCTGAGAAAACTCAATGGAGCACCCACCTGCATTTCTCCAATGAGTCTGCAGGAGGCAGAGCAGCCCAAGGGATGGGGCAGCGGCAGCGGCACAGATGCTCCTCTTCAGGATGAGGGCAGGGCAGAATTATTTAATTTCCCCCCTGAACCATTTTACTTCCTCCGCTTGTTGACACCAGTAAATATGGGTAACATGTTTGGTGCAAGACTGTGACTTTTGCAGCAGGGCATTTTTCCTGTGGTGTAGCTTAACCCTCTCTGCTTCTTTCTGCAGCTCAGCAGATTTTCCCTCCACTGGCTGGATCTTCCCAAAGGATCTTGAGGGTGGAGCTCCAACACTGCCCCCCCCAGTTACTAAATAGTCACCGCTCAAGAACAAGGATATCTTGGAACAGAGCCATGGTAGCCCCAGATCAGAAGCACTTTTTCCAACCAACCAATTTTATTAAAAGGCAGAAGATTTTGTGAGCTAGGCTGATATTGTGTGTCAATTGCAATCCGTCCTCCATTAATCTAGCCTGCACCAGTCTAGTCCCTCCGTGAAACTGGTTGGTCAGAAAAGGGCCCCTCCTGATTAGCTGCCATCTACAAAAGTGGGCCTCAGTGCTTAATACTGGATTTAGTCCTACTTGAGAGAGTTGTTTCAAATTCTAGTTCAGCCATGTTGCTTCAGCCAGTCACAGTCAGCTGAATCTACCTGACAAGGTGGCTGTGAGTGTCATATGGGAGGGGAGAGAGATCTATTGGGCTTATGTACCTGGAAGAGCGGCAGGAGAGAAATGTGTGCAATAAATAATTCAATGTCTTCCATACTCTGCTCAGAAAGGTCTAACAAGGAAAACTCTACTTTCCCAGTTACAAAATAGTTCTATTGATTCATGTAAGTAAGCAACTGCTTCCTTTATTGATAACAACTGAAAACAGTATAAAAGAACAGAGCAAACAGTTTAAAATACAAGACAGATTACATAGTAATTAATTGGTTTAAAGCCAACATTTAAAACCCAAGCATTCTCTCTCTCTCTCTCTCTCTCTCTCTCTCTCTCTCTCTCTCTCTCTCACACACACACACACACACACACACACACACACACACACACACACACACACACACACACACACTTGAGGCCTGACCTTCAGACTCTTGCAAGAGGCTTCAAGAGGACAAGGCCCCAGGCAGAGGGCTGCTCCAGGTGAGATTCTGTCCATGGCTGTTCTGATGTTAGCGGTTGCAGAAGAACCACGGAGAGGAGGTTCTGCCTGTAGCTCCATCTGAAGTAATGGCTAAGGGGAGGCAGCAAATGCCTGCCCAGGAGTCCCCCCCCATTGGAGAAGAGAGAATCCTTCTGGGTTGAGAAGGAGGAGAGCCCCCAGCACCCACACTGCCATTTCAGCAGCAGGTTTTCAGGGGATGAACTCTGGGGGGGGGCATTGTCCTGTTTGGGAAAGTTGACCCTCCACTGAACAGACTGACTCCCCCAAGTGCTCCAGGAGCCCCTCCAGAATTATCAGCCCCTTCTGGCAGAGGGAATGCAGCCCCACTGAGAACAGGCAGGCTCCCCACAGCCCTTATTCAGGGCCCTTCGGTCTGCTGAAGCTTCACCTGGTCAAGAACCGTCATTTATTTGGGCTGAAACTGGCAGAAATTTGGGGAGGGGTTTCTGGGGAGTACAAGCGCACATGATTCACAGGTTGTGTAAAGGGGGCTATTGGCTGTCGAGGGCTGGGGAAGTGGCCCTCCTGGTTGGGAACCTGGCCCGTCTGGTGCCACCTGGGAAACTGATGCTAGGAAGAGCCAGTTTCTTGGCAAAATCCCTCGGCACAGCAAATGCGAGGCTGCCAACCATTTCTCTACTGATTTCTTCTGCAGCTTTCAGACAGAAGACTCTTCCTACTGCTGCCAATGAAGGATGTGGCATAATTGTTCGCTCTTCCCCTCCTTAATGCATTTTTGTGGGAAGCAGAATTGTGGCCGACACAAGAGAAAAACTGTGGCAGGCTAAGTGCCTTCCCCTCAAAGGGTTGGGGAAACAGAGGACCCCCCACAAGGATGGAGAAGAGCCACCTCCAGGGGCCTCTGCAAAGCCTCCCAATATGCTGACGTGGAACTGCAGCCTCCGGCCACGGCATGGAAGTCAGGTCTGCCCTTTGGGGCCAAAGGATTGTACAGGCAGCACCAATTAGCAACGCAGCCTTTTCCCTAACACTCAAGAACGCCTATGCAAAGTCTTTTGATAAGCTCAGCAATAAATAAACCATCAGGAGGATCCCTGGCCCACTGGGGAAGGCTTGGGAGCATCTGCAGCCGTTTCTCCACTTGGGAGCGTTCAGATGGGTGGACCTCAACTCCCAGAATTTCCCAACCCGCGTGGGCAAGTGGGCGCATCTTAAAGCCATCCAGGTGGTCGAAGGAGAGCAGCCAGAGTGATGTAGGGCTTGGAAGAAAAAGCTGATAAGTAGAAGGTGGCAGTCTGGGAAGGTGGAGCCTGGAGGAGGGAAGACTACATGATGGGGATCTTTATTTATTCATTAATTAAATGTATATGCTGCCCATCTCACTGTCAAGCCACTCTGGGCTGGGGAGAATGGAGAAGGAGCAGGAGGCTCCCCTTACATGGAAGTGGATTTAGGAAGGGAGCAGGGTCTCCTTCGTGGGGGGAGGAGGGTCATCCATCGGGTGACCCTGCTGGAATGGAATGGATTCCCGTGAACGAGATGGGTGGTCTCTAAATTTGATACATACATAAATAAAAATAAATAAATGCCTTCTGGCTCTGGGCCAAGGGTGGAGCAGAGGCTCTCCAAAGTTGGCTGCAATGTCACCACCTATCATTCTTTGATTCGGTGGACTTTAAGCTTCTAACTGCATTAAACCTATAAGCAAAAAAACCTGGTGGACTTTGACATGCAAATATGGACCTCATCAAAACTTCAGTGGGACCAGCAGGATTTTGAATGATCCTTTTGCTTTCAGTGCTGCATCTCTCAGCAATGGGTCCAGATCCACAGAGGGAAACCAATTTACACCGAGTGGCCTTGGCCTCAGGCACGGACTCAGTTGCCTCAGTTGTCCAGGGTTCATCTACACAGCTAGTTGTGGGCCGCCTGACTCTTATTGACTCTGGGAGGCTCACAACCGTTAAATAAAAAAATATTTATTTATTTATTAAACAAATTTGTATGGCCACCAAATTATTACACAAGTGACTCTGGGCAGCTTACAATATGAAAAATCCACAACATAAAAATTATACATTCGTGCACACACATACACAGACACACAGCAGCAGCAACACAATCAGATCAGCCACTTGATGGACTCCTTTCTTGATGGGCTCCTTTCCCATGGACGAAACCAGGTCTTCAGGGCCTTTTGGAAAAGCAACAGTCTGGGGCTAACCATACCTCCGGGGGAATCATGCTCCATAGAGAAGGGGCCACCTCTGCGAAGGCCCTTTTTCATGGTCCCACCAGATGCACTTCCCTGATCGATGGAACCCTTCCCACCAATGTCAACAACTGGTTTGAGTTGCATTGTATTTGCGTTTCCGGGGTTTTTCTGGGGGAGGGACATGTTAAATAGTGAAGCATCCTTGAGCATATCCATTTACTGATAGTCCTCGACCTACAACAGGTTGCTTAGCAATTGTTCAAAGTTATGCTAGACGTACCTTGAGGCTACATACGACCCAGATTTGAAGTTCCAGTGGTCGCCCATCCCATGATCTTGTTTTTATTGAAAACTAGCACTTACATTTGTTTTTTGGCCAATTGTGCCCATAGCGAACCATTGGTTTATTTAACAACTACAGATTTGCTTAAAAACTGTGGTGATTCACTTAATGACTGTCACAAAAAAGGCAATCATATCAGGTTGGACATGTTGAAGACCGGTTGTAGGACCCTCATAACCAGGGCTTTTTTTCTCATAGAACGCCCAGAACAGAGTTCTGGCACCTTTTTTGGATGGAACCTTGTAGGGTAGGCAAGGCGGGTTGTATGACGTGTGTGAGTTCCGGCACCTTTTTTTTTTTTTTTTTTTTTTACAAAAAAAGCACTGCTCATAACTTTCATCCATGATGGGCAGGCTCCATTACCTGCCTGTAATTGTTTCCGAACGGTGATGGCTCCATCTCCTGGTTGTCCTATTGACCATTAGCTGGCAGCAAAGAGTTGGAGGACTTGGGGCCTCTGGGCTGCCATCTGTGGACAACTGGACTTGTGAAGCTGAGATGCAGCCGCCGGATAGCGCAGGAGAAACTTGTTCAAGGCTGGCCTTGAGAAAGAAGCTATACTGTGTGCAGGTTGGTTTGTGAGCTGATTTCTCCTTGGAACAAGTCTACAAAGCTGTTGTGGGCTCCTTCCTGGTCTCTCCCTGCCAGAGCAAAAGGAGGACCAGGAAAGTTTGCCTGCCCTTTCTGACCCCATGGGCTACTTGTCCAGTAGGGCATTCTAGAACCAAAGGGCTTGTCCACTGTAGTTAAAGACCAGAAGGGGTCTGGGAGCCCCGTTTCCAACTCACAAAGGTCGTTAAAAAGGCGAAAGCTTCAGTGAGATGCTGCTCTCTGCAATAGATGCACTGAGTAGTTAAACTAAGGTAGGATGTCGGTGGGGCGAGGTGGGTGAGTTCTGCTCCGTGCCCATCCGTTGGGGGCTTTGGGCTGCAGGGTCTCTCGATGGTCAACTCGTTGCTGCCCCAATAAGAAAGAAAGAAGTGCTGGGGAGGCGAATGAGGTTCCGGTCTCCTCTGTACAACAGGGCAGGGGGGCAGTTGTACACGACCCCCCCTCAAGATGGCTGCCAGTGCTGCACCTGAATGGGTGACCCATTTTTACTGTGGAACATTTTTCCCAGGAAGAAGCTCGGTGGCTGAGCAGGGAAAGGGCCTTGGAAGGAGGGATGCCTTTCCTTTGATGCAGCAGCTCCTCCTCCGCAGGTCTGAAGCTGGCAAACAGCCCAACGTGACACTGCTGGCCCAGGAACAAAGCCCGCTCTGCCCTCCCTCCCTTCCTCCCCAGATCTGCCCTGGTAGGAATTACGCTTAATTGACTTCCCCATTCCTTGGTGCTGCAACCAAGTTCTTTCATTGCCCAGAGCTTCCCTCCTTCCTGGCTTCCACGTCTGGCCCATCCTCTCCAGGGTCCTGCTGGGGGCTCCTGCTCTTACCTCTCAAGTCCCCCCTGGAGGTCTGCTGGTGGAAACCAGTGAGAAGAAGCTTGTGCTCCGAAGGGGAAAAGAGGTCCTCCTGGTGACTTCCAGCCTCTCTGTGTCCCCGTTTTACCTCTGGGGATTTTGGAGACATTGCAAGTGCACACCTGGGTGACCTCACAGGCTCCTACTTCCTGGAAGGAAAGCCTTGAAGGTGAGCAACTCCAGTGTTTCAGGGCATGACTAATCCCCGTGGATTTGGGATGAGATTTCAGCAAAGGAGCTGGGAGGGATTGATCAGCCTTCCATCAACAGTGCTGCCATCCGCAAGAATAGCTGGTTTCTTTATGAAAACCACCAAGCAGACTGTCCAAGGAACAGGTATACAGGCAAGCAAGGGTTCTGCTGGCCCCTGAGCTTAAACTTGGGCAGGTGAGTGGCCTTTTAAAGAGAAAAATGAATGAAAGACGGAAAATAGCACCGAATAGAAGAAAGACCTGATTGAGAATCCGCCCTGCCGCACATCAGCGCCTGGCAGTTTCTGCCTTTTAGTGAAATTGGTCAATTAGGAAAGGATCTTCCAGGCTCTGGCTTTCTGCCAGTCTTCCTTCAACGTCTTCATTAACTCTGGGCAGCTGGCACAGCGTAAAACTCAAACGCCCATATAAACCCAGTAGAAAAGGCCCCAAAATAAAAGACAGCAGGGAAAAATAATCAGCTCCTCACTAAACCCTGAAGAAGAAGAAGAAGAACAAAATGCTCTTTTCTGCCTTAAATTCCCAGAGAGGACCCCATCTTTAATGCCTTGCAGAAGGCCGGCCGGATCGAGCACCACCAAGCAAGAAACATCCTGTCCCCTGAGCAGCCTCCTCCCCTGCTCAGAGAGGATCTTCGGAGCTCAGGGCTGACCTGGCGGGTCCTTGGTGCTCTCTGAGCTTGGGGCTCCTCATGTGGATGTGCCAGCCAGCCTGGGGCCCCAGTGGGCCGGTGGGGTTCTAGAGGTGGCTAATGGAGTAGAGAACACCCCACCTCCTCACTTTGCTCCACAGAGGGAGGGAGCAATCTCTGCCAGAGTTTTGCTGGCATTGATGCCAAGCTAGCATCGATCTGTGCTTACCCAGGTCCTCTTTCCCCCTCTTATCCTAAGCTTAACCCTCTGGCTTAATGAAGCTGCTGGCAGGATGCCTGTATTGTCACATACTTTGCACATTTCTTTCCATCATCAAAATGTTTTTCTTTTAGCGCCGGCTTCTTGCCTTTTACCCAAGCAGGAAGTCTGCAGGAGACCTGCAAGCAGACCAAAGAACAAGAAGAGTTGGTGAGCTGATCTGCCCTGGTGGGCCTCCTTTGCTTGTTGGGTGGTCCTTCCTTCTCAGTTCTGGAGGTCCCTGCCCTCCCTCTCGTGGTCCCTCTCAATGCCTTGGCTTTTGGGGACGTATCACCTGGGCCTCCTGAAGCTAAATCCGGCCGTTTACCTCACGCTCCGAAAGGAAGCAGAAAATGGTGAGATGTTAATCTTCTCTCGAAAGCCTGAAGATCTGTTGCCCTGGACCCCAGGCAAGGGGGCTCTGGGGAAAAGTAGAAGACTCTTGTTGTGACCGTGGATCACTTGAAGCCACCAATGGCTTGACGATGGCCAAAGAGGTGATGCTGAGCTGATCTTTGTAGACCCTCACAACAGAGCAGACTGTGAGGCTCCTGGGGAGAGCAAAGACCGTGACCCCACCCCGAGGACAGGAGAAGAAGGAACTGCAGAGACTGTTTTGATTTTTGCCTGCTCAGCTGTGCTAGGAACTATTTGTTATCATCACCAAAATGGACCTTTGGAGGACAGCTTGAGAATTTAAAATGATGAAGAATATGAAATATTGGAATCCTTCAAATAGATGGAATCCCCTTTAAATCCTAGAGAGAACAACAACAAAGGTGATAATTTCTCTAGGAAAGGAATCTCATTCAGGGAAAAAGGTTCAAATAATGTTTTAATCTCCATTAGGCAGGAATCAATCAAACTCTGTAGAAATGAGCCACCAAAAGTTAGAACTGATTAAATTATGCACTGGATTATCTAAACTTCACTTTGCTGGCTGCTTTGCAAAACTGACCAACAAGCAGTTGGTCACTCCTGACAATCAACTAGGATTAGAAAGGTTTCACAAGGACCCACTGTGAATAATCTTGTATTAAATATGACAAATACATGAGAGAGAGTTCGGTTTCACAACAAAGGTAATCAACCAAGTGTGAATACTAACCTTGTGAAAAAGGGTCACATAGATTTTAATTTGGGGGGGCACATAATCGGAGAAACCGTATTGCGTGTGACAGCAGTGTGAACAAGAACTGCCTCTACAAAGTTAGACTAACGACCATCTAGCTCAAGAACTGGTTCAGGGGTCTCCAAAGTTGGAAACTTTAAGACTTGTGGACTTCAGCTCCCAGAATTCCCCAGCCAACACATCCATTGGTCTGTATCATAATATGCTGCAATCTATTTGATTGAAGTGAATTTATGATCTTTTAATTTTTTTTTTAAAGAGTCCTGGTAACCAAATGATGTGGCTTTTGGTGAAAATTTGAAGTGTCTCTTTGTGAATGTGTGATTTGCATACTCAGTACATCCCAGAAAAAATTCTGAGAGTTGAAGTCCACAAGTCTTAAAGTTGCCAACTCTGGAGACCCTTGAACTAGAAGAAGCCGTCTAAGATTTCAGACTGTTTGGGGATTTGGGGGAATATGGATTTCTGCAAAAGAAACCCACTGAGCAGATGTAGTTCAGGCTGAAGATTCAACCAAACACCAGACCTAAACAGAAGTGAAAGGGATACCAAAGAAACACAGGAGTGCCTGATGGGGATGGGAATTTCCCTTGACCCTGTTCAAACATGTTAGTCCTGGCCGGCCCCAGAGATGCCTCCTCTTCATGAAACTGAACCCTTTCTCTCACACACCTTCTTGTGAAACTGACGCAGCTGATTCTACAGCTCTCTAGTCATTACTTTCTTTAAGGACCCACCCCACTCTGCATCTTAAGAAGACAGAACTCTTGGAATATTTCTTCCAACAGGCATCCTTTATTAAGAGAAAATGGTTGCAGGCGTTCTAGACAGGACTTGGGGGCCAAGCCCTATGGTTCAAGGTTTTAAGGGATCCCCAGCAGCTCCACCCCACCCCACCATCTTTCCAGCGACAATCCCAGGCGTTTTACATTTCCAGCCCCTTTTTCCTCACTGCCGGTGGAAGGGAGACTTCAGAGAGGAGTAGATGAAAGCTGATGGCCCCATTGTTATGATTTAGTCCTTTTGGTGGTATCCACACTCAGTCCCTTTGAAATTGTACCGAAGGAAGTGAGGGCCATAAAACCCCTTTATTCACCCCCCTTTCCCTTCATTGTATGACAGAATCCAGAGAGGGCAGAAATGGGGTTTTCCATAGCCGATAACTAGAGATGAAATATAACTGGATTCTGACACTTTCCAAATTTTGGCATTTCCAGAAACTTTCTTCCCAACAAACTTTCTGCGTGACACATATTTGGAGAAAGCAGCACGACTCTGTCAAGGTGTAAACACAAGTAAATGCATAAATTGAGTTCTTTTGATTGTTTTGTTTTTCTTGGAAATGTTTAGAGCAAATGTTTAGGCAAAATCTCCTGATGATCAAGGCATGGCCAAAATAGCTCTCCCTATGCCTGAAACCAAATCTGTCACACTGCTCAGCACATGGAAAGGGCATCTTCTGGTGGGAAGATGACCCATCTTCTGTCTTCACCTGCCCCTTCCATCCCACCTCCAGCAAGGCAGAGCCCAGGTGAGCTGGCCTTGTAGGAGAGTCCTCAGCAAGTGCGCGCAAGGGAGAAGCAGTAAGCTGGGACCAGGTCTTCAGAGGAAAAGGGGAGGGGGAGAGGAGCTGATAAAATGGGGAAGGGGGAATCCAAGGAATTGCTGATGCCTTTTGTTGAAGGTGATGGGAGGGCCAGGCAAGGACAGAGAGGTGAGAAACCTTGGGCAAAGGGCAAGGGGCAAGGTGCAAGAGCAGGCTCGGGAAATGAGAAAGCTGACTTGGGAATTTGGAGAGAGGCATGCTGGGGAAAGGGATCAGGAATCCCAGCCCTGGCGCCGCTGTCTGGTGCCAGAAAAGCACACAGAGTATCCATGACAACCATGAAGAAGAAGGAGGAGTTCAGAGGTTCAAGATCCATTTCACTAGAAAACAGGGATCCACAGGGGGAGTGTCAGGAAGATGGGAAAGAGAAAGGAACAGGCTCGGAAGAGGATGTCTGGGCTGCGAGTTTCGGGTCAGCCAAGGCCAGCAGGATCTCTTCCTAGGCGGCTTCTGAAAGCCCGGGTGGAAGGACTCTGCCTGCTGGCACCTGCTCAGGGTCTCACGAAGGAAGCTCAGAGGGCAGCTGCCAGAACTAACCAGGACGGGTTGCCAGGAGGTGGTGATGGTATAAACGCCAGTCTCCTGGGCTCCTCCCTGGAGATCTCCTCCGAATCCCCTGGCCCAGCAGCACATTAACCCACTTTGGCCTTCAGGGAACAGGATTTGAACAGAATGCCTCAGCCCTGGTGTGTTATCAATGGTTCTGCTGCTTCAGTGCAATCATCCGTCAGCAGAGCTGGCCAGGAAATTCTGGGAGTTGGTCTACATGTCTTAAAGTTGTCACGGCTGAGCAAAACTGATCTAGAGAAAAGAACTGGATCTCTTGTGGGCTCAGAAATAAAACTGACTAAAACTTTGGCTCAAGTTTGAAAGTCATCGATATTGCACTAAAGACTGTTTTGCTGTACTAGCCACATTCTATTTTATGATATACCATTTTTTTTTACACGGTTGGGATTTGCTTCTTGCAGAACATGCCACTTTTTCCCTGCCCCCCGAGTCCATTTCAAAGGCTCTGTCTTCTTCAAAGGCTGTTTGTCATGAACTCTCCTTTATTCCTGGAAGTTGAGAGACAATTTGAGCCCTTGAGGAACTACTGGGTGTCCAAGACTCACTGGGACATTAAAGTATTAGCAAGGCCCAAATCCTTCCCTCCTTGTAGCAATATATTAACTTCCTTCATGTCTTTTTTTCATGGTGGCCACAGGCTCTACCAGACTACTCTGCTCTCCATCTGGCAGCTTTGACCGGGGACCGTGACAGGCTCTCAAGAGCCGTTGGCTGGTGTGAGGTGAAAAGGCTGAGGGCTGCAGGAGAATCAATCCCTCTGGCCCAGAAGGGAAGATCTGGGGCACTGGCCGTGCAAGATGCACCCAGATAAGTTATCCATAGCCGGGACTGCTTGCGAGGCTAAGCTAAAATGGACCCCCTCTCAGATGCCGGATGACATCCATCATTCCATGGTGCTTGACTGGGGATGGTAGAGCTTGTACTTTAGGGATCTTGGTTGGGAAAATCAGCTCTGAGTAGTTTGCAGGGAGAGGACATGCTGGAGAAGATCCTCCAAGAAGTTGGCTCCTTACCAGATTCTCAAGGTAGACTTAGGCTTCCCAGCAGCCCCCCTCTTTGCCCCCTCCAGTCTTGAGGTGTCCCTGATTGTCCAGGAGATGAAGAGCTAAAGGAAAGGAAAAAATGCTGGCTGTGGAGTTCCAGCAAGTTTACACTCAGGTCAGAATGTAAATATTCAACCTGAGCAGGAAGTTTTGTTAAGAGCAACCCTCCCCACCCCATTATCTCAAGATAGGCTGTGCAAATGAAGGTGCTTAGAAAGATTAGGACCTGGCCAAGCCTTGCATGAGGCTTTCACGCTCAATGACATAACAAGAGTCTTCACCAGGCAATCATTGAGAGAAGGAAGAAGGCTCAAGTCTTGATAGAAAAAGTCTTTAATTTATATCTCCAGGGACAGGTGGACTTCACCCTAAGAGAAACGTGCAATAGGTTTCTCAGGTGAAAGTCCTGACTTCAGAAGGCCTCTGCTCGAAGCGAACATGGGCTATGGCCGTGTTCCTCAACCTTGGCAAACTGGAAATGGGTGACTTCAAGAATTCACCAGCCAGGCAACTGGGGAATTCTGGATGTTGAAATCCACCTATTTTCAATTTGCCAAGGTTGAGAAACACTATGTTAGGCACCTGAGTTCAACACAGTCTGGACAGACCATAACCCGGTGTGGATGGAATTAAGACAAGGACAGAAACCTAGGAGATCCTGGAGAATTAATGAAAACCTGTTTAAATACGATACAAATGTGGATGAATGCAAAAATGTTATGAAGGAATTCTTTAGCATAAATATGAATAAGGAGACACCTATAGAAATGATATGGGACGCTAGCAAGGCATACATGCGTGGGATTCTCATGGTCATGAACAAAAGGCACCGTTGCAAACAAGAACAAAAAAGAAAGGAGTTAGAAGATGAGATAAGTAAGAAAGAGCAACTATTAATAGAAAGACCGGAGGACAAAGATACCAAAGAGGGAATCAAGATTTTAAGGAAACAATTTGACTTGTTGATGGCAGATCAAGTGGCAAGGAATATACAATATGCAAAGCATAATACATTCTATAATTCCAATAAACCTGGTCGGTGGCTGGCTTATATATTAAGGAAAAAGCAAAAATCCCACATAATTGAAAAGATAGTGTATAAAGGAAAGGAAGAGTTTCAACAAGAAACGATCAAGAAAGCTTTTACAGAATTCTACTCCAAGTTATACGCTGAAGAGAAGACACAAGATAATGAGATAGAAAAGTTTCTGCAAAATGAAAAGTTATTGATAATTACCGATGAACAAAGAGATAGACTGAATGCATTGATCACACAAGACGAAATACTTTCAGTGATTAAACAATTGAAAATGGGAAAATCGCCCGGGACGGATGGGCTAACAGCGACCTATTACAAGTATCTTCGAGAGGAGATGGTAGAAGCCCTTAGAGAACTATTTGTCAACATACAAAAAGGTGGTCAAGTTCCACCGTCGTGGAAAAGAACCTACATAGCTCTAATCCCTAAAGAGGGAAAAGACAACGCTCAACCAGAAAACTACAGACCCATCTCGCTATTGAATACGGATTACAAAATCTTTGCAAAAATCTTGGCTAACAGATTAATGACAGTGTTACAAAAAATAATTCACCCGGACCAAACTGGATTTATACAAGGACGACAGATGAAAACTAATGTAAGACAACTTCTTAACATAATAGAGTATTTGGAAAGGCATATCCAGGTGCCCGCTACTCTCATGTTTGTAGATGCAGAAAAAGCCTTTGATAGACTGAATTGGCCGTTTTTGAAAAAACTGATTGGGGGGATGAAAATGGGAGAACATTTTATTAATTCCATATTGGCAATTTATCAGAAACAAACAGGCCAGATCATTGTGAATGGAGACTTAACAGACTCATTTAATATAGAGAAAGGTACTAGACAGGGATGTCCTCTATCCCCCTTGCTGTTTGTTTTAACACTGGAGGTATTACTGAACAAGATACGAGCGGCAGATGACATAAAAGGTATACGGATTAGACAACAGGACTACAGACTATGTGCCTTCGTGGATGACCTGCTGGTGACACTGACTCAACCAGCACAATCAGCCAAGAGACTGATGGAGATAATTAAAGACTATGGTAGGGTATCAGGCTTCAAAGTAAATATATCTAAGACGAAGATGATAGTCAAAAATTTAGATAACAACTCAAAACGGGACTTAGAAAGAATAACGGGCTGTGAAATAGTTAAGAAAGTTAAATACTGAAAAAACCGCAGAGGCTGAGCTATGTAGGGGGAGGAAGTCGGAATGGCGGTTTTTCTTAGTTGGAGCCTTGAAGTTACCCGGAGAGGTCGAACGAGTGCGGTACGAGCAACTGGGCAGAAAGCAGGCGTAAAAAGAAAAAAAGACTGCGTTCCCATGACGTACTAAACCACCGACCGATCAAGTTAATTGTAGTTTCATCGTGTTCTGCGTGCTCAACTTGCGTGGTTGGTTTTGAATTCAGTGCATGGTAAAAATCCTCAAAATTATTAATCAAACCACGAATAAACATGTTTTGCTTTTTTAAAAAAAACCCATGGAACATGCAGATTTCTATTTCTGGTAGAGTCTTCGTGCATGTTAGAGGCCTGAGAGAAACATCTGCGATTTAATTTTAATAGGCTGCCTGATTCCAGATCACTCTGGGTGCTGTACATGATCAATTAAAAGACAGAAACAAAGAAAGAAAAAGAAAGAAAAAAAGAAAAAGCATGAAAAATCCTGAACTTCCAGATAGATAAATACAATGTTCCAAAAATACCTTTAAAAAAAATGAGAGGGGCTTAGCCATCCTACCCTGCCAGACCTGGGATCAAAACCAAGTTTTAAGTGACTTTCAAAATGTTGGGACACTAACTGTACATATCTTCAGAGGGATGCAATTCCAGAGAGCAGGCACAATATAGAAATCCCATTTCCTACATCCCAATTGATGACACTGTTTTTGAACTGAAAGGACCTGGAGTGCACCCACTCTGCTCAGTCTTATTGGAGGGCAGACTTTATTGGAGGATTCTGGATGGCTCTTTCATGATACTGAGTCATGTTTATCAGAAGGGAAGGAGTGTGGACACCTTCATTATTTAATCCAGCTGGTGAGCAATCTCTCTTCTCTCCACCCTGCAATTACCAAGGGTACGTCAAAACAACTCAAAACATGGAGAAACAGCCTTAAAGATGAAGGATTTGCAGCTGAACCATGCTATGAAAATATTAAGAGGCTGAACTATTTGATAAGACATTTGCTGTCTTGCTTGAAGAGGAGGGTAAGAAATAGACAGTGGTGAAACTGCCCAGGATTGTTTGGATTAAAAAAAAAAGTAGACAGTAGAAACAGGAGTAGTTTGAAACACTCAAAAGATATTTTACTATAAAAGACACTTGTTTTATGTACATCTGTTACCTTGTATTTTAAGAATTGGCCATCCAATTCTGGAAAACTGTTTTTTATCATATGTTGAATATGATGATGCTGTGTTATTATAAATGTCTCAAAAATATTGTATGGTTTTACAGTTGGCAATTTTTGCACACAAAGCTGTTTAATAAATTTTCATATCTTAACTTATAAAAAAAAGTTAAATACTTAGGAGTTGATATTGAAGCTGCAAATGGGAAATTATATAAAAATAATTATGAGGTGTTGTGGAACAAGATACAAACAGATCTGGACAAGTGGAAAACATTACAACTGTCTCTGCTGGGCAGGATAGCGGCAGTAAAAATGAATGTATTGCCAAAATTTTTATTTCTCTTTCAAATGCTACCTATACTCAAAAAGGATGTGGACCTAGATGAATGGCAGAAGGGCATTAACAGATTTATTTGGGATGGCAAGAAACCGAGGGTTAAATTAAAAATCATCCAAGATACAAGGAGAAGAGGTGGTTTAAAAATGCCCAATTTGAAGTTATATTATTATGCTGCGGCGCTGGTGGCGTTGAGTGACTGGATTAATATAACGAATGACAGAATACTGAATGCTGAAGGACATGGTTTAATATATGGCTGGCACGCATACCTAGTGTATGACAAGAAGGTCGACAAGAGCTTCAAGGAGCATCCACTGAGAATCCCGCTGTTGCGGGTCTGGAAGAAGTATCAGTACTTGCTACACGAAAAGATTCCCATCTGGACAATCCCCAGACACGCAATGGGGGACATAAACTTAATACAAGGTCAAGATGTGGTGCCCTATAGTAAACTCGTAGTGGAAGAAGGAAATATGTTATCACTAAAGCCATCAAATACGCTAGCAGATGAAGGAATAGTGTGTACCTGGCTTTCATATTTACAACTGCAGTCTAGATGGCAAAAAGACCAGAAGAGGGGTTTATCACTAACAGATGAGAGTCTAATCAAACAGGTTAGAGAAAAAGGGCCCATGCATATTAAAAGAATGTACAGTGTATTGATAGAAATTGACTCTGAAACTGTACTAGTCAAGGATTGTGTGGTAAAGTGGGAACAAAATTTTGGGCAACCTATCACGATGGAAACGTGGGAGGGAATTTGGGTGAAAAATGTAAAATTTATGCAAGCGCAACATTTAAGAGAGAACTTTTATAAAATGTTTTATAGGTGGCATCTAGATCCGAAAAAACTATCATATATCTACCCTGACATCCAACCTAAATGTTGGAGATGTGAAAGTATGGAGGCTACATATTTTCATGTATGGTGGACATGTAGAAAAATTAAAGCCTTCTGGAGAAAAATATGGTGGACACTCCAAACCATTTTGAAAAAGCATATTGAATTTCTACCTCAGTTGTTTTTGTTAGGGATCATAAAAGACTGTACCACCACAGAGACGAACTTAATTCTGAACTTGATCACAGCAGTGAGACTGTTGGTGGGACAATACTGGAAGAAACCAGAAATACCATTTATGGAAGAATGGACTTTGAAAGTTATAAATTTGGCAGAAATGGCTAAAATATCGACATATTTGAAGGATCGTTCAAATGAAAAATATATGTTGGACTGGAAGCAGTGGATAGATTACATACAAGAGAAACACCAATCAAAGAAAATGTATCTGGCTTACAGTTAAATCTTGATATACGGAGTGAAGAATGTTTACAAATTCAAATTGATTGTATTAAGGTGAATAGCAGTTAACTTGAATTTTTTTTCCTGGTTTACATGTACAAATATATATCTATTAATAAAAAAAACACAGTCTGGACAGTGACTGATACACAGCTGTGTCCAGTGACTAGGGAGAGTCAAGATGTTGGTGGTCATTGAGGGCAGAGGGAGGGCAAGGTGCTGGTGGGATGGGGGTGGGTGAAAGCCTGGCCAGAGAAAGGCCAAGCTGAAAACCGCTGAGGGTGCAGAGAGAGCAAGGGGCCTGCCTGTTCTATGGTGGCCCAAATTTTGTTTTGGCCCAAACCCAGCATAAGTAAAATGTTCTAGACTCCAGTTCTGATCTTGAAGAGTTAGGCAGAATTTCCAGAATGCCAAGGCTTGTTCTGGATTCAAGACAACTGACCTTCCATTTTATGTACATCTCTACCTTCTAGTGTCCTGCAGGAACTTGCCTGATGACATGGCCAGGTTTAGTGCATAATCTTGGTGACATTCTGGAGAAAGGATAAAGGGCCAGGCAAATTGAGGAAAGCAAAAGTTATCACTGTGTTCAAAAAGGTGAAAAACGAAGACCAATAATTCTGATAACGTTACTTGAGAAAGTGTCTGTGGAGATTCTCAGTCATCCAGGACAAGGTCATGGTTGTCCCAAAGGTGCTTTTTCAAGAGGCAGTTGGACTTTATGGTTTTTCCTTGAAGATGTTTCACGTCTTATCCAAGAAGCTTCTTCAGCTCTGACTGGATGGTGGACATCCAGTCAGAGCTGAAGAAGCTTCTTGGATGAAAGCGAAATGTCATCAAAGAAAAACAAGAAAGTCCAGTTGCTTCTTGAAAAAGCATCTTTGGGTTACTTGAAAAAATTCTTCTGTGTGGTTTAAAGAAACCGATCACAGGTCATGAAGTTTTATTCCCTGTTTCGGGTCCTGCCCCCTGGGGCAGCAGAGAATGGCTCCCTCTTCTATATGTTGCACCCACAGGTGAGCACCAGTTTAACTTGTGGTTGACAGGAACACCCCACTCTCTTTTACATGCACAAGCCACATCTTCCCAGACTATACTTGCACCTTACATTTCTCCTACCCAATGCAGAACTTTACAATTTCCCCAGTTAATGTCAATCCCATTAATTTATCTGTCAAAAATATCCACAAGGTATGGCCAAAAATGTCAATATGCCATCCATAACAATAGAAGCAAAGCTCTACTTGCATTTTATGTAGAATATGTTGCAAAAAAGCAGAGATTCAACTGCACTCTCATGTCCATCATGTTGACTTTCTCTTTACCAAAAACTCCTGACCACCCAACCTCACCTAGATATTCTGGAATCTCTACAATGTGAAGCATTAGCCACCTTCTCTGCTTTGTCTCTTGGGAAGGCCCCCACCGGAGACCTCAGTCAAAGTGTTGAATAGCTCAGAGCCTGTGGCAGGCCACCCATGATGGTGTTCAGCCATAGTTTCCTTCCAAGCTCCAGAGGAGCCATCAACCAGTGCCTGAAATGCTAGAACGCTGGAACCGCTCCCCCACTCCCTGATTAGCTGGGCTTGGCTATGGATGGGGTGGATGAGTCACCTTGTCAGAACCCACATCTTTCCTGGGGGGATCTAATTCATTTCTTTTCCTTTCTTCCTATGGATTCTGCCATTCTCCTGGGGGGAGGGGGGAAGGTCCTTGAGAGTTGCTTTTCGCCTTACTACAATGTATCCTCTCTGCTTTTTCTTTGAACTCTTTCTCCCTTGATGTCAATCTGGGGTGAGAAAGGAATGTGCTTATCTCTCGCTGTGGAAGAGAGGAGTGGGAAGACACAACAACGTCTTCACAGGCATGGGGACGGACTCCGTTATCAGCTCCGTTCCCATAGCAGACTTAACACCTGGGGATTGGCCTGTTTGAACTCACCAGATGGACTGTTGGGGTGGGATTTGCTTGGGGCTCTTTTAACCTATTGATCTAAGTGGGAAACCCTCAGATCCTGCCTTCTGTGCCTGCTCTCAGCTTCTCCTAATAAAAATTCCTTTTGGAATGAATCGGTTCCAAGAGTCCTGCTTTCTTGGGATGAGGTTTTGAAGTGGGCCCTGACACACCCATTCTGCAACCAGGTGCCCTCCTTGTCAATGTTGCTCTTGTGGTGAGAACCTCAGCAGGCCACAAGCCACAAGCCCTGTGAAAACTTCCACACAGCTCAGGCGGGCCTGGCCTGGGGTTCTCCTGAAGGTTGATGGCTGCCAGGAAGCTTGGTCCATGGCTACAAAAAGGGCTTGCCTAGCAAGTGACCAAGGACAGGCGGCTTCCTGGATGATTCTCAGTCATCCAGCTGTCCCAAAGGTGCTTTTCCCAAAACGCAACTAGATTTCCTTGTTTTTTTCCTTGAAAAGTTTCACTTCTCATCCAAGAAGCTTCTTCAGTTCTTTAGAAGCTTCTTGAATGAGAAGCAAAACAATTTCAAAGAAAAAAGACCCAAGAAAATCTCTACTGTGTAGTTGCTGAAAAGCAAGTTCTCACATACCAAAAAAAATGGCCATGGCCAAGAAGAAAAAAAATGTTTTTCTGAAGTTAGAAAGAGGTGCAAGCTGCCATGTTAAAAGAACTAATATCAGCTTTTCAGATGCTAGTCATGAAGCTCAAAATTCCAGGTAACCCTATGCCCAGCCGGGGTGGGGGGAGCTTCTCAGCCTGAAGGGCCCTTTTTGTGTTGCGATGGGGGGGGGGTTGCCTGCCCTTACCTTGCACTGGGTACCACCATTTTGACCTCTGGGTGATTTCCCCCCCCCTAGAAGGATGGATCTGCTACCTGGGCTCCTTTTTTTGTGCTGATGCTCCCACGTTTTTTCCTCGTCTGCATTCCCTCATTTAACCCTGGGACCCTGCAATCATTACCAACTTTATTTAGACAGGGAAGGTGGATAGCTAATGATCCCCAGAGATTAGGAGGTATTTATTAATAAGGCACTTCTAATGTTTCCTCTCCCTTAAAACCATGTCAAGTACCACAGAACACGAAAACTGATTTAAATATATATATAAAGGATATGTTCTGTTTTGCTGCTTTTTAGAATATTGATGTATTCCCATTGTTATCGATCTACTCATTGTGTTTCTTTTTCATTGTTTATTTTATAGGTTATATTATTTTACTTCTGTTTGCATTCCTTTCATTTTCTCCCTTTTTATTACTGTAAGCAGCCTAGAGTAGCCCCACAGTGAGAAGACAGCAAATAAATTTAAAAAATGAAGTTTTCTTCTCTGAGAAATGGAGAGCCTCTCTGTCCATCTGTTGCTCTCTAATTCCATCCTTTTCTCCTCTCCTCTAGTGAAACAAAGAGAAGGCTGAGGGGTGACGTGATAGCAGTCTCCCAATATTTGAGGAGTTGTCACAGAGACGAAGGGGTCAACCTATTCTCCAAAGCACTGGAAGGCAAGGCAAGAAACAACGGATGGAAACTCACTGAAGAGAGGTTCAACCTGGAACTAAGGAGAAACTTCTGACTGTGAAAATAATCAACTAATGGATTGTAGGTACTTCATCCCTGGAGGTTTTTAAGAAAAGACTGGACAGCCCCTTGTCTGTAACGGTATAGGGTCTCCAGCTGGAGCAGGGAGGTTGGACTAGAAGACCTCCAAAGTCCCTTCCAACTCTGTTTATTCTGTTCTCTATTCCTCCTGCTCTGCAGTGTTTTGTGTCTCCCTCCCTTTCTCTCTTCCTGCTTTCCCTGTAGTCTTTCTAGGTAAGAAAATGAGACAGGGCCTCCAAGACTTTGTGATTAATGCTCCTCACCAGCTACTTTGGGGTGTAAAGTACAGAGTTCAGGAAAGCATCTGCAGTGCTTTCACACCATGCCAAGCAATCCACTTGTTCCCAAAGAGCCTGGACATTGTTACCAAATAACAGCAACTCTGGAGTGTTGACACACTGCTTAGGACAGAGAAGAAATTCTTTTCAAAAAGAATGTCAATATTTTCAAAAAGCTATGCAAAGAAAGAAGGCAAAATTCTTTGGCTTTCGTCTCCACTTCCACCCCCTGTGTGTAGGGCACTTCCCTTACCTCCTCTCTCCAGAAACACTCCTGGAAGGGGCACCATGACTTTCCAGCTGCTGCCTTTTAGACAGTGCTAAATTTGCAGGACTGAAACCTACATACCGGTAAAACATCTGGACAGCAGGCAGTCCAGAAAGGCTGTCAAGTGCAGCCACTCAGTGGGAGAGGCTGGCTTTCCAAGTCTTGTTAACAGGGCATCTATTTTTTACACAAACCCTTTCTTCAAAAGAGACTCCTTGAATGTTTGTTTTTAATCTGTGAAAGGTAACTTATTGGGGAGAAAATCAGTGAAGGCTGTTGAGTAGAATCAGGGGTCCCCAACCTTGGGAACCTTAAGACCCGTGGGCTTCAACTTCCAAAATTCCTCAGCCAAATGTGCTGACTGACAAATTCTGGGAGTTGAAGCCCACAAGTCTTGAAGTTCCCAAAGTCTGGGATCCCTGGAGTCGATGAGAGAGAGAGAGAGAGAGAGAGAGAGAAGGAAGTTGGTGCTCTTTTGTGGGGGAGGCAGAGAGCCCAGACTAGACTTTCTGGTGCAGAGACAGAAAACAGGAGGGTCTTTGGATGGAGCCCTCTCCTCAAGGGGCCGAGGCTTAGCTCCACTGAGGCCTCCTCCTCCTCCTGCCCTTGGAGCAACGGTCTCCAACTTAGCTTGGCCTTCTGGAAGGGCCCATTTCTTCCTGATGGTCCCCCTCCTAGGATGGCACCATCCAGACAATGGACCTTCTCCTTGGTCAGGCCAAAACTGATGGGTCAGGCAGGTAGATGCCCCCAGGGCCCCGTTGTCACTGGAGCAGCCCTCACCGTGCGGGGTTTGGGCAATGTTATTCTGGCTGCTGGTGGTTTGGCCAGCTGGGTTGAAAGACCCAGCCTGGCTTGAGTCTGTAATGCAAGCGGAGGCTCGCTGGGTCCGGGGGGGGGGGGAGGTTGTACAGAAAAGTAGCTGCAGAGTTTTGTTTTTAGAAGGTCGAGTTCCAGCTTTTTCAAAGTTAAGTTCCAGTAAACATTTGAAAAGTTGTCAGCCCTTGTCCCAATTAAGGTTAATAACTTGCTTTCTGGAAAAGGTTCATTGATCTTTAACAGTTGCATGAAGCAGCCAAAGACATTCTCTCTCTCTCTCTCTCTCTCTCTCTCTGTGTCTCTCTCTCTCTCTCTCTCTCTCTCTCTCTCTCTCTCTCTCTGTCTCTCTCCCTCCCTCTCCCTCCCTCCCCTCCCTCCCTCCCTCCCCTTCTCTCTCCCTCCCTCTCCCTCCCTCTCTCCCCTCTCTCTCTCTCTCTCTCTCTCTCTCTCCCTCCCTCTCTCTCTCTCTCTCTCTCTCTCTCTCTCCCTCCCTCTCCCTCCCTCCCTCCCTCCCTTCTCTCTCCCTCCCTCTCCTCCCTCCCTCCCTTCTCTCTCTCTCTCTCTCTCCCTCCCTCCCTCTCCCTCCCTCCCTCCCTCCCTTCTCTCTCCCTCCCTCTCCCTCCCTCCCTCCCTTCTCTCTCTCTGTCTCTCTCTCTCTGTCTCTCTCTCTCTCTCTCTCTCTCTCTCTGTCTCTCTCTCTCTTTCTCTCTTTCTCTCTCTCTCTCTCTCTCTCTCTCTCTCTCTCTCTCTCTCTCTCTCTCTCTCTCTCTCTCTCTCTGTGTGTGTGTGTGTGTGCGTGTGTGTGTGTGTGTGTGTGTGTATTTGTGTGTGAGTGAGTGAGTGAGTGAGTGAAGAAGAAGAAATTGGACAGCCATTTGTGTGAAATGGTATAGGCTCTCTTGCTTGAGCACGGGATTGGACTAGAAGACCCCCAAAGTCTGTTATTCTATCTGTTACGAGATGAAATGAAAGGAGGATCTTAAGACGGGCATCTTCCTGCAAGCCCCCAGTTGGCAGGGCTGCCCCATGTGGGTTTTCTCTAGGGTTCAGTTTAGGGGTGCAGGGCCAGAGGGGTGGAGGAGAGGATGCATTTTTCTCCTTTGCTAGTTGTAGTTTAATCATTGCTGTTCGCCCAGGTATTTCTTGTTTAACCACCAGATTAAGTGTATCCTTGCCAAAGTAAGCAAACTGGCAAGAATGTTGCTAACCCCCGTTTACACATTGCTCACAGACAGGGAAAAAGTTGCTTCAAAACAAGAGGAATTGAGAGACACGGAACCTGCGGGTGTGAACACTTTCAGATCTGTTCAGCAAACTTCTTTGGTAGAGTTTCTGTCATGGCTGCTATTCTTCTGCTTCTCTGCTAATTAACTTAAGTGAGATGGATGCCAGATTCATTTAGGGACATTTGTGCACAAATTTAATTTGGGGTCAGAGCATAGTTTTTAATTCCCTGGATCAGAAAATCACTCCTGTGAGCTTGGGTGTCTCTCACAAAACCATCAGCATCCAATGGGGAACCTCTAAACAGCTGACTTGGTGGAATGGCTGTCTTCTCAGCTGGTCTTCATTAGGAAATACTTTAACATTTTGTTAGAATCATTTAGAGCAGAGGTGTCCAACTTTAGGACTTGTGGACGTCAACTCCCAGAAGTCCCCAGCCAACATAGCTAGTTGGGGGATTCTGGGAGTTGAAGTCCACAAATCCTAAAATTGCCCAAGTTGGACATTCATGAATTAGAAGGAGCTGTCCACCTAAAAACAAAATGGGCACACATTGGTCCTTCTAGCAACCTGTCTTCCCCTTTGACCAACCCAGAGCTGCCCTCTGTTCAGGCATGTGTGTCCCAGAGTCCCTTACAAATGTGGCAGAGGCTTCTTTGGTACAAGTTTTGGGTTGTGAGAAGTTCATTCTCCATTCAAATCAGTTTTGACTATATCATTGGGGAGCCCTTGTGCCCTATTCCCACCTTCTGGCGTTCGTTTAATAAGCAGTCCAGGGCAAAGCCAGGCCCTTTGTGAGGCCAGAGCCTTAGTTCATTCATGTTATGGGCTCAGGAAGAGCAGGGTCTTTGTGCCTCTGAAGTCCTGCTCCTTTCTTCTCCTTGTCTCCTGAAGGGCTTTGGGCATCTTCGGGTCTCCAGGTTGGCAAATAGATGAGACACCCTGGTAAGAATGCCAGGCCTACATTCCTGGGGAGTTCCCAGCCCCATGTGTCAAGATGCCGAGTGATCTGGAGTTCTTGCGTATTAGGAACTGAACTGGCCAGGCAGGCTCCAGAGGAGAGAGCTCCTTCTCTCGCTGCTGAGCAGCAGCCTGGCCCCTCCTTCTTCAGCGTCTCCTGCCAAGTCACCTGCTGCAGGACTACAAAAACCTGCAACAGCCACTACTGCCGGGCATGTCAGTTGGGCTTCCTTCCTACGGCATCTCCGGAGAGAAGCTGCACCCGCCAGAGCACCTGCTGGGACTTAGGCATCCTCCCTGGATAAGGAACGGGCTTTCCAAGTTACATATTACTCAGAAGGGAAGGGGAAACATTTATCATTAACTGGGCAACTTGGCCGGAGGTAGGTATAAGAAGAAGCAGATCAGCCCAGATCTGGAGGCCCTGAAACTGGCAGGATGGCCACCCCAGCGGCTACCACGGTGCTGACCCAACAGGAGTCGACCTCCCCTCACATCGCAATTGCAAATGCAGCCGACATCTCAGTCATTGTCATCTACTTCCTCGTTGTCCTGGCGGTCGGCCTGTGGGTAAGTACCAGCTTTCTTTGCCATCGTTGGTGGGGTCCAGGTGGATGTAGCTTTTCTGGGAGATTTGGGTCCAGGAACCAAATCCAGGAGGGCCAGGTAGACCCAAGGAAGGACCAAGTGACCGGCATCCCAGGGTTGCTGAGCAGGAAATGGGGAGGTGCAGCAGCAACGGAAGGGCCAGAGGGAGAGGGGGCCTGAAGTGAACTGGCAAGGGGTGGGTGTGGAGGGCACGGAAGAGAGGAGGCGGCCATAAAAAGGGAAAAGGCTTGCCAATGCCCTGCCTCAGAGGTGTGTGTGTGTGTGTGTGTGTGTGTGTGTTGGGGGGGTAGCTCCCACTACTTTTCCCACTGCTTCTTCCCTCTTTGGATAGAAAATTCCCACCTGGGTGGGAAGGTCCAAAGGCCACCAGGCACATTCCCATCTGAGAAGGAATGTGATGGGCTGCGAGAACAACCTTGGCAGGTGGGAGGAGGAGCTGCAGGCCTCTGTCTGGCCAACCGAATCTGAGCGCAGACCACAAATGGAACTGGAGAACCTGTCTCAGAAGGGGCATCTATCCCGAAGCAATGTGGTTGCAAGGTGTGCCAACATGCGGCCATGCCACTTAGGGACAGCACTTCTGGTTGTGAGTCCGTGCCATTGTTAAGCGCAGGATTTGCACTCCATTCCCATTGGCAACCTCCTGCGGCTTCCAGGCTTCCTCATTGGTTTTGCTTGTGGGAAGCTGGCGGGGAAAATCACGAATGGCGATCCCATGACCGTGGAATGCTACAACTGTTGTAAGCAGACCAGGTGTAAGTACCACTCATTCAGCAGCATCGCCAGTATGAACAGGTGCTGAATGAGTGATCATTAAGCAAGTTCTACATATAAAGGCCAGGCGCTTTGAGAGTTTCAAGTTTCTATTACTGTAACTTTACCACAAAGATGGTGTTTGCATTCTTGATTGTGATGCCCTGTCTGGACTACCTAGAAGGCTGCAAAGAGCACCCCTTGCAAGCTGTGGGTGTTGGCTGGGCCATCTGCCTAAGAGTGGCCAGGAAACCCAAGGAGCCACATATTGTCCCAGGAAATGGACCAAGGCGCCCAGGGTCTGGGTCGCTGCAGCCCCCTTTAGCGCTGAAGTGTGATATCGACAATGAAGAATTGCAGGAAGGGAAGACGAGGGGCTGTCAATCCTTCAGCGGAGGGGCACTGACATTCTGCACATGCCTAGTAGAACTCTCCTCTGCCTGTTCACGTTCCCATAGGGGTTCTTGGTTTAAAGCAGGCTGAGAATTCAATTCTGTTCCAGTCATGCAGTCCTTTGCCAAAGCCCGGCTGCCAAACTCTGGGGAGAAGCATTTCCCCCTGCTGGCTGGGGAATCCTGGGAGTTGAAGTCCACACATCTTAAAGGTGCCAAGGTGGGAAGATGCTCGTGTGGGGAATGTCTCCTGTGCCTCCTCACGTAGTGAAACCGCCCAAATGAATGAAGCCTGGAAATCCCCAAAAGAGAATCCGCTGCCAGCTCAGAGGGAGAGAGCAAGGATTTCCTCCCACTCCCCCCCCCCCCGTGGCCACATCCCACAGCCTCCCGGGGCAAACAGCCAGGCCCAGAAACACAAGCCAGGCAGGAGGAGGGGGACAGGAGGAGGGGCTCAATTTAAAGCCTGGGGGGACTGCGGGGGGGGGGAGTCTTTCCCAGGATGGAGACAGATGGGAATGCCAAGAAGTGCCAGTCTGAAGCAGAGACCAGACAGGGTGGTGGTTGGCAACAATTCCCCCCACAGGCAGGTTGCCAGGACCCATGGCCAGCTGTGGGTAGCACAGCAAAGTCCTCACACTGGGGAGATATTCTGGCCCTGGCTGGCCTTGTTGCTTCCTGGGCTCCAGGCTGTCCACTTGTGAGGAAGCCCAGCCTACTGCAGAGAAGGCCGGGGAGAAGACTGCTTGGCCCTTGCTTGGATAGCTGGAGCAGGGAAGGAGGTCTTGAGGGAGGCAAGATTTAAGTTATTTTGCCATATGGAGAGCAGATCTCCCAGCCAATTGATCCCACCACTGGCAGGAAAGCAGCCCCAGTGGCCACTTAGGGAAGAAGGGATCAAAGCCTTTCCAAGGCACCAGGCCAGCACCTCAAGATAGGCCCCTTGTCCGGGTTAAACAAGCCCATGGACCTGGCAGGGATGCTGGGCAGTCTCTTACACTGACAGTCTTCGCACTTCTGAAGGCTGCCGGCCCAGAGAGGACTCGATGCCTTTCTTCTTCTTAGGACCTGCAAGGACTGAAGGGCTTTGTGCCTCTCTTAAGACTCCACGAGGGCTGCATGCGGCCTTACTCCCTTCAGACAAACCAGGAACTCCCTGGTTCTGAACCAGAAAGCTAAATCTCAGCTCCCCCAATGCTGGGTGTCATTGAGTTTTGTGGGTGCAGACCCCTGCCATGTCCAACACACTCCTTTTCCTGCTTGGTGCTGCAGAGCAAGAATTGGCCTCCATGACCTTGGCTAGCTCCCTTCTGAGTGGCAAGTGGTTCCACAGGCTTTGATTTTCCTGTCTTGGCTGAATTGCTGATATGCCCTGCTTAGGGTTGCTTTTTATCTGGAGCAGCTGAGATTAAACAAAGCTGCTTCTGCATTTGAAAATCAGTGAGAACTAATAAAGGCAATGAAATGGATCCCTTGCTCACCACTCAAGTTGCAAAAAAGGAGAACTTTCCAGTCCCGTCTCAAGAAAGAGCTTGGGCATCATGTGCCCAAGAGCTTGCCAAGGGGATGGGACTGCTCATTCCGGCCGACTGCTCCTTGGCACCCTCCCAGATACTCTCTGGAGTAGGGCAAGCAAGCAAGCAAGCCAAGTTTCCAGGCCCCAAACATTTCATGCTCCAACTGGCCTTTAATCAGCTTGAATGGGAGCATCTCCAACAGCCACCCTCTGGCTCACTGGCCATTCCAGCCCTTCTTCTTTGGCCATATGGAGGTCGGCTGCCTGGCCAGGAGAGCAGAGAGCGCAGAAGAGGCTGCCCCTTGGTTCCCTTCCCCGTGGGGTCAACTAGCCGGTGTGGCTCATCCCTGGAATACAGGGCAGGCCCAGAGCAAAGGAGGGGGCCGGGACAGGCATGGTGCTGGGCTGATCCCAGAGGCATCATCCCTGCCCCTGCCGAGCTGGGTGCCCGAGGGCAGGGCCCAAGGAGGAACTCCTGGGGAATCCTGAGGAAGTGCCAAGTTGGGTGTGCAGATGCGGCGACTGTTTCTCTGTTCTTTAGACTTGCACCAGCTGTTCTGCAGGGGATTCTCCGTGTTGGCTGGAGCAGCTAAATCTCGGTCCAAGCCAGGGTTTCTCAGCTGTGGCAACTTTCAGATGGGCAGACTTCACTCATAGCTGGAGAATTTGGAGAGCTGATGTCCACCCATCGGAAAGTTGCCAAGGCTGAGAAACCCTGGCCTTAGCTGTGCTGGAGCTGCGCTGGAGCTGCCCTGGAGATGACCCCCATCCTGATTGCCCTCTTTGGCAAGTTGGCTGCAGAGCAAAACCATTTTTTCTGGTCGCTCTTTTCCCTTTTGAGGTTGTAAAAAAAAATCTGCCTTTTTTGGGGTGGAGGGGAGATACAAACTTGGCCCTGGGTGAAGATCAGTGCAGGCCTTCAGAAAGGGGGGGGACATCCCTGCTCCAGCTGCCCTTCCCCTCCCTGCTGGGACTCTGTTTTCTGCAATTTGTGTCAATCAATCGTCAGGAAATGCTTGTCTGCCTAATAATGACTCCTTGTGGAAATAGGCCCGGGAGAGTTTAACCCAGAAAGCTCTTTCTGCATGGGGTGCCCTGGGGTGGGGCACGGGGTGGCGGTGCTGGCAACTGCAGCTTTGGCATTCACTTTTAATGGATCCCTTAAGAGCAGCGCACAGTTTTCAAAATGCTTGGGAAATCTTCGTGAAAGAGCCCTTTGGTTAAAAAGGCCTGGTCTTTAGAAACACAGCTTGGGAATGAATGCGACAACGGCCTCTCCTGCTCCCTGGCTGGGCACTTTCAAGATGGCTCCAGAGGGTGGCAGCGCCTGGGAGTTTCGGGGCAGGAGACCCCCTCCAGACGGTCACGGGGGCCAGCAGGTGACTTCGGAGTCTTCAGTTACCTGAGTCAGGTGGACCTGTTGGCATAAATCTCTGCTGAGGAAATTCCATCTGGGCAGCCGTTTCGGTCAGTTGCAGCGGAGACAATAAAATCAGTCCTGATCCGATGATAAATTGTGGCTCTTCCGCTCTTTTGCAACAAGCCCCGGAGGCCTTGCCCGGTGGAATTGTTACTGCCCAGTTGTAACAGCCACAGTTGCCCTCCATCTTGCCACGCAATTAGTGCAACGGATGGTTGGCGAGCATCTGAGAGATCATGCAAAAGGCAGGGGACAAAATGACACATTTCTTGCCTTGCTGCTTACACCCAGGCTTCTTCTGGTGGAAGCCACGAGGACTCAGAATGCAGAATAACAGAATTGGCAGGGACCTTGGAGGTCTTCTAGTCCAACCCCCTGCTCAGGCAGGAATCCCTATCCCATGTCTGACAAACGGTTGTCCCATCTCTTCTTAAAACTTCCGTTGTTGGGATGGAAAGGCTGGATCCTAAGGAAGCACCCTGATTTGGAGAAGCCCCCTCCCATCTGTTACCTGGAGAATTTGGAGGGTGTCCAGGAAGAACGTGGAGCAGGGCAATGCTTTGCCAATTTAAAAGTTGCTGGTCAAGATGGATCGGTCGTCCAGTTTAAAATAAAACGCCACATGCCATTAAGTAAACTAATGAAAGCTTATTGTGAGAGACAGGGTTTGTCTATGAGACAGATTAGATTCAGATTTGATGGGCAACCAATTAATGAAACAGATACACCTGCACAGTTGGAAATGGAAGATGAAGATACTATTGATGTGTTTCAACAGCAAACTGGTGGCATATGCTAAATGTCCTTTTCATTTTGAAAGAGGAATACAAAATGTCACCCACTTCATCATCTGTCCTTGGATTTGCTATTAAATAGTAAACAAATGAACATGCCAATCTTACAGGAATCTTCTCATGTTCTGAGGACACTTATCCAAATCCTTTTCCTGTCCCTGATATTCTGCGTGTGCAAGTTGAAGCTGTATCCATGGAAAATAACTTCATAAAAATGGGCCCAGTAAAAAATTAAATTTTCAAATAAGTAATTACTGGCTGTTTACTGTAATCTTGTTTTTCTAACATGGTGACCTAAGTACCAACCTACTGTACAATGAACATATTTAGTGCTGCCTTTAGTTGTTTTTGTTTTATCGCTTAATTATGACAATGTAAATATTGAAATACTTTTTCTTTGTGATAGGATTTTTTTCTCAAAAGATGTTTGGGACAGAAAAGAATTTTATCATAAACAATTATTACTCTAAAACTGTTAACGGGGGATATATGAAACGAGCAATACTTGCAGAATGCTGATTATAGTGGCAGTTAAAGGTAATGCAAATGTACATGTGCTTTTTCATAATAAAATAGTATAGAATCAAAAAAAAAAAGAAAGAAAAAGAAAGAGAAGCTGGAGTAACCGCATGGCTGAAGGAAGCATCAGTGCCAGATATGCTGAGAAGCCTATTTGGATGGCTGGAAGAGAAGAGAAGACATTTAAATCTCCTGGAGGAAGTGAAGTTCACTACAAGAAAAGGAATAAGAGTGCGTCACCTGCTAGCCTCACCCCCCACACAAAGCAAACTGGGGAAACTGAAGGAGGAACTGTCTCCACCTCGGCTGTAACATCCGCAGGGATGGTGTCTGTTGCCAGGAAATAATAATAAACTCAGGGCATGGCGATGTCTAATGCCCTTTTAGTGGTATTACAGTATTACCTTTATTTACAATGTTTACATATAGGAAGAAGATGGTTTTGTTATGCTTAAAAAGTCATTCCCATATGAATCATATGATAAACAGGATCAATGCAGCCAACACTCACACACGCAGGGATTAGCACCAGACAAACAATCCAGCAGAAAACAATATCCTAATCAAGGAAGTACCAAAGGGAAATCCACACACCCCACACACACATACCAATTCTTTACAGGGAGCAAACCTCACTTGCACTGATGATGTTGCCTAGTTGGGTAAGGAAACGTCTTCAAGCCAAAAACCCAGTTCGAAAACACCAAATGCTACCCAGATTTGACTTTCCTTTTGGAAGTAACTAGAATCCTTCTTTTGTTTTATCTATAGGACACGTCATGATTTTTTTTTCTTTTCCTCCTCCAGATGTCAAATACCACATAGGTTATTATAGGTTATTAGACCAATTTGTGTGTGTGTCTGTTTGCATGCATATGCACCTTGAAGTGGGTCCTGGCTGAGTCTCTGCAGGTGGGCTTAGCTCTGTCTCTGCTTCCCGGGCTGGGAGATGCACTGACCAGCCGACTTTGTGCCCAAGGTAGAGTGAGTCTCAGCACTTCTGGTCCAGCACCAAACTGGTCCTCAGACTCATTTTGTGTTGCCTTCTTCCTCAACCAAAATCAGAATATGTGTGTGTGTGTGTGTGTGTGTGCGCGCGCGCAAGAGGGAGACAAAGGTAGGGAGAGAAGCTCAGCTCTACTCCCTCTGTGGACCGTCCCTCCCCTACAGCTGTGGGATTCCCTGGTGTTCCCCACCCATAAGCTGCCCAAAGCCAACCCCACCTGGCTGGTGGAGATCAGCTCCAACTGGGATGGTGCTACATTGGAGAGAAACTATGTCCCCACCCCCAGCCTGTTGAAGGCAATTCCTCCATGATCCATTTTTCTGCTTTCCTTGCCTTCAGGCCATGTACTCGACCAACCGTGGAACTGTTGGAGGATTCTTCTTGGCTGGCCGGAGCATGGTGTGGTGGCCGGTGAGTTTCACCAAGGAACCCCTTTCTTCCCACCGGTGTCCGTCTCTGGAAAGGCGGCATCTTTGCTCTGCACCTCCTACAGGGGATGGGGGGGCGGGAAACAGATGTTCTGGCTTTGTAGCACTGCAAGCAGGAAGCTTCTGAGGAGCTCAGCAGCCTTTTTTCCACCCTGTTCTCCTGACGGTACCCTCATATGTGGTCCTCAGCTGTTCCCAGTTGACTTGTTCAATGTTCCTCTCCTTCAAACTCAACTTTTCCTCTGGATGCTCCCAACTGTCCTCCCATTGCTGGGTGAGGGGTGGGATCTGTATGGGAATTTGTTGGGCATTGCTATCCATGGGTGTTTTGCTTGGGCCTCAGGCAGACTGGACCCCTGGCTTCCACGATGCTTTCTTTAGCACCTGTCGAGTCTTATGGCTTCTGTGGTCTTTCAGAAGACCATTAAGTCTCCACAGAAGGCCAACATAAGCCAGGACAGGCTTTGGACTAGCCAATATTGGGTGTATTGCAGGTTCTCTGCTGCTTTTGCCAACCTAAGTTTGGTTTCCAATCACCAGTTCAGCCTTGAAAGATGAGTCTCTGCCTCTCCTTGGCCTGGAGCAGGGAGGCCCTTGGAGACCCACAGCAAAGGCACAGCTCAGCTGCTTCCGGCTCCTTCTCAGCCCAGAAGCTTCTGTAAGGCTGGTATTTTGTTCTGCGGCTCACTCTCTGGCCACACGAAAGAGGCCTCCAAGCCAGGGATCTCCAGAAGGCCCAGCCAGAGCCTCTTGCAGGCAGCTCAGCCAGGCCTGCAGCTGCGCTGCATCGATAAGTGAATCCCCTCTTCCCTGGAACAGCCCCTCCAGCACTGGAAGACAGTTGCCATGTCCCCCCCCTCTCTTTCTTAGCTTAGATGTACCCAATTCCTGCCACCGTTCTTTTTCACACATTTTAGCCTCCAGCCCCCTAATCATCTTTGTTGCTCTTCTTTGCACTCTTTCTGGAGTCTCAGCATCTTTTTTTTTTTGTATCATGTTGACCAAAACTGCACGCAGTATTCCAAGTGTGGCCTTACCAAGGCCTTATAAAGCGCTACTAACTTTTCTCGTGATCTTGATTCCGTCCTTCTGCTGATGGAGCATGGGACTGAATTGGGGGTTTTGGCAGCTGCACCGCACGGCTGGCTCATGCTTAGGATGAGTAGCCCCTCTTTTGAGCCCCTTAGCCAGGTGATGGGACATTCCTCCTAGCCTTTCCTGGCAGCTCCGTGAGGCTTACAAATAGCCCTTGACTTACAACCAAAATTGAGCCCAAAATTTCTGTTGTTAAACAAGACAGTTGTTGTCAGTTTTGCCCCATTTTATAACTTTCCTTGCCACAATTGTTAAGTAAACCATTACAGTTGTTAAGCTAGTAACATGGCTGTTGTGGCTTCCCCACTGACTTTCCTCATCTGAGGGTCGCAAAAGGGCATCATGTGACCCCGGACTCCGCAATCATCATAGGCATGGGTCAATTGCCAGACGTCCAGATTGCGATCATGTGACCCTGAGGATGCTGCGGTGGTTGTAAGTGTGACAAGCGGTCACATTTCTCAGTGCCGTTGTTTCTTCAAACAGTCACTAAATGAATGTTTTAAGTTGAGGACTATCTGTACTTCTGGCTGAAGCTTTGTGGGCTGGAAGGCTGTGGGAGCCCCTAAAATGCTCCATCCTTCGTGGCCTCTCTGAGCCCCTGACCCACGTCTCCCTGCATCTCCCCTCCAGATCGGGGCCTCCTTGTTTGCAAGTAATATCGGCAGCGGCCACTTTGTGGGGCTGGCAGGGACGGGGGCGGCTGCAGGAATTGCCATTGGAGGCTTTGAGTGGAACGTAAGTACTTTCCCCTTCTGTCGGTCCTGGGTGCGAATCTCAGCTGGAAATCTCCTCCTGAGCCCATCTCCAGCTGAGCTGCAGAACCCTGGCCCCCACTAACTGGCGAGTGGATGCCCTGGAGGAGGGGGGCAGGTTGGCAAAAGACCACTCAAGCCCTTTCGATGCCCCACCCAGAAGAGGCACTTGCTTGCATGTGATGGGGCTGGGTTGGGCTGCTTTGGTGGGTGGGGGGCCCTCCCCTCCATGCCTGGCCCTGTGGGAGAGACAGAGCCAACCTCTCTCCCCCGCCCCTTCTAGGCCCTGGTGACCGTGGTGATCCTCGGCTGGGTGTTTGTGCCAATCTACATCAAGGCCGGGGTGAGTAGATGGTTCAGTGATTCTGCCCGCTGCTTCTGGGGGAGGGTCTCCCTGAAAGGACGTGGCTTGTCCTGGGGACTCTGGGCAGCACAAGCTATCAGATCGCCACAGAAACCTTAGACCCAGATTAAAAGAGAGAAGGGGGCTCTGCAAAATGACAGCCAAGGATAGAGCGAGAAAAATAGAGGCAAGTAAAGGAAAAGGGGAACTAAGATATTCATGAGATTTCAGATCTCCCAGACAGTCTATTTAGTCTCACAAACCTCATTAATTAATACCCCACTTAAGCACTAAAATGCTATTTAATGTACCACTGTTTTAATACATTAAACATATTTTGGAAATGTAAAACATTAAAATATAAAAACTTTTCAATTGAGGAGCTACTGGATTAGGATCACAAGTCAGTGCCCCTAATTGGCTTCCCTGGGTTCAGGAATACAGCAGAGCATAGGAAAAAATCTTATCCAGCTGCATTCAGTGTTTCTTAAGGGAGCTCCGTAGTCAGCCCGCTTTAAGCAGAGTTTTGCTACTTGCCAGATGACGTTGGATCCTTATGTTCAAGGAAATATTTTACATAAATACCATCTGGGGCAGGGAGGGCTTTTTCTTCAAAGGAGCAAGAAAGGTTTTGCCAACATCCTTGCAGAAGAATGTGGGCAAACCTTTCAGCTGCTCTGCCTGGGGCTGATCCGATCTTAGACCTGGGATGGGGGGACAGTCAAGCGAGCACGGGAGAAACTCTGAAAAACTTGGCTGTGTGTGAATAGACACAAGACACCGGCAACTCCTTGCCACAACTCGCATTGATTTTCTGCCTGCCCAAATCAGCCACTCTCCATTGCAAGCCCTCTCCTGGGCGGCTGTGTCTCTGTTCCAGGAACAGCTTTTCCATTCCAGACTAACTTTCCAGGTGCATGGAATGCCTGCATCTATGGGGCCAAGCCTGGTGTCAGGAAATTCAGCCTTGGCTAGATGTGACATCTCTTCAGCGAAGCACTAGTCCAGGAGTGTCCAATCTTGACAACTTTAAAACTTCTGGATGTCAACTCCCAGGATAAGAAGGAGGGAATTGCCCCCTCCAATCCTGATGCTCCCTCAAGGGCACCTCCTGGCCCTTCCACACCCTCTGAGGGTGGAGGGACATCGAGTGCCTGGGCTACAGGGAGCTCCATGAAGGTCCCCATTATGAGGTTCTTCCATGAGCCTGGAAAAGACTCAGATCCTAAACTCAACAGCATCTCCTTGAAGATATACAGCTTTGCTAGCTGGGAATTCTGGGAGTTGAAGTCCACAAGTCTTAAAATTGCCAAGACTGGACATCCCTGCTCTACTCACCATTAGGCAGACCTGCATGCAGCTGGAATGCTGCACTCCATACACAGCACACCCTTGGGTAGATCTTGGACTGATGGACTCAAGGAACAATGTCTGACCTCCTGGCCACCGTTCAGCTCTCAGAAGGGCCACAAGGACCTTGGCAGCAGCTGGAACATCTTTGGACCCCTCTTATATACAAGAATGCCCAAATAGCTCTACCAGCTTTTCTGAACTTGGTAAAAAGTGAGATTTCGGATTCTCAGTTGGTCAAAAAATGTTGGTAAAGCCAACCACCTGGCCACACTTCCACCCACCCGACTGACATCTAGTTCAAACTTTGAGGTTTGCTTCGAGACCACCCTAATCTTTGCTTGGCTGTCATTCAATTATAAGTGATCAAAAAGGAGGACAGGAGACTTGGGGCCCATTGGAGTCATAATAGAATATTGCGTTATTTGATTTGCATGGGGAAAGAAGCTGTCTGCCTGCAGCGTTTAGGGTGGTGTTCAGACAATAGCAATGGAATGACCATAAAAACTGAATAACAAAGAAGTAACAGTGCCGCCTTGTTTCACTTCTCCCCTGCCTGGGCCAGGCCCAGGTAGGGCCCGGGAAGAGGTTTAGCAAGAAGGCCTTTCAGTTCAGAGGCTTCTTTACAGAAAGACCATCTCTGGCCCTGTTGCCCTTCCAGGTGATTATTTACCTGCAAGGATGCTGTTGACATGGGCCAGGTTTCTCAGCAGGCTGGCCCCGGATCCAGGGCTCCGTAGATCTTTTCTTTTTGTAACTTAAACACATTCAGCAGAATTGCTCCTGTGGCCCTTCTCCCCCCCCCCCGTTCTCAAGAGAAGAAGCAAAGCGAAGGTGGTGGTGCTTCGTTCTACACGGATGTCAGCTCTGAGAAGGAGAAAGGAAGGCCAAAGGGAGAGGGGAGGAAGGTGCCAATCACCCTTTTCCTGGTTAGTCACTGAACAGCCTTTTTTTGCAGAGTTGGGTTTCTAAACCCTGGAAAATTTAAGACGTGTGGACTTCAACTCCCAGAATTCCCCAGCCAGCCATGCTTCTGGGAGTTGAAGTCCACACATCTTAAAGTTCCCAAGGTTGAAAAACCCTGTCCTAGAGGTTGCTTTTGCATGGTGGGCCAAAATTTGCACCCCTCTTTTTTCAATCCATGCTTCTGCAATTCTTGGGATCCTCCCCACCAGATGTCCCCCCCCCAACAGCACCTTTTCCTCCCTCACAGGTGGTCACCATGCCAGAGTACCTGAAGAAGCGCTTCGGAGGGAAACGGATTCAGATCTACCTGTCAGTCCTTTCTCTGCTCCTGTACATCTTCACGAAGATCTCGGTGAGTTTAGGAGCTGAATCCTCTCCAGGATCATGGTGGGGACCTTCATGACACTTCCTGCAGCTCAGGGGGTAGGGAAGGGCCAAGGGATGCCTCTAGGGCTTTTGAGGGAGTGTCAAGAGTGGGGGGGCAGGTAAAAGAGGGTCTTGAGACCCTTCCAATGGGTTGGTAGCTGTGCAATGGGCCCAGTGACTTGGGGAACCTTCCCATCACGAGGACTGGATATTCTCACCTCACAACATCTGGGCTGGATGGATCACAGTCCCAGACACCTGTGCCCCCCATCTTCCCATGGACCTCTGAGGGGCACAGTCCAGAAGGAAGTCTTCTCCCTCAGCTCCCAAAGAAATGGCTGCCTGAATTCGTTTCCAAAGCAGATGGCTTCCTACAAGCCTTTCCTTTCAGGAGTGAGGGCTGTAAGAAGCCTTGGGGGGGGGGGACTAGTGAGTCCAAGGGAGTGGTCTCTCTCTCTCTCTCTCTCTCTCTCTCTCTCTCTCTCTCTCTCTCTCTCTCTCTCTCTCTCTCTCTCTCTCTCTCTCTCTCTCTCTCTCTCTCTCTCTCTCTCTCTAAGGCCAGGGCACTGTGCCCCATGGTGCTACTCTTTGCCCGGTGAACAAAGGGCAGGAGTTAATTGTGCCCATTAACCCAAGGTCCCTGCCTTCTCTCACTAGCTGGCAATAAATGATCTCTATCAGGGTTATTGATTAAACTCTAATGGGATGGGAAGGGCACCCCCCCCCCCAAGAGGCAGGGGACACGATGGGGGTGGGAGAGATGCGGACGGTTCTGCCTTGAAGGGCGAAGAGAGCGGTGCTGGGGCCCTTTGGCTGCAGGCTGCCTCCTCTGGGGCCCTTTGGCTGCCGGCAGACCCTCCGTCTTGTGCCAGGCAGGCAGTGCCAAAGCAACGGAAAGAGTGCCATGCTCTGTTAGAGTGCAGACTCTGTTAGAGCCCCACCATCTTTTTGCAAACTAGCACAGCCAGTTCCGAGGGGGAGACCCCGTCCCTCCCCAGGAGACCTGGGTCAGCCCTACTACAGCAGGTTGCATGAGGCCATGCAGGAGGTGCAGGTGCTGGGAGAGTGTGGGGACGCTGCAGTTCCCGTAAGTAACGCCTTCAAGAAGCCACACCTTTTACTCCACACCTGCAATTACCTCTTCGGCACTGGATGAGTCAGATGGAAGGGCGGAGGAAGGCAGGGCTGAGACCAGCCTCCTAGTGGGGCCCTGTTCATGGATGCTCAGGTGCAGAGCCCCCATCCCACTTTGTTGCATATAAAAGGAAGGAGTCCGTTGCAGGAGCAGGCTGGAGTCCATGCCCTCAGGAGGACAATGACCCCAGGCTCCAGTGAACTTCCAAAGTCTGGAGGACCTGCTCTCCCTGCACCCCCATTTAATTCTGACTACTTAAATCAGAAAGACCATAGTGGTGGCTCCTCCCTTAGCAAGGGCTGGACTAGATGGTCTCTAAGGTTATTGCCAGCCATTATCCTCTCTGCTTCCAGGGAGCAGAGACTGGTGGCAGTGGAGATGGCTGATCCAGGACCAGCAGCCGCACCTCCTCCTGCCCCACTCCTCCTTTACTGCTCCTCTGGGGCACCCCTGTAATGAGGCCCACACAAAAGGGAGCCCTCGCCACGTCTTTGTGCAACACAGGCCTTCCGGGTCGGGAGGATGGCGAGGCCCCTGGAGGCACTGCTGCCGCTCTGCGTGGGGTTCTGGCAAACCTCCCTGGCGCTCTGGCTTAATGGGCCAATTCTTCCTTCCCACCACAGGCAGATATATTTTCTGGAGCCATATTTATCCAAATTGCTATGGGACTGAATATTTATGTGGCCATTATCATACTGCTGACCATCACTGCCCTGTACACCATCACAGGTGAGTCCCATTTGCAGGTGAGCCTCCCAGCCTTAATGTCAGCTGCTGAAGCAGGCCCAGCCCCCAAACTTTCGGGGCCCCTGGTGCCTGGGAAGCCTCCCCATCTCCCCCCTGCCCATTTCCCTGCATGAGGGGTGTCCCAATGGAGAAGCCTGAGGACTTTCTTTGGGGAGGGGGGCTTGGCCCTGGGCCTCCTCTCTCCCTTTATCCCTTTCTCCTTCTGCTTCCCTCGCTCTGCCTGGCAGGAGGACTTGCCGCCGTGATCTACACAGACACGCTGCAGACCTGCATCATGTTGGTGGGATCCATCATCCTGACCGTCTTTGGTAAGCCCGAGTTCAAAACCAGCCCTGAAGGTGCCTTGCCCCCATGGTTGGAATGAAGGGGAGACCTCCAAAAGACCCTGAAGGGTTTTAGCTGGGTACCCAGGAGTTGCTTTCAAGAAGACCGAATGGAGCCCAGATCCGCCTAGACACGAGGCGCTTGAATCGCAGAATCACAGAAGAGTTGGGAAAGACCTCAGTGTTCCTCTAGTCCAGCCCCTTGTTCTGTGCAGGATCTGCTAAAGCATTTGAGACAGATGGGGGTGCCCCCTTGGTCTGAAGACCCTCAACGCTCTCCTTCTCGAAGCTGGTTAATAACTCCTCCCTGTAGGATATTTTTCCTCATAGCTGACTGTTGTTCTAGCCTCTTGGTTGCGGGTGCCAGAGAACATACCCACCCTCTCACTGAGGAAGAGTCTAGGAATGTAGGCAGCTCTAAATAGCGTGGGCTGGCTCTGATCTAGCTTAGTTTTCAACATACACACGAGAAATCATCCCACAGCATTGGGTGTATGATCATCGGTGTGGGTTCGTGTTCACTGTATGTAGTTTTCTGTCTGTCTTGTGTTCTGTCCATGATAACTGTGGCTGAGCCCTTGTCTGTTGGGAGGATGTGATGGTTTGGACCTTCTTTGGGTCTTTGAGACTCTAGTTTGAGCTGGTTCTGCATCTGCGGTCTTCTGGTCTGTGTGCCATTGTTGGCCTTACAGCAGGTGGTTTTAAATCCCGCTTCCAAGGCTGCAGAGAACTCTAACTGACTTGCATCATCCATGTTTGTTCTGAAGGATGTGGTGTTCTGCAATGGTCGGTGGGCAGTAGGACATGTTGACAATGCAGTTAGGTTCAGGTGCCTCTTTGCTTATGGGGTTCAGCTAGAGAAGTTGGATTGGGAACTTTGTTCTGCTTTTTTCAACTTGTCTTAGTGATGCCAGAGTATTTCTGTGTTCTGGCTTCTTCCAGCTAAAGTTATCTATGGTGTGTTGGCATTTATTTAGTCTAGCACGGGGTTAAGCAACCTTGGCTCTTTTATGACTCATGGACTTCAACTCCCAGAATTCCTGAGTCAGCATAGTTGAAGTCCATGAGTCATAAAAGAGCCAAGGTTGCCTATCCCTGGTCTAGCATCTCTGATCATTAGCAGCATCACTCTTTGGCTGCTTTGTTGAAATAATGAAATCTTGATTTTTAACATTTATTTTTGCAGCAGTTGTAAAAATGACATCTATTTTTTCTTCTTTATTTCCCCTCTGCTTTTCCTTTGTTTTTGTAAATCTAATAAGTAAACAATGCAGACTGATTTTAAAAAATGATGGTGGTTAACGTGCTGTGTGAACCCAGCTTGTGGGGTCAGTGTTTGGCTCTATACATTGTGTGAACTGAGAAAATGGTTCACTTAATCTCAGAGTAAGCATGTTGCACGAACACAACCACACACATTCAACTGAACACGCAAACCCAGTTTTCTCCTGCAGCAGCATAAGGATCGGAGGCGTTCTTTTTAAAGCAGAACTGAATCTCCCAAAGAACCAGACTCAGCTGTGGCCAGAACTGGTGAGGTTCCAAGATGGACCTTCTAGGAAATGGCCCAAGTCTGCCTTTACAACAGTCACCTGAGCTGATGTGTGTCCAACCACATGGGTCACAGACTTACTTGTTCTGATGGATCGTGTGATTTTCTTCAGCATTTAAAGAAGTCGGAGGATATGAGGGCTTGCTGGAGTCGTACATGAAAGCCATCCCAGCCAACATCTCCTACGATAATGTAACCATCCCCGAAAAGTGCTACACTCCCCGTCCAGATGCCTTCCACATTTTCCGGGACCCCGTGGACGGCGACCTCCCTTGGCCTGGACTCATCTTTGGCTTGAGCATTCTGGCATTGTGGTATTGGTGCACCGACCAGGTACGGTCAAGATGCTCTCGCTATTTTTGATGTTCCCTGCCCACAGGTCTTCTCTCTCGGATCGCCCTGATCCTACACGTGGAGACCTAAAGAGACAAACTTCGGCTTTAGGAACCAGGACATTAAGAACTGGACTCATGGGCCCAGATCACTGCCTTAGCCACACTTTTCAAGGTGGGCTTCTAAAGCCAAGGGTGGCCTTGGGCTGGGCAGAGGCAGGCTGATTATCGTTTTGATCTTTAGATGGCAGCTGGGAGGACGTCACCACTCCCCATTCTTATTCTCTGGCTGGCATTTAAATTAATTGATTAAATAAATAAATATTCCAGACATTCAGAGAATCTGCTCCCAAACTACGGTTGATTGCATGTTGTTGAGTAAGTTAACTGAATGGTGACTTATGGAATGAAACTGATTTTCAGGATACACTGAACTGTAAATGAATCGGTGCAACCAGAAGTTGAAACGCTATTTGACTCCTTTGTGGCTCAATGTATCATGTGAATCTAGCCTGAGTGTCTTACGTAAAAAGCTACGCCAACCACGGGCTCTGCCACGGTGCTGGTGAGGTGGGCCTGTACAACCCAAAGATGTTCCCCATTGTATATAGCATGTCTAAATGTATGTTATGTATGTGCACACTTTTGAGAGCAAGCAACTAAATTTCATTTTTAATGTGTGCCAATGTGCCCACAGTAAGAAATGACAATAAAGGTTACTTATCTCTCTAAAAGCAAAGCGACCTTGCCACAAGAGTAAGGGAAGCCCCACTGCGCCAAGTGACGTCTGAATCTGGGGTGCCCTGGTCAAGAACAACCTTTCCCCCAGGGCCAACCCTTGTGGAAAACTCATGGCACAGAGCAGAGGTCATTTCCAAGGCCTGTTCTGAAGGATGGCCTTGTCCCAATGACCGGACCGCCATTTGTATGGAAAGACGTAGTAGGACCTCCTGCTAGATCTCCAAGTTCCCTTCCAACGCTATTATTCCATGTTCTCTCTCTGTGCTTGTTCATTTGCCCCTCTCTTGGGCAGGTCATTGTCCAGCGATGTCTCTCGGGGAAAAACATGTCCCATGTCAAGGCGGGCTGCATCATGTGCGGCTACTTGAAGTTGCTGCCCATGTTTCTGATGGTGATGCCAGGCATGATCAGCCGCATTCTGTACAAAGGTGAGTGCTGCTCCCCCCAGGAGGCCGAGGGCAGACCGGCGCCAGCCTGCTCAGCTCGCTCACGAGGGCCGCGGTTTCCCTTCTTCCCACAGACAGAGTGGCGTGTGTCGTTCCCTCGGTGTGCATGAAAGCCTGTGGGACAGAGGTTGGCTGTTCAAACATCGCCTACCCAACAATGGTGGTGGAGCTCATGCCGGACGGTGAGAGGAGGCTGGGGGGGGTTGAGTTATCTATGCCTTGGACTGCAATGCTGGCTGAGGTCCATGCCCAGGATCGTGTGTCTCAAAGGGTTCTGACAGGCCGCCTGGCTGCCTTCTGCCCACAGTCTGCCATAAAAAGGCGGCCCGTGCAGGAATCCCAGGTTGATCCTAAAGCGATTATGATGCCTAGTGGCTTTTTTAGGTCACTTTGGTGCATGGAGGAGGTGCTTCTTCTGGCATGATGTGTGCACCCCTGGATCACACAGCCTTTTCCCAGCTGTGCTCCTGGCATTGGGTTGCTAGGCCAGACGGTTGAGTTCTCTCCCGTGTGGCTGCGCAGTAAGCCAGGTTTTGTTGCAACCCGCAACAGGTGCTGCTCACACCAAACCTTTGCCTATTCACACCTCCCCTGCTTTATTTTTCAGGGCTACGAGGCCTGATGCTCTCTGTGATGCTGGCCTCGCTGATGAGTTCCCTCACTTCCATCTTTAATAGTGCCAGCACCCTCTTCACCATGGACATCTACACCAAAATACGCTCCACGGCCAAGGAGAAGGAGCTCATGATTGTCGGCAGGTAACAGTGCTTGGCGGCAGCAGCAGCAGCAAAGGCTCAGCAAAGGGGGGATTGCAAGAAAGGTCAGCTGGAGCCCAAGGTCAGGGTGGCCGAACACCTTAGGGACCCTTTTGGCATTCGGGAAACCTGTGGTGGTCACCTTCCCAAAATGGCTGCAGTGCAGGGAAGGCTGCTTCCCTTTTCCTTTTGTGGCTGAAGGAAGCTTCCGGGCTTTGGAAATGAAAACGTTGATCAAAGCAAGTCATCAGCGGGCGAATAATCTGACTATGGAGCCCCTGGTGCCGTGTTGGAGACCTTTGCCTAGCAAGGAATGGCTTTTATCTTTCCTCCTCGTTCTTCACCTGAAAATTGCAGGTTGAGGGCCAGTCCACCAGTTGTTCTGCACAGCCTCCTATCTAAAGTCCACAAGAACTGAGATGGTCACTCTTGGGCCAGAGAGCTCCCTGGCATGGGCAGCTCTGCAGCGCCCCCTGGAGGGCATCTGGCTTAATTGAGGGCACACCTTGCAGACTTGATAAGAAGGATGGCCGACTTTCCTGTCTCCTCTTCCATGAAGGAGCTGCTTGACAGGAGGGACAAAGCGCCAAGTGACTCGGTTGATCTGGCTGTTTGTTGAAATTTAGGCTTATCTGCCCCTTTAAGCAAGGGAAGGGGGTCTGCAGGAGTGGTCAAAAAAGTCAAACTGCCCTCCCCCATTTTCTCTGTGCGATGCGGATACAAAACGGGCAGGGCTTCATTTGTGCAGCCACAACCACACTCCCTCTGCTCTTCTTGCAATTAATTAAAAACAAAGAAAAGGAACACACAATGTTCATAGAAGACAAAAGCTGGAAAAAGAAACAAAAACATACAGACACGCAGTCAGGCATCTATGAATAAATGTAAATAAAGTAGCCGCCCCTGAAACAAATGTGGATGATCTCAGATCCATCTGCCAAGGTAGCTCTTGGGCAGCTTTGTGGCTCAGTGGCTGGGCTGGCACAGGACAGCGTCACCCAATGACTCTCTCTGCCGCCTTCTCCTCCCAGGCTTTTCATCCTGGGCCTGATTGCCATCAGCATCGCCTGGGTGCCCGTGATCCAGTCTGCGCAAGGTGGGCAGCTCTTTGACTACATCCAATCCATCACCAGCTTCCTGGGACCGCCCATTGCCGCCGTCTTCTTCCTGGCCATCTTCTGCAAGAGAGTCAATGAGCAGGTGAGCAGCTGGCCCTTGGTTGGGGGGTGCAACCCCTTGCCAAGCCCTGCCAGGTGGGGCCCCTTTCTTTCTCTGCCTCTCCAGCTGGGAGGGAGCCAAAGGGAAGCTGGAGGTGCCCTGTTGGCTTCAGGGCTGGAGGGTCTTCTAGCCCATGGAAGTTCTGCAGGCCAATCCCCTCACAAAAGGAGGGGTGTTTGTGCCCAGGACATGGAAAGGCAGCTGCATGGCGTGCTTTCCATGGCACCAGAGGAGGAACAAATGGGAAGAGCCTGGGAAAGAGATGAATACCCCATCTCACAGGCTGCAGTCTTTCTGTTGGGTGATGCAGATGTTTGTCTTAATTTTGATTTGTTTACCTGTCACGAGACTTTTTATCTGATTAACGCATGTGTTGGTCAATGTAATTATTTTGGTTGCAGCCAGATTTATTAGACTGAAGAGATCAATTGGCCAGATCCATTTCTTAATCGAGGCTCCTGAGCAATCGGTCCCTGGGAGGCTCCTAGCCCCGGTGCTAAGCCAGACGCCCTGCCAGGCCGGAGGACAGAATGGTGTTTCTCCTCTTTTGGGCTGCCGGCATCTTCCTGGTGCTGCTTTGAAACAGCAAAATTGCTGCCCAGATCCTGGTTTTCCAAAGGATTTCCAGAGTTCCCTGAGAGGGGCTGATCTGATGCCATCTCACCTGCGATTTCCATCCTTCCCTCCCCCTGGGCCAGCCTCCCTCTTTACCCTCTGAGCAACACATCCACCAGAGCTTCTGCCTCCCACTGAGGCTCTCCTGGGGCCATGGGGGGGTCAGTGCAAAGAGCCCCCTGAAATTGACCAGGTGCCCAGGTAGCCTCTCTGCCTCTGACCATAACAATTGCAGCTCTTCTGAGGACATCCTGGAAATCTCTTCGGATCTCACCCACTCCCCCCATTTCTGCTCTCTCTTTTTGTGTGTTCCTCAGCCTCATCAAGCACTCTCTCTTTTTTAATCAAGGAAGCTGAGTTGCTGAGGATTGCCTCAAGGGAGCATTCCTTAGGCACTTAACTACTCAGGCCAGACCTAAACTAAAGGCCCAGGTGGAAGCAAACTAAACACGAATGTGGCTTTTAGGATGTAGCCAGCCGCTGAGTCACCTTTGTTGAGATGGGCACGCATACGTTAAACAAACAAACAAACAAACAAATCAGGGCTACTACCGTAGCATAGCCTCCAGACTAAAAGGCCCATGAGATGCCAATTCCGTGCCGCCAAGGGATTCTCTAAAGCAACCTCCTGCGTCTCAGGAAAGCCGCCGTTTAGGGCTTTGCTTGAGTTTTCAGTGATCTGAGTACAAGGACAGGCAATTGACTGTGGGGATGCTGCCATGGTCATAAGTGCAAAAAATGGCCATAGGTCACTTTTTCCAGTGCTGTTGTAATTTTGAACGGTCACTACAAATGAACTGTTGAAAGTCGAGGACTGTCTATGTAATCCTTGTGGTGGTTTCTTCTGAGACGAGAGAGTCAAGTGAGGAAAAGCTCCTGAACGTAAGCTAGAAACTGGTGGGATCAAGAGATCCAGCCCTCCAAATTCCCCCCTCTCCCGCCCTCCCTCCCACATTCTTTTAGCTTATAGTTATAATTAAAGCTATCAACTTAATAATCAACATTAATCAATTAAAATGTCCTGAATTCAGTTCACGGAAGGAACCTCTTGGATGTTTGGCACCTGTTGGTGCAATTCCCATTCCTTTCTCAGGCTCTGCAGCCTTGAAGACTGGAACAGGCCGGTTCTCACACCTCTGGCTTCTGTCCAATCTGTCAGCCCCCTTCACCCCGCCCACCCACCCTGGTCATCTCTACCCTCTACGTGCCTATTTCCTCTTCCCCCCTCCAACAAATGATGGCAGGATGCCAGCGAGGCACCAAGCTGAAGATGGCAGATCTGACACTCTCCTGCTCAAGCGGGGGAGGCGTTGGACTAGATGACCTCCAAGGTCCCTTTCAATTGTGTTATTCTCTATCTATCTATCTATCTATCTATCTATCTATCTATCTATCTATCTATCTATCTATCCAGTTGTGAGTCCAAAGAATGACTCAGGACTGCTGGGACGTGAGGGGGAAGAGGGCCTCCTGAGCGCATTTTGCTCTCTCTTGCAGGGGGCCTTCTGGGGCCTGATAATAGGACTGGTAATCGGGCTGTGTCGAATGTTTGCAGAATTTGCCTATGGAACCGGCAGCTGTGCTGTGCCCAGTGAATGCCCAGCGGTCATCTGTAAAGTTCACTACCTCTATTTTGCTATCATCCTTTTTGCTATCTGCATCACCGTCATTCTGATCATCTCATTCCTGACCAAGCCAATTGACGACGTCCATGTAAGCCGTCTCCCTCCTCTTCCTGATCCTCCCCACCTCAGTTCTCTCTTCCCTGCCTTCCCTGAGATTTTGGCCACATGTGAAGAAATATCTGTGGGTAACAACGTACAGTGGCTCACCGACTCTCGGTCCCTGAGCCTATCGTGAATGCCCAACATGGGTGACAATAAAAGGAAGAGCCGGTTCCCTTTCCCTTCATCTACACCTCTGGGGCTCTCAGATCTGAGGCAGCCACACCTCCCGTTCAGCAGAAGCGAAAGCCAGCAGGGTGGGCGGAAACCGGCTTGAAGCCATGTTAGATAGGATGCCTCCTGAGGGCGCATCTCCCCACTTCCATCTTGTTGGGAAGTTCAACACCACATAAGCAGTTGTATAAAATTTTGTGTTGTTCTGCCAGAGGTATTGGGTACAGAGGGAGTAGGAGTAGTGGAGTTATCGGGGCGCTTCTAGCAGTCCCTTTTGAACCAAGGCCGAGGCCTGGTCCTGCCCTCCTTCAAGGTCATTTCAGCTGCTCCTGCTTCATTGTTGTTATCTTTGTTTCCTGAGCAGCTTTATCGTCTTTGCTGGACTCTGCGCAACAGTAAAGAACAACGTGTGGATCTGGATGCAGGGGAGATGATGCAGGGAGTGGAGGACTATGAGGAGGAACCAGGTGAGATCACCTTTACCATGAGATTTCAAGTTATTTCAAGTCCAGGACAGACCAGACTGGACCTCTCCTAACCTATCTGGCCTAGATATCAGAATTTTGGCCAATATGCTCACAGGCATCCGAGCTCATTAGAGAGCCATCACTTTCCAGGCAATCAAATTTAGGTTGGGATGCTCAAAAAAAAAAAAAATGCCAGGAGGAATTTTGGTGGCCCTCAAGAAGACTGACTAGTTCAAATATGCGTCTATTAGTTAAGGATTCTGCAGCAGAGGTTCAGAGCATGCCTGAACTGCTATTTTTGCACCTTAAAATCCCCCTCTTAAACTTGAAAAGGAATGTAGTCATTTAAAAAAAATAGAAATGTAGAAAATGTCCCAGTTTGTAGTGGAATTCTGACTTTGCAGGGGAGTCATGGAGAGTTTGAGTGGATGGCATTAAAATGCCTTGTTGCCCCTCAGCCTGTTGTGAATAAAAGAGCAGCAGCAAATGAGGAGGGGGCTTCTTTGAGTTCAGGGGAGGAAAAAGGGATAGTATTATATTATTATATGGTAATAATTATACATTTTTGACAGTACAGTTTTGCGTACTGGTTAAAGCACCAGGCTAGAAAGGGGGAGACTCTGAGTTCTAGTTCCGCCTTGGGCACAAAGCCAGTGAGTGACCTTGGGCCAGTCATTTTCTGTCAGCCCTAAGAAGGAGGCAATGGAATCTTGCCAAGAAAACTGTGTGGACGTGTCCAGGGATTTGCCAAGAATCAAAACTGACTTTAAGGCACAAATTGGACACATAAATACTTTTAAAAGACAGTAATGTAATATAATAGTTATAATTATATCAATATTGAAATTCTGTAATTGGAGCTATTAACAGATGACTTCTCAGCACATTCAGATAGTTGCTGGAAGATTTCCTTGGAGGAAATGAGGTCAGATGGAAAACCAACATATTTTGTATATCTTGGTTCTCTGACTTACCGCGTCAGAGAATTGTTCTGGTCACGAAACGTGAAGGCGCTTTAGTGAAGGAATCAAAGAAGGGCCGTGATCAGGGGATTAGAATGTAAGTGAGATGAAGAGGCTGAAGAAGAGAAGCAGATTCAGTCTGGAGATAAGGAGAATATAGCAGCCCTCTTCAAAGGTCAGATCAGGATTTCTTCTCTAGGCAGCTCTCCTGCAGTTCAAAACATGGACTAATGATCTTAAATTATGGAAAACAGATTCTCGTGGAATGACAGAAAGAAATTTCCTAATAATAAGTAAGTAGGCAGGCTGAGCAGTGGGATCAAGGACCAGAGGACCTAGCAGAGGACACCCCTTCCCTGGAGGTGTCCACGTAGAGGCTGGACAGTCATCTGTCTGGAATGCTTTGATCTTTGAGGACCTCCTGGAGGTCCCAGGAGGCTGAAGAAAAGCAATGGTGACCCCACATTCAAGGGGAAAGAAAGAGGGAAAGGAAATGACAGACCTGTCAACTTAGTTTCTGTACTGAGCGAGATCCTTGAACAGATAGTGAAGTGGTATGTTTGTGAGCTCTTGAATAGAGGCAACAATTAACAGGAATCCGCTTGGGTTGGTTGTGATATCCTCCTTCCTAAAATAGTAAAATGTGGACCATGTGATGTGGCAGTTAGATGGACTTCAGTTGGATGATTGACGGCACCCAAAGAATGTTCAAGAATGGTCCCACCGCAGCTTGGGAGAAGGGCTGCAGAGCTCTGTCCTGGGCCTCGGACCGTCCAATTTTTTTTTCAGAGATGTAGATGACACCAAGCGAGGAGAAATGGTTAAGAGAGAGAGAAGAATATTTTTTAAAAAACCTAGAGAGGCTGAAGCAGTGGGCTGAAATGAATTAGATGGCATTTAGCATAGAGAAATGTAGAATTCTACAGTTGGATACATAAATGTAACATGATGCAGTGCAGTTGCTAAAAAGACAAACGTGATCTTGGGATGCATTAACAGATACAGAACAGTTCAGAGCGTGGGAACCGATGGCTCCATTCTACTTTGTCTGGCTTAGACCCCGTTTGGAGTCTTGTGTCCAGTTCTGGGCATTCCAGTTCAAAAAGGACAGTGACAGATTGGAGCGGGTCCCTATGAGAGCCACTGAGGTGACGTCCCTCTGAAGCCCCATTGGGAGCACTTAAGGGCTCTGGGCATGTTTCGCCTGCAATGGTCCTCAACTTACAACCATGATTAGAACCAGAATTTCCATCATGAGTCATTGCAGCTGTAAGTCAAGTCAGACCCAGTTTTATGACCATTTTACAGTGGTTGTTGTGAAATAAATTCAGCTTCCTCAGTGGGTGGCTATTGTCAGAAATTGGCAAAAACGGTCATAAATCATGATCACGCGACCACTGACCACTGTGACTGGTCCTAAATGAGAGCCGGTTGCCAAATGTTGGGATTGTGATCACCTGTACATAAGAACATAAGAAGAGCCATGCTGAATCAGGCCAAAGCCCATCGAGTCCAGCATTCTGTGCCACACACATTTTTTTTAATTTTTTTTTTAAAAATTTTCCCCGCGCGCACACGCACACCCGGGTCGGGGTCGCGGCGCGCATGGGCGGGGCAAGTGGGGTCTCAACCTGAGAAAGGTTGAGAACCACTGATTTAGTGTCATCAGCAAACTTGGCTACCTCACTATTAACTTCTACATCCAGATCATTGATGAATAAATTAAAAAGTAAAGGTCCCAAAACTGAACCTTGGGGTACACCACTTCTCACTTCTTTCCATCCAGAAAATTGTCCATTTATTGCCACCCTTTGCTTCCTACAATTTAGCCAGTTACCAATCCAGGACAAGACCTGTCCTCTAATTCCGTGGCTAGAGAGCTTTTTTAGAGCCTTTGGTGAGGGACTTTGTCAAAAGCCTTTTGAAAGTCAAGATATACAATATCAACTGGGGGCCCTTTATCTATGTATTTATTTACACCCTCAAAGAATTCTAACAAGTTAGTAAGACATGATTTGCCTTTGCAGAAACCATGTTGATTTTCTTTCAGCAATGCCTGTTTTTCTATGTGCCCTGCAATTTTATCTTTAATAATCGTTTCCATCAGTTTGCCTGGAACTGAGGTTAAACTGACTGGTCTATAGTTTCCTGGATCACCTCTGGATCCTTTCTTGAAGATCGGGGTTATATTTGCTTCCCTCCAATCCTCCGGTACAGTGCCTATAACTTCTGGAGGGAAACTGTCTCACTGGTTAATTGTCCTCACTGTTAGGAAGTTTCTCCTTAATTCCAGGTTGCTTCTCTCCTTGATTAGTTTCCATCCATTGTTTCTTGTCCTGCCTTCTTCTGGCGCTTTGGAAAATAAATTGACCCCTTCCTCTTTGTGGAGAAAGATTCTCCTTTCTGAGAGTCTCCCAACCTTCTTGAGGATTCTATTCCTTTAGAATCCTTCCTACTTTTTCCCCTTAGTTGCTGAAATCAGATCTCTTGAAATGTAGAATAATAACCAGACAACTTTGGTTCTGCTTGCCTGCAGGGTGAATTCCAGGAAGACGGGGTCATTCACTCTCACCATTCTCACCTTCCCACTCCACCATTTGTTCCTGTTAGTAAGCATGAAGCCCAACATGGCTAGTTCTTTGGTCTTTGATTGTTGAAGTCCTCTGCAGCAGAGGTCCCCAACCTTTTGGGCACCAGGGACCAGCTCCATGGAGAGAGGCTATTCCGTGGACCAGAGGGTGCGTGGCTTTGTGTGCTGCCTGCATCTTATGGATGGGTTTTGCTTGTTTGTGCAGACCGGTTGCTGGCATGCCACGGCCCGGTACTGCTCCACAGACTGGGGGTTGGGGACCCCTGCTGTACAGTTTACAAGACACAGTGAGAACCCGTAAAATCTCCCACCAGCCACTTTGGTCGATTCCCAGTTGATGCTGAAGTAGTTGAAGTCCCCCCCCCCCGACACAGTGATACGTTTCCTAGACACTCAAGGATCTGATCCGCAAAGATTTCAGCCACACTTCCTGCTTGGTTGGTGGCCTGTAAAGCATGGCCACACCTGCATCGTGTGTTTTTTTCCTTTTTTCTTTGATTTCCACTCAGACACTTTTGGCAAGATTTTCACCCTTGATGTCCTGAATTTCTTTACAGGTGTTGAAATTCTTCACATATAATATGACACCTTTTCCCCCTCCCCTAGTTGGACTTTTTTTCTTGTCAGCAAATTATATCCTTCTAGTTTTATATGCCAATCACATGATACATTCCACCAACTTTTAGAAATAATAATGCCACCTTTCCTCCCTGTACTAAGGCTTTATGTTCTCCCTGTTTGTTCCTCATTCTCTGAGCACTGATGTACAAAAAGACTCTGACTCTCAAGCACTGGCCTTCTTAGCTTTGCCTCCTGCACTTCCTGATAGGGTATATTCTGGGCGCCTCTCTTTATCTCAGGGTCTCTTACCTTTGGACAGAAACTTTGGCTGCCTTCTGATTTCTTTCCTACTCCAGGCTTAGTTTAAAGTCTGCCGAGTATAATGAAATGTACGTGTTCTTGCCAGTCTTTGGGAGGTGCAACATATCTCGTGGCTTGCGGAAGCCCTACCTGTAGAGGGCCCAGTTGTGGTCCAGGAATACAAAGTTTTCTTGGGTGCTCCATCCCTGAGCCAACAGTTCACCCCCCCCCCAAATCCTCCACTCCTTCTTTGGGCCAAGTCCTTTAATTGGAGGCATGGATGAAAACCCCACCTCTGCTCAAAACTCTTTTGCCTTTCTGCCTAACTCCTCGTGGTCTTTTGAGATCGTTTCCAGTCTCTTTTTTGGCAGTGTTATTTGTCTCAACGTGAAACAGGATGAATAATGGTCAGTAGATTCGATAACGGGACTCTTTCAACTCTATGGTACTAGACATATTGGGGCATATAAGCAAAATGTATGAGAATAAGATGGTGGCACCTGAGGAGGATGTTCTGGGCATGGAAGGGTCAGTTTGGCTGCTTCATCTAATGCCCAGCAATGATGTTGTCCTTGCAGCCCCAGAGAAAGAGGTAAACTGTTGCAAGAAAGCCTACAACTGGTTCTGCGGCCTGGAGCAGACGGGCCCCAAGCTGAGCAAGGAAGAGGAGGAAGCCCTGCAACACAAGCTGACAGACACCACAGAGGAGCCGTTGTGGAGGCGCGTGGTCAACATCAATGCCATCATCCTGCTGTCGGTGGCTGTCTTCTGCCACGGATATTTTGCATAGGCCAAACATTCTGCTTTATTTGAGAATGAAGTTCTTGATTGCTAAATTGCACTGTGACATCATAATCTGTAAATTGCACCTTATTCAACTTGAAACTTATTTGTCAGGAGAATCATTTAACTCATCAGGTTAACTGAAAATACGACCGTGAATGCCGTTGATTGGGAGGGGTCAGGAGGGTCTGCAGACTCTCCTCAAAGGGGACAGTCCTCAGTGTTTTTGTCCCTGTTTTTGGATTGTGTTACCAAAGTGTGTGAGTGTGTGTGTCAGAAATTCAGATTTCCAGTTGTTTTCCCCTTGTTTTTTTAAGTGTATGATTTGTACTGGAAAAGTTCAGCTGCCTCAGTTGGCTGACTTTTATATTGTTTTGGAGGCAAACTCTTCTCATCTTGCCCCCCTTTATTTAAGACTCATGCAAAACTGTTTCCACCGGTATTAACTTTGGAACTGGAAGTATTTGAATTGAATTATTAACATTTAGTTCAGCTAGAATCAGCTTGAAGTGGTTTGAAAGTGGTTTGAAACTTTTTCCCTGGGACCACATATGCTGATGTTGTTATCATCCTTTGTGAATTTAATAAATAATAATAATTTACTGTATAACTGTAAAATACATATATATTTTTAAAAATGACTGTGTCTTGTTGAAAAAAAAACAAAATGAAGCAAAACTCTTGCTTTGCCCGCTGACACCGAGGTATCTATTGCAAGGCTGCACACCTGCCAGGGGCCATTTCAGTAACTGGGGAGGAAACAGGGAGCATGATGTAAAAAGGGGATAATTATCAGGATCTGGTTAGACTAGATGGAATAGATAACCTTTATTGTCATTTTTTTTACTGTGGGCACATTGGCACACATTAAAAATGCAATTTTGTTGCTTGCTCTCAAAAGTGTACGTATACATAACTCACATTTAAACATGCTATATACAACATATGTATAAGCCTACACCCTTACATATAACTAACATATAAACATTAATCACTGTCCATCTTGAATACAGAGCAGAAAGAGGAAGCTCTGGTTGGTGCTAAGATTGCCTTGGAGAAAACAGCTTTCGACTTAGGAGCAGCTGGGTGTAGGGGGGTTGTCTGGGATCAAGAGCCTTCTCAACCGCAACCTAACCTCAACCTTCTGAGACTCTTCCCAAGAGAAAGAGTTGGACCCACAAGCAAAAGCTGGTAGGCTGACTAAGCAGCTGCCTTTGCAGGACCATGGAGAGCTCCCAATGTAGATCACTGCAGGAAGCTTGTCCGAATCTCCTTGAATGAACCAATAGGCGAGAATATTTGGAATTAAGGGTTGAAATGAGGGGTCCTTGGCGCTCTCCGAGGTTGGTGGTGTTGTGGCAGACATTTCACGACCCAGCTAGGTAACATTATCAGCGCTGAATTGGGTAATGAAACATCTTTAAGAAAACCACCAAGCCCAAAAGACTTCACAGCTCCATTCACCAGTCAGTTCTCTCAGGGTCCAGAGCCAGCCAGGAGCCTTCAGAGGCCCATAAACAGGAGTGACTCCTGGAGTGACTCCTAGAGCCATCATGGCAAGCAACCACTGACAGCTTTTCCATGCCTTTGATCCACTTTTCAAAGCTATTCGTTTAATTTGTGGTTATGGGCTTCACAGGTTCACTGCATGTGTTCTGGGGAAGATATTGTTGTACCTGTAAGGAGCAACGGCTGGCAGCCCCTTTCAGGCTGAAGATGCCCTTGCACAGACAGACTGGTGTGTCATGGCTCCCCTCAGAAGGAGCTTTTAATGTGTGTGTGTGTGTGTGTGTGTGTGTGTGTGTGTGTGTGTGTGTGTACATAATAGTACTTGTTTATGTTCAGTCCCTTGGAAATGATGCCAACATACAGGGGTCTGCCATTTGCCGTAATGAAAGGGAGAGACTCGGATGCCTCTCCTTTGGGCTGTGCTGATCTTGCTCCAGAGAACTCAGCCTGCAGGAGGGACCCCCTTCCCTGAGCCAAGCTCCCAAAATGTAAGGAAGAGGCCCATGGAAACCTTTCACCTGCTGCCCCCTCGGAGTCCCCCTGCTCAGAAAAGGCCCCCACCGACATCCCAGCGGCAGGAGGGTGCCTGGTCCAGGGATACTAAAGGCCAAGCTCTGGGCAAGACCCGCCCCTGCACCAAGAGCCCCGGTGGGCTTGCCCCCCTGAGCCTTCGGTCCTGTTTCCCCAGATTGCCAGGTACGCCTCGTACACCGAGTCTTCTTGCGAACGGATGGGAACCTTGCTCTTGAAGCTGCTTAATGCCAGCTCCACTAACTGCAGCGTGGTGTGGGCTGCTTCAGGGAGCAAAAGAGGCAGCATCGCAGCACAAGCTGCTGGGTGTCACTGCAGGCCCAGCAGGGCTTGGGCAGCTGCAGGGCAATGCGGGATGAGCCTATTTTAAGAACCTTTGATTTAATGGCCGGGGACAAAAGTGTCAAGTGCCAAAAGATTAATTGCTGCATTTTCCTCTTGACAAGACAACCCCCTCCCCCAGCTCACCTATCAGGGTGTCAGGGTGACTAAGTTGTTTGCTGTTCAAAGCCCTTGATAAACCCAGATGAAAAATTACAGCTGCTTCAGATTTGTTGCAGAATGCCAACTTGGCCAGAGAGACCAATAAGGGGATTAGTGTTGGGGGCAGCCCCCTTCAGAAGGAGGGCTCCCACTTGGACGCCCCTGCAGAGCCTGAAGTGAAATCAGGAGGGACCCCACCCTGGCTGCCCCTCTTCTCCAGGAAGAGGCTGATGGAGCCCTAAGGGTGGGGAGCAGAGATCAATCCTGTGGCAGACCCCAACCCTCCATGGGAAACTCCCTGGGAAAGACCAGACAGCATTGGGAAGGCCAAGAACTCCCAGGGAACTATTTTAATGGTCCCAGACTTGTTTATGGGGAAAGGTTCCAGGAAGGCCAGGAAATCAGAAAGTGGGAAGCAGGCAGGAGTGAAGCCCACCAGGCCCTGGGTACTGAAGGACAGGTGGGCATATTGAAGTGAAAGGAGACTCGGGGGCCCTTCCCATCCACAGTCTTGGGCAGGTTCGCATCTTTTATCAACTACATCACAAGTGGCTGGGATCACACAATGTTCCAGCATCAAGCACAATTTACAAATTGCAAGAAATGGTGAGCAGCAGCAGCATTTGCTGGGGAGGAGGAGGAAGGCAAGATGGAGGAGGTGGGTTGGAAAGTGCCGGCCTTCCTTTGCAAGGCCACATCTGCCCCCACCCCGTTCTTTAGAGCCCCCCTCCCAATAACTGGGCTCTGTGACGTGTTAAATCAGTATCGCTGTTGAATTCATTGCCTACAAGTGGCTCGCCTCTTTCAACGCGGGGGTGGAGGGGAGAGCGCAGCTGTGCAATAGGGGGTCTGGCAGGGCGGGAGACCCGAGCCGAGCCGCGCGGCGGGCGGGCCGTCCGGCGGGTGGGAGGGAGGGAGGGGCCGGCCTCCGCCCCTCCCCTCCGGGTTCCGCGCTCGTCTACACGCGCCCTTCCTGCGGGTGAAACCCGGAAGGAGCCCTCCCGGCGCGGGGCAGGGCGAGCCGACCCCCTCTTCTTCCTCGTTTTTTCTCCTCCTCTGCCTCCCTCTGCCTCTGCCGCCTCCTCCTCCTCCTCCTCCTCCCCCCTCTCCCCCTGCTTTCCTCCTGTGCCTCTGGGCCCGGCAGCCGCCTTCCTGCACCAGCCGCGGGGAGATCGCGCCAAGCCTGCGGGCGACAGCCGCCCCGGGCCGGCATGGAGGCGGCCGGCCGAGACTCTCTCTGCGCGCCCCGCTCTGGCCGCGGCTCTGCTGCCTGCGGCTCCTGCTCCCGCGGCCGGGCGGCGCCCCCTGGACCCGCGCGGGTGAGAGGCGAGCCTTCCCCCCCCGACCTGACGGGGCAGCCGCATTCAAGGCCGGCCCTGGGAGCGAGGAGCCGCGGGGAAGAACGGCCGGCCTGGCTCTCGTCCTCCCCGCGGTGCAGGAGCTCCAGGTATGATGCTCCTGAAGGAGGAGGCTCCGTTTTTAGCGCCGGCAGAATTGCTGCCCTGATTTCTTGGCAGCTGGGCTCGTGGCGGAACCGGTGGAGCGAGGCTGCCTTGCCAAAGCCCGTCCTCGCGACCCGTTGGTCTCCGAGCGAGCCGACTGCCTGCCAAGCCAGCGTGTCGCGAGAATGCAGCCTGCGAGAAACGGGTGTTCTAAATCGGGATTCAGTTAACCCTGTAGGACTGCTGTGTGTGTGAACGCAGCGCTGTTTAGGGGAACCGGAGTTTGGATTGCCCAGAATTTTGCATCTCAGTTTACGGGAGAAGCCACCTGCCTTTTGTGGGGGTGGCTCTGTGGGCTGGGGAGTCTGCATTACAACCAAAACAAGTCAACAAACTATCATTATGGCATATCAGGCTGCCTGATTCCAGATGTAAAGCAGAACTCAAGGAGTCTGCGGCCTTATTTTTCAAGCAAGATCTAGTTGCAGTGACTTCCATGGGCTCAGGATGTTTTGTATGGCCTGGGTCAGTGGTGGCGAACCTATGGCACACGTGCCAGAGGCTCTCTGTGGGCACACGTGCCGTTGCCCCAGCCTCACCTCCCTCCACGACCCTCTCCTCATCAGCAGCCTCCCTGGAGGAGAGTCGCCCCCCCCCCGAGCGTGGCCCACGCGGAGCAGTGCAGCCAAGGACATGGCAGCCAGGCAGCATAGACAAGACTCTGCCCTCACGCCCCATCCTGCACAGTTGATGCTGCGAGGCACGGGCAGAGGGCGTGGCCATCATGGCGCTGCTGGGCAATCTGCTGCGGGCCCTGCAGGCGGTGAGAGGCCCTGCAGGCAGGCGGGTTGGGGGATGGGGTGGGGTGGGTCAGGGAGCGGGGGTGGGGCCAGTTTTGGGGCACTCGGTCTCTAAAAGGTTGGTCATCACTGGCCTGGGTGTTTGCTGGTTCTGAATTCCCACAATGACAACCTGCATCTTTCCCCCAGTGGCTAACCTCTGCAGTTTAATTTATTTTTATTTATTTATTTATTTATTTAAACTTATATGCCGCCCTTCTCCTAGGACCCAGGGTGGCTTACAATAACAACACAATAAAAATCAATTACATTCATACAACATACAATCACTGTCAACACGCAGTCGCTGATGGAGGGACATTCCTAGGTCCAGGGGCAGAGTGCAGTTCATACGCCCCAAGCCTGTCGGCATAAATGTGTCTTTAACAATTTCCGGAAAGCTAGGAGGGAGGAAGCAGTGCGAACCTCTGTGGGAAGTTGGTTCCAGAGGGCTGGGGCAGCAACGGAGAAGGCCCTGACCCTAGGCCCCGCCAGATGACATTGCTTAACAGACGGGACTTGTAGGAGGCCAACCCTATGTGCCCTAACCGGTCGCTGGGATTCATGAGGCAGAAGACGGTCCTGCAAGTATCCTGGTCCATTGCCATAAAGGGCTTTATAGGTCATAACCAACACTTTGAATTGTGTTCGGAGACCAATTGGTAGCCAGTGCAGCTCACAGAGAGGTGGAGTGATATGAGCATGTCTTGGGAGACCCAAGATGGCTCGCGCGGCCGCATTCTGGACTACTTGCAGTCTCCGGACATTCTTCAAAGGTTGCCCCATGTAGAGAGCATTACAGTAGTCGAATCTCAAGGTGACAAGGGCATGGGTGACTGTGAGGAGTGATTCCCGGTCCAAATAGGGCCGCAACTGGCGCACCAGGTGAACCTGGGCAAATGCCCCCCTCGCCACAGCTGAAAAATGATGTTCTAGACTTAGCTGTGGATCAAGGAGGCCACCCAAGTTGCGAACCCTCTCCGAGGGGGACAAAACTTCTCCCCCCAGGGTAATGGACGGACAGTTGGAATTGTCCTTGGGAGGCATAGCCACTCCGTCTTGTCGGGATTGAGTCTGAGCCTGTTGGCACCCATCCAGACCTCAACAGCCTCCAGGCACCGGTTCATCACTTCCACTGCTTCGCTGTAGTGACACGGGGTAGAGATATAAAGCTGAGTATCATCAGCATATTGATGATAACTCACCCCGTGTCGACGGATGATCTCACCCAACAGCTTCATGTAGATGTTAAAAAGCAAAGGTGAGAGAACAGACCCCTGAGGGACTCCACATGGAAGAGGCCTCGGAGCCAATCTCTGACCTCCTGCGAACACCGACTGCGACCAGCCAGAGAGGTAGGGGGTGAACCACCGTAAAACGGTGCCCCGCACTCCAAGCCCCTCCAACCGGTGCAGAAGGATACCATGGTCGATGGTATCGAATGCCGCTGAGAGGTCAAGAAGCACCAGGATAGTGGAGTAGCCTCTATCCTGGGCCCGCCAGAGATCATCGGTCAGCGTGACCAAAGCAGTTTCCGTGCTGTAACCGGACCTGAACCCGGGCTGCTGAGGGCCCAGATAATCAGCTTCATTTAAGGACCATTGGAGTTGGAGTGCCACCACCTTCTCAACAACCTTCCCTAAAAAGGGAAGATTGGAAACTGGACGATAATTATTTAAGACTGCCGGGTCCAGGGAAGGCTTCTTGAGGAGGGGGCACACAAGTGCCTCCTTTAAGGGAGCCGGAAAGGACCCCTCCCTCAATGAAGCGTTAGCAACAGCCTGGACCCAGCTCCGTGTCACCTCCCTGCTAGCCGAAACCAGCCAGGAAGGGGCACGGGTCCAATAAACAGGTGGCAGAACTCACAGCTCCAATGGCCTTGTCCACATCATCAGGAGTTACCAGGTCAAACTCCTCCCATTCAACAGGACTAAGACGGGCCTCTGTCATCTCGACTGATTCATTGTCAGCTGACACTGCATTCCAATTGGAGTCCAAGTCAGCCCGGATCTGAGCGACCTTGTCTGCGAAAAAGGTGTTAAATTCTTCGGCATTGCCCTGCAAAGGTTCCTCCCTCCCCGTATCAAGGAGAGAGCGAGTCACCTTAAACAGGGCAGCCGGACGAGATTCCGCAGACGCGATCAATGCTGAAAGATACTGAGATCTTGCCATAGTGATCGCTTCCAAATAGGTCTTAATATAAGCTCTCAATTTGGTTCGATCAGATTCAGATCTGCTTTCCCTCCATTGCTTCTCTAAACGTCTCTTCTGGCGCTTCATCCCCCTGAGTTCCTCGGTAAACCAAGGAGATCTCCTGGGTCTGCTACCACAGAGAGGTTGCAACGGCGCAATCCGGTCTAGAGCCCCCGTAGTGGCCATATTCCAGGCCATCACTAGGGACTCCGCCGAACTGTGTACGAGCGAATCCGGCAATTCCCCAAGCGCCCTTTGAAAGCCGATAGGGTCCATCAGGCGTCTGGGGAATCTTGTGTCTAAGGGTGGATCTGCTTTGGTTCAGAGTCTTTTGCCTATTGGGTGGAGCAGTTGGTTTAATTTTCTAGTGACAAGCAGGTTTTGCTAGGCTAATTAAGCACTTTTTTTGATTTCCCACCTGAACTTTGTGTGAACTCCTGGATTGACAGTACACGGCTGTTCTTTCTCTCCTGAGTGTTTGAGAGAAACACAGCGTGCAAATGCATTGACACTTATTTGTGCTTCCCTACACAGAATATTTGCCGGATGAAAAGTGTCAGACCTGCCCCAGCTAGGGCCCTAGGAAAGAAAGACCCTGACTCCATTTGGCTGAAGTCATAGGCTCTTTTACTAAGGAATAGTGGTTGCAGCAAAAGCAAGGCTAAGTCTAAGGTTACCACGCAAAGTTTCAAATTTTTCCCCTGTTCGTGGTCCTCCCCCCTGACTGGACTATCAGTGTCCAATGGCATCCCGTTTCAATTTTGAATCCAGAGACCATGTTTTTTCTATCCTTCACAATACGCCCCTTTTAAAAAAAAAAACCTTCTCTCCCCCCCAATCATAATTAGGGGACCTAATTTCGTAATTCAAAAGAAGCACCGATAATCTCCCGAGACCACGACTTTTTTCTTTACATTGTAGAACAGCGGTTCTCAACCTGTGGGTTGCGACCCCATTTGGGGTCGAACGACCATTTCACGGGGGTCGCCAAACAACACAGTCCGCCATTTTTTTCCCCTTTTCCTTAGCTGTGCTACTCCCTCTTATTCTATTGGCTTTTGAAAGCCAATAGAATAGACTCTCTTGAATAGAGTCTAATTCTATTTGCTTTCAAAAGCCAATAGGAATTGTCCAGGCTGTCTCTGCCCTGCTGAGCCCGCCAAAAGTCTCAGTCTGCAAATGGTGCTGCAAGTTGTCTGCAGCGAAGGCGAGCTCTCCGGAAGTTTCCACCCCTCCCTGCTGAGCAACTACTAAAAATGTCAGTAGAAGAGGGCCAGGGGTGGGAGGTGGGAGGCCGGCGGGCGCAGGGAGGGTTGCTGGCGCGCATGGGGCCCGGCGGGTGCCTTACCTCCCTTGGGCTGGGCCAGCTGGTGGCCCAGCCGGTGGTCGCCCTGCGCCGTTGCTGCCCCTTGCCAGCTACGCCTCGGCTGGCGCAGGGGGCGGCACCATGCATGCGCGGCGCTCCCGGGCAGGGAAATAGTCCTCGACTTATGACCGGTCGGGAAGTCCTCGACTTACGACCGGTCAGGAAGTCTTCAACTTATGACCGGTTGGGTATTCCTCGACTTACGACCGGTTGGGGGTCGCGGCATTAAAAAGGTTGAGAACCACTGTTGTAGAACATAAACTTTATTACACTGCATTAAACCAGCTCCTCAGCAACATCTAAGGCATACATTGTCATATTCAGTATATTAACATGTAGGAAAGACCGTATATACTCCTCAAGGAAGAATGTACACATTTAATTTTCCCCACGTTTACTTCTGTTTTGTAAGACAGATATCAGAATAGAATAGAATAGAATAGAATAGAATAGATTAAAAATAATCACGGTACTCTGAACAACATGCGCCATAACAAACCTACTTAAAAAACTATTTGATACGCTAGCCTAAAAATGTCTTTAAAAGGTATTTAGTCCATGATTGTATTTACATCCAGCTTCCCTCTTAAGTCCTTGCTCTTGCGCCTCATCCTGGTGTTCCCAGAGGCTAAGGGGGGATGCCGACAATATACAATCCCAGCAGGTCCCAGGGCAAAAAGGTCATCCTAGGTGTAAAGCAATCAGCAGATTCTGAGCAGTGGCCTTCAGGATCTGCCCCATTTGAAAAAGAAGCCCATGTGGCACCCTTGAGGCAGGGAGTTCCATCTCCTCTGTGGGAATTTTTTGCAAGTGGGCGCAGGGCTCCATCAGGAGATGGAGATTACGCCCTTCCAGGTTTCTGCAATCCCAGGTTTTGGATATTGCCTCTGTGGAGGAGGCCTCAGGCTTTGGCCAGTTGCACTGAGGCGAGGAACCGCTTAGTTGAGGCCGGGAGGCTTCCAGGGAGAAGCTCCTGGCAGGAGGTGTCCCTGTGTCCATATCGCAGCTGTCTTCCAGCCTTGGCAGCTTTAGAATCATCATCTTCCGACCGGGCTCTGGATGCTGACTCTCTCTGCATACCTGCTTCCATATGATTAATTTTGCTCCTTAGAAAGTTGAATGTGATGTTCTGGCTCTCATACAGGTTCTGCAGGAGTCCCTTCTAAATGTTGCACAATGGCCTCCTGGACTTCCTCCACTTCTTTCAGTCTGTTTTCTGGGCTCTCCTGCTGCCCCTGCCAGGGGGGTCTCCTCTCCCTCTGAGAAGGGTCCCCAGACCTTGAGGCTCTGGAGCTGCCGGGCCCTTTCCTGCAACCACAGGCTGAGGCCCATCAGCTGGAGAACCATGTGTTCCAGCCACCACTGCAGCTCCGCGGGCGTTCCTGGCCCGGCTCTGTCGAGCAGGGAGGGCGAGGGCCCCAGGGACGAGGCGGCGGGGGCTGCTCTGGCACGCGGTCCACTCTCCGAAGGGTTCACTTGTAGGGCTGGCGCTGTCCCCCGTACTGGGCCATTTCCGAGCGACCGGGTGGGGAGAGGGCTGGCTGGACAGCAGCTCAGACAGTCTAGCAGCCAAAGCTGGAAGGGTGGTGTGCAGCTGGCAGGGCGGGCAGGGGTGAGGGGCTTGTGGGCAGGGGCTTGCCGGACCGGGAGACGGCATGCAGGTATGGTGGGCTGCACAAGCATTGGCTGGCAGGGGATGAAAAGTAGGGAGCAGCTGGCCAGACAGCGGCTCAGACACTCTAGCGGCCGAGGCTGGAAGGGCAGTGTGCAGCTGGCAGGGCAGCCAGGTGTGGGGGGCAGTGCAAGGTGGGAAATTTAGAGTGTAATACAGGGAGGCCTTTTGAACATACTAAGAATTGTTTGTGAGTCAGTGATGAGTCTGGTGCTCCAAATTCATCTGCCAGCATATCTACTTTCTATGGAGTAGATGAGATTAGGTCTCAGGTGTTCTTTTTTTTTTTTAATTAGACTGTATCTAGCCATACAGGGTTTGTTCAGTTGGAAATGAAAATGTCTCGCATTACATAGTGCACTTGTTTGCTCTCTTGAGTTTTCTCTTTATTTTTACTTATTTACTGACCCACACCAAATTGAAGATCGTGCTCAGTATTCTTGTATGGAACAGTTGTTTGCCGTGATGTTTTCCTTGCTAAATATTTGCAGGAAGCTGTACCTGTTGGATGGGTCTACGTGAAAGCATAGACAAGACTTTTTCAAGTGCTACTGTCCAGCTACACCAGAACCTGGCTTCACCATTCCAGACTGAAGGCTGCAGGTCCATCTGACTCTGTTTGGACTGCTCAAGCTGTGACAGACGTCTTGGGTCTAAGGCTGCTGTTTAATAGAACCAAATGGCTGGACAGAAGTTCGTATTATGTTTCTGTTTACTTTTTCTTTTCAGGACATTGTGTGTTGTGGAGGACTTTCTCTCTGAACTGTGCTATTTGAGAGAACCTTGGACTGACACCTGAAACCCTAGGGACCGTGAACAATCCAGAAAGTACCCTCTACAAATTAAATTAAAGAAGTCACAGCTGATGCTAGAATCTTGACATTTTTTGCTAACTTGGGGTTTGTTAATTGCACTTGGAATTCTAATTCTCTACTGTTTCAGGAAAGAAAAACCTTGTGTGTTTGGAAGAAAGAAGAGCCATCGGTTCATGATGTGTGTCTTTTGTGATTGTAATTGCATCACTGATTGTTGTTGCTGTTATCATTGTGTTAACTGTTGGCCTTATCATAGTTAATATTCCTTGCTTAGAGAAAGATGGGGATATTACTTTTGCTATTGTGTGGCCTACTTCTCAATCCAATCCTGACACTTCCAACGGATTCCAGAACATGATGGAAATGCAACTCAGAAGTTAAAGGTAAGGTACCAATTTCTCGAGTTTTTAGTCAACAATTAGTTAATAGTTTGAGAAAACAGTGGCCTCCTCAGAGTATATATTAATATATACTGCTACTCAGGGGGTTTTTTTCTCATAGAATGCCCAGAACGGAGTTCTGGCACCTTTTTTGGATGGAACCTTGTAGGGTAGGCAAGGCGGGTTGTATGACGTGTGTGAACTCCGGCACCTTTTTTTTTTTTTAAAGAAAAAAAGCACTGCTGCTACTAGATTGCATCCATAGCATGAAGTGATTATTGCTACCAAAATAAATTGAAGCAGCAGCTTAAGGTCTGCATTTGGATGAAGGGTAGAGATCACAATAAATTAAAAATGCTTTGCAAGCCACTCCTGCTCCTTCTGCCGTACCTGCTAGTGATGTTATAGAGGAAATTTAACCACTGGAGATGGCTGGTGTGGAAATACTGTGGTCAATGTCACCATGACTCCAGACACCTTTAATAAGATTAATGTTCAAAGTGTCACCAGAAGTTTGTTTCAATCATCCAAGAATAAATCTTTGTATGAGGCTTATCTGAATTCGACTAGAGATGATTTGCAATGTCAGTGTTTCCATGCTTTGGAGGTTGTGAACAATGCCAGGATGCAGGATCAGAAAGGCACAACGGTGTTGCTAATGCCTAGTGCTGGACATAACATTCATTATTGTTGTGAAAACAAATGTTTCCAATATATGAACACGAGAATTGGATGGTGTTACCTTGCTAAGTTGATGCCGGTAATGGAGGTACAGGATGAGACACATGTATTCAGACCAGAACATCCCAGATATTTGTTAAATAGAAGAAGAAGAAAAAGATAACTTGTTTGAAGCTGAGGACAGATGGTGGACTTTAGCCCCTTCGTTTACAGGATGAGGATGGGTAATGATGAAAAGAATAAATAATTACACCAATATTATGGATGAAATAATAAACATAACTCAAAGTGATACAAAGTTGCTAAGTGAAGAATTAAAAATAGCAATTTTAACAATCTTAACATTGTTAAGACAACAGTTAGAAATAGAGAGTTTAGCAATTGCTGTGAGTGGACTATGTGCAGAGTGAATTGATTATAGTTGTTGCACTTGGATACATAAAACTAGTGAAGAAGTACCTGATTATTCTGAACTAATTGAGAAACATCATGAACAAGTAAATAAACTACAAGAAACGGCTGGGCTATAAGGAGGGATGGTTGGAATCCCTTGAAAGGACTCAGTGATTGGATCCCTAGTTTGGCTGGATAGTTAAGACAATGTTGGGAGTTTTAATATTGATAACTGGAATGATGGTTTGTTGTTGTATGCAGCTTGGACTGATGATGTGTTGTAAAGGTACCCTGGTTGGATGAGAGTGAAGAGGTTGGAAGAATGTTGCAACAAATTGAGAAATGTGAGTGTAAACATCAGTATTGTTTGTGAAAAGAAAAAGGAGGGATTGTGGGGAAAAGGGTCTATTGTTTTTACAGAAACTGCAGAAGACCTGCTGGCCTGTGAAGCAAATACATTGTCTATATTTTAATTTCATGAGCAAAGTTGAAGCTTGAGAATTTTATCTAGGAAGATCTCTGCTTCGCTGAAAACTGGTCTTAACCAGAATTTACTGATACGATAGCAACTTTAGAGACAACCCCTAGGAACTAACAATCATAAAGTAATTCATAAATAAGAGAAGGGGGCGATCAAATTAGAAGAGGGGGGAATGTAATTGGGCGGAGATAATGTATTCCCTTTAGGAGCTTTGGAGAGGTTGTGATGACATAATTACAGTATGATTACTAAGCCAATGAAGAAGAGGTGGGAGGTGTACTTGTAATGGCAATAGAGAATATAAAGAATGAATATTGAAGATTTAAGGTGTGTCCACTGTGTGCTTGCATGCACAAGGAGCACCCCCTTTGCAAAGGACTACAAATAAATTACCATTGTTTCTCTTGGAAGTTCTGGCTGGTGGTTGTTTATTTCAAGTAGACAATGAATCCCACACCTCCCTCCCTCCCTTCTTGCCCACTGGAGCCCCTGGATTGCGGCCGCCTTTCCCCTACCCCCCTGCGGGTTCACACGTCATCTAAGTCCCTGTGCAGCGATGGGATTCGGGGATGAGTTGGGGGGAGCGGGTGGGCTGTGAACCAGCGGGTCCTGGGAACCCAGGTGCAAATGTGGCGTGAGCCTCACCGGGGAGATGCAGGTCCAGTTCCTTGTCCCAAAGATGCTTTATTTCAAGAGGCAACTGGACTTTCTGTTTTTTCTTTGAAGACGTTTCGCTTCTCATGCATCACAGCCAAAACAAATCAAGAAACTGTCATTATGGCCTATTGGGCTGCCTGAATCCAGCTGCAATACAGAACTCAAGGAATCTCTGGCATATTTTAAAGCAAAATCTAGCTGCAGTCAGTTCCATGGGCTCAGGATGCTTTGTATGGCCTGGGTGTTTGCTAGTTCTGAATTCCAACGTTCAGCATGCTTTTGTATCCACAATCGGGACAAAGAGTGTGAAATCTGCATGCCTAACCTTTCCTTAGGGCTGTGTTTCTCAGCCTTGGACAATTCTAAGTGGTGTGCACTTCAGCTGGGCTGCCTGGGGAATTCTGGGAAGTGGGAAAAACGTGTGGATTCTGCTGATCCAGGAACAAAGCAGCCATAGCTGTGCTGGACCCTGAACAGTGAACCTGTGTTGAGCTGATGCTCGGGCTGAACTGGGCTGGGCTGCCGCAAACAGGGCGCTAGGAACCCCTTTCACAGGGTCCTCAGGATCAGCCCTCCTCACTTGGCTGGTGTGACAGGGAGGGTCTTTCCAGCTTGAGAGTGACCCCACATCTTGGGTCTGGGGCCAGCGTTTTGCAAGCCAGATGATAGTTTGATCTGGAGAAATCTCTCAACCTACAAGGAGCCCATCTGAAGATCAACCAGAGCCTTCTCCTGGACTTCCTGTCTCAAAACAGCAGGACGCCGAACCCGCAACTTTTGGTGGGTGTTGGAAGCCTGGCCCAAGATGGGTCTAGGGGCCTGGTTTGGGGGCTTCGTGCTAGCCCCCCTTGACTTTCCCAAGCCAGCCAGCCAGCCACCGTCTTCTGCTTCATCAAGGTTCAGAGAAGCTGCTTGGCTGGTGGAACACTGGATTTTTTTTTTCTTTACTCCCCCAACACAGTAAACCAGGCTACATCCAAGGGCATTGCTGACAACATGAGTTGTGACGGTAAGTCATGTATATGTATATATTTGAAGTAGACTGTGATGTTTCTCTGTGTGTATGTGGGTATGAGCTCCACTAAGTCCATAGCATCTCTCCAGTGTACTAAGCATTTTGTTTGTTTCCCATCATGCACTGGGGTAGAAACACTGGTGCTCCCTTTGATGTACTTCTCTGCCAGTCTCTAAACCCTGCCTCCCCCTTTTGTCCCGCCCCCCACTCTTTTGCTTCCCCGTTTGTCCTCTGGACTGTTGGCTCCGGTCCTTGATGGCATATTTGCTCCTGGAGAACATTAGTCCACCTCCTGCCTGGGGTAAGAATCCATTAAATACCATTTTAGTCCCTACAACAGTCTCCCTGACAGATGGCCATCCCAGCTTTGTTTAAACGCCTCCATAAAGGAAGAGTTCCGTGTTGCCTGAGGCGGCCTGTTCCATGGCTGAACAGCTCTTAACGTTAGGAAATGTTTCCTGATATCAAGAGGAAAGCTACTTCATGGTTACTCAAGCCCATTGTGTCTTGCCCCGTCTTATGGGGAAGGGACAGCAAGCAGGAAGCATTATCCTTCTTTGTTCATCAGAGGTAAATGGAAGCAATGCAGTCACAGAATAATAAAATCACAGGCTTGAAAGCATCCACAGAGGTCTTCTAGTCCGACACCCTGCCCAGAGCAGGAACTGCTGCACCATCCCAGAGAGATGGCTCTCCAACCTCCGCTTGACAACTTCAAGGAATGGAGCACTCATAGCTCAGACTGTTCTGCTACTCAGTACTCACCCCAGGACATTTCTCCTGATTTTCTTCCTCTACGAAGCTCCTTTGGGAACTCTGAAAATAGTTTCAGAGCCTCTTCCTTGTGATAATAAACTTTCAAGGAGAGAATCGGGCTACATTCCTCTTTGGAGAAATGATGGAAAGACTGTCCAGACCCAAAAAGCCCACCCACAGAATTGTAGATTTGGACAGTGAAGATCAGCCAAGGGCGATGGTTGCGTGCTTAGGCTGAGAGACCCAGAAGTGGGTTAGCTAGCCAGAGCAGCTGAGGGAGGCCCCTTTGGGGGGTTAGACTGAAGGTGTTTTTGTGTGTGTGTGTGTCCTTGTTTGCTGAGTGGGGGGTGAGGGGGGTGCTGAGCCTCTCCCTGAGAGGATGTTATTGGTTATTATGGGAAGTCCTTTACCTTTCATTTTAATTAAATCTAGGTAACTGTAACCTATGCCCATCCTTACTACTCTTAGTTTCTGGGACAGTGAAAACTATTTCCTGACCATCTTCCCTGAAGCACCATTTTATCTAACTATCCCTCTGTCTGTTATTTCCCAGCCTGAGCATCCCTGGATTCTTCAGCCTGTCCTCCTGGGGCACATTCTCAAATCTTTATATCAATTTTGTAATATCTTTCTGGATATCTGCCCATATCTTTCTGGAAATGTGCTGCCCAGAATCATACACAGTACTCCCATCGGTTATATCCTGAATATATATTGAGAAAGAAAATTGAATTAAAATTAAATATACTGTAAACAAGCCACACAATGGATCGTGAGATATTGAAATGGTGGGTAGTCTCTGTCTTTTAGGATTGACCATCCTCATCCAAGCAACCAGCAGCCAGACCAGGGGCCGCAGACCAGCTCAGGAGGAGCAATGAAGGCATAGCAGGTGAAGACTCAGCCTTCTTGAAATCTACAGCCCTGAGAATAGGATGGAGATCAGCAGTGAGGTGGATGGACTGTAGCAGCAACATCTGCATCTCTGATAGACCTGAAGGGCCAGGTTGGAGGTAGGTCATCTTGAGGAAGGTCTGTCTATGTGGTCACTAAAAGGTGATGCTGAGTTAATGGCAAATACTGATAGTCCTTAGTTAGTGACCACAACTGGGATGGGCAACTCAGGCATTAAACAAAGGGGTTGCTAAGTGGAATTGTGGTTGTGTTTATAATCAATCGTTCCAGCTGTGTCTCACCAGCATAGAACAGAGGGAAAATCCTCCCCTTTGAAGCAGCTTCTTCTGATCCATGCCAGATTCACATGAGACTTCCTAGCAGGTGTATATCATAATACTGGCTAACATCTGGCTTGCTGTCAGAGGTCTTAGCTACGTCCTCCTCAGATGCCGCAGAGTTTCCAGGCCATAAATCCCCCACCTTGTCTGTGTCCTGCCTTTTCCTCCCCTGCACTTCTCCCTCTTAGTCCAGCCTTCCAGCCTGTCCAAATTAAATTGCAATTTCATCCTGTCCTCCTGCATGTTGGATACATCTCCCAATTCCGTGTCACCTGCAGATTTGATCAGCAGCCCATCAATCCTTTTGTACAGGTCATTAATCAAAGTGTTGAATAACACTGGCGCCAAGATAGATTGCAGTAAACTCCCACTTGGGAACAAACGAGACAAATGCCACGCAGCTTCGCCTCTTGCCAGGGCCTCTTCTCAGAGAGGCTTCCTTTTAGTGAAGAAGCCAACCTGTTCCCATCAGGAACATCTGCGTAGCCTGCTCTCCCTTTCCAGTACTCTTCTTTCGTTTCTTGAAGTAAATTATTTCAACAGCGAAGAAAATCTTACCTCTGTCCCAGCTCGTTCATCCCCCTGCCAGTGTTTTTCGTAATCCTTTATAGCATCCTTTATAGTCTTTATCACTTACTCCTGAACGGATCAGTTAGGAGAGACAGCTGTCTTCCCACCCCACCCCATCCCAGGTTTCCCAAGCATTTTCCTCATGTCAGCATGTTCTTCTTCACAGGCTGTTGGACCAACAGATTCCTGCATCAGTCCCCCTTGGTAGAGACCTCCAATCTCTACCCCATGTTCTTCCACTGTTGATATGATGGCCTATGCCCTAGGATCATGTATGAGCTGGACGGAGCATAGGGACAAAGAAACTGCCATGAGGCTTGGAAACAAAAGGCCATGAGGTTTGGGAACAACAGGAAATGAGGGAGGGGCTGATAGGTGGAGGAAAGTTGTACCATGATTTTAAAAATACTGGCCACAGGTGTAGCTTTGCCATTGGCCACAGGTGTAAGCTTTGTCATTGGCTACAGGTGTAACCTTGTCATTGGATGTTTGTAACCTTGTGATGCCTTGTGTAACCGCCCACTGTAACAGGTAATAAAAAGGGGAGGCAGCCTTTTGTCTGGGTCGCTTCACCCCAAAGGAACCTGCATGGCCGCTGCTTCCTTAATTAGGCTATCGTGTTGGACCCGCTACTGATTGAGGCATAGTGAAGTGCTTCAAGTGGTGACCCCGACGTGATTCGGGTCGGTGTCGTATGACTACGACATCCCTGACACCCTCATACTCATCTCGCACATTCGTGGCTTCTTTCACAAGAACCGACCTCCCGTGAGTATGTGGACAGAATTCTCCAAGGAACAGATAGCACATCTGGAAGGGCTTGGTGTAATTATCAGTGCCTCAATTATGCAACTAAAAATAACTCATAAATTGCCTTCACGTAAGGAGTTAAAAATTGTTAATGTTTATTTGGCATTGTCCCTCATACCCCTTAAAGGGACCATTAAAAATTGCTGATTGGATTAAACTTGGCTTATGTGAGGAGCCTTGTGCTCCTTCCCAAATTCTCCTTACGTGGAAGACGGATCTTGCTTGTTTGCAGGTCCATTTTCAAGATCTGTCTTCTTCCTCTTCTTCTTCTGTAGCTATTGGTTTGGAACATAGTCATTATTATCAGGATTCTCTTTCTGTTTCTTCTGCCCTGTCTCCTGTGCAGCAGGGAATTCTTCAGGCTCCTATACAGGGAGCTTTTACTTCTACTGAAGACTTAATAACTGCTTTTGCCTATCCAGTTGATCTTACTGGTGCTAATCCAGTCTTTACTCCCTTACCTTTTAACTTGTTAAAAAATCTTAAGTCTGCTGTTTCTACTTATGGTCTTGGCAGTCCATATGTCCAGGAATTTTTTGCCTCCATTTCTGCTACTTACACTATGATTCCTTATAATTGGAAAAGGAGAAAATACCTCCTGGCTTCCCATCGATTCAAAACTGCCTTAATAATGCCTTGCTCACTGTTAACTTTCTTAACCTGACAGGCTCCCCTGAGACATCTGCAGCAGAGAGCCATTCCCTTCCTTTCCCCTCCTTCTTTTGCCCTAAAACTGCAGGTTTACTATTGCTGGTTACCAGATCTGAAGACCTTGTTTGGTGCAATCGTCGCCTGAAAAGGATGGCTGTAAATGAGATCCCATCTCCATCTGCATATGACTCTGTGTTTTGTTTTTGCCATCTCCATCTGCATATGAATCTGTTTTTGTGTTCCCTTCTCCCTCTTATACCCCCCCAGTTGTTTTGTTTAATAAACCATGGCCTCCTCCCTTTTTTATTTCTCTATCATGGCCTATTTTGAATTTATGTTTTCTAGTCTTGTTAATGATTTTTATTTTTATGACAATCTTTGCTGTTTTGTATTTTATGTTTTTCACTATGCTATGTTGCTGAATGCATCCAATTGTTGGATGTGTATGCACATGCCAGCACAGAACAAGCGTGCTTTCCCCCTTCATGGTGTGTCTTATGTGTCTGCCTTGCCTTGCAATTTTTTCCTTATTTTCCTAATACATTCCCATGGATGAATGGTAACTCTCTTTCACTTTGAATCCTTCCTTACTGGTCTCTCTTGCTTTGTGTTACCCTGCTCAAGTGTGCAACTTTGTATAACTCCCCTAAAGACAATGTACTCATGTCTGATAAAGATTGGATCTTATGTGGAAAAAATGCATATCGGTCAATACCCCAGAATTGGTCTGGCATATGTACATTTCTGACAACTCACCCAATATTTCTGCCACAGTCGCTCATATGGAAAGTATGGTACAAAACAATCCCTTATCACAAGAAACTGGTGCCTTGTTTGATTGGGACAGTTTGTTTTCCTGGCTACCTAATGCTGGGTGGCTCAAAAAATTGGTTACTGCTACAATATTGCTTGTAATATTTTGTGTAACAATCTGTTGCTGTGTACAATGTATTCCTCACCTATTGAACATGTGTAAGCCTCCCTCTTCTGTCCATTTCCTGGATAAGAACCAACTACATGACTGGGCAAATTCACACGGACTGGCAGAAGACAAAACCATGTCCCGTTTTCTCGGACTCAGACTCTTTTTAAAAGAAAAAGGAGGAGATGTTGATATGATGGCCTATGCCCTAGATTGTGTATGAGCTGGACAGAGCATAGGGACAAAGAAACTGCCATGAGGCTTGGAAACAAAAGGACATGAGGTTTGGGAACAATAGGAAATGAGGGAGGGGCTGATAGGTGGAGGAAAGTTGTACCATGATTTTAAAAATACTGGCCACAGGTGTAGCTTTGCCATTGGCCACAGGTGTAAGCTTTGTCATTGGCTACAGGTGTAACCTTGTCATTGGATGTTTGTAACCTTGTGATGCCTTGTGTAACCGCCCACTGTAACAGGTAATAAAAAGGGGAGGCAGCCTTTTGTCTGGGTCGCTTCACCCCAAAGGAACCTGCATGGCCACTGCTTCCTTAATTAGGCTATCATGTTGGACCCGCTACTGATTGAGGCACAGTGAAGTGCTTCATTCCACCCCATCAGAGCAGAGGTCAGGACACCTCCCTACCCTTCCTGATATGGAATCTGCTGTGAAGGTCCAGAGAACGAGACTTCTTGACAGGCTTCCTGTCTCTTTTCCAAGAATTCTTTAGCTGTCTTGGTGAATTTGGACCATGGGCAGATTTGCTTCTTGCCTCTAGACCGTCTCTTCCAGGAGGCCATCAACATGTGCTTGGGGCATATCTAATTCTTGCAATCTTCGTAGAGCAAAATAAGCAGGGCACATCCCTTCAAGGGCACTCCTCTTCATCTTCATCTCCTTAGGTGAACAAACACCTGAATCTTGGATGTTTCAAGGCCTCACTTGAAAAGTATCTGGAAGCTTCAGCTGGAGTAGAGTGCAGCCACACAAGCTACATTGGGTAGCCAAAGAAGGGCACATGTAACACCTCTGCTCTGCAAACTGCACTGGGTGCCAATTTGCTTTCGGGTCCAATTCAAGGTGTTGGCTATGACCTATAAAGCCTTACATGGCATGGGGCCAAGCCGGATTTGTTCCCATCACATCAGCCCCTCCCACCTGATCCGACAGGAAGGGATGCTGCAGACCCTGTCAGTCAAAGAATTCCAACTGATGGGGTCTAGGAAGAGAGCCTTCTCTGCCGTTATTCCTACCCTATGGAATATCTTCTGCCCCGGAGGTCAGACAGGCCCCCACTCGCCTGGACTTCAAAAAAGGGGTTAAAGCATTTCTCTGTGGCCTTATGTGGGGAGCCCAAAGGAGCCTCCAGATGTGGGGTGGGGTGGTGCCCCGAGACCTCTCCCTTTGCCTTTGGGTTTAAAATTGCCTCCTTGAACATTTTTAGAGTTTTATAAATTTTAATATTTTAATTCTAAAATTTTAACTTTAACATTTTAATGTTTATACATTTTATACATTGTTTCATTGTGCATCACCCAGAGTCCCTCTCTGAAGGAGATGGGCACTTCAGAAATGTGAAATATAAATAAAAATAAATAAATGTCAGTAATACCCTTGCCAGCCTCCTTCACCAACCTGCATATGCTCCTTACTTGCTCGTTTCTCCTGACAGACACACAGCCAGAATTCTGTCATTTCAGCAGGGCTGGCCTGTGGGTCAAATCTCTGCATTCCCCGATTTATTTATTCAATTAGTTAAATAAATTTGCCTCCTATCTCGCCGTGGGGCTACTCTAGGCGGCTTACAACAATAAAAAGAAAGAAATGAAAAGAGTGTAAACAGATCAGGAGTAAAATAAGGGAACCATAAAACAAACATAGAAAAAGAACACAATGAGAATAGATCAATATGTTAAGCACAAAGCTGGATGGGTGGAGAGCAGAGAGCAAAGTGGGGGGGAGGTGGAGTCTCAATCCAGCAGCCCCCTCCCCTTTGGGCCCCAGGCCAACCTGCAGAGCCAGGTCTTCAGGCTCCCGCGGGAGGCTGGGGGCAGATCTTACCCTGGAGGGCAGGAGGTTCCAAAGGGCGGGTGCTGCAGTGGCAGAGAAGGCTCTCTTTCTGGATCCCACTAGTCAGAGTTCTTTGACTGACAGGATCCGAAGTAGGTCCTCTCTGCCAGGCAGGCTTGACCTAGTGGGATGGGACGGTTCATCAGGGAGCCTGGATCTCTGCCATTGAGGGCTTTCAAGGTCAGGAGCCATCAGCTGTTTTAATTCTGTTCCCCTTCTCCTTCACCCTGACTGAAATGAAAGGAGAGATCCTTCACCAGATCTTCTGCACAGTTACACCTCAGACAAAATGGTTCCATACAGCTCTTGTCACTTTATTGCCAGTTACCAAGAGGCTTCCTAAGGTTTCCATTCGATGACCTGTATGGCGATCTGGGCTGCTCTCTGCACAGCTGGACTGGAGTCACGCAGGTGCTTCCGGAATTCCGGCACGTACTTCAAGAGGATTCTGCGGCCTTCTGGGGCTTCTGACAACATGGTCAGGGCCTTGATGGCGTAGAGGCGGACTTTGCTCTTCTCATCGTGGATCAAAGGCAGAAGATACTCAATGGCTTCTGCATTAATAGCCGCATATTTCCCTGAAACGGAGAGAAAACATAGTAGGGAACGGACTAGGCCAGCAGTGAGGGGTAAAAATAGGAGGTGAGATGGAAGCAGCTGCACCCAGAAGGTCCAAGTGGGCTTCCTGGCCCCCTTGGCACAACCCAGGCTTTTAGTGAAAACTGCCAAAGAAGTTTTATTTAGGTGAGAAATACTAGAAAATTATCCTGGATACAGAGTGGAAACTGCTTCTCCAAACCTGCCTGTTCCCTCCTCCTCAGGCCAATGAGCGCAGCCCAGAGACTGCTGCTGTGGAGGCAGAGGGAACTAAACATTTCTCTAATAAAGACAGACAATGAGTGGAGGAAAGACCAAAGAACTGTCAGAAATTATCAGTTCTTTGGAACCCATCTGGATAAAGGAGAGGTCGGGAGATGGCCTACATCTGCTCTGGCAGTTGCTCCTCAAGAGGGGAGCGCAGGACAGTGCTCTCCCGTTGGTCCGAGAGCCGGGAGACAAAGGCACCAGTTAACATGCTCACAAACCCAAGATAGTGACCTGGATAATCTGTTTGTGTTTGATTTACAAAAGAGGTTTTGAAGAATCTTATGAGAAAGGACAAAGAAGAAAGGGGGAAAAATCAAATTCTTGTTTATTTGATCACAATTAAAATAGAGAGAGAAAGAGCTGAGCCCCCCTCCTCTCCCACAGAGAAAGGGCTGGGCCCCCCTCCTCTCCCAGGGAGAAAGGGCTGGGCCCCCCCTCCTCTCCCAGGGAGAAAGAGCTGAGCCCCGCTAGCTCCCCTTCGCCATGCTCACCTTGGGTTGTCACTGCCGAATTCATGAGGGCCCCAGCTGCGTGGGCTCGCACCTCAGCATCCTCATCTTCCAGCAGGGTGACCAGGTCTGGGAAGACATTTTCCTTGAAGACCATGTTCTTCCCCTCCAATGGGACACTGAAGTGGGAAAACCATCCCTTTGGATCAGCTGAGGTTGGTCCGCTTGCTTTGCCCTTCAGACCAGCCAACTCAGCCACACTCTTGGCAGACCTGGAGCTACCCTGGCGCTCCTTCGCCCTCTGCCACACACTGGGGTGCCTCACCTGATGGCCATGAGGGCCTGGGCAGCCTTGCACCTGATGCCCAGGGAGGGGTCCTGGAGCTTCTCCTTCAAGGTAGAAACGGCTCCTGTCGCCAAGGCCTCAAAGGCTTCAACTCGCAGGCAGCCTGTTAGGGTGTCCAGGATGAGTTCTTGGATGTCCTCCTTCTCCGTCTTCAGCTTCTGCACCAGCGATGGAACCAGACCGCTCTCCACTATCCCAATGGCCACTGCAAGAGTAAAGAACAGCTCACCCTTCCCTCGCCTGTCCAGCAGCCTGCAGGAAATTAGAGCACAGGTGTGGCCGTAGGGATTCCCTTCCTGCCCTGCTGTCCTTACCATGGAGGGGAAGGACATCATGACAAAATCCCAGGGAAGAATGCTCCATGCTAATAAAGACGGTGTTTTGTGTGATTTTTTTAACCCGAAGAAAATATTTGCACTATTGGTCAAAATAGTGGCCTCTATCTGCCCTCAAACTCCCCTCTGGGACGTCTCTGAGAAGGAGGGGGGACCTTCTAATCAACAATCCTCCATACTTGCCCCAAGCTGCAATGTTGAAGATTTTTACAAGAGATCATGTTAGTTTCATTGTCATGAAAGAGGCAGGTAGATTTAGACTTTGAGGATGGAGCTGGATGTTACAAAAAACAAAAAGAAAATCCTCTTCAGAGCTTCTGAACCTCAGTGAGTCATCTTGATGGGTGAGCTGCGCAAAAATCATGTAGGGCAGCATCTGATGCCATCCTAGAAACATCCTGAGAAACTCCTGCTCAGCCTCTTCATCTTGTCCCATGAAATTCCTCCAGAGATATTTTGTCCTTTCTGCTTTGAAATATTTACTTGAAGCCCCCACAAAAAGCCCTTCAGAGTTGTGGATTGGTGTCTCATCTTTACAGAAATGCCCATTAGTGAATAGTGTCACATCCCTGAATTCAGTGAGACTGTCCACCTTTCTACTTGGCCTTAGCCAATAGGCCAGTGGTCTCCAACCTGGGCAACTTTATGACTTTTTGACTTCAACTCACAGAATTCCTCAGCCAGCATGGTCATAAATCGAGGATGCCCTCCAGGGTCTTATAAGTTGTGGACTCCTGCACCACATTTTGGAAAGGTCATTAACAAACTAGACCATGTCCGGACGGAAGCAAGTTGACAAGGAGGCTGGAAGAAAATACTGATGGTGTCAGGAATGGTTGGAATGGCTGGGCATGTTTAACTTGGAGAAGACTGTAGGGAGACACGAGAGTTGTCCAAGAAAGTATAGTAATGTAAACAAAGGGGCAGAATTGTTCTGTGTTGTTCCAGAAGTCATGGGGATTAAATTACAAGGAAGACTTCAGTTGGATTTCAGGAAGCATGGTCAACTGTTCCAAGAATGGAACATACCACTTAAGGGGATAATGGTGTCTCCTTCATTGATCAGTTGTTTTTCTGAACTGAAATACCCTAAAATGCACTCAGAATAACAGAATAACAAATTGGAAGGTCCAGTCCAACCACCTGCTCAAGTATGAGACCTTGTACCATCCTGGACAAATGGCTATCCAGTCTCCCCTTGAAAACCCCCAGTGATGGAGCCCCCAGAACTTCTGGAGGCAAGCCCTTCCACTGCTTAATGGTTCTCGCTGTCAGGAAATTTCTCCTTATTTCTAGGTTGTTTCTCTCCTTCATTAGTTTCCATCCACTGCTTGTTGTTCTGCCATCAGTTAATTTGCTTTGGAGAATAGCTTGACCCCTTCTTCTTCGTGGCTCAAATATAGTCAAATGTCCTGAGGACATACAGGAAGATTCCTTGGGATTTCACAGTGTGGTCAGGCCTACTCCTGCCAGCTATTGGAAGTTTTGGATTTCTAATGTGGTGTGACTAACTTCCAAATAGGAAAATTAAAACTCAAGACTCAATGTCCTAAATACTTCAATCGGATGCCTTTCAGGCGACTCTTACAGTCCTTTATTTAGCAAGTAGGAAACTAAAGCATCTGGGAAGTCACTGACATTGTTAAGGACAAATTCTAATGAGATGGAGGGAAAACCTGGATTCATCAAAGGTGTCACAAAGAGGGCAAAACCCACTTCAGGATGCTGGAGGGAGAATCTGACGGCTCAGTTATTCTGATAGTTGATTTAAGAAAAAAAATGGGGAATCCTTCAAAAAGATATTTTGGAACTGACTTTAGGAATCTGGACAAAAGTGTAAGCATTTTTTGATTTAAGTCAGTTCATATTCCTCAATATATTTATGCTGGTTTGTACAGATTTGGCTTTGACCCTATTTATTTGCTAGCGCTACGGGTCTTAATTAGATATGCAGCTTGTGATTTAATTTTCAGGAAATTTCTCCATTCAATCAATGCAAGGATGTCAAAACTTTCCCTACAACCACTTTATAATAAATTATTCCCTGAGAGTGTTTCCAGCTCTTGCGTTAAATTGGTTGAAGTTGTGTAACGTTGAGCGACTATGGTGGTAGTAGAACAAGTGACAATTAAGTAGTTGATAGAAGTGACCCTCTTCCAAAGGCTACATGGAAGGCAGGGGGTCCTGCCAATAACATTTATGCCTGTGGGTCTTGTCCTGCTCTTCCATACATCTCAAAAGATTCTAGAAAGAAGGAAACAGCGCCAGGAAAATATAAGAACATTCCAGCTGACTGACAATGTTTTGAAGACTTCCCCATTAAACCTGAGTGAATTAATTGTGGTGATTCCACACTACCTGTTTCTTCTGGCCTCCGACGTTTTGTGAAAAGGAGCAAAAATTAATCTGCAGATCTTACTTCCAGAACCAAACAGCTGAACTGGGATCTGGCTTCTTCAATGAAAAATCTAAGGGGGGAAAAAATCCCTTTGGAAATGGATGTGAAGGTGCTGAGGTTAACTTCTGTTGAAAGTTATCCTGTCTGTGTATTTGTCAACAAACTGACAAACTGTTCTTTTTTTCAGAGCAATGAGAAGCCCAAACCACTACTCAAGAAAAAAATGAGATGGAGCAGCCAGTAATTCCTGCCAGACTGGCTTAGAGTTTTTTTTTAAAAATCTGAAATAAAGTTTTCATGATGCAATACTTAAATTAAAAATTAAAACAACAAATACAAATACAAAACAAAAGTAGATTTCATTTTGAAAAGCAATAAAGCAAAACAACAGGTATGTTGAAAGGAGACCCTGTACTGGAGCAATGTCTGGGTGAACTGGCCTATCACAGAAAGCCCTGAGGTTGGAAGGAGCCAGAAAAGAGGGCCAGAGTTAGGCGGCTGCCCATGAAGAGGCCCAGCCTGGCCACTCGGCTGCAGACCAGCACCAGGAAGATTGCCCCTCCCCCCCTGATCTTCAGACAGGAGATGAGAGAAGACAATTCATGGACCCAAAGCTGTTCCAGGCTTTGCAGGCTGAGGGCGGCAGCTGAAATGGGACCAGTGGCAGCTCCCAGGAGAACAGTGGAATATTTTCAGGACTCAAGTCATGTGGCTGCTTTGAGCTGCCCCGCTCAACAATCGGGCAGCTGTTTTGAAAGCTCGCCCTGCACAGAGGAAGACAATTGAGGGATTCTTAGAGGAGGCAGCGCTCGTGGTCCCAGGAGGGTCTGGGCTGGCAGAAATTGGGCAGAGGCCCTTGGTGCCAGCATCGCTAAACACCAGGGGATTCAGGGAAGAACTCTGGCAAAAAACACACCGGCTCTTCTGGGAGCAGGGTCTTCTGCTCTTCCTGGTCCTGGGGAACATCTGTCTATAGTATTTCTCTGGGCCGAGGTTCGGTTTGTTGCTCTCACCCAGTTTATCCCAGCGTCCCAGCAGTGGTAAGGTTTACTTTTTCTTTTCTAAGCACGATGCTTGCTGAATTCTACATTGCGGTGTGGCATAAAACTGTTACCTTTGCCTATCAGGTGAACACGTCTAGCCATCATCTGCATGGGGAGCAGGGGTGGGCTCTGAGATGGGGGCCCTGAGCTTACTGAAGAAATGGGGCTGCCTTTCAACCTGTGCTCTGTGGCCAGCGATGGCGGCAGCAGCAGCAGCAGCAGCAGAGAAGACGAGGCTGTCCCAGCAGTTATGGGGCAAGATGGGGCACATCAGGAGTAACCCGACTTTGGCAGCAGGTGGGGTGATGGTGCTGGTGTCTACAGGGGGATCAAAAAAAGGCAAGAAGATGGCTACAAGCATGTAAATGGAAAAAGGGTGGGTGAGTCTTTGGTTATATGTTGTTTGTGGCTGCCATCCTGACTTTTATGACCCTCCTTGTGGGCCTCCCTTGGGGGAGAACAGCTGGAGAATTCTCTGTAGTTTTCCCAGGCATCAGAAGAAAAAAAATATACAGCCTGACATAATTAGAGATTCAGCTGACCCAGGGTAAGATGCAAATGGTAAGATAATATACATAGGATGCTGTGGGTCAGTCAAGATACTTAGAACTCTTTCAAATATGCATTCAAGGTGGAAAAGTAAAGTTTTTAATTTTTTGCACATATGAGAATCTATTTGATTTAAAAAATTGCAGAATAAGGTCATTTAACTTTTGCTTATATGACTTAAAGCGAATCCCTGTAAATTATATTCCCAGAGGATCCATGGTCATTATTCATAGTGGGTCAGCAACAGCAACAATTAGATTAAGTGAACAATGGCTACCTTGTCTATGAATCGATGGGGGAAGGGAGGAGATTTTATGCTTATACACATAACTGGAATTTATACACTGGCCTGGGAAGGAAAAATGGATCTCAAAGGTAACAATTCCATTGCCCATGATATGAAATCCATAGGATTAAGTCACAGTTAATGAGTAGCACCTGGGTACCGGTGTCACCACACTCGACAGTTGTACAACCAGCTAGTTTGCTCTTGTGAGGCAGGAGCATTAGGTAGGTTCATTGCCTTGAGTTACTTATAAAGTAATAAAGGTGGGATAAAAATGTAATTAATTAATTAAACAAATAAATAAAGGGGGGCAGCCTAATGAGGTAAACCAGACTAAGAAAAAATGTCATACAGGCCAGGATTACTTATTGTAGGAAACGTCAGTTGCATTATTGGGGTGATGGGTGGCATGAATAGATTAGGACAGAATAGAAAATAGAGGAGATTGCAACAGCTACAGCAAGATAATTTGCAAGTCTGAATGAGGAGCCTCCTCCCTATCATAGCCTTGTGAACTAAGGAGGGGCCAGAGACCTTTCCTCCCATTTTCTCTGCTGGGGCTCCAGCCCCTCTTAACTGACTGTTGCCTAGGTAGTGGCTCTTCCTCCGGCCCTTCAAGGCCATTCCCTCGGTTCTCTACACAATGGCACAACACACATTTTGTCACTCTCACCCCCACAGAGGCTTCTGAGCTGCCAAGTGCTCGGCAAACGTGGCATTCAGTAGCCATCGAGGCCAGGCCTGGAAGAAGAGGGTCCTAAGAAAGCAGAGGTCCTGCTCTCCTTCCAAACTCGCTCTGCTCTGGCATTTGGCCCAACTCCTCCTCTCCCTCCTCTTTGCTGCCCAATTAGTTCCCTTTCCCTCCTCCACACATTTGTGCCCCCCCTCCTGTATTCTCTTAAGTCTGCAGACATCTATCTGGCTCTCTAAAATCATCCATTCATCTGGCTATCCCTTCTTTTAAAAAAAATTGCTTAAAATACGTGAAGAAAAAAAGCACAGAAGGGAAAAAGGCAGTGACCTCAGCCTGAATCAAACTCCCAGCGTGACCCCATTGAGAGTGGATGATGGGACTTCCCCAAAGAAGCCCAGCCCTATGGTCTTGCCAGGACTGAGCCTGAATCTTTTCCTCCCCATGCAGACCTGTGGTCAGGATTTTAATGGCATCCTTCGGCGGCAATTATGTCGGAATCCACACACACAGCTGGATCCTAGGAAAACCTTCATTTGTAGCTTTCTTGTTGATTTTGCATGGCTTCTACACCACCACTCTTTCTCTGTGGAAGGCATCAGGGACAAAGCCTTGCCCCCAGTGTAATATTTATATATAGTTTTTATCTTTTTATATTTTATTTGCACACCATCCAGAGTCACTCTAAGAGGGAGATGGGCAGTTTCTAAAGTTGACATATCCACAAATATAAATAAATGAGGGGGTAGGTAAATGATGCCTGACTTGAAATACGGGACTGTATCTGACACCGCTGCACGGAGGCATCTCCCACAGGTTGACCATTTCTGGTGGAAATCAGCGCCCGGCTCCATACTTAGGAGGTACCGCAGATTCTGCCAGAGCTGGGCCTGAATGCTAATGGCCGAGGGTAGAACCAGCCCTAGGCATCTGGATGGAGGCCTGTCTTAATGCTGACGTGGGAAGGTCAGCGGGCAGACTGGAAAGGAGGGAGGGACGGAGGGTGGGAGGGAAGGAATGGAAGGAAGGAAATGGGAGGAAGGAAAGGGAAAGAAAAGGAAAGGGAAATAGAAAGGAAAGGAAAGAAGGAAAGGAAAAGGAAAAAAGGAAAGAAAATTGAAAGGAAAGGAAAGGAAAGGAAAGGAAGCAAAAGGTGCCAGACCCAATGGGCGTTGCAAACAGCGAGGAGGATGTGAAAAATGCTGGAATGCAAATTCATCTGGCACAAACACGATGTCATTTCTGGGGCTTCTCCTTGGCACACTTAGTCAAAGATAAGTTTAGCTTTGTTCCTGCATTTTCAAATTGTAAAGAGAAATAGCGTGAGGAAAGACTTAAAAGATTATGAGCCTGTTTTGTTTTTAGAATAAAAATGATTAACGGAAGATGAGATGCTGATTAAATTATGAATGGTGACTTGCTAAAAGAGCATACGAGGCTAATAATCAAGTGAGATTAGTCAGACGTGCCGAGTCCACATTTGCTGCGCTTGGAACAGGAGTTTTCACAGCAGCTGGATTAAAACCATCCTAGGCCCCTCAAGACCACATCCCGACCCCGGAATCTTAAATCGGAGGGATAATTAAATGCAAGGGAGGGCAGCTGTCCTTGGAATAGAGGCATTCCCAAAACATTCCTTTCCAAGAGCTTCATATACTAGGTGCTGAAACCTGCTTTTATCCTGTTCCGAATACTATGTTGATCGTTCTTTCTTTAACAGTAAGCACTGCTTAAAAAGTGCCCTTTTAAAGCTATGGAAACCTCTGAGTAGATTCCCCAAAACTCAGGTTAGGGGTCAGTCCTATGGGGATAAGCAAGCCCATCTGCACCATAGGCATGCAGTCCCCAAGAGGGCAGAGAGACAGCCACCATCTGAGGCTCCCACTTGCCACTGGTGTTTGTGGCAGACTACCCAGGAACACAGAAGCTCCATAGGGGCCCCAGCTGCTGATAGCCTCACCCCCCTCCTCCTCCTCCTCCAGTCTCCTCTTCCTTCTGAAGCCAGCGGACCTCAGCCCCTTTCTGAGAACAGATGCTTCCATGAGGTGCTGACTGAAGTACTTTGCTTGGTCTCCCCTCCATCCCTGCTCCTCAAGTCCAGTGAAAGGATTTTCATTTTCTTTATTCTATATATTTGCTAATTTTATATTCTGCCTTTGTGCTGGAAATGCTGTCCACAGCAATTAATCACAATAACCAACAGATAAAATGCAGAATTGTAAAGTCGGAAACAAATTCAAAAACAAAGTGCTGTAGTTAACTCTATTAAGGCAAAAGTGGAGCCTGTCTGGACAGAAGCAGGAAGACCCCTCCTCCCTTTTGCATACCTGTTACTCTGCACCTTCCTAAACTTCCCTTGCACCATCACGTTTAGGAGATCAGTATGTCCTACATAAAAAATCTGTATGATAAACTGGCTTTTCTTCTTGAAAAGTAACCATAATGGAAGAAAGAATAATAATGTAATGATTTGTTAATTTTGGAACCAGGTTCTAAGTAGCTTTTGGGGGCCCTGTTGTAAGTGAAGAGTTGCTAAGCTCTGAGGACGACCTGTAATTTAATCTTCTTGTTTTTAGCATCCTTTCTCTGCTTCTTGAGAAACTCATCCTTCCACTGGCCTGTAAGCCTCCACTCGGGCATCCCTGGCATTTCACCCTCGTCACCTCCACCCAGCTGCCTTCCTGCAAGCGGCAGCCTCGGTTGAGCCTTTGCAGTGACCCAACAGGTACGGCTTGACCCCCGGTCATTAGCTGAAACAGAACCACCCATGGGGGCGCCTCTTTCCTCGTCCCTGCAGGACTGCCCAACACGCGGTCTCGTTTGCCGGACACAACCCGGCCTTGCTTCACAGGCAGACGGCAGGCGCTCAGGAGGCTCCACTCTGTCCCTTCAGCTCCCTTTTCAGCTTTGGGCAACCTCGTGGTTTGCACGTTGCCGAGAGAATGACACGGGCAGCCGATTCACACGGCGCCAAGGGGCGGAGGCTCCTTCTGCTGGGCAGGAGGCGAGAGGCGCTTCTCGGATCCACACCCACCTTGGCCAGGAAAGCCACAACCCACCCGAGGGCTCAGGAGCGAGGCGGCCACCCTCGGAAAGCGGGGAGGGCGGAGGGCCCGGAGCGGGGGGATCTGGGGGCCGGGCCGCTCCATCTGCCTCCCGCATGGCTGCCGGAAGGCTGGGCCGTCTCTTGGACCGGGCCCTTTTCCGGGCTCGGCTGGAAAGGCAACCCCGCTGCTCCGGGGGGAGGATCCTGGACCCCGGCCAACCGCTGCTCCCGACGCGCTCCCTCCCTTTGGGGCGCTCATCCTCCGGACTGATCTGGCGGCGGAGCGCGGCCAGGAGGCGCCGCGGCTGGAACCCACTGATCGTGCCCGGGGGACGCCCGACGCCGCGGCTGAACGATGGGCTGCGCCGCTCGTGTCGAGGGAGGCCGCCCAGGGCCCGAGTCGCCCCGCAGCCAGGCTCTCCTCTCCCGCTCGGCAGCACCGGGAGGCCGCGGCCGGCTCCCCCGGGCGTCACGCGTCGAGACTGGCGGGCTCACCCCGCGAGGCAGCCGCCCGGCGCCCAGGCCGAGCTGAGGAGGCTCCCGCGGCCGCGGCCCCGCCCCTTCCCAGGCGCGCCGCACCATTGGCGCGTGCCGACGCCGATCCGGGGTCGGCCGACCAATCCGGGCCGCGGAGCCTCTGCGGCGCGCCCGCCTCCCCCGCCTCCCTCCGCCCGAGGCTCCGAAGCGTGGCCGGCTCTGCCGTGCGGCTGCGGGGAAGCGGCCAGCCGAGCGGACGGGCGGGCAGGCGGCAGCCAGGAGGCCGGTGGAGGGAGGGGCCCGTCCGTCCCTGTTGGGCGCGGGGAGCCGGCTGGCCGGCCGCTTCCTGACTGCCGCCTGCGGGCCGTCGCGGGGCGCCGCCGATGGGAGCGCCGGCTTCGCCCAAGCGCCGCGGCAGAGTCTGTCCGACCCGCCGCCGCCAGGAGGTGAGTGCCGCCCGGGCTGTCTCCCGTCCCGGAGCAGCTCCTTCCCCGGGAGCGCACTCCGCCGCTCCCTCCGCCCTGCGCGGCGCCGAGCCCCCCGCCGCCCGCTGGCCCCGCCGTGTGCCGCTGCGGGCGCCTCTCCGGAAGCGGCGGGGCGGCGGCTGCCTCCTGCGGGAAGGTGCGGCGCGGAGCCCGGAGACCCCGCCGAGGAGTGCGCGCCGGCCGCCCAGCCCTGCGCAGCCTGCCCGGTCGCGGCTCCCTCCGCCGCTGCGGTAGCGCCTGCCGCTCCCCGCCCCGGGCCCCCCGCCGCAGCGCCCTTCCCGGCGGGGCCGAGTCCGGCCAGTCCCGGAGCGCGGCCGGTGGCGTCGCCCGCGAGATCGCCGCGGCGGTGGCTGCTTGGCGGGCGGGGGAGGCGGCCGGGTGGGCTCCGCGGGGCGGCTCGTGTGTCTGGAGCGGCCGCCGCGGGTGGCGGGAGCCGGGGGGGCAGCGGGGGCGCGCAGCCTGGCAGGGCCGGGCATGGCCTCGCGACCGAGTCCTCGCGACCCGCGGGGCCAACGGAGGCTGCGGGGGGGTGTGAGGAAACGGCGACCCTGCAGGGCAGAACTAACCGGGGGACCTTCCCGTCTCGGCCCCCGCAGAGATGATGCTGGGGAGGGGCTGGTCCAGCCGGGCAGAATCGGCGAGGCTGGGCGGCTTCTCCCTGGGGCCGCGGTCAGTGCCAGCCACGTTTGTGCGAAGGGCGATCGTTTCTTCTGCTTTAGAGCTCCGCTGCTGTGGGTTTAAAGCCAGGCCGTTGTCAGGTGCCGGCCGGGCTCCTCTTTGGAAGGGCCTAAGGAAGCCGGGAGGGTAGGCAGAGCCGGTCCCTGCAGTGCCCAAGGGCAGCCACCGATTCAAGATCATGCCAGGATCCTAATGGAGCAGGGTCTGGTGGCATCTCCAGTTGGTGGTCCTTGTTGGCTTGGATTTCTTGAGAAAAGAAGGATCTGTGCCAGTCCAGGTCTCTCCTGGGCTTGACAGTAACGCCCAACAGGCATGGGAGGAGCTGGGAAAACCCTGGAGGAGGAGGAGGAGGAGGAGGAGGAGGAGGAGGAGGAGGAGGAGGAGGAGGAGGAGGAGGAGGAGGAGGAGGAGGAGGAGGAGGAGGAAGCCTTAAATAGCATCTGGTGATAGGATCTGATTTGGAGACCTCCTCCTGGGGACAGGAGAGTTGACCCTCGTGGTTATTCACCCCCAGTCTCTTGTTTCAGGCAGCTTCAGACTCATTTGAAAGGCCTGGCAGGCAGTGGTGGCCCTAGGACCACGTTGCCATTACGGTAGTTGCTGTGTTAATAAAATCTTGTGTTGATGAATGGCTTTCATTCTACAGAGCCACAAATATAAAGTAAGCGGATATAACGTATGATTCCCTGCACACGTACTGGTGAGAAAGCCTCACAGGCCCTGCTGGAAAGGAATTCTGATAAATATGCAGTGGCTCAGGCAGCAATATTTAGATGAAGTTACAGCTGAATATTCTGTTTACATGGTCTTGAATCTGAGATTGAAGTGAGGGATGGCAGCTTTAAATCCTGCATATGTGCTTCGATCCTCAGGCTAGCTATGAAATTGTAGAAACGTAAAAATGATCTGTCCAAGGTTGCAATGGCTTCTTCAGACCACTCAGGATATTTTATCCCACGTGACATCCAAAAGCAAATTACGATCCCGGTTATATTTAAAAACCTGAACCCTTTGACATGGCACATAAGAGCAATTAAAAGATACCTTTACAGAAAGATACCAGGATGGGGTGGAGAAAATCACCAAACCTTTAATGACTGAAAAGTGTAAAAAAAAAAAAAAACCCCAGAAAGCAAATATCAACAAACTATAATCTGATTTCCCAATGCAATGAGTTGTTTTTTCAGAGAATAACCATTTCTGCCATATGAAATTAGTACTGTTTCCAGTGAGTTGCAGTTTTCATTTAGGGTCTTCTGAAAGTAGACCAACAGTGCTTAATGCACCATATCAGCATCCCAACTCCCAAAATAGACAATGATGAATCTCTGAAAAACCACTAACTTAAAGAAATAGTAGACGATCCGTAATGCTAAAGTGGGAGGGCTATAAGAGATGAGAACAGAGTCCATCCGCCACTCTGCCAACAGCAGGCAGACCAGAAGTCTTCCTCTTCAGTCTCCAAGGAAAAAGTAGGGAAAGGACAAATTTTAAACCAGGGCAAACCAATTCCACGCGGAGAGCCTGCACGCCTGGAGCACCGAGGACGGAGGGCCACAGTAGGCAAGGCTTCCCATTTTTGGCTTGTGCCTGTACACCATTGTCTGTCAGTTAGCATCAACATGCTTTCCAATTTGTGCGATGTCTTCTGTGTTTCCAGTTGGTTTTGTGGATGGTTGGTTGATTGTTAGGGAAAGTAGGGATTCCTCCCTAGGGCAGTCCAAGCGGAGAACCTGTATATATGAGGCATCAAGGGCTGGAGGGCCAAAATAGGCAGTTTCCCATTCTTGGCCTCTGCCTGCATGCCATCATCTATCGGTTAGCATCAATGTGGTTCCAACCAACATTGGGTTGGTTTTGTAGATGGTTGATTGTTATGGAAGTTAAGGATTCCTCCTCAGGGCAGTCATTGCTCATCCTAATACCTGATGGAAACTGAACTGCAGAGGTTTCAGCCAGTTGGGCAAAATGGCATCATAGCTCAGGAGGTGGATGACTTGGGAGCATCAAACTAAATGGGAAGCTGATGAGAACTGTATAATAATCAGAATAGAGCTGGAAGGGATGTGGAGGTCTTCTAGTCCAGCCCCCTGCTCAAGCAGGAGTCCCTATATCATTTCAGACAAATGACTATCCAGTCCAGTGATGAAGCACCCACAACTTCTGAAGGCAAGCTGTTCCACTGGTTAATTGTCCTGTAGGGTTTCTCCTTAATCCAAGGTCGCTTCTCTCCTAGATTAGTTTCCAACCGTTGTTTCTTGGCTTACCTTCTGGTGCAAGACTGTGTGGACTTCCTTCTGGAGTCTGCCCATATTTTGTCCATTCTTAGCTTTGTGAGAGAATGTAAAAAATGCCAGCTGTGCTATCAAGTAGCCTTATTTTCAGCAGAAAACCCAACTGCTCTTTGTTCCTCTTTCATTCTTGTAATCTAGCCAGGTAAAAGCTGTGCGACAGAGCCTTAATTTAAATATGTGTTTGCGTCACTGACAGTCTCCCTCCAAAGGATTCTACTTGTATAAATTGTTTTAATTCTGCAGGTCTGAGAAAGGGAAATTCAGCTGATGTAGTTCTTTGGGCCTCTGAAAGAGGCAGCCTTGATAGAACTGAAAAGCTGTAGCAGTGATTTGAGCAAGTTCCTGTAATAACAACTGAATTATCATTGGAACAAATCTAGGTACTTCTGATTAAACAGGTTCCATAAAAAGGCATGGCAAGAAGAAACAATGAGCTGGTTTGAGTTTTTATAGCATATATATCCTGTCTGCTTCTCTGGTTAGTACTCACTAGGCAGGTTCCAGGGGAGGTAGCTGCCTTCCTCAGGGATCCAGCCCTGCCTTCAGCCTGATTGGCAAGAGAGTCAGATATGGGAGTGGAGGTCACGGCAGGGGGCATTCTTTGCTGGTGGGCACCAGGTGATGGTCCAAGAGCTGTGGCATAGCCCAGAGGGCTGTGGCTGCTAATTGTGCCGGTTGGGAAGAGGCATCCTCTCCCTTTTCTGCTTTTCATGAGCGAAAACTTCTGCCCATGAGCGAATGTGAAGCAGCACCCCTGTTTCAGCAACAGCGCTGTGTGACAGCTAGCACTTTACACGCATGCAGGTGACCCCAGGCGGAATGCCAGTGAGGCTCGGCTGTCTCTGCCTAAGAATGGCCAAAGTTACGGTACCAATAAAAGAGAATATTTATAACTAAGGTTGAAATGGAGGGTCCTTGGTGTCCTCTGAGTTTGGTTGTTTTCTTGCAGACCTTTCATGACCCAACTAGATAACATCATCAGTGCAAATCCTACTCCCCAAGCACTGATGATGTTATCTAGTTGGGTCATGAGACACCTGCAAGAAAACAACCAAGCGCAGAGACCACCAAGGACCCCACAGTGGTGATGAAGGTGCCAATCACCTGGGCCTGGAGTGACAGGGTCTGTTTTGTGGCACTCTTGAGTGATGCCACTTGCCCATCGGAAAGTGCCCCACTCAGTTCTGAAGAGCAAAGTGGCTTATTTGCTTCACCAGGAAACACTTCTAACCTAACACTGCCCCACAGTTCAGTCTCCTCTTCTATCCTCAGCCCACTCTGCATCCAGACATTACTTTGGGACCTTCAGAGGTTCCAGGTGAAATGACCTCATCTGGTTTTGGAAAGTTTAAAGTGGGTGTAGGACAACCCAAAGTTATTCTGGCCTCTGGGGCAGACATTCTTAATGGCTGGGTGTTTTAAAAGCAGCTGGTGACCCAGATCTGCCACCTCAGGTGCCTCCTGCTGTTTGTCTCAGCCCTGAGCACAGAGGTGGCAGCTCTTCTGGCTCCATTTATAGCCAAAAGAGAGAGGTGGGGGCAAAGCTCTCGTTCCCCCCTCCTTCCACAAGGCAACACTGAATCACAAGAAGGCAGTCTGTAATTAAATGGTGCAGCTCTAATCCAGCTTCTTACTTGAAATGATGTTTACTATTCAAAATGGATTTTCTTTCTGGGAAATGCAAAGATAGTCTAACATCTGTAACTTATTAACAGAAATCCTTTTACCTGGTTTTTCATTCTAAACGCTACAGAACCAGCTGTGGATAATTTATCCTGGTATATTAATAGGTAATTTTGTCTACCTATTTGTGAAACCAGGGTTTCAGTTAATTATTTAATTATTATTTTATTTGTATACTACCAGATTGAATGGGCTCACGGCAGTTTACTATACAAATAAAACTGGAAAATTATTGTGCAAACCCTCTTGCAGCCCAATTTTGCACATTAACTTGGCAGTGAATAATTCTAAATTAGGTAAGAATTTTGGCTATGTTTAGAAATGTGGCTTTCTTCGGTGATGGGTTTGCCAGTTAGCCAAACTCTGGACCTTTCTCTTTGCTCCCATCATTCCAATTCTAGGCTGAAGGAAAGATAACAGAATAACAGTTGGAAGGGATCTTGGAGGTCGTCTAGTCCAACCTCCTGTTCCAGCGGGAGACTCTTGACCATTCCAGACAAGTGGCTGTCCAGTCTCTTCTTAGAAACTTCCAGTGATGGATGCTTGTTAGGAGTTGTGTGTCAGGTTGTGTGGCTGGGGAACCTGGTGGGGCTTCAACCTCCTGGAGTGGCCGGCATGGGTGCCCTGCGGGAGGCCTTTCCAGCCTCTCTGCCTGGGAGAAAGAAGGGCCGAGGACCACCTGGTGAAGCAGGTCTGCCACCTGTCCTTTGGGCGGCAGGGATAGGGCCCTGCAGGAGGGGCATTGAGCCTGGGAACTCTTCTAGCCCAAACTTGCCAGGTTTCGGTTTGCTGGCTTGCACTTTTTTTTTCCGCAGCTGGCAATTTGCACAGAATTTTGGAATGGGTGATTTGAGATGTTACCTGGGCATGTTTGTGTGAATGTGGGCCCTTTAGGCAGCTGAAGGAGCTTCCTGAAAATGGCCTTGGCCTTTGCTTAGTCAGAGTGACCAGTTCTGGTTTTAAGGCACAAGAACTGAAGCTCCCTTTCAGACAAAAATCTTTCAGTCAGCTGCCTGCCTGTCCCTACAGGTTACCTAGAAAGTTGGTCTAAAATTGGTTCATCACAGCAATAATCTTTTATCATGAAGAAAAGTCAAATTAACATTGGAGGTAGGAAAATTGGTGGAGTGTAACATTGCACGATTTTCAAGGAACAAGCAAAGATGTTTTGAGTGAACAGGAGGAAGCAGATAGAGCAAGGATAAGCAGATTTATCTTTACAAGTTGGGAAATAAGAATGTGATTGCAAATTAACGCTTTTGGAAATGCTTACATATTTAAATTTATTCCATTTGGAAAGAGTAATCTGTAAAAATCCTGATTCTGTTAGGCCCAAGAAACCAGAGAAGTCTGTGGGTTCTAGAGCGGCTGTTATGGAAGGGAATGAATTATAGTTGCAGGCTTGGAGTTTTGTAGACAGTAAAACATTTACATCCTTGTTGAGAATCCCTTTAGCAGATCCAGCCCTGAACCCCAAATCACTGCATATTCATTCATCTAATTTCATTAGAATTTTCTTTGTTTATGTTTCTCATACTGAATTGTTTCCTATTTTGATGTTATGTATCAATGATCTTTTATCAATTTTTTTACTCTGATCAGTTGAAATTGCTTTGTTATTTTCCAAAAATGTCTAAAAGAAAGCTAAAGACATTTTTTAAGATAGAGGGACACCAGCAGGATTTCTTAATTTGTTTTCCAAAATTCTGAGAGTTCTTTAAATAAGAGATGTAAGTTCTGAAAGGTAATCTTTCTAAATTATTTCAGTAAATAGGAAATTCAAGTAAATTTCATTATTTTCTAGAAAAAAATTAGTTGATAGATAGTATAGACTTACAACCAGGGCTTTTTTTCCCCATAGAACGCCCAGAACGGAGTTCCGGCACCTTTTTTGGATGGAACCTTGTAGGATAGGCAAGGAGGGTTTTATGTCATGTGTGAGTTCTGGCACCTTTTTTTTATTTACAAAAAAAGCACTGCTTACAACCCAAGCTGAATTTCAGAAGACAGCTTAAAGGATGAAAATTCAGAGGTATATTTACTCAAAGATCTCTCCAGACAAAAGTAAAATGGAAGCCAAGGTAGAATTTCTAGAAACCATGCTGTGTAAAAACAACCTGAAATTTAAGCACACACCAGAAGCATTTGGTAAGGAAACTCTAGAAAATTATTTGATATGGATGAATTTTTGAAAGGATTTATTGATAGGATAAATTGCCGGAGAGTATGAGGAAAACAACTGCTACATGGCCTATTTGTAAAACAGTAAAATTGTTTTTCCTCAAGACAATTTTTTTTACTGAATTTAGATTAAAAAAAAATGAACAGATCCTAGATCAAAAATATGGAGAAAATGAAGTATTTTTCTGAAAAGAGTTTTTTCCAGGCTAACTTAATTTCTGAAATTTACTTAACTCCAGTGTGGGAGGCAAGTAAATCACTTGTGAGAGATTGTTGATCTCTCTTGCAGTCAGAAAGCCATAGAAAGAAGCCTTGTTAGGCCACAGCTTCTTTATACATGGAATTGTGCCATATCTGAAATTTGGGCTTTAGCATTTATATCTAAATTTAACTTAAAGTTAACTGAATGTTAGCTGCAATATTACTTACTTTTTTTTCTTCTTACAAATTCTGATTGGGTTAACTAAAGTTTCTGAAGGTGTATCTGAGATTTATTGACTATGCACCCTTATTTTTTGGCTGAATTACTGATTTTTGTCTTGGGATATTATGATCTGATCTGGTAGTAAAGTTAGTAGAGGATTGGAAAACGGCTGTGTGGTACCCATCTTCAAGAAAGGGGGGGGGGGAAGGACCCAGGAAACTATAGACCAGTGATGGCGAACCTTTTAGAGACTGAGTGCCCACAAATTTTGGTCACCATATCACAAAAAAGATGTTGAGAGTTTGGAAAAAATTCAGAGAAGAGCAAGTAAGATGATCAAAGGCCTGGAGACTAAAACATACAAAGAACGGCTGCAGGACTTGGGTCTGGCTAGTCTAAAGAAAAGAAACAGGGGCGACATGCAAGAAACAATGGTTGGAAACTGATCAAAGAGAGAAGCAACCTGGAATTAAGGAGAAACTTCCTGACAGTGAGGACAATTAACCAGAGGAACAGCTTGCCTCCCGAAATAGTGGGTGCTCCATCAGTGGAGGGTTGTAAGAAGAGGCTAGACAGTCACTTGTCTGAAATGGTATAAGACACGTCCTCCTGCTTGAGCAGGGGGCTGGACTAGAAGATCACCAAGTTCCCTTCCAGCTCTATTCTATTCACCAATCAGTTGCCGTGCCAGATCACTCTCAGATTGCCTTCCATCTCATTGGAATCACACTCCACCCCCCACAAGGACATGGGTGATCCCTGTGGATCCCCAGAGGGGCTTTGGTTTTTCCTGAGGATCTAGTGGGTGGCTTGGCTGAGTCACAATCTGAATCCTGAGTCCTGAATCGCCCCCATGTGGCTTCTCCTGTGCCAGCTTTGATTTCCAGAGGAGCTCCGTGAGAGGAAGTGCAGGAGGAGATGCCTGGCGGGCTGCTACAGGAAGACTAGATGAGCCTGATAAGACCCCATATTATATATTATAATCACTGTTATAACCTCAATTGTTACACCTAGGGTGTTACCGGTATGTAGCAGGTACTTGTCTGTTTGAGTTCTAAAGTCCCAGAGCATTTTAACTTCTTCATTTTTTATGACTTTCTCTATTTTGTGGTCTCACCAATTCTTGCTTGCACATCTTCCAATGCACCACTGTTGCCATGCCGTTGCTCGTAGTCAGTCTGGGCGATCTTCCTGCAGCAGCTAACCAGGGGGTCCCCTCTTTCTTCAGCTTCTTTGCAGAGGTATCACTTCTGTTTGTTGCTGTCTTCTCAATTCGGGCTTCGTATGTATTTTTTCTTAAGGCTTTGTCTTGTGCAGCCAAATTAGCCCCTCTGTCTCTTTCTTCAACTTTCCTGCTCTTAGCTATTGCAAGGTCCTGTTATCTGCTTTGTCTGCTATTTTTAATGCACTGGCCATGTAATAGTTTGCCTTGCCATTTCTCATTTTTATTCTTCATTTGGTCTTTCAAGTTGGCCAGTGCAGTCTCTCCACTATTTAGTAACCAGTCCTGGTATACTAGCATCAGTACATCTTCTTCTCTGTCCTTCAGATATTCTTCCAATGTCCTTTTTCTTCTTCAGCCATCTGATGTACTTGCAACATTTCACACCCACCTATTTTTCCTTGGTAAGTAGAGTCTGTCAACATTGCTACATTGATGAAGGGCAGGATTCATTGCTATTCTGGTCTTCCTATCCAAGCCTTTTAATTCTGCTTGAGTCCAGCCTTCTGTTCCAGCTGTGTATCTAATGACAGGAATTGCCCAGCTGTTAATTGCCTTGATGGCATTTCCTCCACTGAGTTTGGACTTTAAGATCTTCATTTTCATGATGTATTCACTTCTAACCTTCTTCTTGACTTCAGTGAGCTTGATGAAGTCAACTTGAAGGATATCCAAGTATTTACAATGATTGTCTTCACCCAGACTCTTGATGTTGTTTACATAGGATATCTTGATTCCTTCAGTTTTTCACTATTTTTCTCTTTATTATTAATTACTTTCACACTTAACAATATATATGAAAATATTTGCTATGAGGGGTCCTTTGTGCGCTCAGTATTTGTTTTCTTGCAGACATTTCATTACTCAAACTAATTAACATAATCAGTGCTAGTGTTCACTACTTAGAGTGAATATTCACTGCTTAGAGTCACTTGTAATTGAAGTGATATAAAAGATTGGTTCATAAATAAATAAATAGAGCAATTACTGATCCTATGAAGGGCCTGTCACTGGAGCACAAGTTCTGAGCAAATTCTCCTTACTTCAATCTCTTCAAAGTAAAAGGACGAAGTAACTAATATTGCTGCTGAGAGATCAGCTTCTCCAGTAGAAAGGTCCTGTTGTACTCCCATCTGGATGCTGCTGCCGGGACCCTTCCTGCGGCCTCTCTAGAGAACTGGAGAACCCAGCAGGTGAGGGCAAGTGCAGGCACTGCCCCGGGGGGGGGGAATTCTGGAAGCTTTGCTGGACTGTTACAGAGCCGACTGTCTCAAGCACTTCAGTAAGTGTATTCTGCAGTGTGGAGGAAAGGCAGGTTGCAGAAAAGGGCAAGTGATGCTCTTGGGGGATAGGACAGGTGGAGAGGAAAGATCCTTACTTGACCCAACCTCCTTCCCCCAGGCCCAGATACCCTGCCTGGAGCTGTACACAGGACTGTCCATTTTGAACACCCTGGTTTTGATCAGGATTAATTAAAAGCTGTTAGTCATTCTTTGCCGTAAACTAAAAGTCAGGATTTTTAACAAATAAGGGTGGGGTTCGTGCATCATGGAGGATGGTGCAATGCCAGGTAGCTGGGCAAGGGCAGCTGTTGTTCTTCTCTTCAGTAAGGGGGGGAAAGAGGAGCTCAACAGACCTCATTTTTAGTAGCAAACCAAGAAAGCATCTGGCAGCTTTTCCCGGGAGAGTCTGGTAGAGCAAAAGACCAAGAGTGGCCTGGACAGGGCTGTCCTTGGAGGGACACAGAGTCAGTGGCAACCAGCACGCTCTGGGTAAGGCTGGAGGAAGTGGGGCGTGGCATGAAATGAGGCGCTCTTCTAGGCGTTGTGCTGCTCAACCTCTAGTGAGGGATGGAGGGTTGCCAGGCCAGGAATGGGGCTGGGTTGGCGGAACTGGGAGTTCTAGTCTTGCCTTAGGCACAAAGCCAGGTGGGTGACCTTGGGCCAGTCCCTCCCTTAGGAATAAGGAAATGGCGAACCACTTCCAAAAAACCTTGCCAAGAAAACTGCAGGGATTTGTCTGGATAGTTGCCAGGGGTCAACACTTAGAAAATACTGTAAAAATTACTACTGACACAAAGATAGAGATAGCAAAATACTATAGGATGGTATAAATATTCAGGGGAATCTGGAGAAGCACAAACAATGGGAAGAAATTGGCAAGATATATTCAACAGGGACAGATGCAAAGTCCTTCAGGTGGCTAGGGAAAATCACAGATGTGAATACTGGCTGAGGGAAGCCATCTTGGTCAGCAATACAGGGCGAATCACCAGGGCGACACAGCCCCAATGATAACAAGTGTAGTGCTGACTCCCTTCCAACCCCATTTTTCTATTATTCTGTTCTAAGATCAAGGGAAGTCCTAGTTCTTCTCTCTCTGCCTTGGTCAGACTGTACTTAGTATGCTGTGTGCAGTTCATTCTGGGAAAAACACTCTCCACACTAGAGGGTGTCCAGAAGGGACCACCAAGATGCTACAGTACTGGGAAGGAGGAAAATGAAGAGGAACAGTTGGAGGCATCCCATAGGCTTAATTGGGGGGAGACCAGGAGTGGCCTTGAATAGAAGATGGAGCAGCAGTCTTCCAGGTTCTTGCAGAAGAGAGGACAATGGATTTAAACTATACAGAAATAGATTTTGGTTTCAGGAAAAAAAAATCATAACTTGAGTTGTTCAGTATGGAACAGATTGCCTTGGGAGGGGTAATGGGCTGTGTGGGTGACCTTGGGGGACGAGGGGAAGAGAAGCTGCCTAGGAAGGAACCAGGCAAGAGAGGCCGGGGTCCCTAGTGGCCAAACGGACAGAGGAAGAAACTTAGAAATGGATCTGCACTAATGGATCAAGTACTTTTGTGGCCGAGGGAAGCTTCTGTCTTCAGACTTGCAAGATTTTGTTAATGCAGCCTTACAGTAAAGGAGCTTTAGCTCATCAGGTTGTGCTTTCTGTCTGGCTTGGCTAGGAGGGCTGACAGAAGGTGATGATGCTTCTTTGATGGAAGGCTCTGAACGGGTGCTGGGTGGCTCTTTGTTGGGGATGCTGTAGGAATGGATTGGATCAGATGGTCTTCAAACTAAAATCTTTACATTCTCTAATTTGATCTTGCTGAATCCCAATCATAGTCAGTGTGATACACAAATGCCCCCCCATTGATTCAAGTTTAATTATTTTTTTCACTCATATACTACTGAATTTGAAATTGGCTCATTAATGTTTGTGAAACTGGTTGGCATGCAGGCATCCCCCCCAATAAAGTAAGAGGGAGACGGGCACCAGGCCCCGTGTCTCCATAAGGAGTGGTGGTGGCACAGTGGTTAGAATGCAGCATGGCAGCTGACTGCCCACAGCCTGGAGTCCGATCCTGTCAGGGCTCGATGTTGAGTCAGCCTTCCATCCTTCCGAGGTCAGTAAAATGAATGTTGGGGTCCACATGCTGACGCTGTAAAACACTATGGGATGGTATAGAACTCTTTATAGTGCTACTGCTATTGCTATAATGTGATGGGGCTGGGGGCCTTTGCTCCTTCAGGGAATCCCCATTGGTAATGACAGTTCTCTGAATCTTTGTGCTAGAAGCCAAAGAATGGGGTGGGGTGGAGGAGGAAAAATGGGGTAAAAGTCAGTCAAGGTTTCCAGTCCTGCTTGGGCCCTGCAGCTGAAAATGAGGAGATCCTTCCAGGTGGTAGCAGCTCTTCTGAATTGTTTGTATCTGAATGTGTGCAGGTGTGTATGGGAAATGGAAAGAAGCAGCTGTGGCTGTGTGGAGGAAGGTCTCTGTATTGCGAGGAGGAAGCAGCACAGTCAAATCCTGGCCTGGAAGCACTTATGGGTGGAGGAATCCAACAGCACATTGAACCCAGAAAGGGGAGGGTGAGCAAGAAGGCAGAGCTGCCCTGGACCTAGTCCTAATGTACTGCCTTGGGCAGCCAGATTGGGAGGGCTATTCTGAATTGATAAAAGAAACAATCTGCGTGTAGGAGAAGGAATGGCAGAACCTGGGAGCAAAGTCAAAAGAGGCATCAGCTTAGAATTCCTACGTAACCACAAAGTCCAACCACCCTCCTTTGAATTACGTTGAAGGTGCCAAAGAAGGTGCCAAATGTTAGTTCAGAAAATTCCTGTGTGTGGGCATGAGTAGCAATAAATCAGTTCAGTAGGATCTTCACATGTGGACCTGGTCTTTTGCACCTGACATTGTGGTTATGTTATTTAAAAGTAGATCTTTCTCAAAGCTTAAGATCTTGCTGTTTAAAAGTCACAATCTCTTGCTTCTCGCATTTGTCCCACTGTTGCAGAGATGCGGGTTGTGTTGTCCTTGCCTAGTAGTTTTTACATGATGGAAGACGCATCAGAATCGTGAGGGTTTGTCCTTTGGCCAGCTTGTCGTGGAGCCTGATGCTGTAAATCATAATTTATAAATGTCAATCTGTGATTCATAAATGCCAAAAAATGCAGAAGTCCCAAAATATTAAGAATGCTCTGCTTATGCCTAGAGCAGGGGTTCTCAACCTTGGCAACTTTAAGACTTGTGGACTTCAACTCCCAGAATTCCTCAGCCAGCAGCTGGCTGAGGAATTCTGGGAGTTGAAGTCCACAAGTCTTAAAGTTGCCAAGGTTTAGAACCCCTGGCCTAGAGGTGCTCTTGGCCAGTCAGAACCGTTCGACTTCTACCTCTTCTCCTGTCTGTGCTCCTCGTGGAGAACAGCTGGTCAGGAAGGAAGGTCATGAATAACACATCTGCTTTGCCACAAAATGGAAAGATCAGGCTGGCAAGGCCAAGAGCCTTGCTCCCTGTTGGGCTAGGCCTGGGCTAGGCACATATTCCCAGCATGAATCCTCTTCTCCTGAATGGGCAGTCCCATGATTACCTCTCTTCCATTCAGGTTACAGGACGTGGAGAATAAGGTCTTTAGGAACACAGAAGGAGCCAACAATTGAGTTTATTTATTTTTTCTTCTTTTTGCAGGTGGAGACTACTGAGTCCTGTCCCCAAACGTGACGTCGGCCCTAAAGAATTGCCCGAGAAGCCAAATGCATGCAGCACCTTGGTTTCCCAGGGCTTCATCTGCACCTGAGGGCCACTTGCAAGAGCAGCTGGACCATCCATAGCAGACCGAAGCATATCCAGCTGACATACATAGATTCCTTGTGTACAGGAGAGGATGACAGAACTATGCTGGAGAAGAAGGGCAGGCCAAGGAGAGAAAGAGATCTGACTCTTTCATGGGAAAGGGAAACTCCCTTCCTTAATGGAATGTGCAACTGTTTATTTCCCCAAGCGAGAGTGCCTTGAGATCTGCTGCAATGGTGGACTGTAATTGCTGGTGACATATTCAAATTCTGTACCCCAGCTAGGAGAGACGGAGCTGCTGGTGGAGGGGCGTTTTGGAGGAAACTTCTAAGCCACTGCCCAGCTCTCCGTCCCCTTGAGACCCGATTCCCGGAGCTCCTCTTCAGAGAGTCTCAGCTGGCCTCTCCTGCTCGCCTCCGCTGTACCATGGGATGTCGGCAAAGTTCAGAGGAGAAAGAGGCAGCGCGGCGGTCCCGAAGGATTGACCGCCACCTGCGCTCTGAGAGTCAGCGGCAGCGGCGGGAAATCAAGCTCCTCCTCCTGGGCACCAGCAACTCTGGCAAAAGTACCATTGTCAAACAAATGAAAATCATTCACAGCGGCGGCTTTAATTTGGAAGCTTGCAAGGAATACAAGCCCTTGATTATCTACAATGCCATCGACTCTCTCACCCGCATCATCCGCGCCCTGGCATCCCTGAAAATTGAGTTCCACAACCCCGACCGCGCCTACGATGCCGTGCAGCTCTTTGCTTTGACTGGTCCTGCGGAGAGCAAAGGGGAGATCACGCCGGAGCTGCTGGGGGTGATGAAGAGGCTCTGGGCCGATCCCGGGGTGCAGGAGTGCTTTCGCCGGTCCAACGAGTACCACCTGGAGGACAATGCTGCCTACTACCTGAACGACCTGGAAAGGATCGCCGCCTTGGACTACATCCCCACCGTGGAGGACATTTTGCGCTCCCGGGACATGACGACGGGGATTGTGGAGAACAAGTTTACCTTTAAAGAACTGACTTTCAAAATGGTGGATGTGGGTGGGCAGAGATCCGAGCGCAAAAAGTGGATCCATTGTTTTGAGGGAGTTACAGCAATAATTTTCTGTGTGGAGCTGAGTGGATATGACTTGAAGCTGTATGAAGATAACCAAACGGTAAGTGTGTCTGAGCTTTTTTTTGGTCCCTCTTGAGCACCTCATTACGGGGCTTCTGAGACAGTTTGCTCTGTTGCTGAACGCTGGTTCTGAATGGTTTCCATAGCTCGGCCTCCTAGGTTCCCTCCTGCTGCATTCATAGAAGAGCTTCACCTTCTAATTTAGTCAAGTCACGATGGCTTACTTAGATGAAAGATAAAGTAACTGCCTTTCAATGGGGGGGGGGATTTTCCCTGGGAATTTAGTAAAAAGGATGCTGCTAAAGGCAGGCCAATGGCAGCAGGGGAAGGGGCGAGGTCTTGGGAAGTGGGGGCTGCCCAGATGTCGAGGGGAATGTGTGGATGGGGGAGCCTCTTTTGCCAAGGAAAGCTCTCCCTATGAAAGGGGTGCAGGAGGAATTAGCAGAGGGTCTCCAGGGATGAAGAGGCTCTGCCCTGCAGATGCCAGCTAACAAGACTAGTGCAGTCTCACCTGGCAGGAAAAGCCAAAAACAGTGTGGGCCTTATTGCAGAAGAAGCACCTGCAATCTCCTAGTGCTTGTGATCGATCAGCCTTTTCCTTTTTACCAATAAAATGGAAAGACAATTCCTGCCTAAAGGATCTCATATCTGATTTTTACCTCACTTTACCAGTTGCTTTTCAGAGCAACTGAGTTTTCAAGAGCCATTTCATTAATTAATTATTTGTGCTTGCTCAGTCTGAATGTCCACAGCGTCTTTTTGATGTGTGTATATGTGTGAGTCTCCTACCAAAGGAGAGGAGGGACATAGTTTTTGGATGTGCAGCGGAGAAAATGAAATAATTCTACAAGTATGATCTCTCATTTACATGAAACTGATTTTGATTTTAATTATTAATTCAATAAATACTAATTTTTCATCCTGGCTGGGGAGTCTGGCCTTAGAATAGATAATAATAACAACAACAACAACAACAACAACAATAAAGTTGGAAGGGACCTTGGAGGTAATCTAGTCCAACCTCCTGCTCAGGCAGGAAACCCTATAACATTTCCGACAAATGGCTGTCCAGTTTCTTCTTAAAAACTTCCAGTGTTGGTGCATCCACAGCTTCTGGAGGCAGGTTAATTATTCTAACTGTCAGGAAATTTCTCCTTAGTTCTAGATTGCTTCTCTCCTTGGTTAGTTTCCATCCGTTGCTTCTTGTCCTGCCTTCAGGCGCTTTGGAGAATAGCTTGACTCCCTCTTCTTTATGACAAGCGCCCAGTGTTCAAGTCTGTCCAGATCCTCCTGTATCTTAAGCCTATCTTCTGGAGGGTTGGCTATTCCTGCCAGCTTGGTGTCATCTGCAAATTTGATGAGTTCCCCATCTATCCCCTCGTCCAAATCATTGATGAAGATGTTGAAGAGCACTAGGCCCAGAACAGAGCCCTGGGGCACCCCACTACTCACTTACCTCCATGTAGATGCGGTTCCATTGAGGACCACATGCTGAGTAGGGCCAGTCAGCCAGCTACGAATCCATCTGGTGGTGATGCTGTCTAACCCACATTTTTCTATCTTATCTCAAGTAGTAGGTTGTGGTCTACTTTATCAAATGGCTTACTGAAGTCCAAGTAAATTATATCCACAGCATACTTATAAATACATACATATTGTCAGACAGACATATATAGTCATACATACGTACTCAGATATGGAAAGAGAGATGAGGAAAATGTTGAGGGTTGAGTTCAGTAAAATTGGACAATTTTAAATAGGCAGGTTAAGGAACCAAGCAGTGAAGAAAGATTTGTCTGTGTATTGTGTCCGTATGTGTGTGCATATGCACATGCATGTGTGCTTGCAGTATTTTGTCTATCTAACTTTCAGGGGTGGGCAGGAAGCATCTTAAATACTGTGTTAAATTTCTTTTGAGTATATATGGTAATATCAGCTTGGAATTTGAGCAAACATAATTATGGAAATCTCTGGCTATATAAAAGTATATTGAGACTGTTGCTTTTACTCTCCCAAACTTGATTTTTATTGCCAATTTTCTTTGTTCTTCCAAAATCTTGCCTTGTTATAAAATTTATCTCTGGCAGCAACCTGCATCTGACATGCCTTCTATTATCCATCTGTTCTGATAGAGCTTCTGGACAACCCTTTCTGCGACCAATGAACTCCAGGAGCTGGATAGTACCTAAACTTAACGCACTGGAAATAGTTGTCCCAAGTTTGAGTTCCATGAGGTCAAGTCCTGGTAAATGCTTTGAATCCCATAGACCAGTGATGGCGAGCCTTTTAGAGACCGAGTGCCCAAAATGCAACCCAAAACCCACTTATGCATCGTCGGGTGCCGGGTGGGCGTGGCCCATTGACTGGGTGTGGCTACGGTGGTAATGGCAGACTGGGTGGGACCAAAAAGTTCAATCAATCAATTCCAACTTTGTGAGATCTTTTTTTTTTCCCACGAGAAATTGAAATTGATTGATTAATTGAATCTTTTTTTTTTTGTACACGGCAGAGGCCTACAGCGAAAAGCTTTTATAAAACCCAGCTGAAGGCCTAGGACTGGGGCAACAGCGCACGTGTCCACGGAGAGGGCTCTGAGTGCCGCCTCTGGCACCCGTGCCATGGGTTCACCAGCACTGCCATAGAATAAATCTGAGGAGTCCCAATAAAGCAGGGGTCTCCAACCCCCGGTCCATGGACCAGTACCGGGCTGTGGCATGCCAGCAACTGGTCCACACAAACAAGCAAAGCCCCATCCACAAGAAGCAGGCAGCACACAAAACCACACCCCCTCCGGTCCGCAAAAAATCCTCTCTCCACGTAACCGGTTCCTGGTGCCCAAAAGGTTGGGGACCTCTGCAGTAAAGGACAAAACCATTGCTTGGTGCATCTGGTGATCATTGCAATTCTACACAATCAGTATATTCTTATTATTTATTAAATTTGTTTGGCACCCATTTTGCCACAAGGTTACTCTGGGGTCTTTCAACGGTATGAGCCCTTCATTGATTATGGACTTTGAGAAAGATATTTACATTTCTTTAAATGATAACTTCTGGGGACAATTCAGTACAGCCCCAATTCCATTTGGCTCAGCCACATTCTTGTACCCCTCTGTCTATCTACACATCTCTAGAATTCAGGCTTAGAGGCCATGTGCACACGTCCAAGCCTGCCCTCTCTAGTTGGCATCTTCTTTTTCTGTTCTTCTGGTCACCTATTGGATATTTACTGGCTCTGAAATAGGAATACTTTCTGGAATTGAAGAAAGAGGTCAGGATTTCTTGGAATCGTTTCTGACCATCATTCAACTTGGGGTCCATAGAAACTTCTCTCTGCTTAATTCAGAGAGTGAGTGAGCAAAATTTCATTTTGAATCCTAATGTAGTTTAGAGAAAGCTTGCTGTGATCAGCATTGCATGGCCAATGCTCTTGCATATAATAAAGATGCTCTAGAATTACATGAGTAAGAAGAGATCAATGCAAGCAATATGAAAATGTTCGAGATTGTAGAAAGAAAATGTACCACCAATAGAAGAATATGTGTAGTTCACGGCTGAACTGTTGGGTCTGCACTTAGTTGTTTTCTTGCAGACATTTCATGACCCAAGCAGGTAACATCATCAGTGCAAACCCACTCCCTTCTAGCACTGATGATCTTACCTAATAGAGTCATGAAACGTCTGCAAGAAAAGCACCCGGCTCAGAGAGCATAAAGGACCCCAAAGAAAATATTTGGAGATTATGTGGAATCATAAAATTGAAAGCTGTCTCCTGCACAGTGCAGACTTCCTGATCAAGCATTCCAGTTGTCCCAGCACCTATCTGGGATGACCACTGGAACACATTCAGGAAAAGCAGGTGTCCTGTGGTGCAGAAAGACAGAGGTGTCCTTGAGAAATGAGAGGTTGGTAGCACAACACAAGTCCAAGATAAGTCTCGCTTCACTCAGATGTGGAGGTTGAATCTATCCTGGGCGCTGTCAGAATGGATCTGTAGCTGGCTGACAAACCGTACTCAACGAGTAGTCCCCAACGGCACTACATTCACATGGAGAGAAATAAGCAGTGAGGTACCACAAGGTACCGTCTTAGGCCCAGGACTCTTCAATATATTCATCAATGACTTAGATGAGGGAATTGAAGGGGAACTCATCAAATTTGCAGATGATACTAAACTGACAGGAGTAACCAACACCCCAGAAGACAAACTCAGGATCCAAAAAGATCCTGACAAACTTGAACAATGGGCCCTAATCCAACAAAGTTTCAATGTGGAGAAAAGCAAAGTTTTACATTTAGGCAGGGAAAAATCAAAGGTAAAATTACAGATTAGGTGAGACCTGGCTCAGAAACAGTGACTGTGAGAGGGACCTTGGAGTCCTAGTGGACAATCACTTGACTATGAGCCAGCAGCCGCCGCCAGAAAAGCTAATACAATCCTGGGTTGTATAAACAGAGGCATAGAATCAAGATCGCACGAAGTATTAGTACCAATTTATAAAACCCTAGTAATACCACACCTGGAATACTGCAGCCAATTTTGGTCATCATATCACAAAAAAGATGTTGAGAGTTAGGAAAAAATTCAGAGAAGAGCAACTATGATGATCAAAGGCCTGGAGACTAAAACATATGAAGAACGGCTGTGGGACTTGGGTTTGGCTAATCTAAAGAAAAGAAGAAATAGGGGAGACATGATAGCAATGTTCCAGTATCTGAGGGGCTGCCACAAAGAAGAGGGGGTCACATTATTCACCAAAGCACCAGAGGGCAGGACAAGAAACAATGGTTGGAAACTGATCAAAGAGAGAAGCAACCTGGAATTAAGGAGAAACTTCCTGACAGTGAGGACAATTAACCAGTGAAACAGCTTGCCTCCAGAAATGGTGGGCGCTCCATCACTGGAGATTTTTAAGAAGAGGCTAGAGAGTCACTTGTCTGAAATGGTATAGGACACGTCCTCCTGCTTGAGCAGGGGGCTGGACTAGAAGACCTCCAAGGTCCCTTCCAGCTTCCATTCCATTCCATTCTATTCATCCAAGAAGTTTCTTCCCTTCTGACTGAATGGTGGAAAAAGGAAGGATTTATATTCCTTGCAGTCACTATTCACACTATTCAGGTGACCCTGAGCACACAGATAAACGTCTGAGTGGCCTCAACAACTCTCAGAGAGAGTACTAACAACCAGATGACTGCAAGGAATATAAATCCTTCCATTCATTCAGAACTGAAGAAGCTTCTTGGATGAGAAGTGAAACGTCTTCAAGGAAAAAAAACTCCAGATGCCTCTTGAAAAAGCACCTTTGGGACGGACACCCACACCCACACCCACACTTTACTGTAAGTTTATGCCCTTGATGATTTCCAAAGTCATAGGCACAGTCAGAGGAAGGCAACCAGTATTGACTGGAGGAGCACCAGCTCATGCGTGCCAATTCTCATATAAAGTAATCAGCTTATGTCACTTGACCTTTAGTTCGGTAAAGGACCCTTTCTCTTTTCTAGAGCCAGAGAAAATTACAGCTGCACTTTCTTTACACTAAATGCCCAAACTTGAATATTTGGGATCGAAGAGCTTTTATAGACAATCTAGCAGAAATGTTTTGTGAATAATATAGCACTCACACTAATGTTTTTCACATTCCCTGAGCGAAAGAGAAATTGGCCAGACTGCATTGTGGTTTTGGTCAAGTGTGAGGAAACCGAGTCCTCTAGGTTAACCAGCTGCTAAGCCACATCTGGAGGGCGGCACTCCCAGTTGTGCATCCACTAAGAAGGTGAAGGCTTAGGTATGTACCTGAGGGAAATATTTGTGTCACTCATTATAGCCGCAAGCACAGTGTAGTACGTGATCATTATAATTTACACTGATGTACAAACAAATTAGTGTGCAGTTCTTCCCTTGAAATGCTGTTCGCTTTGCGCCACTCCCTGAAGTGTTCTCATGCCCTTTGCCGTGCCTTACAAATTAAAAATACATTTTCAGCATGGCTAGCTAGAAAATAGACTATTTGCTTTGCTCCACTATTATATTATGGCATTTGACAAAGTAGACAACAACCTACTTCTTGGTAACCTAGAAAAATGTGGGATAGACACCATCACCACCAGAGGGATTTGTAACTGGTTAACAAACCACATCCAACGTCTACTCCTTAGTGAAACTACATCTACATGGAAGGAAATAAGTAGTGGGGTACCCCAAGGTTCTGTTTTAGGTCCAGTTCTCTTCAATATCTTTATAAACGATTTAGATGAGGGGATAGAAGGGGAACTCATCAAATTCGCAAAGAACACCAAGCTGGAATAGCCAACACCCCAGAAAATAGGCTTAAGATCCAGATGGGCGCTCCATCACTGGAGATTTTTAAAAAGAGACTGGACAGCCATTTGTCTGAAATAGTGTAAGCCAGTGGTGGCGAACCTATGGCACACGTGCCAGAGGTGGCACATAGAGCCCTCTCTGTGGGCACAAGCGCCATGCCCTGGAGATGGCAACCGTCCCTCTTTAACCAGCCACCTGCTAAGTCACTGAGGTCCCACATGGCCAGATGCATCCCAGCACCCATGTGCTCGCTGGCCTCTGTGTGCAGGGGCCAATGATGTCAGGCAGCAGCCGCCCCGGCCCGTCTCACCCCGCAGGACAAGCCTCCTGCCCACCACCCCACCTGCCAGAGACCGCCTGGATCTCCCCCAACCCTGCCCGGCCCCCACAGGCGTCCCTCCCCACGAGCAACATCAAGGTGATCACGCCCACCTTGGCCACACCCACCCAATCTGCCATGACCACCACAGCCACGCCCACCCAGCGATAAATAAGTGGGTTTTGGGTTGCAGTTTTGGCACTCGGTCTCTAAAAGGTTCGCCATCACTGGTGTAAGCTCTCCTGCTTGAACAGGGGGTTAGACTAGAAGACCTCCAGGGTCCCTTCCAACTCTATGACAGTAGTGGCGAACCTTTGGCATGCGTGCCAGAGGCGGCACTCAGAGCCCTCTCTGTGGGCACGCGTGCCATTGCACCAGCCCCGCCTCCCCCCACAGCCCCCTCACCAGCAGCCCTCCTGGAGGAGAGTCACCCCGGGCATGGCCCGCACAGAGCAGTGTAGCCAAGGACATAGCTGGGCAGCAGGGACCAGACTCCGCCCTCACGCCCGATAGTGTGCAGCTGATGCTGTGGGGTGTGGATGGAGGGCGTGGCTGCCATGGCGCTGCAGGGCTGCCTGGGCGATCTGTGGCGGGCCATGGAGGCAGTGCATGGGTGGGCAGGGAAGGGAGCGGGTGGGGGCGGAGCAGACAGGGTGGGAGGCAGAGCAGGGGGTGGTTTTTGGGCACTCGGTCTCTAAAAGGTTCGCCACCACTGTTCTATGATGTTCTATATTCTATATTTCCAGCTAGAAAAAAAGACATGAAAGGGAGCAACACAACTCTGCATATAGGGCATCTTGACAAATTAAATGTTGAGATATCAAAACCAAACATGCTAGAATCCTGAAATAATTTATCTTCTATTTTCCTTGTCAGCTTCTGTTTTAGAAAATTAGAAAAGAGCCAGTGTACTGCTAATTTTTAAAAAGACCTGGCTGGGCTGATCCAGCCCAAGCTAGGCATAACTTCTCTGATGGATAGATGGATGGAGAGTGGGGTTCAGTTCAGTTCAGTGGGACCTGGAAAACCAGAGTAGAAATGAAACAAAAAACAAATCTTGCCAAGATATCACTGTTGGAAGGAAAGTCTTCATCATGGTTCATCCAAGCTGGGAATAAACATGGCAACTGCTTTGGGAAGAAGGTTGTAGTTTATTGGAGAGGAGAGCCAGACAGGAAGATGGTTCTGGCAGCAATAGAAGTGAAAAAAGGACTGAGCACATGTAGGAAGTAGGTTTTTTATACCCTCTGGAGCTTTTTGTTTGGAATTATTTCTTGTTCCTGTTTTGAGGCTATTTCCTGTGTCATGTATTCTGACCTGAGTTTGGGTGTGCCCTTTGGCCTTTGTGAGTTAATCCCACCATGTCCTGTCCCAGGTGGGGTATGCAGATTTTAGGTCTTTGTCTTCCTAATCTCCTAGCTCCAACTTTCCTGATGGTTTACATCTGCATTTGTACAGAACTGGTTTCTGCTTGTGGGAGGCAGACTTGGGGCTATTAAGAAAACTGGGCATGCTTTCCTGCTTCTTTAAGATCCCTGGAGAAAATATATTTTCCTGGCCTTTTAATATTTCCTTCTCTGAGGGGCTGACTTCCCACATCACATTTAGTGTAATTTATAGAGGTTTTTTCCCCAGCCCCAAATCATACCTGGACATGCTCCAGTATGTCAGTATCCTTCCTAAAATGCAACATTCAGTGTGCAATCTGTCCAGGAGAGAAGAGGTAGGAGCAGGGCTTGACTTGAGGGTAATGCTGCACTTCAGTTGCTGCGGCCTTGCTAGCTTCTGCCACTGTCCCAGCTTCTCAAGTTTCTCCAGAATCCTACTTCTATCCCTTTCAGTTCGTCTGTCTTTCTGCAAATACAACTTTTTGGTGGGACCCTGTGATATTTACACTCATGTTCTATTCCCTGTATATGTGCCTGTATGTAATCCTTTTAAAGGTCTACATCTCAGACTGCAGCATCTGTAAAGATGAGCAAGCAAGGTTATAAGGGTCTTGGACTAAAAAATAAATAAAAAGGAAGCATTGGAGGCATTGGGTGTGGTAGTCTGAAGAAACATAAACATTACCAACAAATGACTGAAGGACTGGCATGTAAAAGTGGAGGAGAATGGTGGTTCCACAAGAAGCAACGGGTGTCAGTTGCAAGGAAGGGAATCCACACAGGGCTTTGGGACAGGTAATCTAGTGGTACAGCCTTCGCACACCAGTAATAGTGTTTCCCCGAAAGTAAGACAGAGTCTTACTTTCTTTTTACCCCCAAAACCTCCACTACGTCTTACTTTCGGGGTACGGCTTATATTGGAGCCGGCTTTGGCACACGCACGCGGAGTCCGCCACAATCCCCTCTCGAATTACACCTCCAATTATACGGAGGTGGCCGCCGCCGCCTAAAATCCGCCCGCAGAGCGCGCGGGACCGGCGCGGGTCTGGGGCGACGTGCAGGCATGCTCTGGGCTGGCGGCGGCGGCGGCGGGGAAGGGAGGGGAGCGCCGGCTGCTCTTGCAGCGCCTTTTCGGCTAAGCGGCGGGGCAAGCAAGGCAACTCTTTCCAAACGCTCGCATCGGCGCAATGTACCTGTGGCGATTCCCTGGCGGGCCCTGGGCTAACGGGGCTGGCGGCCACGCGAGCTCTTTGCTCCGGCCTTTTCGCGGGGCAGGAAAGTGGGGCGAGCGCACTTTGGCGAGCGGCACCCCGGAAGAAGGTCGGCCGAGGGAGGCGGGAAGGAGGCGGGGAAGAGACGCCGAGGGGGGCAGCCGGACCTCCCCGCGCAAGCCGAGCCCCGAGCCTCTCCAGCCGCGCGCCGGGCCAGCAGGCTGCGCAGGGAGAGCCGCCGCCGCCCCAGCCGCCGCGGGCGAGGCTGGCTCGCCAAGCTCGGAGGGAAGGAGGCTCCCTCACTTGCTCCGCACACCCCCGCCGCCCTCTCGGCCCAGCGCGATGGGAAGCGGCGGGGCGAAGTAGCGGGCGTCGCTGCCGCGGGGGAAGGAGCCGGTAGAGGCGATGGGGCTGGCGTGGCGGGGGGGAGCGGAATCCAGAGCTTTGCGCTGCTCCCCTCCCCTCCCCTCCCTTCCCCGCCCCGCCGCCGCCGCTCACTCACTCACCCCGCCGCAGGGGGACGAGGGGAGGCGCACCGGGAACCTCTCCTTGGCGCAAGGAGCTTCCTTCTGGCTGGGGCAGCAAGAGACCGGGAAGAAAACCCGCCCCTCCAGCTCGCTCACTCACTCACCCGCCGCTTCGCTCGCGCTCCCTTTTCCGGCAACCAACCTCCCTTTCTTTTTTTTTCTTTTCCAATTGCAAAGTTAAAAGAAAGGGAGGTTGGTCGCTGGAAAAGGGAGCGCGAGCGAAGCGGCGGGTGAGTGAGGCGATGGGGCTGGCGTGGCGGGGGGGAGCAGAATCCAGAGCTTTGCGCCGCTCCCCTCCCCTCCCTTCCCCGCCCCGCTCCGCCGCCGCCGCTCAGTCACTCACCCCGCCGCAGGGGGACGAGGGGAGGCGCACCGGGAACCTCTCCTTGGCGCAGGGAGCTTCCTTCTGGCTGGGAGAGGTTCCCGGTGCGCCTCCCCTCGTCCCCCTGCGGCGGGGTGAGTGACTGAGCGGCGGCGGCGGGGCGGGGCGGGGAAGGGAGGGGAGGGGAGCGGCGCAAAGCTCTGGATTCTGCTCCCCCCCGCCACGCCAGCCCCATCGCCTCACTCACCCGCCTCTTCGCTCGCGCTCCCTTTTCCAGCGACCAACCTCCCTTTCTTTTAACTTTGCAATTGGAAAAGAAAAAAAAAGAAAGGGAGGTTGGTCGCCGGAAAAGGGAGCGCGAGCGAAGCGGCGGGTGAGTGAGTGAGCGAGCTGGAGGGGCGGGTTTTCTTCCCGGTCTCTTGCTGCCCCAGCCAGAAGGAAGTTCCCTGCGCCAAGGAGAGGTTCCCGGTGCGCCTCCCCTCGTCCCCCTGCGGCGGGGTGAGTGACTGAGCGGCGGCGGGGCGGGGCGGGGAAGGGAGGGGAGGGGAGCGGCGCAAAGCTCTGGATTCTGCTCCCCCCCGCCACGCCAGCCCCATCGCCTCACTCACCCGCCGCTTCGCTGGCGCTCCCTTTTCCGGCGACCAACCTCCCTTTCTTTTTTTTTTCTTTTCCAATTGCAAAGTTAAAAGAAAGGGAGGTTGGTCGCCGGAAAAGGGAGCGCGAGCGAAGCGGCGGGTGAGTGAGGCAATGGGGCTGGCGTGGCGGGGGGGAGCAGAATCCAGAGCTTTGCGCCGCTCCCCTCCCCTCCCTTCCCCGCTGCCGCCGCCGCTCACTCACTCACCCCGCCGCAGGGGGACGAGGGGAGGCCCACCGGGAACCTCTCCTTGGCGCAGGGAGCTTCCTTCTGGCTGGGAGAGGTTCCCGGTGCGCCTCCCCTCATCCCCCTGCGGCGGGGTGAGTGAGTGAGCGGCGGCGGCAGCGGGGCGGGGAAGGGAGGGGAGGGGAGCGGCGCAAAGCTCTGGATTCTGCTCCCCCCCGCCACGCCAGCCCCATCGCCTCACTCACCCGCCGCTTCGCTGGCGCTCCCTTTTCCGGCGACCAACCTCCCTTTCTATTAACTTTGCAATTGGAAAAGAAAAAAAAAGAAAGGGAGGTTGGTCGCCGGAAAAGGGAGCGCGAGCGAAGCGGCAGGTGAGTGAGTGAGCGAGCTGGAGGGGCGGGTTTTCTTCCCGGTCTCTTGCTGCCCCAGCCAGAAGGAAGCTCCCTGCGCCAAGGAGAGGTTCCCGGTGCGCCTCCCCTCGTCCCCCTGCGGCGGGGTGAGTGAGTGAGCGGCGGCGGCGGCAGGGCGGGGAAGGGAGGGGAGCGGCGCAAAGCTCTGGATTCCGCTCCCCCCCGCCATGCCAGCCCCATCGCCTCCACCGGCTCCTTCCCCCGCGGCAGCGACGCCCGCTACTTCGCCCCGCCGCTTCCCATTGCGCTGGGCCGAGAGGGCGGCGGGGCTGTGCGGAGCAAGCGAGGGAGCCTCCTTCCCTCCGAGCTTGGCGAGCCAGCCTCGCCCGCGGCGGCTGGGGCGGCGGCGGCTCTCCCTGCGCAGCCTGCTGGCCCGGCGCGTAGCTGGAGAGGCTCGGGGCTCGGCTTGCGCGGGGAGGTCCGGCTGCCCTCCTCGGCGTCTCTTCCTGAGCTCCGCCGTTTCCACCGGGTGTGCGTGTCCATCTTCCCTCCCCTCCGCCCCCGTGTTTCCCCGAAAGTAAGATATACGTCTTACTTTCAGGGTACGGCTTACATTAGCCGACCCCCTGACAACCCCGATACGTCTTACAATCGGGGGTGTCTTACTGTCGGGGAAACACGTACCAGTGAGCCAACTCCATCCTGAGCCTCCCAGGCTCTGCTTCCTGGGAGTCTGGATGGGCTGGGCTTCTGGCTTGCTCTCACATTCTTCCTGAGATAGAGTACTCTTGACTGGAGCCCTGTGCTGAAAGTCCTGGACTCCGGGTGTGCCTGTGTTTCATGGGTAACTCCACTTCGCCTCATGTCTTTGGTCTGTTCCTTGTGAATAAACTACAGGTAGTCCTCAACTTACAACCACAATTGAGCCCAACATTTATGTTGCTAAGTAAGAAAATTGTTAAGCTAGTTTCATCCCATTTTAGGACTTTCTCATCCCGCTTGTCAAGTGAATTATGCAGTTCTTAAAGTAGTAACCTGGTTGTTAAGTGAATCTGGTTTCCCCATTGACTTTGCTTTGCAAATGGGGATCACATGACTCCAGGACACTGTAACCGTCATAAATGTGAGTCAGTTTTCAAGCATCCAAATGTCATCAAATGATCATGGAAATGCTGCAATGATCATAAGTGTGAAAAATGTTCATAAGTCACTTTTTTCAGCGCTGTTGTAACTTTGAATGATCACTAAATGAACCGTTGTAAGTTGAGGCCAACCTGTATATGCTTGCAATCCATTCAGCATGTTGCGAAGCACCTCTCAAATTGTAATTATCCCTCTGCATTAAGACAACAAAAAGAATTATTTTCCATAAACTGCATAGAGACCCTGCAATTCTTGGCTTGCCAAAACTGACCTGTCTTTTCCTGTTTATACATGCTCGTTTTGTATGCCTCTGCTGCCTGCACATTCTTGGCAATCCCATTCCCAATATTCGGCATTGCACTGCTTTCCCCCTCCTTCAGTCGACTCCCTGGATCAGGTTTGCCAGGCATTTCCAAGCACATCCTTCCTAGTTCGTGGAAGATGCAATCCCTCTCTTGTCAAGGGTCCTTTATTTCAGAAGTGCCTCCTGTTCCTGAAGAAGCCCCACTGTTCCCATGTGGTCCGTCTGCAGGGCCAGTTGTCCACTTCCAGTATTCATTTCCGTCTGATCTGGGCCAGGTTCATCAAGATAAAGAAAACATCTCCTTTGCCTGCAGCTCCTTCACGATCATGCCCAGGGCTTCCTAGTCCCTGAAGCTGTGTTATCCGTTCCCTTGGGGATCAGCACTTGTGTGCCCAGGAAGGGAGCCTGTCTCTCTTCATATGCTCTCTGTCTAACAGACGGTTGCTGAGGACTCTGGTAGTAGGGAGTCTCTGATGCCCACCATCTGTCTGCTCTTCTTCAGGTCCGAGGCAAGAATCCCTTCCTTCTGCCAAGCTTCTAGAGTCCTCTCCCTGGGAAGCTGGGGATTGGGCCAGCTGCTCTTTCTTCAAGGTCCAGAAATGGAGGGATGGAATCTATTCTGAAGTTGGAGAGTTCTACCTGACATCCTCTGCCTGTGTATTATTTCTTCATTTTTATTCATATTCCTCATATTACTTCATTTCTCTCCTCTTTGACTTCTTTGACCTCCTTTTGTCTTCTGGGAAGCTTCTTGCTACCATTGTTCTCCAGAAGTGCTTCCTGACTGCCATACAAGAATTGCCCTAGCACACACCATCTTTCCTGATCAACTGGGGAATAGTTTTGACATGCTGTGCTTCTTCTGTTGCAAAAATAAATGTTTACTTTCCCCTGAGTTAAGGGAAAGTAAACATTTATTTTTGCAACAGAAGAAGTACAATAGTGTAAAATTCATCCTACTCACAGTAGCCCCAAAAGTGCTTTTTTCACGAGGCAACTGGACTTTCTTGGGGGGTTTTTTGAAGACATTTCACTTTTCACCCAAGAAGCTTCTTCAGCTCTGACTGGATGGTGGGGAATGGCAGGATTTATACTCCTTTGCATTCTTTTAGAGCAGTGTTTCTCAACCTTGACCATTTTAAGGCATTGCTGGCTGTGGAATTCTGGGAGTTGAAGTCCACATGCCTTAAAATGGTCAAGGTTGAGAAACACTGTTTTAGAGAGTCCCTGAAGGGATCTGTGTGGTCAAGGTCATCTGAGTAGTGCAAATGGGTGTGGAACTTTCTTGGAACTGTTGAAGGGACTGTGTTGTAGACTGGAGATAGATGATATTGTATCCCTCCCCCTCTGTTGACAGAGGGCTGTTCAATTTGGACATAGATGGCTTCTTTGACCCCTTCCTTTCAAACCAGGGGTCCTCTCTGTCAAGAATGTGGACTTTGCTGTCCTCAAAAGAGTGGCCTTTGTCTTTTAAATGCAGATGAACTGCTGACTTGTCCTAGGTTGTGCCAGGCGTTTAGGAAGTGGGAACACAGATGGGGTAAATGGGCTGTGGGCAGGCACTAGGGTGATGTGGAGGTGGTTGTAAATGAGGATCAGTCTGACCATGAGGGGTGCCAAGAGAGCCAGAACTTGGAGGGCCAGGCATGAGGACCATATTTTTCAAGTACCTTTGTAACTCTGAAAGGTGGGTGAAGGAATGGATGTAACCCAGGACTACTTGTATTTCCTTTGCGCTGAACTGCTACTTTCCAATGTTTCTTTGTAGTTTTTAAAGGAATCGTTACAGGAAGGCATTGTCTTTATCCTTAGCTGGTTCCACATTTTGGCATAATCAACACAAAGACTTTAGATGAGCTTCAAAAATAAACATCCTTTTTTGCATTCTTCTCCTCTTTTCATTATCCATCTTAGATTAATCCTCTGAAACCTGCCTGCGCATTTGGCATTTCTCCCTCTGTTTATGGATCTGCTTTTCTTCGTAAGATCTTAAGCTAAACCACATAAGAAACTTTTGCCTTCTCTTTCTTTCCCATCTTCAGTACAGCCATCATTTTTCCATCTTTCATTTCTTTGAAGACAGTTTTCAGGGTGTTAATGCATCTTTAAGCAGTTCAAAGCTTAATAATAATAATAATAATAATAGTAATAATAATAATAATAATAATAATAATAATAATAATAATAATAATAATAATAATAATAATAATAATAATAATAATAATAAAAAGTTGGAAGGGACCTTGGAGGCCATCTGGTCCAACCCCTTGCTCAGGCAGGAAACCCTATACCATTTCGGACAATTCATCGTCACCTTCCTCATGACCAGCTTGTTCACTGTCAACTGCATCCAGTTTCTAGCAGAGTTGGTTCCTGGTTACCTTCTCTACATACATAGGTTTCTGTCATTTTGTAATGCCATTTGTAAAATATTTCAGTATAGTGTTTCCAACTTCTCTCTAAATACATTGTCCTGTTTGCTGATCTTCTTGAATATGTTAACTTTTTTGCTTGACAGTTTGCCTCCAGACATTATCTTGCCTCCGCCTCCCCCTCCTTCTCCTCCTCCTTCTCCTCCTCCTCCTCGCTAAGGCTTTCATTTTTTTATTTCTCTGGCTATCACAATAGTTTATTTATTTATTTATTTATTTATTTATTTCTTAAATTTCTATACCGCCCCTCTCCCGTAGGACTCGGGGCGGTTTACAGCCCAATTAAAACAGATAATAATAATAAATATTTAAAAATAAATTAAATTAATACATGCCCTGAAAGCCACTTGAACCTTTTCATTTTCTATGGTGATCAATAAGCAAAGAGAATGACATGATTTTAAAGCAAACACTGCGGTCGTTAAGTGAACATCACAGTTGTTAAGCAATTCCATTGTCCACCATGGGCAGTTTTTGCCAGAAACAATGGCTCCTGCCAAAAAAAGGTTGCAAATTGTGGTCACGTGACCATAGTAAATACCGGTAGCTGTAAAAGCAGGCGGGTGGCTAAGTCAAGGACAGCTGCAGAGAGGGCCTGCTTCAGGTCCCTTCTGCTGCTGGTCCTCATTCAATGAAGCCTTCCTCAGCAGCCATCTGGACTGGCGATGAGCCTAGGGAGGTTGGTCACGAGAGCTGAATCAGGGGCCACTAAAGAAGCCGATCGGTCAGAATTACGCCTCCCCCTGCTTTTCAGCTGTGGAATTTGTGGGTCTTAGCGAGGGCCACAGTGGACACTCTGGGGTGGGCGGAGGATAGCTTGAAAGAAAAGGAACCACTTGCTCGATCCAGCACCTAAGCTTGAGGAGGCTGTGCCAGCCGATCTTTAGGGAATGAGGAGCTGTCAAATGCCCAAAGGGTGAGGGTTTTTATCAGCAGAAGGGTCGGTACCTGTCATTTTGAGGTAGACAACATAAAACCAAGTTTCTGCTTAAGATAAATGCCCTCCCTCCACATTTCTCTCTCCAATCCCAGGAAATCAGCAATTCTAGTTCCTGTCTTATTGTCTCCTCCATATTATCTCCTTTTGCTTCCACTCAAATATTACACGAGGCCTCCAGAAACCAAATGTTGCCCACTCCTTATTAACAACAAACCCTGAACAAACACCATGAACTTAAGATCAGTTATTAGGATTGGATGATATATTTTGAGTTGCCATGTAAGTATTATTTGGTGAAACATATATGGTAGCCTTATGCTTCATTAAAACACCTTTTGACGTCTAGTCATGGGCTGGGAATCCTAACTATTAAAGAACTCTCTCTAGAACCAGAGGGATTAATCAGAAATTTGCAAAATAATAAGCAGTTATGAGCCACGGTTGCTGAACTTTGCCAAATTAGATATTGAAAAGTATAGGGAGCCATGGCATAAAGAACTGTAACATCCAATATATGAATATCAATATAATCATCTATTTGAGCATACATGTCCATGGATTTAGAATTACAACTTAAAGGCTGAAAAGGCTGAATGCAGAGAAAGAAGGTGATATAGGAGAAGGAGAAGCAGGTCCTCATCTAATGGTTGCCAATCTCTCCTCCCAAAAAAACCCCAGAATGTCTGAGTCTACCTTGCCTCTTAAATCAGCAGTTGATAAGTATCACGCCTTAGTTGACTGGAACTCTTGACAAGCTCTATAACCCTTGATGGGGATATAACTGTAAGGCCTTTCTTTAAGGTCCAAGTTGTAAAGTGAATTAACAGGATCTGAGATACCTGATATGTCTTGCGTATCATACTAAGTTCATAAAGTCTTGTACCCAACTTGAGGGCACATGGAAGGCTAAGAAGCATTGCACCTGGTTAGTACTTGATGTGAACCTTCAGGAAATACTGCAATCAGTTTTGGTCACCATACTACAAAAAAGATGTTGAGAGTTCGGAAAAAATTCAGAGAAGAGCAACTAAGATGATCAAAGCCCTTAGACATATAAAGAACGGCTACAGGACTTGGGTTTGGCTAGTCTAAAGAAGAAATAAGGGAGACATGATACAGTAGCAGTGTTCCAGTATCTGAGAGGCTGCCACAAAGAAGAGGAGGTCAAACTATTCTCCAGCATGATGCCTGTAGAATCCACCGGTGGGTAATTATAGCCTTCCTGCTCAGAAGAGACTAAGTCAGAACTTTAGCCACGCCTCCCACTGGGAGTGTCCTCCAGTTTTTGACTTACCGTATTTCGCGCTCCATAGGGCGCACCTTTTTTCCTCCAAAAGTAGGAGGAAAAATCAGCTGCGCCCTATGGAGCGAAGATGCAGGCGGGGGGGGGAGACACTGGAGCAGAGGGGATGTGACGCAAGAAGGCATTCGGGAAGAAAGGCTTGTAGCCCAAAACAACCATGCCCGGGAGCTGAGCTGATTCTAAGCAGCCGGACTGAGGAAGCCGCGGGGGCGCCAGGCCAGGGAAGGAAGGCGAGCCAAGAAGAGCCAGTGAAGGCCCTGGGCTGCTACGGGGAAGGCGCCGGGGTTGTGGAAGAACCGACGCGGCAGCGCTGGGCAGGCAAGCGAGGGTGACTTGCGGTGGGAGGGGGAAGCGAAAGTGCCTCGCGCCACAGGAGCGACAGCCTTGGAACCGGCCTCCGGGGAAACGGCGGCGAGGCAACTGGCCGCCGAGTTTGCAGGACAAAGAGCTGCCAAGAGTCTCCGAGGGCGGCTTGAGTCACGCGAAGGGCGGCGGGGCGCACCCTGTAAGAAAATACCAGACCTGGAGGGAAACAAACCGGGTTGCTGCTCTAGAAACCCCGACACCGATGCACGCACGGATACTCACAGTTCGTAGGAACTGTATCTCGTCTTCCCCTCCTTCGCCCCCTTCAGCCATGGCTCTGGAAGTGTGGGGGGGCGGGGGGGCGCTCTGCTCAGCCTCCGATCGCCTCTTCAGCGGCAGCTCGCAGACTCACCTCAGCTCCTTTTCCCGATTGGCATTAGCATAACCCCCTCAACCCCGCCCACACAAGAGGGGCGGCAGTGACAGCAGCAGCAGCAGCAGCAGCAATCCCCCTACCTACGGTAAGCGCTTTCTTCTTTGGTCGCGTCCAAAGGGCGGTTGGAGAGGATGATAGTCGGTGTGGAGCAGACTTGTCCTGTAAAAGACAGGGCTACTATAGGCTCCAGTCTGCGTGCGTGTTTGAGGCGCTTCGCTTGGATAGAAGCCACTGCCCCTTTCCTGGTCATTAGGTTTCATGGGATTTACTTCCTAGATTGCAATACTAGGTTTTTTGCAGCTTAGATTGCATTTAACTCAGCTGATAAAAGTTGAAGTCCACAAGTCTTAAAGTTGCCAAGGTTGAGAACCCCTGGGTTACACCCAGTTGGAATGAAGAAGCAAGCTCCAAGAACAAAAAAAGTTCCCTTCTTTTAAAGCATAAATAAAGCAGTTTTTGATACATGTTCAGTGGAAAAACGTCAGCTAAAGCCCACATGCATCCTAAACAAATGCATGGTTCATTATAGTATTGTGGCTAATATTTTTTTTATGTCTGATGTGGTTGAGGAAATTGATTAGCAACATAAATTTTGGGCTCAATTGTTGTCAAAAGTTGAGGACTACCTGTATGTCTCTTAGCCCACTTTTTGGCTCAAAATATTTTTTTTCCCTATTTTCCTCCTCTAAAATTAGGTGCGCCTTAGCAGCAGGTGCGCCCTATTGAGCGCGAAATACGGTAGTCTGCAGCTCAGCAGAATGCAATTTTTGTGGCCCCTTAGCTAGTTTAGGCTTAGTGATTTAAATTAATTTATTCTGCTTCATTTTTACTTTGTTTTTTCAATCCAAACTTAATTAGATATTTCTAAAACTTTTTTCTACTTGATTGGATCCTAAATTTGTCTTCATTTGGCTGCATTCTTCAGGCTTTAGGCCTTTGGGCCTTAAGAGCCTAACAGGCTCCGTCTGGCAAGACTGTTTGTGGAACGTTTTCCTTCGTTCTCATTTAGCTGTTCGCCTGGCGATCGGCGAAACGCCTCTTCTCTCAGTCGTCCTACATCAGGAGAGGGTTTCTTTCTCCCTCGCAGCAGATGAAGCAGGCAGATCCGGATCGCAGCAGAGCTGCGCTACGTAATCGCAAGTGCCTTCTGAGTGGGGGGAAGCGATCCTGGTTGCCTCAGAGGTTTTCTGACTTGTTTAATCTTCCGTTCTTCTGTCTTTCGCCTTGCCTCAAGGCATTAGAGGGTGCGGTCGCCATTGACCACGTGTGTTTAACGCGGCTGCCATTTTGACGAATTAAGGCACGGCCACCATTTTGGAAGAGTTTGGGTGTGGCCGCCATTTGCCGGAGCACAGGAACGGAGGCCATTTGTAGGGACCTCGCGTTCCTCGCTTGCTGTGGGCCTGCTTATTATAATAGAGCCTGCTGAGTCAGGCCTTACCGGGGGGGGGAAAGAAGAGGTTTCTGATAGTCTGCACACCAAATGTGCAGGTTGTGTTTCAAAAAATTCACTTTTGTGGTGATCTATTGTCTTGCCTATATATATATATTCTGTCTATCTTTGAACTTTAGCTTGTATACTATTTTTCTCCTTGCAGTTGATTTGGGCGATAAGGAAAGTTTTACACCACCGGTTACTGACTTAGTTTGTGGCCTTTTGCCACTCGGCCTTGCAGACAGTTCTAGGAATCTGTCTGGCTGTCCTTGCCATTGCAATAGTCCAGAGCGAGGGTCGCCTTTCCCATCTCTGGCAAATAGATCTGCGTCCTTGGGTTCCCCCCACCATCTAGGTATCCCTTGCCCGGATTATCTAGATAGCATGGCAGACAGTTCCTTGCCCCAGGCACCCCCTCATACTAAGAAAGCACAGATCTATTGATTTGGATGCGGGGGGGGGGCAAGAAGAAAGCTAAAACAAAGCACTTGTCTACAAAGGAGCCATCGAAGGCAGCCGAGCGAGAGGCCACGAGGAGACACCAGGCGCTGGAGAGGGAGTTCTCCAAAGCCCAAAGGCTCAGGTCCAGTGGAACTGAAGTAGTTTCCCCCACTTCATTGGACACGCCTATTCCATTTGAGCCGCAATTTGCACCTGTACAGGATGCCCCTAGGGCAGTGGTTCTCAACCTTTTTCAGGTTGAGACCCCACTTGCCCCGCCCATGCGCGGCATGACCCTGGCGCGCACGCGCGTGTGTGCGCGCCTGCCAGGGCGATCCGCGCATGTGCGGCTCGCGCGCGATGAAAAAAAACCAACAAAATGGCGGACCGCGACGGCCCGATCCGCGCATGAGCAGCACGCGCGCGACGGCCCGATCCGCGCATGCGCAGTGCGCGCGCAATGAAAAAAAATGGCGGACCGCAACGGGCTGATCCGCGCATGTGCGGCGTGCGCGACGGCCCGAACGGCGCATGCGCGGTGTACGCGCGATGAAAAAAACAAAAAAAACCAAAATGGCGGACTGCAGTGTCCGGCAACCCCCGCGAAACGGTCGTTCGACCCCAAATGGGGTCGCGACCCATAGGTTGAGAACCGCTGCCCTAGGGCATGGTCTCCCCGGGGGGGAAACAGAGCAGGTTGGTACCCCTTGCTCAACATCATCTTCACCTGTGCAACAGGGTTCTGCAGCCATACATGCAGAAGCAGGGGGCAGTTCCAGAGATCAGCAAGATCTGTGGTCACAACAATTCCACACCTTTATGCAACAAGCGTTCGATCAATTTATGTCTTCCTCTAGGGGTCAACCTCCTTCTCAACACCCTTTGCCTCCTCCTGTGCCCCATTCCCAAGGGAACGGGCCACAGTCCCAGGTTCTGGTATCTCAGAGGCCTCTTCACAATTAGGAGAGGAAGACACGCCATTGTCGGAGGATGAGGAGGCAGCGCCTGAACAGGCATCAACTTCGGGGCTCTTTGACCCCTCCTTGTTTCGGTCCCTCCTTCTTAAGGCCTGTACCACAGTCAACCTTTCTTCGGCGAAGGATGACAAACCTTCCACCTCTGATGACCAAGAATCCAACCCCTTGTTTGCTGAACAGGTGGCAGAGGACAAACAGATTCCTTGTCCACGGGTTTTTCGTTCTACAGTGGAGAAACAGTGGGTCTCTCTGGCGACGGTGCCCTCTCCCAACAATACGGAGAAGAAACTGTTCAATGTTTCCTCCTCATTTGCGTCGCTCTTGGACGTGCCCTCTGTGGATGCTCCTTTAATTTCTCTTTTTTCCACTTCCACTATTCCAGGGGATATGGCTGAGGCCCTGAAGGCTGAGGACAAAAAAATTGAGTTCTCTCTTCGTCAAGCTCACCAATCCTCGGCATGGGCCATTAGAGCTGCTACCTCAGTTTCCTTTTTCGCGAGGGCATCTATCATGTGGCTCCGTGAACTGCAGTCCCTCGTTCCGCCTGAGCAGGTACGCACTCACCAAACATTGAGTAAATTATTGGCAGCGTCTGAATACATGGCAGATTCTTCTCTCTATGCCACCAGGTATTCAGCTAGATCCATAGCGGTGACAGTGGCCTCGTACAGGCTACTTTGGCTCAAACAGTGGCGGACGGACTTAAAGTCCAAATGGCGTCTTTCCAATTCCAAGTACACTGGCTCTCATTTATTCGGGCCTATCCTTGAACCACACATTATCGAAGGGAAAGATAAACGCAAGATCCTAGCACATCCATCCAAGAAATTGGATAGGCGTCCCCAGCAGGAATTCCATAGACAGGGTTTCCGCCCAAGCGGTTCCTGGGAATGGAGACAGCCCTTTCGGAGCGGGCAGTCCTGGGATTGGTCCAGAGGCTCGCGATCCTTTCCCCCCAGGCAGGATCGCCAACAGGACCGCCAGAACACAGCCAAGGGCCATTTTCAATCTAAACGCCCCTTCAGGGGTGCCGGGGGCCGTCCATACAGGCGGTCAAAGTGACGCCAGGGACAACGCTCCCATAGGGGGGTCGCTTGGCAATGTTCAGCGACGTCTGGGAGCTCACCACCATCGACTCTTGGGTCAGAGATACCATAAAACACGGTCTAGCCCTAGAGTTTTACTCTCCCCCTCCAGGTCGCTTCATAAAGTGCCCCGTCTCACGGAACCCATCCAAAGCAAGATTGGTGGCATTGGCCATCTCCCATCTGGTAGAAATCAAGGCAATAGAGCCCGTGCCAAGGGGACAGGAAAGACAGGGGTTCTACTCCATTCTGTTCGTGGTTCCCAAGGCCTCAGGAGGATGGAGAGCAATTCTCGACTTAAAGGGTCTAAATCACTTTATAATCTACAGAAGGTTCAAAATGCAGTCCCTAAAATCCATATTAGCCAGCATCAGAAAAGGGGACTTTCTCTCATCCATAGACCTAACAGAGGCATACTTACATATTCCCATTCTTCCGGACTACCAAAGGTTCCTTCGTTTTTGCTATGTGCACCGGCATTATCAATACAGGGCCCTTCCCTTCGGCCTGTCCTCGGCCCCATGAGTATTCACAAAAGTTTTGGCCGTCTTGGCGGCTTACCTCAGAACGTTGCCAGTGCGCGTACAATGCTATCTGAACAACATCTTGGTTCAGTCCAGTTCCCTCCAGTCGGCCCAGGCAGACATACAGGTCACGTTACATACCCTTCAAGTTCACGGATTTTTGGTGAACAAAAAGAGCCATATCAATCCCACAAAATGACTGCTTCATCTAGGAGCGATCATAGATTCCGATCTCTGCACGGTTTATCTTTCTCAGGAGCGTCGGGTCAGCATCTGACAGCTCGTGCACAGGATTCGGAGACAGAGATCAGTACCTCTGGTACAGCTGTCCCAACTTCTAGGAAAGATGATTTCGTGCATGGGGATCGTTCCGTGAGCCAGACTCCACTCCAGGAACCTTCAATGGTTCCTCCTCCCCTTCCAGAAAAAGAACCTCAGTTCGTCCACCAGAAAGGTCAGAGTTCCTCATCACATCCTCCTATCTCTTCTGTGGTGGATATCGTCAGCAATGTCCAAAGGGACTACAGATGCTAGCCTGTTCGGTTGGGGCCCATCTTCAGACCCATCTCGCCCAGGGTCAGTGGTCAAGACGGGAGTTAGCACACAACATAAATTGGCTCGAACTCAGAGCCATACATTTAGCTCTTCGTCACTTTTCCTCTCTAGTCGCGGGTCGTCATGTCCTGGTCCTAACAGACAATGTGGCGGCCAAGGCCCACATAAACAAGCAGGGAGGGACCAGATCATGGGCACTCATGCAGGGGGCCCTGGATCTGGGCCTGTGGGCAGAGTCCGTTCTGGGTTCCATAAAAGCGGAACACATATCAGGGGAAGCAAATCGCCAAGCAGACTCCCTGAGCAGGGTGACAGTAGATCACTCAGAGTGGAGGCTGGACCCGATTCTATTCAGAGAGATCTCGACCAGCTTTGGCCGTCCACATCTAGACCTCTTCACATCTCCGATGAACGCCCAACTTCCCCGGTTCTTCTCCAGGTTTCCAACAAGGGGAACGGAGGGAACGGACGCTCTACGGTGCAAGTCGCCGGAGGGGCTACTTTACGCCTTCCCTCCCCTCCCGTTGCTGCAGGCAACAATTCACAAATTAATTCTGGAAGGGGCGGAAATAATATTAATTGCTCTGCATTGGCCACGGCGTCTGTGGTTTGCAGACCTAGTAATTCTCCAGCATGGTGGATGTAGAATCCACTTGATTGGGTTATTTCAGCCTTCCTGCTCAGAGAGACTAAGTCAGAGCTTTAGTCACGCCTCCCTTTGGGTGTGTCTTCCCAGTTTTGACTTAGTCTTAGGCTCAGCAGAACGCAGGTTGTATTGGCTCCATAGCTTTTTTCTCTTTAAATCAGTCTAATTGGATTTTTCTTAAGAATAATTTTTTTCTAAATTTTCTAAATTTGAGAGGTTCTGGTTTTGGCAATTAGGCAAGGACTCTGTCCTTTTTTTTTTTTTTAGGATCGGAGCCCTGTGGGCTCTGAAAGAGCTCTGCTCCCCCCTCCCCTTTTCTCCGGCCTTCAGGCTTCTTCAGCTGGATCCCCGGGTACTCCCCATATCCGATCCGAGCGGCTACCTGCGATCGTGGTCCTCCACTCCCTTTACCGGCATTTTCCTCGGAGATCTTCACTCCCAGAGGAGTTGCACGAGGTTTCAGATGACTTTTCCCTCCGGTTTTTCGGCGGAGCTTCTCAACGAACTGCAAGTTTCTTTCGCTGTGGCGGGGAAGCGGGCGGCTCCATTCACTCGACCCGGCCCGAAATTCGTTCTCCTTCTCCCCTTTGTTGCCCTCGTCGTTGTGGGGAGATACGGGAGTCGCGGCCGCCATTTTGACCGCGTGGTCACCAGGCGGTCGCCATTTTGGGGAGGCCTATAGGCGGACGCCATTTTGGGCCCTAAGGTTCAGGCCTACTAGGCCGGTTTAATTTCTTGCAGTTTGCCTTGACTTGTGTTGACAAGTCCGAACGGGGGGATTATTTCAGTATTCACAGTTAAAACTGTCTGAGAGGTATAGGCGGATGCCTCTTGACCTCTGGAGTTTTTAAGGCCGGCTAGGCCAGATTCTTGTTGTTGGCCAGGCCCTTGTTGACAGGGCAGATCGGATTTACCCATATATATGTGGTTATATTATTGAAAAAAAAATAAAATAAAATATAATTATTATAATAATTGTTGATTAAGGAACAATAGTTAGTGGATTGGTATTGGATACAGGTCTCCAGACCAACGATTGGAGTGGGGAGTTTGCTTGACGACCTGTTTCTGTTAGCTGTGGCCTTTAGCCACCAGGCCTATTCAGACAGGATTAGACTGCTGTCTGACTGTCCCTGCCTTTGCCAAGGCTCAGTGTGAGGATCGGTTGCGCTCCATCTCTGACCTTGATCTGCGTGCTTGGGTTCCCCCCACCTCTAGATAACCTTGGACGGCTCTATCTAGACAGCAATGGCAGACAGCCCTTCGCCTCAGACAACACAAGTCTCTGGTATACCCCCTGCACAGCCAAAGCGCAGATCTACTGAATTGGAGGCAGGGGGGAAGAAAAAGGCCAAAACCAAACATTTATCTACTAAGGAGACTTCAAAAGCAGCTGAGCGAGAGGCCTCAAGGAGACATCAGGCACTGGAGAGGGAATTCTCCAAAGCACAGCGGCTCCTATCCAGTGGGGCTGAATCGGTTCCCCCTGCCCCACTGGATACTTCCTCCCTGGAGCCTCCTTTTACCCCTGTGCAACAAGCCTCGTGGATCAGTTCTCCTCTGGGGGTAACTGAACAGGTTGGTCCCCCTCACTCCTCTTCACCTTCCATCCATCAGAGCCCTGTGGTTGCTCATGCTCTAGTGGTGGTTGGGGCTGCTCCCAGGGATCAGGGGGAGATGTGGTCTCACAGACAATTTCAGGCATTTATGCATCATGCCTTTGTTCAATTCATGTCTTCCTCCAGGAGTTCCCAGGTTCCTTCCCAACAATTGCCTTCCCCTCCCAGTCCTTCGAACATCTCTGAATCCTCCTCTCAATTAGGGGAGGGAGAGTCTGTGGATCTGGCCATAGCCAACACGCCCATGTCAGAGGATGAGGAGGCAGCACCAGAACAGGCCTCTACCTCGGGTCTGTTTGACCCTTTCCTCTTCAAATCTCTTCTCATGAAGGCTTGCAACACCACCAACCTGACTTCAGTTCAGGAGGAGAGGCCTTCTACCTCCGCCGAACAGGAGTCTAATCCTTTATTTGCGGTGAAGGTTGTTGAACAAAAACAGATTCCCTGCCCACTGATTTTTTCAGATGCAGTGGAGACTCAGTGGTCCTCTCTGGCCTCTGCTCCAAAGGAAAGCAGTATGGAAAAGAAGCTGTATAATGTTTCTCCTTCTTTCACTTCTTTATTGGAGGTTCCATCTGTTGATTCCCCTTTGATTTCTCTGTTTTCTACTTCCGCCTCTCCAGGCGACACTGCAGAGGCTCTCAAGGTGGAGGACAAGAAGTTCGAGTTCTCCTTTAGACGAGCTCATCAGGCCTCGGGGTTGGCCATAAAGTCTGCGACATCTGCCTCATTCTTCGCCAGGGTAGCCATCATGTGGCTTCGTGACCTTCAGGCCTCGGTTCCCCCGGATCAGGTCAGAGTACACCAGACACTAGTCAAACTGGTGGCAGCCGCCCAGTACATGGTCGATGCGGCTCTACATTCGGCCAAGTGTTCGGCCAGATCCATCGCCGCCACTGTGGTTAAAGCAATGGAGAACCGATCTAAAGACAAAATGGAGTCTTTCCACTGCCAAGTACGTCGGCAAGGAACTGTTTGGCCCAGTCCTTGATCCTTTCGTGGTTGAGGGTAAGGACAAGCGCAAGGTCATGGTTCACCCCTCTAAGAAGTCTGACAGGCGCCCTCAGCAGGAGTTCCGCAGGCAGTCCTTCCGTCTTCTGGCTCTTGGGAATGGCGACAGCCCTTTCGGGCAGGGCAGTCCTGGGATTGGCCCAGGGCTCACGTTCCTTTCCTCAGAGACAGGATCATCAACAGGACCGCCCGAACAGTGGAGCCAAGGGTCAGTCACAGGCCAAACGTCCCTTCAGAGGTTCAGGAAGTCGTCCCTACAGACGCTCCAAGTGACGCCAATAGGGTCATCCCGATAGGGGGATGCCTGGAACAGTTTTACCAGGTCTGGGAGCAGACCACCTCCAACTCTTGGGTCAGAGACACCATCAGACGGGGTCTGGCTCTCGAGTTTTAGTCGCTTCCCCTCGACCGCTTCCTACAGTGTCTGGTATCGCCAAACCCCTCAAAAGGTTCAAAATGCAGACCCTAAAGTCCATCCTGGCCAGCATCAGGAAGGGAGATTTTCTCTCCTCCATAGATGTCATGGAGGCTTATCTCCATATCCCAATTTCCCAGGAGCACCGCAGGTTCCTGCGCTTCTGTTACGCACACCGGCATTATCAATACAGGGCTCTTCCATTTGGCCTGTCTTCGGCTCCAAGGGTTTTCACGAAGGTCCTGGCAGTGTTGGCGGCCCACCTATGGATGAAGCCGGTGCGCGTCCAGGGTTACCTGGACGACATCCTTGTCCAGTTCCGGTCCCTACGATTAGCAAGGTCAGATCTGGCTACCACCATTCAAGTCCTACAGGATCATGGCTTTTCTGTGAATTTCAAAAAAAGTCACACAGTTCCCACAAAGCGGCTCCTCCATCTAGGAGCCCTGATAGACTCCGACCTTTGTAGGGTCTACCTCTCCCTGGAACGCCGGGTCAGCATCCGGAAATTAGTATCCCAGATTCGGGGGGCAAGGACGGTTCCTCTGGTCCAACTGTCCCAGCTCCTGGGGAAGATGGTATCTTGCATGGGGATAGTCCCGGGGGCAAGACTGCATTCGAGGAAACTTCAGTGGTTCCTTCTCCCCTTTCAGAAGCGGAACTTCAGTGTCTCCACCAGGAGGGTCCAGGTTCCACCCCACATTCTCTCATCCCTCCAGTGGTGGACTTCTGCAGCGATGTCCAAGGGCACCATCTTCAAGGAGCCCTCCAGGCTCGTCCTGACCACAGATGCCAGTCTGTTCGGCTGGGGGGCCCACCTTCAGAACCACTTGGCACAGGGGCGATGGTCCAGGGTGGACCTCAAACAAAACATAAACTGGCTGGAACTCAGGGCGATTCATTTGGCTCTCCTTCATTTCTCCTCCCTAGTGTCAGGGAAGCACGTGTTGATCCTGATGGACAACGTGGCAGCCAAGGCTCACGTCAACAAACAGGGAGGGACACATTCCTGGGCTCTCCTGCAGGAGGCCATGGAACTAGGGTTATGGGCAGAGGCCAACTTGGGCTCAGTCAGAGCAGAACACATCTCGGGAGAGGCAAACTGACAGGCAGAGTCCCTGAGCAGGGCGACTGTGGACCACTCGGAGTGGCGCCTAGACCCGAGACTGTTCGAGATGATCACGAGCAGGTTCGGCAGGCCATGCCTGGATCTGTTTGCCTCTCCGTCCAATGCCCAGCTCCCCAGATTCTTCACCAGATATCTGGCAAGGGGGGCCGAGGGGACGGACGCTCTCTGGTGCAAGTAGCCGGAGGGTCTGCTTTATGCCTTCCCTCCCCTGCCCCTATTACAGGCCACCATTCGCAGGCTGATCCTGGAGCAGGCGGAAGTAATATTGGTTGCTCCATATTGGCCGCGACGCCCGTGGTTTGCAGATCTAGTGGATCTGTCCCTGTCTCCTCCGTGGAGGTTTCCTCCAGACCGAGTAGCTCTCAGCCAGGGGGGAGCTCCAGCACCCAGACCCCCAGTGGCTTCAATTAGCCACTTGGCACTTGAACGGGAGAGTCTAGCTAAACAGGCCTATTCCTCGGGGGTGATCTCTATGATTCCGGCTTCTAGACGCCCTTCGACGAACCGAGTCTATGATGCCACATGGAGAAACTTCTGCCAGTGGTGCATCTCACACAAATTGGACCCCCTTTCAGTTAGTCCCCAATATTTTAGATTAGCTGTTGGAGGGCATTTCCAAGGGCTTGTCCACTAACACCGTAGGCAGGTTGCTTCCCTGTCCTCGGTCCTCACTTGTGACAATCTGGGTCCGATTTCACATCACCCAGCTATCTCCGCCTTTCTCAAGGGGCGGCCAATTCTAGTCCTCCCACAGTACATAGATACCCTTCTTGGGAGCTTCCTACTGTGTTGCAGGCCTTAACCACCGCTCCTTTCGAGCCTCTCCAGTCTTGCTCTGCATTTTCTCTCCTTGAAGGTTGCCTTCTTAGTTGCAATCACTTCGGCCAGAAGGATTTCGGAATTGGCCGCCCTCTCAGTCAGAGATGATCTCTGTACCTTTCATGAAGACAGAGTGGTCCTTAAATTAGACCCCTCTTTTATTCCCAAGGTGGACACCGGTTTTCATAGGTCATTGGATTTAGTTTTGCTAAGTTTCTGTCCAAATCCTTCTCACCATCTAGAACGCCAGTGGCACAAGCTGGATGTACGCAGGGCTCTGCGTCTTTACATCAAGCGTACTTCGACTTTTCGCAAGTCGGAGGCCCTGTTTGCCTCTTTTCAGTCCTCTGCCATGGGCAGGAAGGTCTCTTCTTCCACCATTGGCAGGTGGATCAGGGCTTGCATTGCTAGGGCCTACGCATCCCAGTCACTTCCAGTCCCGTCTCGTATCACAGCTCGCTCCACGCGCAGCGCAGCGACCTCTGCGGCCTCGTCTACCCAGGCCTCTGTGGAGGAGATTTGCAGGGCGGCATCTTGGTCGTCTCCATCATCTTTCATTACACACTATAAGATCGATAGGTTTGTCACGGCGGACGCCGCATTTGGCAGACGGGTTCTTCAACAGGTTGTTTCCTCTAGGGTGACACCAGCCTAGACCTTCCCTCCCTTAGGGACATGGGGGGGGCTTTGGTATGTCCCAATCAAGTGGATTCTACATCCACCATGCTGGAGAAGGGGTGTTGTCTTACCTGAACGCCTTTTCTCAGCATGGTGGTGTAGAATCCACACCCTCCCTTGGATAGTTGTCTACGCTTGTGTGTTGTCATTTTTTCTTGTGTATTTTGGAGTCATTGCGTCAGACTTTGTCAGGATCCTTCGCCTCGTCAAAACTGGGAAGACACACCCAAAGGGAGGCGTGACTAAAGCTCTGACTTAGTCTCTCTGAGCAGGAAGGCTGAAATAACCCAATCAAGTGGATTCTACACCACCATGCTGAGAAAAGGCGTTCAGGTAAGACAACGCCCCATCTCTCGCTTTCGCCACCGTGGAAGATTCCCCCGGACCGAGTGTCTCTCAGCCAAGGGAATCTTCAACATCCGGACCCACAGTGGCTCCAGCTAACCGCTTGGCACTTGAGTGGGAAGGTCTAATCAGACAATCTTATTCGTCGGGGGTGATCTTGATAATCCAAGCTTCGAGACGTCCTTCGACTAACAGGATATATGACACCACATGGAAGAACTTCTGCACGTGGTGTACTAAACAAAACCTTACACCTTTTTCTGTTACTATCCCCAACATTTTGGAGTACCTCTTAGAGGGCATAAATAAGGGACTTGCACTCAATACCATCCGTAGACAGGTGTCGGCCCTACAAACGGTCCTTTCCTGTGATAATCTTGCCCCTTTATCACAACACCAGCTGTAAGTGCCTTTTTAAAGGGAGCAGTTAATGTTAGGCCACCTGTAGTTCATCGCTTTCTGTCCTGGGACCTGCCCAAGGTCCTACAGGCATTGACTTCACCGCCATTCGAGCCCCTTGGTTCTTGTTCGCTTCGCTACCTCTCTTTGAAGGTAGCTTTTCTGGTGGCTATCACTTCTGCCAGGAGAATTTCAGAGTTAGCCGCTCTTTCAGTTCACAGTAATTTGTGTACCTTTTCCGAGGATAGGGTCATCCTGCGTTTGGACTCTTCCTTTGTTCCAAAGATCAACACTTGGTTCCATAGATCACACGACCTTATTCTTTATTTATTTATTTATTTATTTATTTATTTATTAGACTTATAAGCCGCTCTTCTCCAGGGGACCCAGAGCGCACAATTCACTTGGACATTGTGTTGCCCAGGTTGTCTGTTCAGTCTGGGATTTTATTATGGAATTGTTCTCCAATTACCCTTCTAGTTGTTTTTTTTCTTTCAGCACTGCTCTTATTGTTACTTGTATAAAATGTCCATCCTCTGACAAAAATTAAAAAAATAATAAAAAAGAAATAAATTAATTTTAAAAAACCCCCAAAAGCAAGAAAACAAACTCAAAGGGCAGACTCGAGGGGGCCCTCAGTCTGTTTCGGCCATCCTCTTTCTCTGTGGGCTTTGCCTCGGAGCAGGAAAAGATTAGGGATTAATTGATGGTTGTCGTGTTTTCAGGGTAATCATTTGCTTGCAGTTACTGACTCAGTTGCCAATCTGCATCTTGAATTGCCATCCTTCTTGCTGGAAGATCTGCCTGGCTTTCTTCCTCCTCACTTGCCTTTTTGTAGTATCTTTCCCTATGAAGAATTCTGGGACATTGGAAAGCGTGGTTGTGTGTTTTGGTCAGTTCCATGAACAATATTACCCAATTCTGGAAATGAGCTATGTTGCTTCATAGAGCAACACAGCTCGCATTGCTTCCTACAATTTCCTGTAACAATCTTTATGGGAATTTGTTAGAGAATTTTTATTTCTCTGTTGGTGAAAATAAATCAGAAGCTCTCACAGTTGACTGCATTTAGCTGATTCAAATAACCTCTTTATATTCATATCAAAATATTTACAATATCATACATTCTTCTTTACAGCAACATAGCAGAATGAAGACTTCTTACAGAGAGATACAGAGACAGACCTGAGACTGAATATAAAAAATCCAGCTCCTAACTCAATACCTTTTTTGCACAGACTCAGCAGCATTTTTCTCACATTGGCTGACTAAGTTACCACATGACTCTTCCTGCTCACTCCTCCCTTCATGACAGGAAGAGACATCAGACCTATTGACTTAATACATTCTCCATAGTGAACACCACCCAATGGTTTAGTCATCATGTCTGCCAAATTATTCTCAGAAGACCAATGATGTAAACTAATCAATTTTCCTTTTACAGCTTCCCTGACATTACAATACTTAATGTCTACACATTTACTTCTGTTCTTCACCCTGTCACCAGTTGCCATTTTTATACAGGCAGCATTGTCTTCAAATACCTTTACAAATTCTTTTACATTAATATTTAAATCTTGCAACAACTGTACATACCATGTTACTTCAGAACACAATTCAGATAAAGCAATAAACTCTGCTTCCGCTGTTGAAATAGCAACAGTTGTTTGTTTTCTGGACTTCTATCCAATCAGAGTCCCTCCAAACAATATTATAATCCCAGAATTTGATTTCCTTGTGTTTATGCCATTTGCATAGTCACTATTGACATAACACTTTAATTTCAATTACTCAGTAATCTGTATTTGAAGACCCAAATTTATAGTTCCCTTTAAATATCTGAGAACCCTTTTTACACCCATTCAATGTAACTTTGCAGGTGCAGCAGTAAAACGACTCAAAATGCTTACTGTGCAAGCTATGTCTGGTCTGGACCACTGTGATAGATATAACAAACTCCCTGTTGCTGAGTGATATATTTCTTGATCACAGGTTTCACCTTTGTCCGCACTTAAACTATTATAAAAATCCGTACTCATGGGTGTGGGAGCAATATTGCTATCTTTCATATTATATTTTTCCAATAACTGCTCAATTTTTCTCCTTTGACTGAGAATATAACCACCTTTTTCATTTTTCTGTATCTCTACACCGAGATAATTTTTTATTTCTCCCAAATTCTTTAATTCAAATTTCTTTCCTAATTTATCAGCAAATTCCTTGACTTGTGATGCATCCTTTGAGATGAAGCAAAGATCATCCACAAATGATAACAGTAGACAATTTCCTTCTTGTGACTGTCCAGTATATATACAATTATCTGCTTTGCAACTCTTAAATCCAAGACCCTTTAAAGCAGTATTTAAACAGATATTCCAGTTTCTGGCTGACTGCTTCAGCCCATAAATAGCCTTGTTTAATTTATACACCATGTTAGGTTTTGCAATTTCATATCTTGGTGCTTGGATCATATAAATTTCTTCCTCTAACTCAGCATTGAGGAATGCAATTGTGATATCAAAGTGCCAGATTTTATGCTTATATGCCGCTGCCAACGCCAGTGCTAATCTTATACTCTCACTTTTCACAGTTGGCGCAAATACTTCATTGTAGTGCACATTCTTTAATTGTGAAAAACCTTGTGCCACTAACCTGGCCTTATACTGTACATCATTATTTGGAAATACCTTTTTCTTATATACCCACTTACAACCCACAGCTTTGGTTCCCTGTGGCAAAGTCACTGATTTAAATACTTCATGGTCTCCCATGGATTTCATATCTTTATCCATGGCCTCCTTCCATCTTTCTTGTTCAGCTTTTGGTAATGCCAACACTTCTTATAATTTCTTGGCTCATACCACACATTGCAAACCTTTACCTTGCTGGCAGAATACCTGTCAGGCGGAATTCCTTTGTTACATCGCTCTGACCTATGTGGTATTAACTGCTCCTGTGTCTCAAGTCTTTCTGGTTTCATGTCTTGTTCAGTCTCTCCTCCCTGAATATTGACATCCTCAATCATTTTTTCATCATTAGATGAGTTATTGTCATTAAATAGATCACCATCATTAAGTGAGACATACCCAGAATTTGCATTAATTCTGTCCCAATTTTGTTCTGCAAAATTAGCAAACCTTGAAATTACAATTCTTTTACTTCCATCGCTAAAGCGATATCCTTTTGACCCTGGCTCATAGCCCACAAACCTAAGCTTTCTTGCCTTTTGCTGTCCCTTTCTTCTGATTGCTTTCGGAATATGTACCCATGCAGTACTTCCAAAAATTCTCAAATGTGCCAGTGATGGCTTTCTCCCATATAGAATGGCATATGGAGTATTATTAATGGAGGAACTCCACAGCCTGTTACTATATAATTGGCAGTCAATATGGCTTCTCCCCAATATGACCTGCTCATACCAGAATCCTCTAATAATGAATCTTTCATTGTTTGCAAAACACCATTCTTTCTTTCAGCTACACTGGTTCTCTGCTGCTGTGTAAGGATTTGTACGTCTGTGTCTTATCCCCAACTGCCCCAAACATTGTTGGAATTTAGTTGACATAAATTCAGTACCGCTGTCAGTTTGGAACTGACACACTTGTTGTCTGTACCTTCTCTCTACAAAACTTACCCACTGTTTGAATTGTTGTAGCACCTCTGTCTTTCCTCTAAGCAAGTAGCAAAACGAATCCCTGCTATAATCATCAACAATTACCAGTGCATATTTTGCTCCTCCCAAACTAGCTTGCATAGGTCCCACCAGATCTGCATGGACCAGCTCTAGAGCTCTTTTTGTTTGTCTTGTGCTATATTTACTAACTGGGAATGCCTTTGACTTCGATGCTTTGCATACTGCACAGTCCAAATATGTTTTGCATCCCTTCAAATTTAGCCTTTCTGCAAACTCTTGCATTTGCTGAAAAACTTTAAAGCTTGCATGGCCAAGTCTTCTATGTAGAAGGTGAACGCACGAATCGTGCTCTGCAACATTCTTAAATATATGGGAACATTGAATCTTTTGTCCCTGCAATACATATAGATTATCTTCCTTTATGCCTTCTGCACAAATATTCCCATTCCTCTTGATGAGACACTTCCCATTTACAAAAATGATCTCAAAATCTTGTTTGTCTAAATTAGACACACTTAACAAATTATGTTCCATCTCAGGTACACAAAGCACATTGGTAAACTTTGATTCCAAATATGGAATTTTTACATCGCCTGTTCCGGTGACTTTTGCTTTCTGACCATTTGCCAAAGCAACAGCTTCTTGTGCTACTGGAACAAACCTGCAAAATAATTCAGAGTCATTAACAATTGTTTGACTTGCCCCACTATCTATTATCCACTTGTCTCTGTTGTTGCTATAACACACTTTTGCAACACCAAAATGTTCCTTTTGCAAATCAGTCTTTTTTGCTTGCACAAATGTCCTTCGCTGCAAATTGTTCCTCTGCAAACAGTTCCTTTTCATATGTGTCTTTTCTCCACAAATGTAGCAATTCCTTTCTTGCTGAGCTCTCTGCTTGCAAAATCTCTCTTTTGATGCAACTTGGTCCCATCTGCTCCTTGTTTCTTCTCCGGAGACTTGCAGTCTGGACCCCCTCCTCGGGAATTTTACCTTCTCGGTGGCTGTTCCTAAAATGTTGCTTTTCTTCTTCATTAAGCAAACATGCCTTTAAAGCCTCAAAATTTAAGTCTTGCTCTTCTTTACACTCAAATATCGCAGAAATTGTGTCCCAGGTTTTATCTAAACCAGCGGTTCTCAACCTATGGGTTGCGACCCCATTTGGGGTAGAACGACCATTTCACGGGGTTCGCCAAACAACGCAGTCCACCATTTTTTTTTGGGTCAGCCATTTTTGGGAGGGGGTCGGCCATTTTTTCCCCTTTGCGATGCGGGCCATCGTGCCACGCATGCGCGATGCGGGCCCGCCATTTTTTTTGGGGGGGGGTTGGCCATTTTTATTTTTATTTTTTTTTGGTCGGCCATTTTTTCCCCCTTTGTGATGCGCCCCATCGCACATGCGTGATGCGCTCCGTCGTGCATGCACGATGCGCCCCATCGCGCATGCGTGATGCGCCCCGTCGCGCATGCGTGATGCGCCCCGACGCGCCGCACAAGCACAATGCGCCCCGTCGCGCCACGCATGCGCGATGCAGCGCGGGCCGGGGTCAAGCCCCGGAAAAGGTTGAGAACCACTGATCTAAACTGTTCAACACCAATAAAACCTTCTGGGACTCAGGGAATTTAATCCCACGTTGTTCTAAGTCCAAAAATAAACTTTGCATTTTATTTAAATACTGTTCCACAGATTCACCTGGTTGCAAACAGGCCCTGTAAAGTTTTCTTGACAATTACACTATATTGCATGCAGAAACATTCATGTGCACAGCTCTCAACTTCAACCAAATCTCCTTTGCAGTCTTTAAATTTGCAACATTTAGAAATTGTTCATCATCTAAATTCAAGATGAGATAAGCCGTTGCTCGATCATGACTTTTCTGATCAGCAGCTGCAAACACTTTTCTACGATATACCACAGCTCTTTCGCTTTGAGCAAACATTCCATTTTTGCAGTCCATATAATGTAATTCTTCTGGCCTAAACGAGGCACAGAGCTTTCCTTAAATTCCATTGCAGCCATTCTGCTTATTCTGCCTTGTTCTTATACTTTCTAAACACAGGCAGTTTCTTCCAGCTTTAAATTACAATGCAGTCCTTAGTAAGCTCTGGGCCCATAACCTGTTAGAGAATTTTAATTTCTCTGTTGGTGAAAAAATATATCAGAAGCTCTCACAGTTGACTGCATTTAGCTGATTCAAATAACCTCTTTATATTCATATCAAAATATTTACAATACAACAGGGCTTTTCAACCTTTTCACCCATTGTACCACTTTTAGGATATGGCAATATCCGAGTACCACCAGTCGCCTAGCAAGGTGTCAAAAACTTGATCAAAAAAAAAGGAAAAAAGTAATGAAGTACAGGTAGTCCTCGACTTACAACAGTTCGCTTAGTGACTGTTCGAACTTACAATGGCACTGAAAAAGTGCCCCCCAAGCCACAGCCGAGCAAGACACCTGCCTGCCCGCCCAGTGGTGCTCTTCCTCCTGTCCGAGGTTTTCATTGTTGTGAGCATTTCTGTTGAGGATTGGCAGTGGAAGTGGGGTGGGGGATGTTTGTTTTTTATTCCCCCTGTCTGCTGGGTGGTTGCAACACGTTTTAGTCACTTCACATGACCCTGGGACACTGTGACCGTCATAAATATGAATCAGTTGCTAAGCATCTGAATGTAAATCACAAGACCCTGGAGATGCTGCAACATTCCAGCTGATTGGCGTTTCTTCTGGGCTCAGTGGAAGTGCCAGGATCAGCGCCGAGCTCCAGCTGGAGCCTGGCGATGATCCTGGCGCTTCTGCTAAGCCCTGAAGCTCCAGCCATCTCTCGCTCAGGCTTGTGCAGTGCTGTCACCGGTTCAGCTCATTCTCCTCCCCCGCTACCACTTTCCTAGGATGGTCGCGTACCACCTGCCAGGTGCCAATGTACCACAGGTGGTACCCGTACCACTGGTTGAAAAGCCCTGCAATACCATACATTCTTCTTTACAGCAACATAGTTCAATGAAGACTTCTTACAGAGAGATACAGAGACAAACCTGAGACTGAAAATTCAGCTCCTAACTCAATACCTTTTTTGCAGAGACTCAGTAGCACTTTCTTCACATTGGCTGACTGAGTTACCACATGACTCTTCCTGCTCATGAATATTCCAACAAATTCTATATTGTGAACAGAGCTAGAGTAGTATATACCAACCAGAAAACATTCCTATTATTTTTTTAATTGCCACATGCAGGATAAAGTTGTTATTTTTCCATTGAAATTGTCATTGATACACAACTGTTACTGCATCTAAATTTTGCGTTCACTGAATCACACACACTTTGATTCAGTTATTGAGTGAAAACTTCACCAATAGTTTATAAATAATGCCCAGCAGATGTTCCAAGTTACGTGTTCTAAGATTTCTCAAATCCCATCAAATCTGTTTCTCTGTTGCTGCAGTTGTTTTTAATACAATGCAGCTTATCTGAAAATACTGAAGGCAGATGGTGAACGAGATCCCTGTGAAGTAAGAGCCTCAAAAGATCTTACATTTGTCTGATGAATAACCAAATCCTGCAATCTACACAAATTGTTATTTCTCCACTGAGTGGAGTTTTTATCCTCTCCTCTTTGTAAAAATAAAAAAAGAATTAATAGCAAAGTAAGAGGAGATAAATCTGGACTTATTTTTCTCCTCTGTTTATTCCAGACATTCCATACATTACTTGGTATTGAATTATATCTTATAAATTGTCTAGTTCAGTTGATATCAGCCCGGGGATATTTATGCAGAGACTCTGGAAGTCCCATCCGCTCCACAGAGATGGCCAAGTCCTCAGGAGCCACAGTCTATTCACTCATCCAGGCTAGGTGATACCATTTAAATTTTGGAGCCGCCTGTCTGCCCCACTTTTTCAAACCTATAAAATCTTGAATTTAATCCTTACTGGGCCATCTGTAGCTCATTACCTATTTACCCAGAAACACCTTGTTTTCAATTTGTTTTAGAATCATTTGGAAAAGAAAACATTATTTTAACAGCTGAAGAATTAAAATATTCATTTTAAGTCTTCCTAATATAACTTTATTTTTCCAGCTCTGAAAATCATTATTCTCTCAATATTGCCGAGAATGTAATGAACAGATTGGATCATTCTTTCAAGTTTGATGGCAGTGTGGTAAAACTCAGTGGTTTTGAAAAAGGATTGATACTGGAATGAAACAAATCATTTCGGTTTGTGATATTTCTTTATTAAGTTTCACTTATACAGGTAGTCCTTGACTTATGACAACTGAGCCCAAAATTTATGTCGCTAAGTGAGAAATATATTCTTGCCCCATTTTATGACTTATCTTACTACATTTGTTAAGGGAATCACTGCAGTTGTTAAATTAGTAACCCGATTGTTAAGTGAGTCTGGCTTTCCCATTGACTTTGCTTGTCAGAGGGTCAAAAGTGATTACATGACCCCCGGGATGCTGCAACCATCATAAACATGAACCGGTTGTCAAGCATCCGAATGTAAATCTCATGGCTGTGGGGATGCTGCAATGGTCATAAGTGTGAAAAACGGGCATAAGTCACATTTTTCAGTGCGGTTGTTAGCTTCGAACGGTCACTAAATGAACTGTTGTAAGTTGAGGACTACCCATATTCCCTCAAAGTATACTGAATTAGCTTCAAATTGCTAACTTCAGCAACAATTTTTTTCTTTCTTCCAATCATGTCTAATTTTAGCTGGCTTCCTGCCCCAGGTGAGACTAGAACTCCCGGACTCCCAGTCTCGGGCCTGGCGCCTTCCCCACTACACCCAACTGGCTCTGCCTCAGGGACATTGTCTGCCTTTTATTGGAAAGGATGTCTGAGCCTATCCCTGGGGGAGAGGCTAAAAATAAGGCTGATATAGGATTTATTTCAAGTTGGAAACCATTCCTAGATTACAAGTGGATACATGGATTCCAAAATTTAGGTTTCTCTAGATATAATCGTTATTTCACTTTTATAGGATTTGTAAAACTAAAGCAGGCTTTTAGAAATGTAGATTGAAATGTCCTGTCATTCATAATCAGATTCTGTGATTTACAGATTTGCACAGGAACCGATCATGGTTTCTGATATTTATGTTTTGCAGAATGATCTCCAGGTTTATAAACAATATATTTAGTTATTCGCAGTCAACTAATGCTATACAGCGAGTCCCTGACTTACAACCAAAATTGAACCCCAAATTTCTGTTGCTGTGCAAGGCAGCCTTTAAGTGAGTTTTGCTCCATTTTACAACCTTTTTGCCACAGTTGTGAAGTGAATGGTGTGTCATTAAGCGAATCTGGCTTCCTCCGGCTGGAAAGGTTACAAAAGGTGATCACATGACCCCTGTCGTAAATCTATGCCAGCTGCCAAGCGCCTGAATTTTGATCATGATCATTTTTTCCAATGCCGTCGTAACTTTGAACGGTCACTGAAGGAATGCTTCCAAGTTGAGGACTACCTGTACTGTAACATTATAATCTCTGTGGCATTTATAATCCAGTCCCTGGCATATTCATTTGTATTTCATTTTTGCCTCAGCCCCTTTGCTTTGTTTTTTAAATACTGACTTGTTTAATAAAAAAAATAACATTTTAATGGAACCCAAATCAGTGAGTCTGCTTTGAGGCCTGACAATACTACTGTCTCGTGAAGGCAGGCTTAATGTGGACAGAGAAGAGAGCCAGCCAGCCAGTGGCCCAAAAGGGAGGCGGAGGAGGGGAGCACGGGAACTGGCAGCAATCTAAGGGAGGCAGCCGGGGAGGAAGAGCCTTTGAAGGCCTCCCTGCCCGCTTGCCGTCTTCCTGGCTTTTGAGATCAGCCCCCCAGGGAAAGCTGAGAGGGAAAAGGGTTGCTCAGCTAAGCGTGGGGGGCTCTGCCCAGATGGATCCTGGTGGGCATTGGATGGAAAGGCATCAATCAGGCAGGGAAAATCACGGGCGAGGATCACCCAGGAGCATTTGCCCTCAGAGATCAGGTCCGTTTGTACCTGTGCAGCAGGTACGAATCAAAATCTACCAGCTCATTTTGATATGTGTGTCAACCTTCCTTCCTAGACAATCCAGTCATAGCCCACAGTACATGGCTACGGAAATGCCTTCAGTGGGATGTTGCTTACTTGCAACTGCAGCACAGCCCTATCAAGCCACAGAACAATGAAGTTGGAGGGGACCTCAGGGGGCATCTAGCTCATCCTTCTGCTGTTAATCAAGATGCTAAAACCTTAGCATTTATAAAAGTCCAAGTCGATTCCCATTTTCTGTAGTTATAATTCGTCCTGTTCAATAACAGCTGCTCTAGAACCTGCATAGTTCTGTGATTTCTTGGGCCTAATGGGATCAGAATTTGTACAGATCTATTGGGGTGCCAGATCTTAACTGCTAAAGTTCAGACAACCAATAGATGGCTGCCAAAAAATAAATACCCAAATTTTTGCTGCTATACAGCAGGTCTCTGGTGTTTTGTGCTGCTCAGATCAGGTAATTGACTAATAGCATTTTAGCAGCTTTGTTTCCAGATCCATTAGTCAGTCACTAAAAACAAAAACAACAAAACACAAATTTTATTCACTGGTGACTAAAATAGCCCTTGGAAGATCAAAATCAATGAATACAAATTTAGTATTGTAAAATCACAAAATGATAGTTTTAAAATTCTGCCCTGAAGGGCCCTGAGAGTCTAAACTGGGAATATTAAACTCTCTTGCAATAAATAGTTATGGCTGTTCAGAGAGCATCTCTGACGTGCAGTCCAGGAAGAGAAGAAGAAGGTCACATCTATTGGGTTGTGGCTGGTTGTTAAAAGAGGCATGGTTCAGTCTTTGCACCCATTTAAACAAAAGGGTAGGAAAGAAGGAGGTAGCCTCTTTTCCTTCAAGGCCCCCCAAAGGCTCGGATGCCCTTCCAGAAGAGCAGCTGACGCAGGCGTGGAGGGAGCCTCCTGTGTGGAATTTGACCATTGCAAAGGGTCTTCCTTGTAGGTCTACAAAGTCATAGATTTTGGATCAAGCTTAGTTCCTTTTGTAAGTCCAGGTTGAAAATCTGCTGTTTTATTTCCATTTATGCCATTTGTCAAAAGCATTTGAGATCAGATTCTGAGTAGAAAATCTGTAGTGCCTTAACTTTATTTTGATTAGACTTGAGGGAGTATCCTGCAAAGTTGAGAAGTTTCAGAGAACTTTGAGACATCTCAGACAGCAGAGTTGAATGAGGGCCTCTACTCAGGAAATATTGGGTCCACCAGATGGGACCTTGGAGATTTTCATTGAACTGCTACTAAAAGGGTCCATGTTGTAAGACGTGCATGTTCCTGTGTGCCCACGTAACTTGGTACCTTTAGCTGTGAGAAATGTAATCATCGCCATGGCATGCTGTAGGGGGCAAATTGATGTTTGCAGAGATAGGATGGCAAGGCTTGAAATAGAATTCCTAGATATTTGGATGATTTGTTTTTTTTGATATTTAATTTTTCAGGAATGGTCATCTTTAAAGGAGCCTTTTGAAAATACCCTAGCAAGGGGTCACTTTGCATCCATCTAGTATGCAGAAAAGATGACAGCAACATCTGCCTACAGGCGGATTGAGACTAAATAGACTTCTTTGGCAACTGCAACATTAGTTTATGGTGCCACTAAGTCTGCCTTAATAAATCACTGTGAGCCTTCGGAGTTTGGGTTGAGTGGATTTCTTTAATCAACCTCTCCCCCCTCCCACTCTTGGGCTCATCAACATCTGGCTGCTGCAAGACCACCAGGACATCTTTATGGAACATTTTTGGCTAATGTTCCAAAGAAGGTATCTCTGGGAGACTGGGAATTGTTCCAACAACTATTAAGTCTGATCTCTTTATCCTAAATGGCTCCATTGGTAAGGAAACTAGTAATACACTTGAATCCATCACCCGAAGACTTTGGCCCCAGCCAACTTTCTGGGGGGAAAATGGAATAAAGTTGTCTAGGACAGAGGTCCTCAACCTCTGGGCACCAGGGACCGGTTCCATGGAGAAAGGTTTTTTCACGTACTGGAGAGTGGGTGGTTTTGTGTGCTGCCTGCATCCCATGCATGAGACTTTGCTTGTTTGTGTGGACCAGTTGCTGACATGCCGCGGCCCGGTACCGGTCCATGGACCGTGGATTGGGGACCCCTGGACTAAGGGTGGAAGGAGTTTTCTCCTTTTAAATTCAGACCAAACCTTGCAAGCCATTTGCGATGGGCTCCCAGCCACAGTCATGCACAGCACATTGTTTATGCAGGCTGTCCTGGCAAGAGCTTTGCTCAAGAACCCCAAAGGCAAATGAAATGCTCAGTTTGATCATGAACACGTAAACTCTAGGATAAAACTAATCAGTATCTCAAGTCAGATGAAAGCAATAGTTTCCAATAACATGGTGTTTTAGAGGAAAATAAACCATCTTTTCACCCCTTTCTGCAGGAGGTCAGTCAGTAGAAACTTGCCCCAGCAATGTGCTGCCCTCTCCGTCCCCTGTGTTTTGAAAAGCCCATTCCCTGCATCCTGAAGCAATTCCCCCAGAGGTCAGGGGCAGCTATTTCAGAGCTCAATTAAGTGAAATTCAATCTCTTCTCCAAAAGACTCAGTGCTGCTCTCCGGGATCTCATTCTGAGATTGGCAGTTGAAGTAACTCGAAGCTTCAGATCGGACCTTTGCTGAATTACTGGAGGCCTGTTTGAGCAAACCTGTTTACATATACAGATTGTGGGGTCCTTGGTGCTCTCTGAGCTTGGTTGTTTTGTGGCAGACATTTCATTACCAAACTAGGTAATATTATCAACATATTGATGTTATCTAGTTCGGTAATGAAATGGCTGAAAAAAACAACCAAGGTCAGAGAACACCAAGAAACCCACAGTTCACCCGAGCTACAAATATTTGCCAACAGTAATACATTTAGACTATACAGCTCAGATTTTAAAAGACCAGAGCAAGTGCACCACTGTTCTGTTGTTCAGGAAAGGTCCTAGCGGAAGTTATAGGTAGACAACTAGCTGTTGCAAACTAATATTATAGTGGAGGAACAAGCTGGCTTTAGTAAGAGACATTCAGCATTAAACCATTGTCTAATATTTCTTTTATCCATACTTTATATCAAAAAAAGGAACTCCACCCATTTACATTGGTCAACAAATCAACAAAAATATAACATTTGATGATGGTGGATGAGAAACTGGAGGAAACTTTTAATGTTATTATTATTATTATTATTATTATTATTATTATTATTATTATTATTATTATTATTTATTCGATTTCTATGCCGCCCTATTCCGGAGAATGTAGTATTAACGTAGTTTTAAAAAGTAAAATCCTCGACAAAAGGATGCAGAGGGCCAGTGGAGTTTTACCGTAATTCCCCCTTCTGTAGCGCTGTGTTACCAGGATGCTACTGATTTACATTGGTGTGAGTCTGCAGCATTCACAGAAAACCAGCCACCAATTCTCAACCAATGGGCAGAGAGGTTTTAACTGATGGTGTTAGCTAACATGGAACCGAGAAAATACAAATGTTTTCCTCTGCTGGGTTTTATCTGCTGGCATTTGACTGTGGCTCAGGAAGGCCAGCCTGCGTGCTTGCTTATCTGATTCATACTGAAAAAGAAATCCCTCTTCATCACCAAAGCTATAAATGACAGGACGTTGCTTCTATTCCACCTGCCCTCCGGGGTGGCCTATAGAAGGGTGTCTGGTCCTTTGGGGCAGTCTTGTGGAAGGAGGGAGGGGAGTGGGATAAGCTGGCTGTCCTCTGGAGTGGCTGCCCAGGGAGGGAACCCTTTGGCAGCCCCCCCCGTGGCTTTCACTGACCTCCCAGCAGGAGGCAGCTGCGACTGACAAGCAAGGAGAGGCTCTGCTGCTGGCAGTGCCAAGTAAAGGGGGGGGGAGGTGGCAATTTACTCCAGGGCTGGACCTGAACCCAGATCTTACGATGTGCCGGGAAAGGGCTGTCCTCTTGCCAGAAACGCATCTCTGCTACCAGCTTGTCTAAGTGCCAGTAGTGTAAAGAAAACCAAAAGGATCCAGGGTTTATCTCTTTCACCAATGTAGAACCATCATAAAAGAAAACTCCTTCCCCGCGCGGAGCCTAAAGAGGTCTGCAAAAGATAGAGAATGTGATGGAAATGGTTCCATTCACGTTCAATTAAATTAAACAGTATCTATTAGGGCTTAGGCTACACTTTCATCCCTGGGGCTGCTAGGCTGATTAAGGAGCCCTGGCTGTGCTACAGGGTAGCTGGGCCTGAAACTCTGACTGCCTTCTGTGTAATTGCATCCTGCGTGCTCAGCAGAAAAAGGAGAGGAGCAGCAGGGAGCTGCCAGCAGCCCTTGCAAATGGCCGCTGTTCACACTGCGCCTTTTGCCTCATGCGAGAATGCAGGCACAGGGAGGAATAACGTGCAGCAGGCCTCTGCAACAGGAAGGGCTGCTCTCTTCCTTGCAGCGTGTCACCTGGGCAACATCCCAGTGGTGCTGCTTTTGCCGTCCTCTTAGGTGATGGTGAAGTCGTCGTACTTCACACCAGTCTGCTTTTAAGGGAGTTGGGAAAGGGCAGATGTACAGAAAGGCTAGATGAGGCACACCACGGTCCTCTTCCCCTCCCCCAATGGGGGATTTGCACAGGAGAGATTGATCACTGGGGTTAGGGATCTCTTAGTGGCTTTTGCTAATGTTGACCAGAGATCCATCCTTTGAAACTGGAGGCCCTCATTTGTAGCAATTCGCTTTCTCCATCATGATCGGATGTAGAATCCACCGGCGGGTAATTATAGCCTTCCTGCTCAGCTAGACTAAGTCAGAACTTTAGCCACGCCTCCTTCAGGGAGTGCCTCCCAGTTTTGACTTAGTCTACAGCTCAGCAGCAGCAAAATTTGGAGGCTCCTTAGCTAGTTAGGCCTAGTCAGGAATTGTATCTTTATTTAGTTTATTTTAACTTATTTTAATTTTACAGCTCTAAATTTCCATTGGATTCCATTTCGGACTGATTTGTTTTAAATTGATCAAATTTAACTCGAGGATTGGCTGCAGTTGGTACAGGCCTTTGGGCCCAAAGGCCTGAGAGGCTTGGGACGCAGGGGAATTGAGGGAATATTCCCTCGCTTGCTAGCTGCCGCCCGAGCAGAATCGCGAAACCGCTCCCTCACAGGAGCGTCCCTGGGGAGGTTTTTTCTTCGCTCCTCAGTCAGACGGACGAAGCGGCGCTCCAGATAGCAGCGTTGCTGCTACAACGAAAAGCAAGTGCCTCTCGGAGTGGGGGAAAGCAACCCTGGTTGCCCTGTAAGGGGTGGTGGGTTCCGCGACTGCTTCCCTCCCGGTTCTTCGCCGTTCGAAGGCATCAGAGATTGCGGCCGCTGTGGGCCGCGTGTGACAGTCGCAGCCGCCATATTGGCTCAGGCGCGACCGCCATTTTGGGGGCAGGTGCGGAGGCCTACTGACTGGCGCAGCCGCCATTTTAGGAGGCGCGGCCGCCTTTTCTTGACAGGCGCGGCCTCCATTTTGTCCAGGGTGTGGTCGGACATTCACAGAGGCTGGTCGAAGGCCTAGTTGAAAAGGACGTGCACCTGGTTTGCCGTCGCAGTGCCTGCTGAATCAGGCCCTACCGGGGGGAGAGAGAGAGCAAAAGGATCGATCTTCCGAAGTGTGAAACTCTTTTAATTGCCTTTGAAGGGTGTTTCATTGCCAGTATTTAGAGTATAGAACTTTAGCTGGTGTACCTTACAGTATCTTACCTGTCCATAGGGGACTTTCATGCCACCTGTTGTAATTAGTTGTGACCTTTAGTCACTTGGTCTTGCAGACGAATTTAGAAATTTGTCTGAGTGTGACTGCCATTGCACCAGTGGAGAACAAGGGTCGGTTTCCCATCTCTGCCAGTAGGATCTGTGTCCTTGGGTTCTCCCCCCACCGTCTGGGTACCTTTACCAGATCATCCAGACAGCATGGCAGACAGTGCTTCGCCCCAGGCATACCAAGGCTCAGGCACCCCCCCCCACATCACAAAAGCACAGATCTGTTGATTTGGAAGGGGGGGCAAGAAGAAAGCTAAAACTAAACACCTGGTTACAAAGGAGCCGTCGAAGGCAGCCGAGCGAGAGGCCACGAGGAGGCACCAGGCGCTGGAGAGGGAGTTCTCCAAGGCCCAGAGGCTCAGGGCCAGTGGGGCTGAAGTTGTTTCCCCCGCCCCATTGGACACTCCTATTCCATTTGAGCCGCAGTTGGAATCTGGGCAACGGCCTAGGGCATGGTCTCCTCCGGGGGAAGCTGAGCAGGTTGGTTCCCCTCGTTCAATTTCATCCTCACCTGAACACCCAGTTTCTGCAGCCACCCACGCTGAGGCAGGGGCCAGTTCTAGGGATCAGCATAGTCAGTGGTCTCAACAATTCCACTCATTTATGCAGCAGGCATTTGACCAGTTTATGTCTTCCTCCAGGGGTCATCCTCCTCCTCCTCAAAGCCCCTTGCCTCCATCTGTGCTCCCTCCCCGTACGGGACGGGCCGCAACCCAGGCTTCTGGCATCTCAGAGACTTCTTCGCAGGTAGCAGAGGAGGGATCCGTGGACCTGGAGATGACTGACATCCCGATGTCTGAGGATGAGGAAGCAGCCCCGGAACAGGCATCCACCTCAGGGTTATTCGACCCCTCATTATTCTGTTCCCTCCTCCTTAAGGCCTGTGCTACGATCAACCTTTCCTCGGCCAAGGTGGCTAAACCCGCCACTTCCGACGAGGAGGATGAATCCAATCCTCTCTTTACCACTCAGGTGGCAGAGGAGAAACAGATTCCTTGCCCAAAAGTTTTTCGTTCCACGGTGCAGACACAGTGGACATCTTTAGCAACTGTTCCCTCTCCCAACAATACGGAGAAAAAATTGTTTAACGTTTCCTCCTCCTTTGAATCTCTCTTGGAGGTGCCGTCGGTGGACGATCCCTTAATTTCTCTTTTCTCCACTTCCGCCATTCCAGGGGACATGGCTGAGGCCCTGAAAGCGGAGGATAAAAAATTTGAATTTTCCCTTCATCGGGCACACCAATCCTCGGCATGGTCAATTAGAGCCGCCACCTCGGTCTCCTTCGCAAGGGCCTCTATCATGTGGTTCCGGGAGCTCCAATCGAGTGTTCCACCCGAACAGGTACGCACGCACCAAACACTGACAAAGTTACTCACTGCAGCAGAGTAGATGGCTGATTCGTCCGTATACGCCACAAGGTACTCAGCCAGATCAATTGCAGCAACTGTGGCCTCATGGAGGCTTCTCTGGCTAAAACAGTGGAGGACAGACTTAAAGTCTAAGTGGCGCCTGTCCACCTCCAAGTACACAGGTTCAAAATTGTTTGGTCCCATTCTCGAGCCACACATCATTGAGGGTAAGGACAAGCGAAAAATTCTAGCTCACCCTTCCAAGAAGTCTGACAGACAGCCGCAGCAGAAGTTCCGCAGGCAAGGGTTTCGCCCGAGGGCTCCTGGGAATGGAGGCAGTCTTTTCGTGGCAGGCAGTCCTGGGATTGGTCCAGGGGCTCGCGACCCTTCTCCAGGCAGGATCGCAACCAGGACCGCCCGAACACAGCCAGGGGCCAATTCCAATTGAAGCGACCCTTTACGGGTGTGGGGGGGTCGCCCATACAGGCGGTCCAAGTGACACCAGAGACAGCACTCCCATTGGAGGTCGCCTGGCGCGGTTCAGCGACGCGTGGCAGGCAACAACTACCGGCACTTGGGTGAGGGACACCATAAGAAAAGAACTAGCCATAGAATTTTACTCCCCTCCTCCAAGTCACTTTATAAAATGTCCAGTCTCACGCAACCCAGCCAAAGCAAGGCTGCTAAAATTGGCCATAGACCACCTAATAGAAATCGAGGCAATAGAACAGGTACCACAAGAACAGGAAAAACAGGGATTTTACTCCATCCTGTTTGTCGTGCCCAAGGCATCGGGGGGTTGGAAAGCCATTCTCGACCTAAAAAGTCTAAATCATTTTGTAGTCTACAAAAGGTTCAAGATGCAGTCCCTCAAATCCATATTGGCCAGCATCAGGAAAGGGGACTTGCTCTCATCCATCGATTTAACAGAGGCATACTTACACATCCCAATCCTTCAGGAACATCGAAAATTTCTCCGCTTCTGCTATGCACACCGGCACTTCCAATACAGGGCCCTTCCATTCGGCCTATCCTCGGCCCCTCGGGTATTCACAAAGGTGTTGGCCGTCTTGGCGGCCTACCTTCGCACGTTGCTGGTGCGCGTCCAATGTTATCTGGACGACATCTTAATCCAGTCCAGCTCCCTCCAGTCCGCCCAAGCAGATTTACAGGTCATGCTACGCACCCTTCAGGATCACGGCTTTTCCGTGAACTACAAAAAATGTCACATCGTTCCCACAAAAAGATTACTCCATCTAGGAGCGATCATAGACTCAGACTCATGCACGGTTTATCTTTCCCGGGAGCGCCGGGTAAGCATCCGAAAGCTCGCACAAGCCATTCGGAGACAAAGATTGGTCCCTCTCGTGCAGCTGTCCCAGCTCCTGGGAAAGATGGCTTCGTGCATGGGGATCGTTCCCTGGGCCAGACTTCACTCCAGAAGTCTCCAATGGTTCCTCCTTCCTTTCCAAAGGCAGAATCTCAGCGCGTCCTCAAGAAAGGTCAGGGTCCCTCAGCACACCCTCTCATCTCTCCTGTGGTGGGTCTCATCAGCAATGTCCAAAGGGACACTCTTCAGAGAACCAACCAGAATCACAGTGACCACGGACGCCAGCCAGTTCGGCTGGGGGGCTCACTTTCAAACACATCTCGCACAGGGCAGGTGGTCAAAACAGGACTTAAAACACAATATAAATTGGCTTGAACTCAGGGCCATACACCTGGCCCTCCTTCGCTTCTCTTCTCTTCTGGTGGTTCGCCACGTCCTGGTGCTAACGGACAACGTGGCAGCCAAGGCCCACGTGAACAAACGGAGGAACCAGATCGGCGGCACTCATGCAGGAGGCCCGGGATCTGGGCCTGTGGGCGGAGTCATTCCTAGGTTCCATCAAAGCGGAACGTATCTCGGGGGAAGTGAATCACCAAGCGGATTCGCTCAGCAGAGTCACAGTGGATCACTCAGAGTGGAGGCTGGATCCGGTTCTGTTCGAGGAAATCTCGGACAGGTTTGGCCACCCTCTCCTGGATCTATTTGTGTCTCTGGCGAACACTCAGCTTCCCCGGTTCTTTTCCAGGTTTCCAACAAGGGGAGCGGAGAGAACGGATGCTCTCAGGTGCAAATGGCCGCAGGGGCTGCTTTATGCCTTCCCTCCACTTCCGTTGCTGCAAGCAACGATCCGCAAACTATTACTGGAAGAGGCGGAGGTGATATTAATTGCTCCATACTGGCCACGGCGCCCTTGGTTTGCAGACCTTGTAGACCTGTCACTCTCACCAGTGTGGAAAATCCCCCCACACTGAGTGTTTCTCAGTCAAGGGAACCTTCAACATCCGGATCCTCAGTGGCTCCAGCTAGCCGCATGGCACTTGAGCGGGAGGGTTTAATTAGACAATCCTTTTCGGAAGGGGTTATTTCGGTCATCCAGGCTTCAAGATGTCCTTCCACTAATCGGATATATGACGCCACGTGGAGGAACTTCTCCACCTGGTGCAGCAAGCACAACCTAGCACCCCTTTCTGTCACTATCCCTAACATCCTGGAGTACCTGTTAGAGGGCATGAATAAAGGTCTGGCGCTCAACACCATCCGTAGACAGGTGGCGGCCTTGCAAACAGTTCTTTCCTGTGATAACCTTGCCCCTTTGTTACAACATCCAGCCGTAAGTGCCTTTTTGAAGGGGGCTGTTACGGTAAGGCCACTTGTAGTCCATTGTTTCCCGTCCTGGGACATGCCCAAGGTGCTGCAGGCTTTGACCTCACCGCCATTCGAACCCCTGGGGTCTTGTTCGCTTCACTACTTTTCACTGAAGGTAGCCTTTCTCGTGGCTATTACTTCAGCTAGGAGAATTTTGGAGTTGGCAGCTCTTTCAGTTCGCAAGGACTTATGTACTTTTTCCAAAGATAGGGTCATCCTACGTTTGGATCCCTCCTTTGTGCCAAAGGTTAACTCTTGGTTCCACAGATCGCAGGACCTCGTCCTCCCCAACTTTTGTCCGCGTCCTCCCCATCGTCTGGAGAGATGATGGCATACATTGGACGTTCGTAGAGCCCTGCTCCATTACGTCAAAAGGACTTTGGCTTTCCGTAAATCGGAGGCGTTATTTGTCTCATTTCAGCCATCGTCCATGGGTCAGAAGGTGTCTTTGTCGACCATTGGCAGGTGGCTCAGGGCCTGTATCGCTAAAGCTTATGTCTCATTATCACTCCCGGTTCCCTCAAACATTACGGCCCACTCCACATGAAGTGCCGCCACTTCTGCAGCCTGGCTCACTCAGGCCTCCGTGGAGGAGATTTGTAGGGCAGTGACCTGGTCTTCCCCCTCTTCCTTTGTCAAGCATTATAAAATTGACAGGTTTGCCGCAGCAGATGCCTCGTTTGGCAGGAGAGTGCTGCAGCAAGTCATTTCTTCTCGGGAGACACTAGCCTAGACTCCCACCCGTAGGGACATGTAGGGCTTTGGTATGTCCCACCGGTGGATTCTACATCCAATCATGCTGGAGAAGGGGCGTTGTCTTACCTGAACACCTTTTCTCAGCATGATGATGTAGAATCCACACCCTCCTCTAACCAGTCTAGGCAGGTGTCTTTGTTTTTTGTTCTGGAGCCATTGAGTCAGACTTCGTCATGGAAGCTTCACCTCGTCAAAACTGGAAGGCACTCCCTGAAGGAGGCGTGGCTAAAGTTCTGACTTAGTCTAGCTGAGCAGGAAGGCTATAATTACCCACCGGTGGATTCTACATCATCATGCTGAGAAAAGGCGTTCAGGTAAGACAACGCCCCTTTCCTGCTGGGGCACGCTTTGATTTGACTTTGGGGGATTCTGGCCATGTTCCTCTATATTCGGCATTAAACATTTTGAAAACTTCTGCGTGTCTCTAGATTGTATGAGCCTGGAAGTGGGAGGGTGGCTGATGCTGACTCCAGACCAGTTCGACTCAGATGGCACAACTGCTGTCGATAAGGGAGGTGGTCATCAGCCTCCGAGCCTGCTGGAGGCCACATCATCCGGCTGCCTCTCACCTAAAGCAGGAAGACTTGGCATCACGAGTCCATGCCAGGTTGGATTATTACATGATTTAGGTGCAAGCTAGCTTAGGCTCCTGTACATCACGTGCCCCCAGATTTGGAACAGGACATCATTTTCAGATCCCATCATGGACTTCTAACATCAAGAGTAAATTCTGCTTTTTCTGTAATTGCATAACTATGAAATGAAATACGCGCCTTGACAAGTGGGAGCAGAAAAGCAAAGGCAAATGAGGAAGGACTTGCCTCTGTCACAATCCAGAAGAGGGTTCAAAAATGAAGTATACTTTTATTAGTTTTTTTATGCTGCTGTTTATATGAAGCAGTATTGGTGTGGATAATTTGTCTGAATTTATCCAGTAATCCTCCCAGAACCACAATTGTCTTTTGGGTGGTTGGAATTTGGGCTCTCTTTATAATGTAACATGTTACATGGGAGATAGATTTTGTGGCATCTTTTCAGCATCTGCTGTTATTATTAAATTTTTGTCCCTCCTTTTATGGTCAACTCATGGCAGTCCATTGTCCCCACAACAACAGCCCTGTAAGCTGTGTTGGCTGAATGGGAAGGAGGAAGCCACAGTTTTCCTGCCTAAGGGAAACCCCGAACTCAGCATTTGAGTTTTGTTGCTTTTCCTCAGTCAAATGTCCTCTACACAAACACTGGATGTATTACCGCTTTTAGTATATTTTTATTATTTTATATTTTACGAATTGATCCAAGGATGTTTTTTCAAAAGGCAACGGGACTTTGTTTTTCTTTGAAGACATTTTGCTTCTTATCAAGAAGCTTTTTCAGTTCAAAACTGAAGAAGCTTCTTGGATGAAAAATGAAATATCTTCAAGGACAAAGTCCTGTTGTCTTTCAAAAAGCACCTTTGGGACAACCACGGGTGACTTAGAATTTCCTTAGACTTTTATAAACTGAATGAAGATTCACTTTTATAGGAAGCAGTGTAAGATACATCGATAATAGTTCAAAATTTAAAGCCCCTTGAAGACTGTGACTCCTGGCGTAGTCTTTGCGGTGGTGCTCTTGAAGCTTTGAGATGTCCCACTACAGCATGCTTCAAGTTGGAGGTGGAGTGTGTGTGTTTGTGTGTATAGGGAGGGGGCAACACTCTTTCCACTTGCAAGACAACATCCTATCCCCAAGGGGTCCCTTGACATTTTGGGGGGAAAGTGAAATAGGGTGGTGGAGCTTGAGCCCAACTGACAAGGAATGGAAGGAAGCCTATGCTGATTGTGCAGATTTTGACCCGTGTGACCTGTCTCCCCCCCCCTGCCCCCAGCCCTGCCTGGGCCTGCAGCCTGACTTGGATTGGACCAGGAATCACTTTTCCTCTGTAAATGTGTTAAGTCAGTGGTTCTCAACCTTTTTTAGGTTGAGACCCCACTTGCGCCGCCCATGCGCGCTGCGACCCCGACCTGGGTGCGCACGTGCGCCCCCCGAAAAAAAAGGCAGACCGCAACATGCCGATCTGCGCGTGCGCGTGCGACGGCCAATCTGCGCGTGCGCGTGTGACGGCCGATCTGCGCATGCGTGTGCGACAGGCCCGAACCACGCATGCGCGCGAAGCGCCGACCTGCACATGCGCAGAACCGGCAGGCCCGCCGGCTCCACACCAGGCCGGCCTCGCCTCCGGCAGGCACACAGAGGAGCGGTCCGGAGCAGGCGGGCGCAAAGCTGCCTCCTTCCCGCTCTGCGACGTCCCAGGCCCGGCCTCCAACTCGCCCTCCGGCAGCCGGCCAAGCGGTCGGGGCAGCCGGACCTCGAGGCGGGCCTGCACTTCACCGAGGCCAGCTCGGCTGTGGCGAGAGGCGCCCACGGCCGCCTCCGGCCCCCAAGTCCGCACTACGGACTGGCGTCCAGGTCGCAGCGCTCCGCCTGCCAGGCTCGTCCGGGACACCCGCGCCTTCCGCAGGGCCGGCAGCGGCCGCAGGTAGGTAGGCGGGCGGCAGGACTGGGGAGCCCGCCCGGGCCAGCTCGCTCTCAGTGCCAGTCCCGGCTAGCCGGGCGGCTAGCCGGGCGGGGGGCGTCTGGCCAGGCTCCCCGGCTCCTTCCCCGGCTCGGCCTCCCCCCACGCCCGGCTCCCTCCCCGGCTCGGCCTGCTCCTTCCCCGGCTCGGCCTGCTCCTTCTCCAGCTCGGCCTCCCCCCACGCCCGGCTCCCTCCCCGGCTCGGCCTTCCCCCACGCCCGGCTCCTTCCCCGGCTCGGCCTCCCCCCACGCCCGGCTCCTTCCCCGGCTCGGCCTCCCCCCACGCCCGGCTCCTTCCCCAGCTCGGCCTCCCCCCACGCCCGGCAGGGACTCACCCAGTTCATCTTGCCGATCCGCTGGCTGGGCGCCTTACCGCGTGCTTTGGCCGCCGCCGCCAACCGAGGGAGGGAGCTGGCCCAGGCTGGCTCCCCAGTCCTGCCGCCCGCCTACCTACCTGCGGCCGCTGCCGGCCCTGCGGAAGGCGCGGGAGTCCCGGACGAGCCTGGCAGACGGAGCGTGGGACCTGGACGCCAGTCCGTAGTGCGAACTTGGGGGCCGGAGGCGGGCGCCGGGCGCCTCTCGCCACAGCCGAGCCGGTCTCGGTGAAGTGCAGGCCCGCCTCGAGGTCCGGCTGCCCCGACCGCTTGGCTGGCTGCCGGAGGGTGAGTTGGAGGCCGGGCCTGGGACGTGGCGGAGCGGAGCGGGAAGGAGGCAGCTTTGCGCCCGCCTGCTCCGGACCGCTCCTCCGTGTGCCTGCCGGAGTTTTGCGCATGCGTGTGCGGATCGGGTCGTCGTGCGCGCCGCACATGCGCGGTTCGGCTCGTCGCGTGCACGCGGCAGGCCGAACTGCGCATGCACCGGCCAAAAAAAAAATTTAAAAAATTTAAAAAATTAAAAAAATTAAAAACAAAATGGCGGCCCGCGGTGTCCGGCGACCCCCGCGAAACGGTCTCGCAACCCCAAATGGGGTCGCGACCCCAAGGTTGAGAACCGCTGTGTTAAGTGAAGACAGAAGCCTCTTTCACTCTGAAGGAGAATAAAAGCTGCATTTATTGTTGGTTTTTTAAAATGACCCCCCCTAGCTCTTGTGGCTAAGGCGTTTTCCCCATTTGAGGATTAGAAAAGTCACAACTGATAGTAGGAGACGTCACTTTTGTCACCCCGCATGCACTCTCTGCTGTCTGGGAAATGTGTGTGCATGGAGACTAGGCCAAGAAGATTACACTCCTGTTTTTCTGCCTCCTTCAGTGTTACAGCATCTGCCACATAAATCTTTTGCTGTACTTCAGAATACATTAACCCTTGGAATATCCATTATTTGCTATTTCCATGGAAACTTGAAGAGGAACTTGGAACGACTGCATCAGTTTGGGAGCCTTCTCTCGTTTTCTCATCTAGGGCTAAACTGCTTTCAGACAGCCAGGTAAAGCTCTCCTTATTAGAACAGAGCAGAGCAGGGAACTATTTGTAAACAAGATCAGAAGACCCAATGCGCATAAGTGCTAAATCTGTGATGGTGTTGAAAATGTACAAGGTCCCGGGACCTTTTCTTGCCAGCTGTTTGGACTGCTTCCAGACAGACAGAGCCCCAAAGTTAGAACCTTCCAGTGCAATTGCTAATGACCATCCAGAGGTAAAGGGCGGCTTTTGGAATATGCTGATGTTGGTTAACAAAAAAGGATGCAATAAAACACCCTATAGCTAAGATGGTGGACTGGTTTGCATCACATGCTACAATAGCTGTCCCCCCCCCAAAAGTTTTTTATGCTCCAGAGAGAAACCCCCAAGGTAATCAAGAGCAATGGAGAGTCTTTGGAGAGGAGCTGCATATAAATCCAACAAATAAATGACCCAGGTCCCTATGCAATTCCCACAGCTATTTAACCACCAAGGTTTCTTTTCTGAAACACAGCAGCTGGTGATGAGGTTTCATAAGGCTATTCTGAAAGGCTTTGTAGAAGTTAAGGCCATCTTTACTACAGGATATAACTCTACAGGCTGTTTATAGAAGTCAGTAGCTAACGAGCAACAGTAAGTACCTTCTATAAAGACTCACAGACTCAATTTATAACCTTACCTAATAGGTCTTTTATTTTTATTTTTTACTATTGTTGTTTTAATGTTTTTTATTTGTAATACTGGTCTGTGACTATAATGAAAGTTGATTGATTGAGCCACATCCCAAGCAAAGCTCTTTCCTCAGGAAGCCATGCTGAAGGAGGTGGGAAGGGGTGTCTGCTTTCTCTTTCTTTCCAGCACCCATTTTTGTGACTGCCTTACTGCATTCTAAGAGGACATTCATGTTGATTTAGGACAACCTGTAACTACAACCTTTGTTCTGTTAGGGACCACTTTCAACAGAAACAGCAGTGGGGGCTCCTTTTTTAGCTTCCTCATTATATTCAGCTATTTGAAAAATCAGATTTTCTGGAGTGCAGTGCATGTTGAAGAAAGGGCTTGTCCTTCCTTTTTCCAGCGGGCTGTGCAACCTCCTGCAGCTTTTCTCGTGCAAAGATCATTTTGTTAAGTCTTGTTTCTTTCGAGTCCAGAGGAGGTTGATGAGTACCTGAGGCATACCAGTCCGTGAGTGTAGCAGTCTGAATGAGGCCTGCGTGAGAACTAGAGAGCGTGACTTCCTTCTCATAGAAGGCGTGAAGGTTTGTGATCTGTCTTCCCAGGGTATAATTGCTCAGAGGAGTTCTATGGTATAATGTTTATTTGTGTGAATGCTCATTTTTCTTGAATCCTCTTGTGAAGCTATGCTCTTTTGAGTAATTTGATGTTATTGTCAACCTTTGGTTAAAGTATATTAATAACTATTGTTAAGAAGAACTCTTAATGCTGCCATTGGTCTTCTCTACCAGAATTTGATCCAAGTGATGAGTTTCTGCTATATTAAGCGGCTCTTGCAAACCATCATTGTGAAATTTTTCGTTCATGGAATCCATAGAGGCCAACGGAATCATGGGTCGTTTTCCCCAGTTCCCAGGCTTTGCGGTGCAGAGGCAGGAGCTGGTCATTGGAGGGAATTCTCAGAAATGGCTCTGCTGAGATGCCTTTGGGCTCCCCTGATCTGCACCACAGAGGTGGTGGAACTGGAAAAAGAAGAACATGGGGTGGGGGTTAAGGGGCTGGATCAGGGGTGGGCAACTATGCCAACTTGACCTGTGGACTTCAATTCCCAGAATTCCTGAGCCAGCATGGAATTGAAGTCGACAGTTCATAAAACTGATATAGTTGCCCATCCCTGGGCTGGATGGTCACTGAGGAGACTCCACCTTCAGCTTCCTGGGTGACTCTTGGCCAGCCACAGCCCAGCCCCCTGCTGGGAGGGAGGGAATAGGAAGGAGTGCAGTGTGTGCGGAATAAAAAATGGGCTGAAAATCTCACCCATGAGATGTGCCAGGAACTGGCTCGCCTCTGGATTTAGATACAGATGGCCTACAAAAACTAGACAAGACAGTAACTTTCTAAAATTAGCAACTCTGGGAGCTTAGAAGAAAAGTGTCGATGTTGGGATGTGATAAATGAAGATTGCTTTAGCAGATTTGGGCATATCAAGAGGGACTTGGGCCAATCACTCTCTCTTAGCCCTAGGAAGGAGGCAATGGCAAACCACTCCCCCACCCCCCCAAAAATCCCAAGAAAACTGCAGGGACCTATCCAGAAAGTCTCCGAGAGTCAGACACAATTGATTAGAATTTTTTAAAAAGCACCTAGGTAGTGAAGTACATGCAGAGCCGGGACAAGAGGAATGCAGCCATCCTTCTTCATCTGAAGGGTCCTTGGGGCTGTTTTCTTGTAGATGTTTCATTACCAGAACTAGGTAACGTCATCCGGGCTAGCTAGTTTGGGTAATGAAACCTCTGCAAGAAAACAGCCAAGTTCAAAGCGCACCAAGAACCCCTCAGTTCAAGCTTGAGTTGCAAACATTCTCCTCTATGGGTACCTTCTTGATCCCTGAGCATCAGCTACAGTGTCCCTCTGGCCCATGGGCAGGGTGAGAATGGGGTGCATGGTGCTGTGGTTCCCTGTGCCCAGTGGGAAGCTTAGCTGGTCCAGAATAGGGACAGGCTCATGTGTCACTTTTGCTCTGTGGACTGCACTGGCTTCTGGGGCAATTCAGAGTGCTGGTTGCCAACTATAAAGGCCTTCGTGGCACACAGCCTGGTTACCTGAAGGGTTTTTCATACCGGTAGCATCGCTTGATCTGTGCAACCCGCCAAGGCTGGCGTGCACCAGGCCCCATCCATTCAGCTGATGGGACGGCAGAAGCAGCCTTTTCAGTCACGGCACAGAGAGGGAGGCTCGTTTCCAGTGAAAACTGCTTAGGGTTGTTTAACATTGGATGAATCAATAAATTTCATGAATAAGCATGTGTATGTTTAAGAATATTGGCTTCCTTGATGTGATCCTGTGTTTTTGAAAAATTGTTTTATAGAAAGAACAAATTGTCTTTAGGAAGGCAGACAAACTCCTCAACAATTATGTTTGCTGCCTTCATAAGATTTTTCTGTCTAAATCTTTTTTCTCTCTCTCATAAGATGTGGCCAGGAAGGTGCTCTGGTGATTGTGATCTGCATGGAGAGTGGGGTCGTGCAGTGCTGCCCCGGGCTGTTGTCTTTTCATCCTTTGCTCTGCTTCAGCCGTCTCTTCTCTTTGAACAGACTTGCCCTTCAGGGAAGGTGGCTGGGGAACATTTGGGCCAGTGGGGCACAGAGGCACAGTTGTTGATTAATGACTGCAATGTCTCCCTCCCCCCCCTCAAAAGCATGGTATTTGGGATATGAGCCAAGAAGTTTGGAAGATTTTGAATTATTTTATATGAATTTTCCTGGAAGCACCATTAATTTGCTGCTTTTTCACAATGCTTAAGAGCCCTTTAATTTTACAGAGCAAATATTAAATCCTGCCAAGATACTCTGTAAGTGGGGAAGATCTAGAGCAGCGGTTCTCAACCTGTGGGTTGCGACCCCATTTGGGGTCGAACGACCATTTCACAGGGGTCGCCAAACAACGCAGTCCGCCATTTTTTTCCCCTTTTCCCCTCGGCCAGCGCAGGGGGCAGCACCACGCATGCGCGATGCGGGCCGCCGCGATGTGCATGTGCGGGCTGCCGCGACGCGTGTGCGGGCCACCGCAAGTGCGTCAGGGTCGCGGCCTGAAAAAGGTTGAGAACCGCTGATCTAGAGATTCCAGAAAAAGCAAATTTTGGGGCTCCTCCCTTGAACCTTTGCACACATCCTAGAATTCTTTTCATACCTGGAGGTATGAAAAGGCTAAGGGTGAACCACAGAGTGGCTTGCAAGCAAACAAGCAAAATACCAAGGAAAGTGGAATGATACAGACAGCACCGATGGTGGCTTTCCAGATTCAGCAAATAAAAAGTAAATGTTGCTAGAAAAGGATGGTGTCAGGACCCGCTGTTGTCTGATTCTGCATCAAGAGGGAGGCAGATCTGTGGAGTCGCTTTTGACATAAGGTTATGTAAGTCACAGGGGAGATGGACAGCATAACATTTTGTACATTAAAGATGGGGAAATAAATCAGGATATTATAGAGTGAGGAAGATGATTTGGATTACCCAGGCAAAGGGAGCTGAAACTTTTTTTAAGCTTTGGGAAACAAGATAAGATTTGAAGTGGACCAGGCAGAGACCCCCTGATTCTCTGCGATGGAAGAAAGGGGTGAGGGAAGGCAGCCTAATCAGGCTTGCCCAATTCTGTGACTAGAGCCGGTCTCAACCAAGGGCCTGCTCGTCTTTCGGTGGAGCTGGTTTCATGGTCTGGCCTAGCAAGTATGATTGGCAGATAATAGGGGAAATAGCACTCTTTTGTTTTCTCCCTGCTGTGCTGAGCTTAAAAAGAGAACAACAAATAACTAGAGGAAAATAAGTGATAGAGGAGCAATAAGATCATATAAGAAAATGAGATAAAATGTTTGACAAACTGCTCAGTGCATTTCAGAGCATATGTGATGTATTTTTAATCCATTTCTTTCTGAGAAGCAATGTGTTGTTGTTGATTGCGAAGTTGTGTCCGACCCATCACGACCCCATGGACAACGTTCCTCCAGGCCTTTCTGTCCTCTACCGTCTTCTGGAGTCCATTTAAGCTCACATCTACTGCTTCAGTGACTCCATCCAGCCACCTCATTCTCTGTTGTCCCCTTCTTCTATTGCCCTCAATCTTTCTCAGCATCAGGCTCTTCCCCGGTGAGTCCTTCCTTCTCATTAGGTGGCCAAAGTACTTGAGTTTCCACTTCAGAACCTGGCCTTCTAAAGAGCAGTCGGGGTTGATCTCCTCCAGGACTGACCAGTTTGATCTCCTTACAGTCCAAGGGACTCGCAGTAGTCTTCTCCAGCACCATAGTTCAAAGGCCTCAATTCTTTGGTGCTCAACCTTTCTTATGGTCCAACTTTCACAGGCATACATTGCAACTGGGAAAACCACGGCCTTGACTATACGCACTTTTGTTGGCAGGGTGATGTCTCTGCTTTTTAGTATGCTGTCTAGATTTGCCATAGCTTTCCTCCCCAGGAGCAAGTGTCTTTTAATTTCTTGGCTGCAGTCCCCATCTGAGATGATCTTGGAGCCCAGGAAAATAAAATCTGTCACTACCTCCATTTCTTCCCCATCTATTTGCCAGGAATTGAGAGGGCCGGATGCCATGATTTTCGTTTTCTTAATGTTGAGTTTCAAGCCAACTTTTGCACTCTCCTTCTTCACCTGCATCAAGAGGCTCTTTAGTTCCTCTTCACTTTCTGCCATTAGAGTGGTATCATCTGCGTATCTTAGGTTGTTGATATTTCTCCCGGCAATCTTAATTCCAACTTTTGATTCATCTAGCCCTGCCTTTCTCATGATGTGCTCTGCATATGTTAAATAGGCAGGGTGACAGTATACAGGCTTGCCGGACTCCTTTCCCAATTTTGAACCAATCAGTGGTTCTGTGTCCAGTTCTCACTGTTGCTTCTTGACCCGCATATAGATTTCTCAAGAGACAAATAAGATGGTTTGGTACTCCCATCTCTTTAAGAACTTGCCACAATTTGTTGTGATCCACACAATCAAAGGCTTTAGCATAGTCAATGAAGCAGAAGTAGATGTTTTTCTGGAACTCCCTAGCTTTCTCCATGATCCAGCGTATGTTGGCAATTTGATCTCTAGTTCCTCTGCCTCTTTGAAATCCTGCCGGTACTTCTGGTAGTTCTCAATCCACATACTGCTGGAATCTTAGCTTGTAGGATTTTAAGCATAACTTTACTAGCATGTGAAATGAGTGCAATGGTGTGATAGTTTGAACATTCTTTGGCATTGCCTTTCTTTGGAATTGGAATGTAAACAAACTTTTTCCAATCCTGTGGCCACTGTTGAGTTTTCCAAATTTGCTGGCAAATTGAGTGTAGCACTTTTACTGCATTGTCTTTTAAGATTTTGAATAGCTCAGCTGGAATACTGTCACCTCCACTAGCTTTGTTGTTGCTCAGCTCAGCTTTCCTAACGCCCATTTAACTTCACATTCTAGGATGTCTAGCTCGAGGTCAGTGACCACCCCATCGTGGTTATCAGGGATGCTAAATTCATTCTTGTATAGTTCTTCTGTGTAATTTTGCCACCTCTTCTTAATCTCTTCTGCCTCTGTTAGGTCCTGCCATTTTGGTCCTTTATCATGCCCATCTTTGCATGAAACGTTCCCTTCATATCTCCAATTTTCTTGAAGAGATCTCTGGTCCTCCCTATTCTATGGTTTTCTTCTATTTCTTTGCACTGTTCATTTAAGTGGGCATTCTTATCTCTTCTAGCTATTCTCTGGAATTCTGCATTCAATTGGGTGTATCTTTCTCTTTCTCCTTTGCCTTTCGCTTCCCTTCTTTCCTCAGCTATTTGCAAAGCTTCCTCAAACAGCCATTTTGCTTTCTTGCATTTCTTTTTCTTTGGGATGGTTTTAGTTGCTACCTCTTGTACAATGTTGTGAACCTCCGTCCATAGTTCTTCAGGCACTCTGTCCATCAGATCTAATTCCTTAAATCTATCTAAAGCTATGAGCTATGTTGTGCAGGGCCACCCAAGATGGACAGGTCATAGCAGAGAGTTCTGACAAAATGTGATCCACTGGAGAAGGAAATGGCAAACCACTCCAGTATCTTTGCCATGAAAACCCCATGGACAGCAATGTGTACCACGCTATAAAAAAATGGAAATTTGCCCAAATACGTTACATATTTTTAACATTCTGTTTCATGCCTCTTAAGAGATTTCTTTCTTTATTGCTAAATTTTAAAAGAATTGCCTGCAAGACTTCTAGAGCAACAGAGTTAGTTTTGCTTCCCTGTTAGCATGCGATGTATTCAGTAAACAGTAAGATTTTCGGAGACGGAATGAACCTGGAGTTTTAGTTGGATTCTTGAGCTGGATGTTGACATTCCTGTTCTTAAATTTTGCCCAGATCAATATTTCTCAATCGTGGCAACTTGAAGATATCTGGACTTCAGTTCCCAGAATTCCCCAGCCAGCTGAGCCAAGTTGCCAAGACTGAGAAACACTGGCCTAGATGAAGCACTGCAAAATACTGCGCTACCTCTATAAACTGCAGAGTCCAGAATTAGCCACGGCTGTCAAGTCTGCTGCTCAGTACAGGAATCCAAAGTAAGGCAACCATTTTCCTGGTCCAGCTACAAACAAGCTTGCTGAGTAAAGAAAAGCAATGACAAAATTTCCTGTGAGTTTGGGATATTAGATATCCTTCCACTTCATCCGATGAACGTTCAGGTTGCAGCAAGCTGCTGTAGAAAGAATTTCAAATCAGGAGTGCTAAATATATCCAGGTTTTCACAATTGTTTCTTTCTCATACATGTGAGAGAAAATTAAAATTCACAGTAACATCAGGTTGAATCAGAAATGGTTCCTTTTCTGAGGTGCTAATACTCTGAGAAGATGACGAGCCTGCTAAGGGAGGGAGGGCAGGGAGAGAAAGATGCTTACATGGGAGACAAAGTCCAAGTGGGTTGTGGCAAAATCACACACATTCCCTCACCACACAGGGCTGCCTCCTCCTTGGAAGCTTCCCAAGAATCAGTTTGAATTAAAAATGGGCAGATCTCCTCTTGAGAAGAGCATTCTTGATTTTGCAGAAATTGCAAGAATATGAAACGGCTGCAGTTGTATGCATTTTTGAGTTTGGGTTATTCATTCAAATTAGGGTAATCCTCCTATCCTTGTATATAACTATATCCAAATTAAAATACTGAACCAAAATAAAAAGAGAAAATGCTGATAGAATTTCTTAGCAATTGCAGTAAGGCAAAGTGTGTACCAGAAACAAAACAAGGGTTGGTTATGATTGTAAAAAGATCTTTCATTAGGCAGCCTAAGAGCACACGATGGTGACTACCCAACTTCAGCATGGATTTATCAAGATCAAATCTTGTTATCCCATCCCAGGTTTTGATCAGGTAATGTCTTAATGGATTGTGGAAATGTTGTAGACGTATCTCTTCTTCAGCAAAGTACCCCATGGGGTACGAGCCTTTTAGTTAAGTGTGAGTTGGAGGGTATGACAATTAAATGATTTCTCACCAACAGGAAGAGATATTGTGTGGAACACTAAAATATTTTATTAGAGAAGAAGTGGAAGGAATATTAATCAAATCTTCCAATGAAGAACTAATAGCCCCAATGGATAGTTTCTCCATTTTCTCCCTGTCCTATTCTTCTTTTTTAAAGGTTGTGGGCAGAACTTCAATAAAATGTCTAATACGTTTTAGGCGTTTTATTATTCTATTCTATTTTGAATTACCCTTTGGGGGAAGGGAGGAAAGTATTGTATTTGGCAGCCCCTAAACTTCTAAAGGGTCTCAAGCTGAGCAGACTAGTATGCAGACTGTCTCTTTGGAAAAGAGGTCAAAAGAGTTGGGAATGCCAAGGAGAAAAATGGCAGATAGTGGTGCATCAAAGTCAGCTCCAGCTTCCTTCCTTCCTTCCTTCCTTCCTTCCTTCCTTCCTTCCTTCCTTCCTTCCTTCCTTCCTTCCTTCCTTCCCACATAGATCTGTATCATAGATGGCAGTTCTTCTGAATAGAAAGCAGTCTTGTATACATAAAAGATGATAGCCATGTAGAAATCATGAGGATTTGACTGAAACCCAACTCAAGAACCAGCAATTCTTCGGGAGGTGGCAGGCCCTGAGTTCAGTCACCAGCAGCATTTTTTGGCCAGATACAGTTGAGCCAAGAGGATAAAAGCGTCCTTAGGTGAAAAGCTGCTTGTGGACAGGCGGTTGTCTAAAATGGTCATTCCAGCCATTTGTAAGGTCCTGCCGCTTCTATCTTCTCAGGAAAGCATGACTCTTGAAGCAAACATTATTTCAAAAGGATCTTTTGCTGAGAGAAAGTGATTGCAGAGAAGCCAGGCGGAATCTGAAGTTCCCACGTGAATCATTAAGCTAATTCCCCCATGTTCAAACCCTACCCCAATTCCCCGGTCCAACTCCTCCCCTCGGGATGATGCCGTAGGGCATTGCATGCCAAAATAATTAGACACGGCCAATTCCCCCCCCCATGCCATCACTCTGTTGAATTCCTAATTCTCACAGTACTGTCTTATGTCTATATACATTTACCCAAGTTGTATGTCTGTAGTATTATTATCCTTCTCATCTTGTCTACTACCCATTCTTATTGGTACAGCTGGGAGATGCTTCTGCGGCCCAATTGGGCCACGGGGGGGAGGGCTGCAAAAGCGTTCCCCGGCCTCAAATCCAGGCGGCAGTGGTCTGGAAAAGGCCTCCGGAGCCTAGATCGAGCCGCAGCAGGGCGCGGAAGCGGAAGCTTCCAAGGGCCTGATCCAAGCCTCGGAGGGATTTTCCTAGCCATTTGCGCAAGGAAAAACCTCTGTTCCTGGCGCAAACGGCTAGGAAAATGCCTGCAAGGCTTGGATCAGGCCCTTGGAAGCTCTGTTCCGGGCAGCAGCAGCTTGGAGCACTCCTCCGAGGGCTGGATCCAACCTCCGGAGGCATGCAGAAGCCTCCCTGGCCTCCATTCCAGGCTGTTTGGATGAGGGCTCCGAGGCTCTGGGGATAACAGGGTCATTTTCTCCCCCAGCGTGGTGAGCTCCAGCAGGCTGGACGTGGGTGCGAGGGGCCTGGCCTTCTCCCAGGCAGAAAGGAGTTGGGGATAGGAGCAGGAGACAGGCACCTTTCGCATAGAGAATGAAAGTTTCTGAGGTCTGTGACTTGGCACAACTTCAAACACTCGCATGAGATCACGGACTCCAGAAACTTCCATTCTTGGCATGAAAAACATTTCCAAGCCGACTCTCCTCTCTCTCAAAGGGAAAAAAAATGCAGCAGAGAGGATTTTTGCAAGGTGAGTCCAACACGACAGGGAGGGAGGGGGAAGCAGTTGTAAGGAGGGGGGGGGAAATAGGGTGAATGTTGCAGTGCCCCCGAAGGGCGAACGACTGCCATGGTGCTGCAATATTCGTAACTTCGGGACTTGCTCGTAAGCACGTAACTTTGAACAAGCGTTAAATGAACGCTCGTAACTCGGGGATGACTGTATATTATAACAGAAGATAATAGAATAATAGAGTTGGAAGGAACCTTGGAGGTCTTCTAGTCCAACTCCCTGCTCAAGCAGAAGAACCTTAACGATTACCATTACTTTGTTGCTTTGCATGTACATTGAGAGCTTTTGGACTGGAGACATATTCCCTGTGTGTTTAATCACACTTGGCCAAATAAAGTGTTCTGTTCTGTTCCGTTCCGTTCCATCTCTATTCTGACAGAAAACCATCTTCAGCAATGTCCAGTGATCTGAATACGTTCAGTGAAAGTTTTCCTTTCTGGAAAGCACTACTCCCAAACACTTTATTAATTCTGGCCCATCTTAATCTCTCAGTGGTTTTTGATGCCATCAGTCATGGAGTCCTTCTGGATTAGTAAGGCAGCCATATAAGCTGAGCTACATTGTTAACATGTAAAAGCTGGTAGAAAAGTAGAGGGCAATATATGGTTTATTGTGAGGAATGAGTGATTGCAAAAGAAGCAAAATGTCTGTTTACTGTATAAGACATGCTTCTGCCACAGTGTATAAGTGCAAGAGTTGGGTATGTCAGGAGAAACAAAAATGTATTAGATGTGGGATGCTTATTGCATTGTTTAAACAAGAGGAAAGTTGAATGGGGGGGGAATATGAAGATGGACTGAATTTTAATCTGAATGAGCAGTGTGAAAGAAGCATTTTGAAACAGGCATGGGTGCAAAGAGAACAAAATGAGGATTGACTTACAAGCATATATGAATGGAGGGTACCTGGGTTGAAAGGAATGGAAACTGAGGTTGGATTGGATGGAGTTCGTGAGAAACTTGAAAATGAAAAGAGGACTTAAAATTAGCCATATATGGAAATGCTGAAAGCAAGAATGATTAGAGCAGTGATTCTCAACCTTTTTAATGCCGCGACCCCCAACCGGTCGTAAGTCGAGGACTTCCCAACCGGTCGTAAGTCGAGGACTTTCCCTGCCCGGGAGTGCCACGCATGCGTGGTGCTGCCCCCTGCGTCGGCCGAGGTGTAGCTGGCAAGGGGCAGCGACGGCACAGGGCGACCACCAGCTGGGCCACCAGCTGGCCCAGCCCAAGGGAGGTAAGGCACCCGCCGGGCCCCACGCGCGCCAGCAACCCTCCCTGCGCCCGCCAGCCTCCCACCTCCCACCGCTGGCCCTCTTTTACTTACACTTTTAGTAGTTGCTCAGCAGGGGGGGTGGAAACGTCTAGACAGTTCGCCTTCGCTGCAGACAACTTGCAGCACAGTTTGCAGACTGGGACTTTTGGCGGGCTCAGCAGGGCAGAGACAGCCTGGACAATTCCTATTGGCTTTCAAAAGCCAATAGAATAAGAGGAAGTAGCACAGTTAAGGAAAAGGGGAAAAAATGGCGGACTGCGTTGTTTGGCGACCCCCGTGAAATGGTCATTCGACCCCAAATGGGGTCGCGACCCACAGGTTGAGAACCGCTGGATTAGAGAAAGGCACAGAGGGATAATGATATTGGATTAAACTAAACTTTGTTGCACTTCTTTTCTCTTATTCTTAATTCCTCCCTTTAATTTCTTCCGATACTAACTCTTTGCTCCAGAACGCTGATGATAAAAGCATGTTATGTTCCCAGTGTCTGATGTTCTTGCTGACACTTGCATCTTTTTCCACAGAGTCGGATGGCTGAGAGCCTTCGCCTTTTTGACTCCATTTGCAACAACAACTGGTTTATCAACACCTCCCTCATCCTTTTCCTGAATAAGAAGGATCTTCTGGCAGAGAAAATTCGCCGAATCCCGCTAACGGTCTGTTTTCCTGAGTACAAGGGCCAAAATACGTATGAAGAGGCGGCCGTCTATATCCAGCGCCAGTTTGAGGACTTGAATCGCAACAAGGAGACCAAGGAGATTTATTCACATTTCACTTGTGCTACTGACACCAGTAACATCCAATTTGTGTTTGATGCGGTGACAGACGTCATCATTCAGAACAACCTAAAATATATTGGCCTTTGCTAAGGATCCTCTGAGTAATTGAGCCTGGCTTCATGTGGCAATGCAAAATAGGCAGATCCCTCCATTCACAGAGGAAAAAAACAGGGCACACTTGGAAGATCCAGTTATGGAGGGGAGACTTTGCCTGGCGCATGTTCACAGATCCCTTCAGCTGCCTCCATGTTTTCACAAAAAGAAACGGCGGCACACCTCCCTGCAAATGGTGAGGTTTTGAACCAAACTGAAAAGTTTTCACCGTCCCAGCCTCATGGGCTCATTCTGTGTCATTTCCTTTCCTGCAGCGGCAGAGCCACCCTGTTCTATTTGGGATGAGACAGATCATTGTCTTTCCTGTCCTAGAAACCAGCTTCCTGTTGGGAAGAAGGCAGAGCCGGCATGCGAGACGCAGGATGTGTCGGGAGTCCCTTGCCAGAACGGAGGCTGGAGAACAGCCTTTCTTTGTCTCCACCCTGGGACCCAGCCTGGTGATCTCGCCCCCACACACACACCCCATCACATTCCTTGTAGCACATGCTAAGCAGATTCCCAGGTACACACATTGTCTTTATTTAACGGTGTATCGCGAAATATTCCGCCTGTGGAAGGACCTGATGTGGGGGAACGGTTTGGGAGGGCTCACCTGAGTCATTTAGATTTCCAGATTGTGCAGCACGAAGTAAGAAATGAGTAGAATTACTAAACTGAAGACCAGGCTAGATCGTGGTCACTATTCTACCAGTGAGGAATTTTATAGGTTGAAAGTTTTTCTTTTCGATCCTTTTTTGCCAAATAATTGTGTCCTTTCACACAATCTCTAAAATAATGGTTGAATTTTTCTTTTTGAACACAGGTATATGGATTCTTTTTAAGTTATTGTTTTGTGTCTAGATTCTGTGTGTGCCAATGGATAGACTTACTCCTTTGCTTCACAAAAATTCTGAGAAGTACGGCAGCATTTGCAACGGCCTTTCAAAACACAGGAGCCAATGAAACTGTAAAATAGAGCCTTTTAAGTCTTTTTTGGTGTTTATTTTTAAAATGTGTTGTAATTATTAGGTGAACAGATGAGTGATATGAACAATATTTAAATGTCTTGATATTTAAATTTTTAAAACTTAGTGGAATTAAAGAAATGGAAGTGATGCATTTTTCAGTTCTCTGTCATTGTGTTAAAATAATGCTGAATGGCCTCTTCCTCTGGCAAAAACATACTTAAGTGGGCCAGAGAAGCTGTTGTGTCTTCACTGGAAAAACCTCATCTGGGGCATGTGGCCGGTGGTCACACAGCTCATTCCCCCCCCCACACACACATAAGTGTTCTTTCCAGTTTCAGTGCAAGCTAAATGTGTAAATATGTATTCAAGAATTGTAAAGCACATCCATGCACTCATAGTTTCTCTCTCTCTCTGTCTCTCTCTCTCTCTCTCATACACACACACACACACACACTCACCTTCCTTCCCCTCCCTCTGTTTCCCAATTGTATGAACATTAGTGGGAATTCACAGCCAAGGGCTTTAAGAAAAAATTAGCAGAAATAATGTTACAGGCTGTCCACTTTAAGAAAATAAATTCTCTGAATGGTCCTAACTGGTTTGTGGTGTGCTCACTGTTGCTTTGAAGCTTCATGGTTTCGCACAGGTGGGTTTCGTGGGTATTCCACTTCAGTCAAAGCCAATCGGAGAGCGGCTGTTCCCGCTCTGAGGAAGCAGCCCCACTTGGAGGCAGCCTGAGGCCCAGGACGTGGCTCTTGCAGGGGGGTGAGACGACTCCATGGCCAGCCCTGCTTGGCCACAATGGCCCTTTCTAAGAAAGAGCTGCGCATGGCTGGAATTCTGAGAAAAGAACTTCAGAACCGGTTCCCCAGCACACTCCCCGGGGCTTGGGGTGAGATGGCTGCTTTAATCACTCCTGTCAATTTGCCACTTTGCATATTTATTTATCTTCAGTGATGTTATGCCTTAGATTTGTTTTTTTCTTGTTTGCCCAGAGTTTCACAGCTTCCTTTGGGCGCCCAAACAGATGGTTTAAATAAATAAATGAAATTGGAAAAAAAATGTTTTCCAATCAGATTCCATGGTGTGTAGCATTAGTGGGGCTGGTATCTGAACTTGTAGGTCCCGGCACAGATTTAGAGAGGGAAGAGATTCCCTTTTGGATCCGTTCCCCCGGAGGGTGGCTTCTGGCTGGGAGGCAAGAAGAACAAAGTGAAGAGCAGGAAGCCCCTTCAGCTGGAAATGGGGCCGGCCTGCGAGGGGTGGGATTTGCTACAGAGGTAAATTTGGGGGTAAAGTTTCTGAGACAATTGTTTTTATATAGAATGTTTAAACCTGGTCTACAAGTTGCAGCAAATTCTAGGCTAGCTCCACAAAACTAGAAGAAAGATGTTAACCGTAAGTATTCCATAAATACTGTATACATCATAATACTCTTCTTTCTACCGGTATAATCTATCTTGTCGAATCATCAAAGCCATAAATCGTACATTCTTTTTTTCATTTCTACATAAAAAATCCGTAAAAAATTTCCAGTCACCAATACTATAAATTTGTCTAATCAAAGAAGTTAGTTTATTCATTCCCATTGGCCTTTCTACCTTAATTGATTGCAGAATTAACACCAGAGCCCTTCCCTTAAAAAAAATACAAGAATTCTAAATGTAGCAGAATTTCAGATTACCCTTCGTATTTAAACATATAGCAGTATGGACATTTTCTTCTGTTTTTGTTGCATGCATTATGGTGTTGCAATTCACAACCCGGATAAGTGACAGTGATAAGTTTTTTAAAAATTTTCTGGAATTTAGAGTTTAAATTTTATTTAAAAATTGTCCAATTCTCTAGATTAAAAATCCTTAATAGTTTTCTTGAATAGATTATGCTGTTCTAATATCAGTGCACTAAATCAGCAAAAAATAGGATTTGACGTCTGAAACAACAGCGTGCAAAATGCAACATAAGAGAACCGGTGCTGTTGCCCAGAATGAAACTAAGCCAGGAAATAGCACCTGTTCTAGCAGCTGAGGCGGATTTGTGATTTTACTCTCTAGTTATAAAAGGTGTTGTGGAAAAAATGCTAAAATGTTCAAGAGCTTTTTGTGATCCATCACCCTGAACTAGTGAAAATTAGAGATGGGATTTTAGAATAATCTCTTGGCTGTAAAGCAGCCCAAGCAATGTGGTGCTCACCAACATCCTTCTGCTCATGCTCCATCTAAGTCCTTTAAAAAAAACACAACAAATTGGTGTTTTTTTAGAAGAAAGAAACAAAGCACCAACCTCGAGCATTGTGTTTACAAGAATGTCTTTGAAGGAACAGCCCCACGCAGCCTCCATAACCATTGAAAACAACTGAAGTGACTGCGGATTTTCTTTGCAAGCCCCCCCCCCATTAGAAAAGGTAAAACTCAGCTGAGGCAGTGGGGGAAATTCCACCAGCTGCTCTTTTAATAGACAGATGTTTAGCTGAGTAACCAAGCCCACCCTAGTAGCCATTTGGGGAACAAGGCAGCTGGTTTTTTTGAAGAGCATCTACTGGATTTTTTTAAGTAGTCCGGAATAAAGCAGGCTGTCCTTTAGGCCCCCAGGCAGAGCAGAAGATTGCACAGGGAATCCTTGACTTACAACTGGTTGTTCTATCATGCAACTAAACCAGCATTACTCACTCTGGCACATATTATTGATAGGTATGTAAAATTTGATCATAAATTAGTGCATTGATTAGAAAATGGTTTTTATTATTATTATCATACAGAAAGTCTTCAACCTACCACCATTTGTTCAGCAACTGTTCAAAGTTTTGACAGCACTGAGCAAGTACGACGTTTGAATGGTGCTGGGAGTCCTGGTCACTGCAGCCACTCTGGGGTCTGCGATGCGAGTGCCCAGTGCCCAGCGGGTGATGAGGTTGTAGCATCCCATGGTCATGTGGCCACGATGGCTGACATTACCTGCCAGTTTCTCAGAAGCAAAGCCAGTGGGGAAATAAGTAGGCAGTTGGAAGTTGCAGTCACATGAGGTCCTTGTTTAACAACCTGTGCAGTCCTTGTTTTATAATGACAGCTGGGACTGTTGGAATTGCTGTCACTATCTGGCATGGTCAAGTGTTGTCATGCCTGTGTTGTTTAGCAGTGGTGATTCAATCTCAATTGTCTTTGTAAGCTGAGGATTATATTTGTGAATGGTCGCCAACTGAGGCATCATTAAACAAGGAGTGGGTATATAACATGTTGTATCCAAACAAACCATATGGTAGCATAGAATGATGGCCTAATTAAAACAGCTTGCTAAGACAAAGTTCCCACAGCTGAGTGAGCTATTGAATACCCAACCATATTTTAACTTAATCAACCATGTTGTCCTACCAAAGACAATAGGTCCTTTCCTAGTCTCATTAAATTGCAAACAAACAAAACTTAAGATCTTGTTGTAGAAATGAACAAATAGGAGTGTCAAGCCAGAGGAAAGCTACTGTGTACCAGAAAAGAAGTTGAAATGAAGAATAAGCTACTACTTGGTGACTGCAGTCGTAGGACACAATTTGGTCATTCTCCAGGGGGGCTGAAATGGCAACTCTCAGAATTCTTAGTCAACAGGGCCATCCTGGCTAAGAGTTGCAATTTCAACACATCAGGAGATGCTGGGCTGGAAAAGGCTGCTATAAAACTGCTAAGGAAAGATCTGGGTCATTCACTAGTTCCAGCATTCAACCTGAAAACAATTTAGCTCTTCTCCTCAACAAGACTTAGCAGGAGTTGAAAAGTGCGCATTCCAATCTGATCAGCCTGCCTGATTCATTGTCCAAGGGCCAGGAAAAACTGGGATCCAAGCCTCTCTTCTGGTAGCCTGGCCAGACATGCAAATATCCTAAGCACCCATTTGCTTCTAAATGTATTCTATACTTAGCGGTTATCTTCATGCCTCAAGCTAACCACAAGTTTTGTTTAACCACAGGATAAATCAAAATTAGCTGATTCACACCACACACACTAGGTAAACCCAGGAAACCACATTAAACACTACTATGATTTGTGTCCCCAGACGGAACATGGACCTACACATGCTACTGCCTGACAAGACTGCATTTTCAACAGGGACAGAGTTGTTGTTATTCCTTCAGACTTGCTTTCCATTCTGCAGCCTCCCTTCCTTGCCTGGCACCTTTGCCCATTCAGTGGAGCAGGACCGGCATTTCATTAGTTCCAGACACCTCAAGCAGGGAAGTCAGGCTTCAGAGGAGCCAGATTCAGAAGGTTTTGTGGTAAGTTTTACATCAAAATATATTTTATTCCTTATAGCGTCTTCATCTACCCTTAAACATTAACAGAATCCACAATGGACTGAGAATCAGTGTCCCTCCTAGATAATTGATCGTCAAGCTGAAACTAAGTGAATCAAGTAAAAATAGCAAACGGAAGAAAATATTTTATTCAAACTTCTTTAAACCCCCAAATAAATTACCCAGACCTAATCCGTATATCAGAGAAGGTCTGTAAACACAGAGTTAATTGAAACAGTCTCCCAGTGGAATTGCATGTTCACAAGAATAAACATCACCCACAACATGTACCTACTCAAACCCATGCCCCTCAAGCATCACCCTAGAATCGGCATGTACACACTTCCACACCCAGGACAAGCTGCCCTATGAAACAACCCTGGTGCACCCCATTTTCTCTGCAGCTGCCCCCCTAGGCAAACCTTTTTGCTTTTGGGAATAAATAATTCTCCTTTCCTCACAGCTGTCTGGATTTCATTTTTATTTATTCTTGCACAATCCTGGCTCCAGTTGGAACCCCAAATTATTCTTCTGACAGTTTCTGTGCAGCAGTACTGACATGGCAAAAGTGTAAATATTTGAGGCCATCACACACACTTGCACACATATAAAATACAATTTGAAAGACCCAAAGCTTTCAAGAGATTAAAGATTGTTAAGTTTTTGTATAATAATTAATCTGACCTGTAGGTGTTTCTGATAGTAGTTTCAGCGCATAATGCATGTTCCACCGACAGATATCCACAGGATCATTCAAAAGCTGTGCCAGTGCTGGGATGACTCCATGTTCTACAAAATTCGTCCTAAAATTTGGAGCACCATAAATTCATCTCTCCAGAATCTGGAAAATGTAATGCAGAATAACTTCAATTTCCCTGCTCTTTAAAATGCATTTTTACAAAATACCTACCTGCCAATGCTGTGTGTCGCCATTATGTATAGGACCTCTGTAGTTTTTTGTCGCACAGTTTTATCTTCATCGAGAAGCAGCTTTTTCAAGTTCTCTAGAAAACCTGAAAGGAAGAATTGCATTTATTTATTCCATTTATACCTGCCTTTCAACAAAAGTAAAAATGAGAAAATGAAGAATATAAAAAGGCAAGGCAAAGGCAGAATTAAAAACAAATACTAAACATTATAAAAGTGCAAGAGGATTTCTCAAAGGAAAGGATTACAAAAGAGAGCCCCTAATAATGGCAGAGAGATAAAGTAGATCCTCCGTTACCTTCTGACCAGGCATATACATATTCCTTGACTTACAACCATTTGTTTAGCAAGATAACAATGCTAGTAAAAAAAGTGACTTATGACCGGTCCTCACACAAATGACCGACACAGCATTCCCACAATTATGTGATCAAAATGTAGTGCTTGGCAACAGGCATATATTTATTATGGTTGCAGCGTCCCAGGGTTACGTGATTGCCATTTATAGCCTTCCCAGCCAGCTTCTGACAAGCAAAGTCAGACCATGTGATTCACTTTACAACAGCAGTGATGTGCTTAAAGAAAGGTCACAAAAACAGGTATGACTCACTTAACCACCAGCTTGCTTAGCAGGAGACATTCTGGCCCCAGTGGGGGGGTCAAAGGTCAAGGACTGTCTGAGTTGTGGATCAGGAACCCTGCCAATACATCATGCCTGAACTTTAAGGACATAAGAAGTTGAAAAGGGGATCCTTAGGGAGACAGTTAGCAAAATGCAGGTGTCATAAGGTCCAGGTGCATTCTAAATGCAAATTGCTAAAACAAGAAAAATCAAATGAAATTAGAATTTATATGAAAATGGGACAAAACCTCAACCATGCTGCCACATTCCACCCCATCCAAGGTTCTCCTTACATCCTTATCACATTAATGACAAAAGAACTTTTCCAAGGCCAGATAAATCAGTGAAATAAATTATAACATACAATTAGTTTATATAGCTTGTTTTTATTTCCAATATAGAATAGGATTGAGCAAAGCCAAATTCTATATGAATTTTCGTATCAAACTATATTATAAAATTAGCTTTTTCCTTTATGTGGGAATTCATAATAATTAATGATTATTTATAATTTAACTTAAAACTTTTAAATTCAGTTTTAAGTTTAAATATTTTTATTTCTCTTCTGCCATTACAGGTACATGTTTTCTGGTTTTTTTAAAAAATACGTTTCTACATAAGAGAATAAAATGTGAGCTTAGAAAATATAGGAACAATAATATGTTTTAGTTTTTCCCATCTCTACAATGATTCACCCTGGATAATTAGCTGGGGGGAAAAACAAGTTGCAATTGGAATTTCTAGAATTCCTACTCTAGATTCAACTCAGAGGCTTTATATGGAGATATAAAAGCTACCAAACACAAATCCATCTATATCATATCTCAAATTCATAACTCTGGACAGTTAACAATATTTTACAAACAGATTAAAACATAAAAAACAAGCAATGACAACACACATTTAACTGCAGCTTTGGCTACTGGGAAGGTGCCATGCAAACCTGACCCAGAGGTGAGAGAGGGAGAGGGGGAGAGAGAGAACAGAGCCTGGAAACCAGCACAACTACGGGAAAGTGTAAAGAAAGTGGTGGCTCTCAATAATGAACACAAAATATAGGAAGGCGTGGATCAAGTTCTGTAACTCAAGGAATCTGTGCAAATGCACAAGGATGGAGAAAAATAAGAAGTCTTAATGCAGGAAATGCATCTCGGGCATGACTCTCCCTGGGGCAGGCGTGTCAGACTCAATTTCATTGAGGGCCGCATCAGCATTGTGGTTGCCCTTGGGGGGCCGGGTGGGTGTGGCCAGGGTGGGTGCGGCCTATGGCATGGGCGTGGATGGGGTGGGTGTGAACTACTGGGTGGGCGTGGCCAGCTCTACATCGTTCGCGTCAAGGGTGCCTGTGGGGGCCTGGGCAGGAGTGGGACAGATCTGAGGGTCTCTGGCAGAAGGGGGGGGACCGGGGCAAGCGCCAAGGCATGGTCCATTCCTTCATTCCTCACAAAGGGGGACACCTCCCCAGCATGCACCCAGGGGGCGGGGCCAACGTGGCAGGGGATGGTTCCTTGCTGTTTCCGGACAGCCTTGTGGAGCTAAGACTGAATTGTTTCAGGATAGATGGCCATCACAAAATTGTACATTGGCTCCCGGCCGGCCTGGGCCAGGGGCCAAGGCAGCAGGGGCCATTCCCTCACTGTTTCCAGGATAGCTTCGCGGGCCACATGAAACCACTTTGCGGGCCGCATCCGGCCCCCGGGCCTTGTGTTTGACATGTCTGCCCTAGGGTGTTAAGTAGATCAAAGTACAGGAAGTGGTAAGGTCTTTCAGACTTGCAAGATTCTGTGACTGTAATACTGTAAGTGTAGTATTCATAATGTTGGTTTCCAAGTCTGGTCCACCTCAGAGCCACTTTGCCTGATCCACTGACTGCCGACTCCTACCCCTTGGTCCTGGTCTTACCCTCTGTCTGGGGCAATAGGGAATCAGTCCACACCCTCCTCGGTGGGACAATCCTTCAGCTCTCTGAAGACAACAGTTACCCCCTCCCCTTGCTCAAATGTGTAGACCGGGGTAGGCAATCCAAAACACTCAAAGAGCCACTTGGACCCGTTTCCCACCAAAAATAAAACACTGGGAGCCGCAAAACCCTTTTGATATCTAAAATGAAGATAACACTGCATATATCCTTTTTTACCATTATACACACACACACACACACACACACACACACACACATACATATACATACATATATATATATATATCATAAAGGTAAAAAAGGGTATATGCAGGGTTATCTTCATTTTAGATGTCAAAAGGGTCTGTCTCTCTCTCTCTATCTCTCCCCTCCCCTCCCCTCTCTTCTTCTTTCTCTCTTTCCTCTCCCACACTCTCTCTTTCTGCCCTTGGTCTGCCAGTCCTCTTCCCCCACTCTTTCTTTCTCTCTCTTTCCTCTCTCTCTCCCCCCTCTCTCTTTCTCTCCCCCCTCCCTCTCTCCCTCTTTCCAATCTTTTGCTCACCTGGCAAGCCAGCTTCAAGCTGTTCTCCAACAAGCTCAGGGGAAGGCAACCCTGGCTCTTTTATGACTCATGGACTTCAACTCCCAGAATTCCTGAGCCAGCATAGCTGGGCTAGCTAGCTCTCTCCTGCCCTTCCTGCTTCCTGCAGAGACGCAGCAAAGGGAGGAGCTCTGCCCAGTAAGCTTTTCAGCTCTTGGAGAACACCGTGAGTCCACTCTCTTTTTTTTACACACACACACACACACACACACACACACACACACACACACACACATACACACAGAGAGAGGGGAGGGGAAGCGCAAGTGCCTCTCTGTGTCTCTGTCTCTGCAAATGGCAGAGGAGGCTGGGAGCCGCAGGGGAAGGCTCAAAGAGCCACATGTGGCTCTTGAGCCGCAGGCTGCCGACCTGTGGTGTAGACAAAACGCCCAGGGCCTTCAATCACTCCCTGTACTGGGCTTCGCAGCCTTCTTTGGAATGTGCTCCTGTGATGGTCTTTTGAAATGTGTGTCTCAGTACTCCAAATGTCACCTGACCAGGTAGGAATAGAATGGACTTCATGTGTAATGATGGATCAGAAGCAGAAAATGAGCCAACAGTCCAGTCCAACTTCAGAAAAGGCGACTGCAATCCTAAATACAGAGTGATTCTGTGAATGAGTTGGGTGGTATCTAAATCTGACAAACAAGCAGCCTTGGCAGAAATTGAGAGTTCAGAAGGGCTCCTTGCTCCTCTTTCCTGCCTCGTTCTGGCTGCACCCAGAATGCTGTGCCCCATGCCAGGTCCCGCATTTTAGGAAGGACCCTGAGCAAGTGGAGGCCAGGGAGAGCAGCCTGGAAGGGGGCAGAGCTGGGGGGCGGGCGGGGCGCACTTCGCCTGCAGGCAGACCCGGCAGCCGCCTGGAGGCGGGCAGGGGCGTCCGAGGCCGGACTAGATGATATTCCAGTTACAGGATTTTTTTTGCACTCCGCAGTCCTGCTCACTCCCAGCCCGGCGAATCACCGGAGGGTCACTTTAAGAGCGGTGGACTTCAACTCCCAGAATTCCCAGGGCGGCAATCGGGGCCGCGGAGCTCTGGGAGTTGCAGTCCACGCCCCTTGACGCGGCTCAGGCGAGACTCGCGGGGCTGGACGGCCGCTGGGCACCCGGGCCCTCTCCCGCCCGCCGTGGCCAGGCCGCCGCCGCTCACCCAGGCCGATGGCTTGGTAAGCGTTCTCCGGGTCGTGCACCAGGTCGCAGAGCGCCATCAGGGCCCGCTGCCGCGTCAGCAGCTCGGGGTGCTGCAGCTCCTCGTTGAGCTTGGGGAGGCCTCGGCGGCCGAAGGCCACGGGCGCCTTGGTGGGGTCGATGTCGGGGGGCAGCTGGGCCGAGATCCGCGGGTGCGCCATCCCGGAGGGGAGCCTGCCGGGACGCGCGCGCCTGGTTGCTAGGCGACGAGGACGCCGGGCGGGAAAGTCTGCGCACGCGCACCTGCCTGCTCGGGGCGCGGCTCTGCGAGTGCTCGCCCGAGCGGCTTCGGGAGCGCCCCCCCCCCGGCAGACTCGGACCCGCGTCCTGCGCCTTTGCCCGCCGCCCTCTCTGCGACTCCGCGCCGCCTTTTCCGACCCCGCCGGCGCCGCCGCCTGCCGCTCCCCGCTGGGCCGGGGCTGCAGAGGTCGGCGACGACCCCCGCCTGTTGCAAGGGGTGGAGGGCTGCCGCGGCTCCCAATCCAAACCTTGGGAATAACACCTTCCTCTGCACGGGAAAGGAGCCCACCGCGGTTCCGGCTCTTTCCACGGTTGAAAAGTTGCTTAAAGAGAATATTGCAAAGTTACGAGAAGGGCCGATCCGAGCAGGTGGTTTAAAACTAAGGCAAGGATGGGTACGCTTTACTGCTCACCCAGGCACAGCAAATCGGTTGCCAGGAAGCCTGCGTGTTTTCTGGATCACTTGGTTCCAAGAGCGGATCCGCTCCTGTACAAACATTGGCGGCTCAGAGCCTCGCGCATTTGCAGAAGGGGAGGGAGGGGTTGCTGATCAGCCCCCCTCCCCGGCGGGTGGCTGTGAGTCGGTGATGAGTAACCCGGAGGGGCCTCCTGGAGCTCCTGACTCTGCCGAAGGCCTTTCAGCTCCTGAGCTGCAGTAGAAAGATGGTGCTGAGTGGAGCAGGATCAGACCTCATTTCCTGAACGGGAGTGGTTTCTTTTGTGAGACTCAGCCAGATGCAACACAGAAATGCAGCTGTTTCCCTTCTGATCAGCTGCTGGGTGTTTCACTGTTTCTTGGCAGGTGGAATTGTGTCTGTTTGGTTCTGAACTGCTGGGCATCCCAAAGAGAAGAAAAGGGATAGGAAAGAGGGGCTCAGAAGAAATGGAAGGATTGTGGCAGAAATTTTGGAGCTTCAGAACGGCAAGAAATGCCCAGACAACGACAAATTTTGGGGGTTATGTGGAAAAAGGCAGAAGGGCTGTTTTGAGGAGCAGGGGGTAAGCAAGACATGAGCACTAGCAAGGAAATAGAGCCTTAACCCTGACTGTTCCCAAAGGGAAGTGGAACCAGACCAACACTGAGCTGATCAGAGAAGTTTCTTTATTGCTACTTGCCTCTTTACAAGAATCTCAGCTAGATTGACTGCAGTCTCTTGGGAATAACCATACAAGGGCTATGGGGGTTTTAGGGAGGGAGGATAAGTTTGGGTCACTTTCTCCCCTGCCAGGATTCCAAGTTACCTACCTGTAGTAGGGAGTCTACAATAGCTAATTTAAGGAGCGCAGGCCTCCATGCCCAGAAGAACAAGGCCGGGGCCAAAGGAACTGTAATTCTGGAGGACTCCTGGAGGCCTGGGCAGATGCTAGAAGGGAAGAGTGAATGTTGCTCCTCTCCTTAAAAAAGGAAAGAAAATGGAGCCAGGAGAGAAGAAGCCAGTCAGCTGGGTGTGTACTGTACAAATGACAAGGTCTTCAGGCATAGAGGAGAAAAGGCCTTTGGTGGGATGCAGCTGCCAAAAGGCAAATGCAATTAGGGGTGCATTAATGGGTTCACAGCGTGAGAAGCAACTGTCCCCCCCCTTGCAATTCTGTGTCCAGTTCTGCTACCATCACCATCTAAGCAGGATGATAACAAACCCGGTGTGATCAGAGGACGGCTGTTGATGGGATGAAGGCTCTGGAAGGGCACAGAAGAGAAGGCTGGGAAAGATGTGGTGGTGCTCTTCAGAAATCCAATTGTATTATATGCTGCATTTCCGTAAGGACCCTTGGAGGTCATCTTGTCCAGCCCCCTACTCGGTGCAGGAATCCTCAGTCTGTCTGTGTGGAATATCTGTGACCGAAACCAGAGACGGGTTCTAGCGGTTTCGCATCGAATCGGGGCAGACGGGGAGGGGGGCGCCCTTCTGGGCACGGAGCCTCTCCTGGCACCGAAGGGGAGGGGAGGGAGGGGAGCGCTCGTCGGCGGAAAGCGGGAGGGAGGGGAGTTGGGCGGTTGCAAAAGCTGCCCGACCCGACAGCGCGCGGGCGTCGAGGAGAGCCGTGCCCGGGGAGGCCTCCCTCCCCCTCGGGCCGGTTGCCATGGCCACGCGGCACTGGCGCCGGAGCTGCCCGCCGAGGTTGTCTCGCCTCCCGCTCGGCACTTCGGGGCCGGGGAGCCGCTCGGGACTTCGCCTGCAGCGCCGCCGCCCTGCTCGGGAGCCCGTGCGCGGAGGAGCGGCGGTGCCGGGGCTGCGCGCTATCCTTCGGCGGGCTGCTGCGGGTGGCCGAGCGGGGAAAGAGCCCGCCGGGGCCCTTCCGCTCCCCGGGGCTGGGCGGCTGCGGGGAAAGCCCCGGGAGACTGCACGGAGGGCCGGTCTGGGTGCTGCTGGCCGGGGAGGGAGGGAGGGAGGGAGGCGCCTTCGGGGCGGTCACAGGGCGGTCGGGGGCCGAGCCGGGGAGAGGCGCTTGCCCGGCTGCCGCTGTTTCGCGAAGTGCCTCCCGGCAACGGCGCTCCCTCCGCGGGTCCGGAGCCTGGCCGGGCGCGGGGACGACCGTCGGGCTTCCCCCGGGTGGGTGTGGCGGAGGGAGCGGCCGAACGCTGTGCCTCACGCCGGCTGCGGCCGTTCAGGCCCCGGCCGAGGGCGCCGCGGTCGGCTGAGGGGCTCCGGGCGGGGGAGGCGCCCCTGGCAACGGCGCTTCAGCCGGGATAGGCGAAGGCCCCGCTTGGAAGGGCGCCCGGGGCCAGGAAGGGCGGCCGGCCCCTCTTCCGCCGAGGGACGGCTGGCCGCGGAGGGCCCGCAGCAGGGCGCCCGGGGCCAGGACGCGCGGGGGCTTCTGCCTCTTGTCCAGGCGGGGCTCCCGGGTGGAGCTTGGGGAGCGCTGCTCGGGCTGAGGGGCCGAGGCTGCCCGCCTGTTCTCCGCTAGCCTCTCGAGGCTGACCCGGTCCCGTCCCTCAGCTTCGTGGGCACGCAGGGATGCTGGCCTGGCCGGGGAGGGGAGGGGGAGGCCGAGGAGGGGAAAGTGGCCGGGTCCTCACCCGCTTCCCTTTGTCCTGGCAGCACCGCAGACTGGGCGATGAAGGGCCCCCTCCTGCCCGTGGCCAGAGACCGCCGGATCTCCGACTTCCCCAAGGTAAGCAAGGAAGGCCCGTCCGCTCCTCCCGGGGCGGGGCGGGGGGGGGTCTTTGCCCCGGGCGAGGAAGAAGTGGCGGCCCCCTCGCAGCCGGGGCCTTCTAGTGCTGCCGCTCCCCTCTGCCCGCAGTGCTACACCCCGGAGGCCTGTCTGCAGCTCAGGGAGGACTTCCACGCCCAGGTGAGGGCGGCCTGCCAGCGGAGGAACCCGGGCTCCGTTAGGTGAGTCTGCGCCCTTTGCTCCCTCAGCTCCTCCGCCTGCCTTGCCTTCCCAGCCGGCCTTCCCTTCCTTAGGCAAGCAAACCACCCGGGTTCGTCCCGTTGTCTAATTCCTGCCTGCCTAAAATAGAAAGTGCTTTGGATTTGAAGGACAGGAGTAAATTTAGGAAATCATCTCACTCTGCTTTTTTAATTTTTTTTATTGTTTTAAATTGGCCACCCAGTTCCTGGAGATTCTGAGCAGCATAAAGAACTAGAAAAGACATAAAATCAGCTAAAATATTAAATCAAGCCGACAGCCCAGACTAGCACATTCTAATAAACAATATCCAGAAAACCAAACAGAGGCCATTAAGCAAATAACAGGCATCAACCCCAGGCCTGGGACCCAAAGCTTTCCAGAACCTCAGGAGAAAAGAGCCTGATCTTGGGGGGGGGGGAATCTTGTTCCAGAGAGTGTGGCCCCAACAGGGAAGGCCCTCTGCCCAGGTCCCACAAGATGCCAACATTAATGGGAGCCCCCTGCAGTGCTCCCACTCCGCTGGAATGTACTGGGCAGGCAGAAGCCATTGGGGATACCAGAAGCCTCTCAGGTATAGGACTTCATAGGCCATAATCAGCATTTTGACTTGACCTTGGAAGCCAGCGGGCAGCCAGCGTAGCTTGTGGAGCAGTGGTGACTCACGGGCACACCAAGAGGCACCTGTTGCTGCTGCTGGCGCCACTGCATTTTGAATCACCTGAAGCTCCCGTGTGGTCTTCCTGAGCATCCCCTGGTAGAGCACATGGCAGTAGTTGTGAGATGCCTAGGGCCTGAGTGATTTTTGGAAGGGCCTCCGGATCGAAAAAATGGTGCCGCTGGAACACAAGAGCCAGGATGGCTGACGCGGGAATCCTAGGAAGTTCAGGTTGCCAGGATTGAGAAGCACCACATGGTAGGAGAATGATGGGTGTTGCTTTTCCTGTCAGAGAAGGGAGAGGAGTTCACCAGTCATAGGTTGTTGGGTAAAATGCGGGTCCAGCGTTGTGGCCAAAGCTGAACTGAAATTTGGAGGCCATTTCTCAAGCCAGCCCAATTCTGACCACCTTCAGCTGGTAGACAAATCACTTAAGGCTGCGTGTAGAAGAGCACTCGGTGTCCTCTGCATGCCAAGGCTGGGAGGTTGTTCTGCTTCATCGTGGCAGGGTCTGAAAAGATCCTCTGGCTGGGATATTTTCAAGCCCCACAAGGTGGCTTCTGGTGCTCCGTGCCAAAGTGCCCCCAAACTGTAAAGGCGGGGTGGGGTGGGTGGAGGGTGCAGCTTCTCAGGGAACATGAGAAATTGACCTCTGGGAAAAGAAAGAGGAGGAGAAATATGCAGGAAAAATGTGATTGTGCGGGTAACTCTGTTGGATCCAAGTGAAAACATTGATTGTGTATCTTCTAGGAGATCAATATTGTAAAATGGTCTCCCTCTATGAATTATCCTAGTCACTGCATCTCTAAGCTAGAGAGTCCCAGCCACGTGCTGATTAAAATGTTGGACCAGGAGCCTGGGGGACCTTGGCTGTCCTTCTCGCTCAGCCCAGCCTTCCTGGGCTGGGCTGAGGTTTGTGACGTGCAGGTTTGTTGAGGGAGAAGTAGGAAGGAAAGGCAGGTAATCTAATCAATACGTACAGGGATATTCTGGTTTACATTTTGCTGGATCTAAACAAATGCAAGATCTGTTTGTTTTGTGAAAACAAATCCATTTTGGTTCACCTTCATGTCCTGATGTTGTCTTCGCTGCAGATCAGGAAGAGGGTCTTATCTGTTTCTACATTTCTGGAGCCCTCTCTGCCCCCCCCCAGTTTGCTTTATGCTCAGATTGAGAAAGAACATGCGGTGGGTGGGTGGAAGCAGAGGGATGCAAAGCCCCATTGAAGTCTGAACTGCTTCAAGCTCCAAAGAAGGATGTGATGCTCCTGATAGGGGAGGACAGGGCCAAGTTGGATCAAGTCATGTAGGGCTCCTTGGAAGTTCATTCGCTCCATGAAACAGTCTGCTTTTTCCTAACACCATATCAACATGTCCACTGTAAAAATGTGTGTTGCAGCCTAAAGATCTCCAAAGCGGTCGTGGTGGGAGACCTCTGTGTTGGAAAAACAAGCCTTATCAACAGGTATCATAATGCTTCCTTGCCAAACTCATTCCATTTTCCAGCAGCAATTAATGGTGGCGTCTGTGTTTCCCCTCCCCCCCCAGGTTATTCTACGTTCACTGGTCATTTCCTGCAGGGATCCATGAGTGCCATGCAGGCTGCTTTGGGCCCTTCCTAGGGTGGGTGAAGCCCCTGTTCCTTGGGAGCACTAGAGGCTGGTGGAAGTTCTAGGCCTCAGAGCCGGGCCATGGGCAGGGGAGGAGGAGGAGGAGGAGGAGGAGTTCTTCCTCCCTCCCCTCCAAGGAGGCTGTTGATGGACCTGGAGCTCGAAACCAGACTTCTCTCAAAAAGGCTCTAATGGCAGGTGTGGGTTATGCAAGCGAACCAGGAATATGTACCCAGCTTCTAATAAAAATCTTAGGTCATGACATTTATCCCTGTTCCCCAAAGCACAGAAAATATTAGTTATTGTGGGTGTCATCGAGATAACAAATGTGCTTATTTGAAATTTAGCCGTTCTTGGGCTTTTCTCAAGCTCACATCACCGAAATTTCAGAAGGAATGTGGAGCACCCTTTCTGGCTACCAAATTTTATTTTAAAGCAGCAGCTTTCGTTCCCTTCATCAGACTCAGGGAGCAGTTAAAACCATCCATTTTTTGTGTCCTTCACGCTGATCATCTGGCCTGTGTGCCGAAGGGGACTTTCTCCCAGATACGCACCTAAAGGGACAATCACAATCTTTTGAAAGAACTTCCAAGATCTAAAATGATATGCTGATTTTTTTCCTAACCATTTTTCAATTGCAGGTTTTGTAAAGAGGTTTTTGACCGGGATTACAAGGCAACCATTGGCGTGGATTTTGAAATTGAGCGTTTTGAGATCGCTGGGGTGCCCTACAATCTTCAGATGTGAGTTGGAAAGCAGCTCCTGTGCTCGTTTCCCCTTCCCCATTTCCATGTATTTGGAAGGTTTCACTAGAATAACTTTAAAGCAGCATTTCTGATGGAGAAGTCAGCTTTGCATTACAAAATGCCTTCGCTTGAGGGAGTGTACAAATTTTATGTGCATGCATGCAACCCGACGCACGGAGAATTTTTGCCAAGTGAAGTGTGTACTCAGGATGTTGGGCATTGTGCTTCAACTCCCAGATTCCGTCAGCCCTCCAAGGTAGACCAGGCTGGAACACTGGAGCACTCAGACCACTTTTATTACATAGTTACAGTATAGGTGGTCCTTGACTTATGACTTGGTCGTGCCCACTTCGGTCATGTGTTGTGACGATTGTAAAGCGGGTCACCCATATGACAAACCTCACTTTACAACTTTTTTTTTGGAGGCAGTGTTAAACCCATTTTTCGCATTTTTGGCATTTTTGCTGGAAGAAAAAGCCAGTTATTGGCAAAAACTTCATAAATTATGATCACGGGATGCTGCAAGCAGCTGCAAATGCCGGCCAGCCCGAGAGCCTGAAATATGGTCACATGACTGCAGAAGGGGAGCCATTCAGACTCTGGAATTGGATCATAAATACCTTTGGGGGGGTCTGTTGTAAGTCAAGGACTATCTGTAACAGATTCCTGCAAGCCTGAATGTGCCTCTCCCCCCCCCATGAGAAGTAGGGAGAGTCACGTCTGAGAAGCTTTCTCAAATTAGTTTCTGCCCCAATTCAGATTTCTTTGATCTGATCATTGCAGTTTTTCCTCAGGTCCCTCAGGGTCATTCCTTCTGCCTGTCAGAGACCCCCTACCAGGGCATTGGACCCCCTACCATCTAGCATTAGATCTGAAATTCTAGTGCACTTGATGATGCGGCAGTTAAGATCTGGTTGGGTGCCCAGGTAGGTTGCCTAAAAACTGCCTCTCCGGCATTTCCAACGGAAAGCCTCCCAGGAGTAGAGAAGCTAATTAAGAGTGGGGATGTGTGCTTGTCTTTGTCTTGGGACCTGTTCAATTAGCATGGTCTCCTGGGGCCTTCAGCTAAACGGGCTAATGAGGACATTACTGGTTGACAGTAACCAGTGACCCAGAATGGAAGCTGGCTGGCTGGGATGTCTCAAAGGGAGCTTCATCTGAGCCTCAGAAACTCTGGCCAGGATACCCAGTTCCTGTTGAGCAGCTTCTGAATGCCAAGCAAACTTGGGGGATTCTTAAAAGCTCAGAGAGGGTTGGATCTCACAGAAGTCAAGACCAAGAATAACTGGACGTCTGAGCTGAAGAGGCTGGGGGCCCGTCTCAGGATGGGGTCTAAAGAAATGGCGATCCGTACCTGGCTGCGTAATTGAATTAAAGCAAATGGGGGTGTGGGTGTTCCATGCCTCTGGAGGGCCAAAGAGGTCCTCTTGTGATTTAAGCTGCTGGTCTCTCTTGGATAGAAGAGGCTTTAAGATTGATCCATGTCTCCAGAGCTCTGGATTCCTCTAGCTCAGGGGTAGGCAACCTTGGCTCTTTTATGACTCGTGGACTTCAACTCCCAGAATTCCCGAGCCAGTCCACGAGTCATAAAAGAGCCAAGGTTGCCTACCCCTGCTCTTGGTGGAAAGCATCTGGGTTTATTTGGCACCAGAAATAGCCCAGCAGGATGTATTTTGGGCTCAATAAGAGGCAAAGACGCCCAGGACACTGAATTCTTCCATTGGCTTCAGACTCCTTTGAACTTCCTGCCCCTGCGGCCTCTCCTTAGCTAGGCTCAATGGACATGGACTCCTCAACTGGAGGTAACCAGGTTCAGTCCTGGATCAAGAGCAGGCTGAAGGAGATGTGCTACCCACAGGAACCAGCGTGTCCACATACCCACCCTTTGGTATTCCCCAGGCCACCTGGAGCACCCGATGTTCACTTCTTCTTAAGGTCCTTGCAGTTAAAGAAAAATAAGAGGGATCCTGCATGGTGTAGAAAGAACCCTGGCATCTTCTCCACCCGCCCCCCAGAGAATCCCTGGTGGGTGACCTAGCCCCTGTCTGGTGGGGAGCTGGGGTGACACAGAGCATCCCGGAAGGCTGCAGCAACGTCCCTTCTGCCTCATGGGGAATGAATGGGCCACTTTGGGCCCTCAGCGGGGCCACTGGATGAAAGCTTTCGCAACACGCACCAGCATCCCAGATGTATTTGTTGTTCAAACAATGTTGCTTATTCCTGATCTAAGGACAAAATCTCCCTGAATGGCTCCCCCAAATGCAGCTGTTCAGTGAACTCAGTAATCACTCGGCCCAGGAGGGACTTTTGCTTATGGAACTGTAATTTAACTTGCTCTTTCTTTCTCAAATACAAAAGTCTCCATCTTCTAAAGTGGGGAGTTATTCAGCACGTAGGCTGAAAAGAATACATGTTGTCCTCGACTTATAACAAAATTCAAAGTGACAAGGGCACTGAAAAAAGTGGCATGACCATTTTTCACACTTATGACTGTTGCAGCATCCCCAGGGTCAGGTGACTTACATTCGGGCACTTGGCAACTGACTCACATTTATGATGGTTGCAGTGTGTGTCCCGTGTGTGTGTGTGTGTGTGTGTGTGATGTGATCCCCTTTTGCAACCTGACAAGCAAAGCCAATGGGGAAGCCAGATTCATTTAACGACCTTGTTAGCTAATTTAATAGCTGCAGCGATTCATTTAACAAACGGGTCAAGAAAAGTCGTAAAATGGGGCAAAACTCACTTAACAAATTTCTCACTTAGCAACATAAATTCTGCATTCAGTTGTGGTTGTAAGTCGAGGTTTGTCTGTATTGAAGTGGGGGATCCACGGATGCGGATGAATAACAGCCAGAGTGATATTTATTCAATATGTATATTGTGTGTGTATTTTCATTTTGAAGGAGGAGAGGAAGTTATCCTTTGGGCTCTTGGCCCAATCTCTCCTCTAGCTGCGTGAGTGGGAGAATTTGGGTCCCCCCAGAGCCCCGGGTGACTTTCTCCTTCCCTCCTGCCCAGATGGGACACGGCCGGCCAGGAGAAGTTCAAGTGCATCGCCTCTGCCTACTACAGAGGAGCGGAAGGTGAGCCGAGGGCGAAGACCCTGTCCTTGTTTGCCCCCCCCCATCTTTGGCGTGGCCAACCGGTGGCTCCAGGGCTGCTCAAGCCTTGCACAGTCTTATTTTACTTTCTTGGCAGTGATTATCACAGTTTTCGACTTGGCTGACATCCAGACCTTGGATCACACCAAGTAAGTCACTCCAGTTTTCCCTTGTGGCTGACTTTGCATATCCCACTGAGCCACGAATAATGGAACCGTGTTTATTGGCTGAGGAAGACCTGCCTGCTTTTACACAAAGCCAAAGCCCAGCAAACCCTGTTACAATTCAGATCATTCCTGCTGTAGCAGTTTCTGCCATCTATAAGATTTTTTCCAACCATTTTTTGGCCAAAATAATACCATGGTGGGTGGAAAAATGGCCTATTAGTGTCTCATCATGAAACATTAAGCTTACCTGGATGATTAAAGGGATCTGGTCCTGCACACCCACTCTGACTTCTGCCACACACTACACAGAAAGGCCTTTAAGCTGGCCTGTGGCATTCCTTTTTTTTGAGAATTGTTATTGATTTTTTTAATAACAGTTCAAAAGTACTTATTCAACAAACATGTTGTCTGGGTTTATCATTCACTAATACAGATTGAATTCCTAATCCCTTATTCTTTTCTCCAGCCATTGATAAAATAAGTCTCAAGTTTGAAAATACTCTGTTTCTTCTTTTTCTTTCAACCTCAGAGTAAGTCTGTCCATTTCCGTTCAATCTAGTATTTTTTTAATTATTTCTTCCTCTGGTGATATTTCTTCATTTTTCCAATATTGTGCGAATATGTTTCTTGCCGCTGTTACCACATGTAAAATCAAGTATATACCTTGTTTATCAGGTTTTTCTGGCCTGTGGCATTTCTGTAGCGAAGAATCGAGCTCAGAGTGGCCGTCACCAACTGGAGTTTGCAGTCATGGCTACTCCACATCTAGGCGAGACACTCAGCCTCAGAAAAGCCACATGCGAGTTAAATATTAATGTGCACGCAGGGAAGAGGCACGCACGCATTAACTCTGGGAGGAACACGGCTTCGCCAACAAAGGAGGCACCGTTTTCTCCCTGCTGTGTGGAATCAAGCTGGGCAGGTCTTCCTAAAGGGGAAGGGGAGGCGGCCAAGGGAGGGTGGGGGGCTTGGCTGGTCCTGATGCCCTTACATCAGAACCGCGTCTACCGGCTGTGCACCAGGGGAGGCTCAGTCCTGTGGGACCGCTCCCCTCTAGCCCTGGCGATGCCTTCAGCTTGGCTCCAGCGGGCTCTGGGCCCTTCTTCGGCTCATGTGGTTTTACCCAGGCTGTTTCTGGGGGGATGGGGGGGGGGAGAGGATCCGTTGACTCATTAACTAGACTTGGTGGGCAGGAGGCCCGCATCCGAGGGGACTGGCACAGGGACTGTCTGGTTTGCTGAGCGGGAGAACAGATGGCGCACCTTCCTTCCCTCTGCCCTCTGCCTCTCCTCCCCAGGCTGGGAGTCCGCTCCTTCTCTTTCTGCTGCGCTACCACTTGGGGCATCACCAGTTTGCCAGTTCAAAGGAGCAACGGTGCAAACCTGGGCAGATGGCTGGCCGCCACCTGATTAGGATCCCGGAGGGGAAAACAGGCTGAATGCCGAGAGGCAGAGGGCAGAGACCGGTTCACTTATTTAAAACATTGCTCTAGCTCCCCCTGCCTTATAACAGACTTTGGTTAGTTCCCAGTCAAGAATTAAAACAACA